>JAVKLA010000026.1:15836807-15870337 GCA_034782735.1 Sagittarius serpentarius
GAAGCTGTGCCTGGGAAGAAGGGGGGTGGGGTGAAGGTGTTTTAAGATTTGGTTTTTATTTCTCATTACCTATTCTGGTTCGATTGGTAATAAATTAAGTTCATTTTTCCCCAATTCGAGTCTGTTTTACCCGTGATAGTAACTGGTTAAGTGATCTCTCCCTGTGCTTATCTCGACCCACAAGTCTTTCATTACATTCTTCCTCTCCTGTTCAATCAAGGAGGGGGAGCAGCTTTGGAGGGTACCTGGCGTCCAGCCTGGGTCAACCCACCACACCCTGCTTACACCTGCCTTCGGCAGCACAATGCATAATTGGCTTAAATTACAGAAATTTAATTAGCCACCAAGAAAACCCTTCCAGTGCAGTGAAGCACTAGGGTGGCTTGCCTGGGAAGGCTGCTAGGACAGGTTGGTCCTCTCTGTGGGGTGACGGGTGAAGAGGAGGCACTAGCCCTGCCTTCAGGCAGGAGGGAGGCGTAGCTGACCTCTTGAAGTCCCGCTCAGACCTGCCTTTCTGTGATTTTTATGGTGATGATGCTTTGTTATGATATTGATGTTTTGTCTCAGGGTGCTGTTACTATAATGCTGCTTTATTCTCTGCTCCTCTACTAGTAACTCCTGCTGTTCAGGTAGCTGGTTTGACCAGGGCTGAGTACTTTTGGCCTGGTATTCTCAGACCCTGGTTACACAATTATTTCAACACAGCATAAATCCAAGCTGCTACTGGGATGGTCTTGTCCTCTTCCCCTCCAGCATGTACTTGCTCTTACCCCCTCGCTCGCCTGGCACCACAGACCACACAGCTGCGCATGACTCAGGTCAGGAGACTGATCCAGCTGAAAACCCACCAGCCGGGAGGGAGGCAAGAGGAGAGATCAGTTTTCCATTACTTGTTCTGCTATCTCACATCCTTTGTCTGTCCTGTCTACCTTGGAAGGAGCAATCATGTCTTGGGCTGTGTTTGGAAAGCAGAGTGGAAATGTAAGGTGATACGCGCACTGGTTTGAATAATCTTTTCCAGACTGAGGGACGTCTAACGCTGCTGTGCAGAGGAAAGCGGTGTCTGAGGAGCTCCTGCTGCCCCTCGGCTGGGAGCGGGGCTGTGCAGAAGCCTTGGGAGATGCCAGCCACCACCTCAGGAGGCAATGGATCACTCTGGATGGCACAAACGGTTTCCCCATTAACACAAGGAGAATCCTAGGAAGCCAGTTGTCCCTGCCCCACCAGGGTCCCGTCCCTTAACCAGGTATCACCACGGGCCTGATTTTGCACATCTAAAACATCTGTCTAGCTGCTAATACATTTCATTCTGCTCGACTAAAACCAACCAAATCTTGTTTTTTGGGAGAGGGAGCTTGTTCTTTGTCACTGAATACGTTTGCTAAGACTTGGAGAGTTTGCCAAGGTTAAGGGAAAAGGGCCTGTGTCACTGAGGGAAGGCACCGTTCAAGCGATAAGATGAGGAAAATCAAGAAGAAAAGGAGCTGGTGGAAGCTGTGTCACAGAAGATGCATTTTGAAGTTACTTGACTTGTTTTAACCGCGATCGGGTAATGAATGAGGCAGCCAAGGGAAGGCTCTTGGCTTTATTCCCGCGCCCTGTTAGACACTCTTGTGCGTGACCGCATGTCAGAGCAGACTCTACCCCGACACCAAGTGGAGAGAACTCGCAAGGACGCCTTTAAAATACGATCAAGGGTATGAGATTGCCGGTGAGGACAGCTGCCGGCTCCGCCACCCCTGCTAGCACCAGCGGGGCATCATACAGTCTATAAGCATTTTTGTATTTATAGGAATTTTTTCAAGATCCTGGCTCTTAGCAGCAGAGGTTTACAGCAGAGATAGTTACAATGATAAAAATGATCATCCTGGGCTCCTGCAGTTTTACCCTCCTACCCCAAGTTTCCACCAGTGCTGCATGTGGTGAACAGCCCGGTTGGGCGCCCAACGAGCATCCTTACCGGGGACAAGGTGGGTTTCAAGAGCGGCGGGGAAGTCCGAGGATCACAGACTGGTTGAGGTTGACAGGGACCTCTGGAGGTCATCTGGTCCAACCCCCCTGCTCAAGCAAAGCCACCTACAGCTGGTCACCCAAAGCCATGTCCAGACAGCTTTTGAATATCTCCAAGGATGGAGAATTCATTGCCTTGAAAGTGAAGAGGAGGGTGCCTTTTCCTTGGGAGGAAGGGCTGGGGCTCGGCCGTGTAAGGCGATGGGCATTGCAGTGTGCCCGGGCGGTCCCACCATGCTGCCAAAGAGCAAGGCAGGGTGCACAGACCTGCGCCCAACATCTCTCCCAGCACATCTGATTTGTACTTTCCAGCATGCTGCATCGCCAGCCTTCACCCATTTTCTCAGCAGGGGCTCGGGGCTTGATTTCCCCCTTCCCTGCACATCAGACCTCCAGGGCTGGGTGGCCAGAAGGTCTCTTGCAGAAGCTTCCCATCATGCAGCTCAAGTCCTCACCCCTTACCTTGAGCACCTCTAACTCATCCTGAGAAACACCTCTTTTTTGACCTTGGCCCTGGGATTAAGGGGAGATCACTGCCAGATGGGGTTCCTCCATGGATTCAGCCTCTGAAGCCTTCAGCTTTCCATGCTCATTTGAGGTTATTTTCTCCCTGGGTGTCTTACTCTTCACTCTCACTTTACACACCTCTACTTCTGCCTTCTGGGTGGGGGGGGAAACCCTCACCATGTTGCAGGGCACCAGAAAGTCACAGAAGCTCCAGTGCCAGCCGCGGGCTAAGTCTCAAACCCCCAGCCAAGAAGCAGCAGCATCCGAGAGTGCTCTGCACCAGAAAGGTGACAGCTGCTCTCCCAGGGGAAAAAAATCTGCATCAATTTAACACAGAAAGGTACGAAACACATCTGGCATCGAGCTGTTCCACCCCCCTGATGGATGGCATTCAAAAGCAACACAGAAAGGAGGCACCGGTGATGATAAATTTATGCAGTGGAAAGCATTCAGTGGCTGCTCTGTGTTTTAAGTCATTTCCTAATTACTCTACGTAGGAAAAAAGGAAGAAGAAAACGTATCACGCACGGACTTACCCAGCTGATCCAGAGCAAAGAGGGCTGGAGCACCTTCGGAGAGCTCATTGTCTGAGGGAAGAAGAACAAACGCTTGGAAAATTCAGCTGGAGAGGTAGATGTGGAGAGCTGGGGTGACAATGCTGTTTTAATCACACTGCAGAGAAGCCCCCTGCTCAGCCTGCTTCCAGTTCACCCCGACAGCCTTCATGTGTGTGTTGTGGGGTTTTTTTTAAATCCAGCTGTTACTGAAAAACCTTGGAATCAGCTCAAGATGGAGACTTGGCAGGATGAACCCTTATTTCCTCTCCAGCATCGCTGAAGAGCAAGAGTTCTGCTGCCCTGTCTCTGCCCACGCTCGGATCCCTGGCTGTGCTCCCCTTGTCGGCCATGCCACAGCTCTCTGCCCCCTTTCCCCAGCTCGCCCGGCACTCATGACATGGCCAGAAGTATCCTGCCCATAGCAAAGCTTTCCTGCATGCTACAGTCTCCTCTGACGAGGGCAGCTGGAGTAGGTTTAACCAGGGGGAGCAGGAAAATGCTCCGGCCAGGACTTTTCAGAGGCTGAGCAAACCCTTGAGTCATCTGATAATAATATTGCTGTTACTCGGTGCCTGTGGCAGGTTAGACCATGGGCTCTGGAAACCCCTGAGCTGGTGGCATCTCTCACCAAAAGCTTGTGGGAGATTATATTGGATCCCAAGTCCAGTCCCACCACAAGCCCACCCACTCTTGTCTGCTCCCAGCTGCAGAGCACAGCGCACACCGATCCCTCGCTGCGGGAAAGACCCGCAGCCACATAGGAGCATGTGGCCAAATGTTAAATGCCATTTGTGCCTCGGAGTTGGTGGGGATTTCATTATTTTCAAACATTTCTTGCGATGTCAAAATGCTGCTAAATTACAAAAACTCAATGCAATTTTAAAAAACCCAAACAAACAAACAACAAAAATTTTGCAGTGTGGGTTTTTTTCTGTTGGTTTGTGGTTTTTTGGTGGTTTTTTTTTTCCTTTCAGGTTCATGGCATTTGTTCAATGCATGGGTTAGCCTGAAAAAGTTTTTGGTCTGGAAACTGTAGACTGTTCCTAGGGCGTTCAAGGAGGATGTTTAAGAAGGGCAGGTGCACGACACCATACAGTAATCCATACCTGTGTCATTTCTAAGGGATCTTGCCCCCCCTGTAAAATGCTGTTAGGCCCATCAGTTAGAAAAAGCTGTGAGCCACTAGTTTAGGATAGCAATGGGCTGCATACAAAACCAAAAGCCAACGTATATCCTCATTTCACTGTTTTGGATTTTTATAAACTCCTAATGACAGCGACTCTGCCCTCTGCTTTACAGACCCAAGAACAGTGGGACCCTGAACTCGACATGCATTTGACCATTACAGCTATAAACAGTAACACAGACCATGCACATAGCGAAGATTTAAAAAAAAAGAACAGAAGCAGAGATTGTGCTAATGGGGAAAAAGGATGGACCACAGCAATCACCCCTGTGCTGGTCCCTTGGAGCCACCCTGGGCTGCAGAAGCAGCAGCTGTGCTATAATAAGGATGCCACCCCGTGGTGCCTGGCTGGGGGGATCGAACCCAGGGCTGCTGGGTTCAAAAGCATAAACCTACTTATCTAATTCAAATCTCTTGGGAAAGGAGGTGATGCCGCATCTCAGACTGTCCCTTTCCACTTCCCCAGGCATCTGGGCTATCAGCGGGAAGTGAAGGGAAACAGATGGAGATAAGCAAGGCATTTTATCAAAGCAAAATGTTTCCGTTCCCAAGGTGCTGTCATCTGGAAGGCTGTGGGTTTATTTTGGTGTTAGTCTGGGGCACAGCACGTCCCAGCCAAAGAAGGAGCTTTGCCCAAGGAGGGGCAGCTTGTGCTGGCCCGGGGGATGGGGACCTCCGGTGACGAAGATGAGCTGGGGCTGAGCAGGGAGCACATGTGGCTGCTTCTGCCAAATGTTCGAACAGGGATTAAAAAGCAAATTACAGCAGCTGTCTGGAAATTAGGTAGAGATGAATCGATAGAGGAAATAGGTCGGCTGGCTGTTTCCCATTGTATCTGCCCCAAGTGCTTTCCTGAGACTGGAAATTTCTGGTGGGGAGGTCTTGTATCATGCTAAGGCAAGCTGAAACCTTGCATGGTCCTGCACCGGGCGCGCCAGCTGGGGCAGCCCTCAGCCCTCCCGTCGCTGCTGGGACAGCATGTCTCCCTGGAGCCATCCTGAAATGTCCCATGCAAATATGACTGAAGAGAGAAGGGAATATTTACCGGCTCTCCTCCTCACTCCTCCTCAGCCACTGTCATCTGCACAGTCCTGCTTGTGGAGAATGAGGGTAGTCACATCTAGCATATGTGACATATTAACTTGCCAAAAGGTAGGTGTTGGGTTGGTTTTGGGTTTTTTTTGGCAAAAGGCCACTCCAGAGAAGGAAGACAAACCACAGATTGAGTGCATGTGTGCCAGCGCCTGGCAAGACACTGTAGTCTGGGTCAGACCTTTCCCACCTTCATACTGAGTACTGCCTTGCTCTGGACATAGCCCAGCAAAACCCCTGGGACCCCTGCCAGCACAGAGAGCGGCAGCAGCGTATCGGGAAGGCTCCCAGCATGTTCACTGGGTGGATTGAAAACCAGCAATCATGTCCTACCTCCTTTCACACTGGCAAAGGGATGGATCCCGCCATGAGACAACCAGTTGGTTTCATCCAGCTTCCAGTTTTCACCAGGGTCCATCTCTGATTGGCAGCATCAAAGATCTGCTTGCAATGCCTCCTGCCACTCTCTCTGGGGAATAACCAGAAGATACTCTGAGTGCTTGTCATGATCTGTGCCATGGCCAGCTGCTGAGAAGCTTACCTCAGCAGAGGAAAATGTCTTGTCAATATTTCAGGAAAAAAGGAAAAGAAAAAAAATTGAGAAAAAAACTTGCATGGCTCACAGGGGACTACCGGCCCAAGGAGTAGCTGACTCTGCCAAGCCTCATGTTATCACATCGACAAGTCTCCTTGCTGTGTCAAAAGGCCATTCATGCTTCCAGCTCTTCCATTTTCTGTTGTCAGTCTGACCGACACTTAGAAATTCCTAATCCCTCATGATATTTGCAGGGATGGAGTTTATTTCTGAGCGAGGTGATGTGCCACAAGGGCATCTGTCGGGGGGGTGTGTCTCAGCCCTGCGTGCCCAGCCTGACCACTATGGGGTCCTGCCCGGTGGGGGGAGCGGGCAGGGGTGCTGGCCCTTGCTCCCACATCCCAGCCCCTCCATGGACAGGAGTTACAGGCTGGGAGTTATCAGTTACACATTACAAACCGATGCTACCACTGGCCACTTGGCTCTCACAACTGCCCTGGCCCTGGAGCGATGGCTGTGAGCCACCAGGGAAGGATGGAGATTATTGAGCATTAAAGCTGGAACTCCTAACCCCAAAAAGTCCCTTTCTGGCATAGACACTGATTTATTTTCCTGACTATCAGCCATTCGGTGCTACCTAGAGGTTTGCTGCAGCTGGGAGTCCATGGAGATATGTGGAGATATTTTCCCTCCCTGACCCCTTGGACCTGTGCATCCCTGGTGGGATAGGCACACGGGGGCATTTCATGCATCCCTAAGTTTTCAGTGTTGCAGGGATTTGGGAGGGAACAGAGTCCTTCCAGCATCAACAACCTCTGATTTATCAAGGAAGCACACAGCAGTGTTGGGATGCAACAAAAAGTTATGCAGAGCTTTTTCATCTCTGTGGCAAGATGCTGAAGAGGAGGTGACAACAGGGACTTTCCGTAACGCTGCCTGAGGCAAACCTGGACCCCAAATGGCACCAAGGGAGGTGGTTTCACGGCGAGGTGAGTCCCCTGAGACCCACCACACTGGCAGCTGTGCATCTCTACTCAGCCTCTGATTTTCATCATCATGTTCATTTGTATGAATTTGTTGTAATTTAATGTCGCCAGGACCCTAATTCAGGGCGCTCCTGGGAGGGACGGGCAGGTAGCAATGGAGGGACACCATCGCACCAGCACCCTTTCCTTAGGAAACCAGGTGAAGAAAGCGATGGGTGGGCCCTGTCTCCCCGGGGAAGTGAAGCATGGCTGAGCCACACCACTGCACTTCCCAAGTACTGGTACCTCCCAGCCAGCACCCCATCGCGGGGAGATGCTGGAGCCGGGGGGGCTGCGGGAAGGGGCAGCTCCCGGCACGGCACAGCCCAAGCCCTTGCCCCAGCACACTGCTCGGCCTCACCAGGGTGAATCATGGCTGTGCCGGTGCTTCCCTGGCTGGCCAGACCTGCGAGAGGCCATTTGACATGGTCTCTTGCTCAACACCTTAATTAAGTAGAATTAAACGCTTGTGCGTATGCATTTGCTGAGCAGCAAACCGGACAGGTCACTGCCACGTGCAGGCGGAGCTTGACTGCAGTTTTTCTGATGTACCAAATTCACCTGAAGTACAATTAAGAAGTACTGAGACTCTGGGCAAATTTGGGTTGAGTATGTAATTAGTTTTAGCTGAAAGAGAAGGAAAAAAATCTGAGAAAAGCTGCAAGACTCCATTTTGACATTTAAAAAATGAAACTTTTTTGTTGTTCTTTCAAATGACGTTTTTGGTTTGCAAGTGACCTAGTTTGCTTTTTCTTTTCTTTCTTCTTCTTTTTTTAAGTTATGAAAAACACTAAATGATCTCCAACCAGAATGTCTTGTGCCATGCTTATGAAAAGATATCAAAGAAGAAAAGAAACTTTCTCCTTTAGGGGGTGACCCAAAACAAAAAGTATTTTCAATTTTTCTGTTCAGCCACTGAAATGAAAAACCTGTTATTTGTACAGCTCCACTACTGAAAGGCATCTCGTCAATGTGTACTGGTGGCAATTTCTTCTTTCCACCTGCCAAGGGAGAGGTTTGTCTGCAAGTCCGATAAAAGTTTAAGAGAGAAATAACGAAAGGGCAGTTTATCAACGCAGCACAGAAGATAAAATGGCTTTTCCATATTCACTCGTTTCTCTGAAAGAAGAAAAACACAAACCTCCGGACCTCAGCTCTTTGCCTACTGTCCCCCTCCGCTCAGAATCATATAGACACGAAATTGTAACGTCACGAGCCCTGAGCTCCCATCACGCAGAAGATTAATTGGAAATTAATTTGTAAATACAATAAATTGTAAAACTTCTGACTTCACTGACACATGAGGTCCAACCAATATTAGAGAAAACAAAGGCCAAAATTCATTGGGGGCAATAGTACCAGCAGTGAGAAACACCTAAAATATCATAAACCTCAGTCACTGCTGTAGCTTTGGGGCATCCATCCCTTCCCTTCACAGCACGGCTTGGTGCCAGCGGAGGCTGGTGGTGCCAGGTCCTCATGGCCAGCATCGCAGGATCAGGGATGGGTTCGTGGTCCTTGTCTCACCACAGAGCATCCATCGTGCCCACCCACCGCTGCGACCACCCAGAGGGATGGGGTGGGAGGGAAAGGGATGGGCTCGAACACTGACCAGGGCCCGCTAGCTGCATGAACGTTCATGCAATAGACTTCTTGCTAAAAAGCAAAGCTGAAGAGAGGGGCTTTGCTGCTCTGCCTGGTGTCTCACGAGGGCTGGGATTTACGCTCCAGCTGCTTGAAGCGCGCAGCCTTGTTGCAGTCAATAGTCAACACCTATTACCTCCATCTTTTAAGATGACAAATCAAATGTCAGGTTTTCCAAAGTGCCTGCACTTAGATCCTGTCTTCAGTCTTCACTTAGGGCGGGGGGGGGGGCTCATTTTACACACCTACAGATTCCACCAGTCCTCTAAGAATAAACAAGATGAGAAAAGACTTGACTCGCCTTCCTGCTATATGGCCTATCATGATACAGTATAAAAAAATAATAGGGCCTGAATGAATTAAGTCCCCTTTGACTTCACAGCTTTCACTGTACCTCAATAACACCCGCACAGATCACAAACCACTGCCCATTTTCAGCCTAACTTGCAAATCTCTCCCAAACTGCAGAATAAAATAGCGTAATATTGGAATTACCATTTCAGCAATATTTTACAACCCCTCTAATCTGTCAGAAGTGGCTGTTGGAGGACAAGCCCATTTAGCTCCTCTTCTGGAGCATTTCCAGTTTAAGACAATCTGCCACGCAGCCTCTCAGCAGCTGCACGAGGGGGGTTTTTTAGTACCAAAACTGCAGAATTCACACAGCCAGAACAGCAGGAAAATAAAAGTTAATGACCTGAGACTAAACCAGACAGACAAGAGATTAAAGCGTCAAACCCTAAACAGCCCAGCACACAGGGACCTGATCTGGAGGACAAGAAGAAGCTGGCAGCGTTTGCCCAAGCGCTGCCCTTAAAATTGGCTCCATCCGTCTGGCTCACCAAAACCAGGTGCCACTGAGCGGAGACACAGGTGCTGTACGAAGGATCTCCCATTTCTCTGAGCTGTCATATCTCCGTGCATACAGTTAACTTCAGCGCTCTAGCTGCATGCACTTACTTGACAAGGGGTAAAAATCGGTGGCATCTTCCAGAAGATGCAGACTCAGCTACTTCTGTCCTCCACAAGGAATGAAGAAGGGCACAGTTTCGTTACATGCTCAGTCCAATCTGATCTGGGCATTGCTAGGGCTGGTGGTCACCTAGGGGTGGTAAGCACGTGGGGCTGGTGATAGCCACACACCACCTTGCTGGTCCGAGCCCCCAGAGCAGCACATAGGAGCCCTTTGCACTTAATGCTTTGTTTGTTTAGACGAGAAACCTTTCCAGCTCCTTGTAGCACCCAAGAAGAGCTCAGGTGGGAACCCTTCTGAGCAGGATCTGGCCCGGGGGAGTCGGCAGCATGGGGTGCACACAGCTGGATGCTGGGCAGCAGAGCAGCCCCAAGGCACACCACCACAGGGCTCGGTGACCAGGACAGGGCAGGTGAGTGCAGAGCCCCCACCAGCACGTTGCAGTCCGGTGCAAAGGGGGAGTGAGCATCGGCAGGGATTGGGGCAAGAGGAAGGGCTACGCAACAGCTGAGGTGGCCAGCAGCCACGGGAGGTCTGGTAGATGGGGCAGCAGGGAGGACACCGAGGAGAGCGGGGCTGGGTATCAGTTTGGCGAGGGAGGGTGGGACAGGGGAGAGGAATCTCTGTTTCTGCTCGCGTTGCAAATCCTACAGTGGGGGCCAGCCGTCGCTAGCGTGTTTTCCAGCAAGAGAGGGCACCGACCATTACCTGTGCCTCTGAGCAGTTTGTGGGGTTTGGGACCAACGTTCACCACGCCAAAGGGATGAGGTGGGCAGCCAAGGCAGGACTGAGGCTGAGGCAAGAAGCCGGGACCGAAGAAAGGAGATTGGTCCAGCTGGAGAAGCGGGAGAGAGCTCGGGCAGACTGCGGGAGAAGGTCTCGGGCAGCAGTCTTGCAGCAGCCATGCATGGGATTAAACGCCATGAGACAGACGCCTTTCCCTGGAATGTTTCCCAGCACCCCGCAAAAATACTGGGATAGCGACACAGCCTTCCAGTCATCAGGCATGGGCTGGAAATGTCCAGCCCCGCGCTCACAAAAATGTCGTACACATCCTTATGGTGCCTACACTGTAACCTGGATTCTTCCCACTCCCAATGAGTCCAGAGAAGTTAAAGCATCCCCTGACCCACAGCCTTGCTTGGAGCAAAACTTTTATGTGTTGAAAAGGCCACGTATGCCAAACGTGGGAGCAGTGCCGAGGTGAAGTCACATTGCTCAGGCAAGCAGCAGCTGCTCTCGGGCAGGTATCGCTGCTCTGCGAAGGCATCGCCTTTCTGCACCCGCCTCTCCACAGCTGTTCATCTGCCCCAGGGCAATGCGAGCAGCAGGAATGAGAAGGCCTGACCAAGCCTTATGGAGCTGAGCAGGGCAGGATCGGGCCTTGGAGGGGTCCATCACGAACCTGTGTAACTGGGAGCACGATGGCCACTGTGCAGGGCACAAGGTGATAAACTGCTTCCCCCGTACCACAGAGCTCAGCCTGACGGCTGCCTTTCATCACCCACTGCTGTTCTTTACTGCTTTGGATGTGCTCTCCCTTAATTAGCCCAAAGGTGACTAATGAGCTATTTGTTAATGCCATCATTCAAAAAGCTCTATTTGTAGCTGGTCTGAAAGAGTTTTTTTTTAAAGAGGCGAGTTTCAGACAACTGGCACAGAGCATGATCACAAGTTAATTACATGATCTCATGGCAGTTATCTCAAACTAATACATCATTAATCTGATCTTACGACAGCTAAAGGAGAAGCCCGGAGCCAAGAAGCACTTGAAGGCTCCACAGTCCCCAGGACAGGAGCCTTCTTTATAAAAGCTGCGGGTTTACGCACAGCAGGCACATGTCAGGACAAGCTGCAAGTTGTATCGCTCCCCTTGCCCCGACAAACAAAAACACTCAGGAGCCAGGAAACACATGATCTCCTCCGAAGGCAGCCTTCCCAAAAGTGCAGCCGCAGTCCCCCTGCCTCAGTTCAGGGCTGCGAGGACAGACAGAGTGGGAAGGGGCTCGGGGGCAGGCTCCCAGCATTGCTCAGGGACCCCAAGGCATTTCTGATAAGCCCTCTGTACGACGAAGCCCTGTTGGAGGACCTGTCCCAGTCTGGTCTCAGGGGAGATATTGGCAGGTGGGTAGTTTCAGATCACCTGCATTGATGGGGACAGGTACTAGAAGCTCCTCTATATCCCATTGGATATAAAGGTAGGAGGCAAATCAGTAAAAACATCCCTACTTACACGTCATGATTTCATTTGAATAGGTCATCCCTAGCTAGGGACACACATCTACGCAGATCCCCAGGAACCACAACAAAAGCTTGAAAAGCTTTGAAAATACTAGCTGCAATTTCAGCCAAGCTCTTACTCTTACTCCTGAGCAAGAGTACCCCCCCGAAACATTCCCGAAGGAGCTCACACGCCTGTCCCAGCCATCCCGCAGGCACGGCAGGATGCCAGGAGCCACCTCGCAGCACTCCAGGGCTGCTCTGATGACAAGGTACGGGAGATGCTGGGTGCGCATGTTGACCCAGATTTGGAGTGGTTTTAAGATCTGTAAGGTCCTCCAAGTTACCATGTGGGATAAAATTTCTCTTTCTTACTTCTCTGGTTTTCTTCCATAATCAGCAAATTGAATTGCAACTCAATGATTCAAATGTTAAAGCACTTGAAGCAAAGCTTGTGTCTCTCTTTGTGTCTTTTGCAGAGCTGCCTGTGCTAAACTAGCAATACCAAACACCACCGCACCCCGTTTCTGCCGGTTATCTTCACAGGCGATTAGCTGCCAGGTTATTTTAGCAGTAACAATTACTTATCTATTTAAGAGAGGATAATTTCTCTGTGCTGTTCCCGTGACTTCTCAGAAATCACAAAACCGACTTTTTTTTTCTGCATTCATAGTAGAAAATGTTCCCGTTCCAGCCTCAGTTTGGACAAGATCTTTCAAAAACCGATAAAACAGAAACAGTAAATCTTACCTGACAAAACACCCGTGATTTCTGTCGTGACAAAAAGCGTCCGTGCCTTGGTGCTGCAAGACCAAAGCTTTCTTGGGGAGACGTTTGTCCTATGTTGGGTAAGGGCTCCACGAAAACTATGCAGCCATTGCCTGGACTTGCTTTGGTCTGGGTAGGTAAGTCACAGGAATTCAGCTGCTCTTGTGTGTTCAAAGAGCTCCAAAATGCTCTACACCACCTATCGGCATTATGGTTCCCGCAAGTATGCGAGGTATGCGCTTGTCTTCCTGAGTCATATAATTATCTTTGGGAAAGTAACCTGCGGAAGCACAGCAGAGGAAAAAAAGAAAAAACAACTGGCCATGTAAATCTCTCGATGGTCGGCAGTAGCCCTGTGAGGAGATCACCTCAAATAGAGGCTTTGCTAATTCATACGTGCCAAACGTCAAAGCTAGCGGAGATGCTGGGCCGTCCGCTTTCGTTCCTGCCTTCCTGGGCAGTTTGCAGCAGCACGTGTGGGGAGTGCCGAGGAGAAGGAGCAGCACGGTCTCGAAAGCAGCCACCGTGCTGGAAGAGCTGATCTGAAGCTCGGTGGGTCGCACAGGTTACGGGGTGGCTTCTGGCCAGGAGGAAAGGTAGGGTGAAATAGTCCCTGATGACTGCTGTTAGTGGAGGCTGAGTCATCAGTGATACAGGCTGAAAAAATGATGTGATGCGGCAGTGTCTGGGCTAGTTACATCTTGATAAGGGTGGCGGGTGTCTTCCTGGGTTTTCCATTGAGTCAGAAGCACCTAAGGAAAGGTGACACCAGGAAAGGGTTTTCTGCCATGATCAAATGCCACCTCAAGGCAGTCTCAGAAGTGGAATAGATACCACGAGAGAATGGAATACCACGTAGGTGAGCTTCCCAGAGAAGCCCCTTGTGCCAAGCATAAGGGAGAAGAGAAGGCTGAGAATGGAGAGCAAACAGTGAAGGGGGCTTTGGTTATACCATCTTCTCACAAGGAAGAATATGGTCTTACCATGGAGCGAACGGCTCCAGCAGATGTTCACACCCTGCAATGTTTTTTCAGAGCTGCCGGTTTTCCCAGATGACTTATAACAAGGACGTCTCAGAAGCGAAGCTCCAATTTGCGCATGACAACAGCAAGTTCACTTGAGCACAGGCAGTCCACGCACCTGAGGCAGATGTGAATGGACCTTGTTTTTGCTCCATCTCCCAAAAGACCAGCTCCATCCATCACCTCTCTTGACAGCTTATGGTACTCGGGAGGTGATTTCAAAACTATGAGCTCAGCTGTCAAGGACTTCCACCAGCCAGGTTAGACAGAAAATCTCATACCTGGGAGGCAAACAGCTCCCATTCCCAGGACCGGGAGAGCTTCAAGCACCCATGTGCACTGAATGACAAAAAGAAATGTGCTGTGCAGCCTTTGAGCCAACTCTGATCAGTGGCCTTTACTCTTTCCAGCTGGGGCTCAGTTTTATCACCCCATCCCGACTTTGGCCAGCATTGCTTAATGCCTCTGACAGTATCTGGCTGTGCTTGGCACGCTCATGCAGCATGAGCAGGTTGGGAGACTGCCAGGCGTGAGGTGGGTCGCAGGCTGCCTGTGCAGTTCGGAAGCCAGCGGGTCCAGGGGCAGCAGACATCAGCCAGGAAGCAAAGACCCTCAAAGACCCTCCGTTCCTACACTTCCTCCAGAGGCACGTCTCAGGTCTGACCACGGAGGAAAAAGCATCCAAGGTCTTACCAAGAGGCATTTTGGGGACTGCCAGCATGGTGCCAGCTGGTGCCAGCTGCGGCAGCGGCTGGTGTGTGGGGCAGTGAAAGATTCAGGCTGTGGCACAGCCTGCGCGTGGGTGAGGAGCCGAGCAGAGCCCTGGCTGTGCTGGGATGTCCCAAGGCCATCTTCACACGAAGGCTCACCCACCACAGCCGCAAAGCAGCAGGAGCAGCCCTGGCAGTGTCAAAGCTCTCCCACCAAGCCCCTGGGGTGCTGGTGCCCCAGGACGCACCCCGAGGATGGGGCTGCCCCAAGGCTTTGACTCTGTAGTGGGAGACACTTGGAGAAACCACTCTGCTTGGACGGAAGTCAACCGATGCATGTATGTGCAATGGAGGCTTTGGATTAATCTTGTTTTTTCCAAGAAAATCCTGCATAGCAGGCTTGTAATTACAGCGACACCAAGTCCTGATGGCTTTTCCAGGCCTGCTGACACAGGGCACGCTCTCACCCTCCTCCCGGCGTGTCTGTGCGGGGCCACAGTCGCCCCGCCGTGGCACAGGCTCATTCGCTCTTGCACAAACCTCCTGGGGAGCCAAAACCGCCTTCAGAAAGGTGAGCAGCCGGCGTCGCGTAATTCACGGCGCTCCACGGCTCTCACACGGTGAGTCATGAGCTCCCCGGCAGATTTACAGCCAGCGGCACCCATCTGCCTCGTAGACAAATGGAACGGATGGTTGCAGCCCAAGCCAAGCTCCCGAGTGAGACAGGGCGAGGCGGCGATGAGCAGTCATTGCACAGCATTGCGTCTGCTGCAGAAGGGTGAACCCACAAAGGGGGTGTCTCTCATCTCTTCCCACCCTGTGCTGGGGACAGGGCATGGCGCTGGATGTCACCAGCCTCCTGTCCCTTCCCCAGCCATATCGCCTGAGCCTTTGCACCCAGGTGCCCATGTCAAAACTCCCGTCCCTCACAGCTCACCCTGTTCGCCAGTTCTTCTGAACTGGGCGGGCGGGGGGAGTTCTTCGCGGCGCTCCCCAAAAAGAATGGGGCAAATGGAGAGACAGTCACACGAAGCAAAGGGATGAGAAAGGGCATCCCACCGTGGCTGGCAAATTCTGTCTGAAACCAGACACTTTTTTCCTAGGAAAGCCTTTCTGGGCACCACCTCACAGGGCAGCTCAGGGATGAGGTTGGCTTGTCCGTGTCCCAAACACTGGTGGGGTGCTGCACCTTTGCCTCTCGAGCAGCAGCGGAGCCTTGTGGCTGAGGGCTGGTTTGTCCCCTGTCCCCATGCTGTAGGCACTGCCGCATGCACATCATGCTCTCCCATTCAGTAACACTGCTGGGTTACCTGTGCCGAGGGAGGGAGAGGAGGGAAGGGTGGCTGGTGGGAGGAAGGAGATAAGTCCTGGGACAGCCGCAGTCAGCAGGGAGTCTCAGGTTACTTGTGGGGCAGGCAGAGACGGGCAGCAGCTCTTGGGTTACTCAGTGGTGAGAGAATCAGAGCAGAGCTCTGTCTCACTGAGATCCCGACGGACACCGCAGACATCATCATCATCATCATTTTCTCCCTGGTGAAGGACAAGAGCAGGCTGAGGAACCTTCTTTGCTCGAAACCCCAAGTACATCGCTCAATGCAACTGAGGCTCAGGCAGGATCTCTGCTGGCAGATGGGAAACGCTTTAGCTTTTTGTTTAAGCTGCAGTATTTTTCAGAGGACTGAGTTAGACATAAAATATTTACAGCTCTCTCTTTGGAGGAAGCTGCCTTTGGGGATGTCAGTCTGTGCTAAACAAAATCAGAGCTCTGCAGGGAAAAATAAAGAGGGAATCCATCTGGCCTCTCATCGAATGGCTTCCCCAGGATCAGACAAGAGCAGGAAAAGGGTTGGTAAGGCAGTGGTGGTGTTGGTGACCGTGGGAGGAGTTACATGGCAAAACCAGACCTCAGTGGCCGGTGTAAAGGATGCCTTGTCCTTCCCTCCTTATCTGGCTGCACGTAGGGGATATGGCATCCCGCACCTGGTCTGGCTCCTAATCCATCCTCCTTCAGTTCAGGGTTCACCCAGCACCTTTGCTCCCTGCAGCTCACCCACGCACGGCTCGGACCTCCCCCAGTCCCGTATTTCGCCATCCATGGGCAAGCCCGCACTCGCTCCCGGCTCAGCCGGCACCCGGCGTGCCTCTCCCCGGGCTGCGGGGGGGAGTGACAGATGCCGGCGCTCGGGAGGTGCCGGTGCGGGGCCCCCAGGTCCTGGCTGACCACCTAACTGGCCTTGAGTCACGTGTGTTGGACAGACGCACAGACGGATGCTCATTGATGGTTTGACAAAGGTGGAAGAAGGAAGACTCAAGGCTTGCTTGGGTAGGCTGGGATAGTTAGAAAGCAGACCAAGTGGGACCTCAAGATAACAGTAAGCCACAAGCTTGCTCATGTCTGCCACATAAAATGGAGGGTGTGGTGGTGTGGAGAAGAGAAACAAATCTCCCTCCTCCTTTCTCCAAGAGAAATAACTCTCCTTACCCCGAAGAGTCCAGTGATGATTTATGAGGGTGTGATCTCTGCCTCCAGGGTCAGTCGTGGCACAGACACCTAATGTCTTGCTGCTGGGATCAAAGAAATGCAGCCATCAGCCACTTTCTCCTGATTTTCTCCTGGCTGCCTGCCCTTCCTTGCGAACTGTGCAGTGGGACGCTGCAGTCACCTCCTGCCCCACGTCCTCTGCAGGTCCCTCCTGTAATTGCAGGAGCAGCTGGATGCATCCAGGGCTCAGCCCCACCTGACGCAGGGTCCCCTCTGCCCACTGGCATGGGGGGAGCTGGGGCTGCTCACTGGGCACGAGGATGGCACAGTTATAAGCGCCCCCCCCCCTTAATTACACTGAGCGAGGGTTTGGCCACCAGTCTCAGACGTGGCGCGGTGGAGGGTGAGTCCCTGTCACCAAGCCCCTGCCTCACATCACTTCTTGTGAAAACCTAGAGAAGACCTTGGTTTTTCTCCACATCGGAACAAACCCAAAAGCTAAAACTTCTAAATATCTCATAAAAGAGAAATGCCGTTTCCCAGCCAGGTCTACTTGCTGCTTAAGAAAACAAAACTGTCTCCACCATAAAAATACCAGCGTTGCAGTGGCAGTTGTTCCAGCTGAAATATGAAGCATGCCAGCTCCTCTTCTCCTTTCATGTTACTGCTTGAGTATTCTTTAGATTTGCGTTTTGTGGCAATAAGGGGCTTTTGATTTGTGCACGTTACGTAAACTCTCAGAAAGGAGTGAAAGTAACAATTATCTCCCCCATGGTCCGGTGATTCACGAGAGGCTCTGATGAACACAGTGATGCTGTGTAACCAGTATGAGCTACCGGTGAGGAACAACCGTAAAGAACGTCTGCTCAGGTCAGATATGGAAGAACAGCGTCTAACAAGATGTGTCCAGTTGCACCCTGGAGACTGAGACACCGGCTGATTTAATCATCCCTTGAGGCAATACACAGCCCATTATGACTTTCAGACGCACATTGCTGAAAAATTCCTCAGCAGTCTGTTGGGGGGTAGCACTTCCCAAACGGAAAGAGCTCCAGGTGCGGGGCAGAGAGACGTCCTCAGGTCAGCGATGCTCTCCCTGCTGACTTCGAGAGATGACGGACCAGACCCCCCAGGTGCAACAAAGTGGGTGGATGGGCATAGCTCTATCTTTTTACTGTATGATACATAATAACTTCCCTACACTTCCTAATAGCCAAGAAGACCGCCCCTTTAACCCTGACATGTTTGTGATGCTGCCAATAAACTAAAAAACCTTCCTGTGGCTTTACCAGGCTGTTCACCATAACAGTCAGTCCTACCCACCCTGGTCACTATGGTTCTCTCACTAATCAGATATCATAGACATGAACTCTTTTCAGAGAGTTGTTTTGGGGTTTTTGCTACCACTCGTACATGAAGAATAACCTTTAAATTCTATTAAATACATTAATACTTGCCTGACTCCCTCTCCCTTAAAGAAAGCAACTGCTTTTAAGCCTTTTTCTGTTCTTGCTGTGACCCACATGCTGGAAGTGTGCCTGGTAGGTCTGAGCAAATTGGAGGCACCTTCTTCTAGGGTGTCCTGGTTTCGGCTGGGACAGAGTTAACTGTCTTCCCAGTAGCTGGTACAGCGCTGTGTTTTGGGCTGGGTATGAGAAGAATGTTGACAACACCCTGATGGTTTCAGTTGCTGCTCAGTCGTGTTTAGACCCAGTCAAGGACTTTTCAGCTTCTCCTGCCCAGCCAGCAAGAATGCTGGAGGGGCACAGGAAAGTTGGGAGGGGACACAGCCGGGACAGCTGACCCAAACTGGCCAGAGGGGTATTCCATACCATGGGACGTCATGCCCAGTATATAAACTGGGGGAGTTGGCCTGGGAGGGATCGCTGCTGGGGAACTAACTGGCCATCAGTCGGTGAGTGGTGAGCAATTGCATTGTGCGTCACTTGTCTTGTGTTTTCCAATCCTTTTATTGTTATTATCATCATCATCATCATCACCATCATTATCATCATTATCATGATTATCATTATTATTATTATAATCACTGTTGTTATTTTCTTCCTTTCTGTCCTATTAAACTGTCCTTATCTCAATCCATGAGTTTTACTTTTTTTTTATTCTCTCCCCCATCCCACTGGGTAGGAGGGGAGTGAGCGAGCGGCTGCATGGTGCTTAGTTGCTGGCTGGGGTTAAACCACAACATAGGGCATGGAGCAATCGCACGGCTCTTGCCAAAAAATGGTGTGACAGAGGCTGCCCTTTCCCTTTTGCCTCCTTCCAGTAGCCACTTACCCCAAGTTTCCCCTGCCAAAATGATGGCAGTCCTTGGTTCTCTCCATATCTCAGTTCCTTTGTTCCCCACTGAGCAGGCACGGTCCCCTGCAAACCCGCCTTCCACTCCCTTATGGGGACAGTGAACCACATTGGATATGCAGCTTGGGTTATCTGAAAAGCCAAGAATTAGGCTTTTCCTCCAAGATTTTTTCATGAAGGATGAAACATTGCACATGTGCCCTGGGTGGGAACTGAAGGAGACCAAATCTCTCTCTTTTCCCCCAAGAGCAAGCTGTAACAGCTCATTTTTGGCTGTCTGTGGCTTGGGCTGTGCCAGTGGGGTTTCCACTGCTGTTTTCTTCCCCAGGCACTGGAGCCTTCCCACCGGCCTCCACAGTTTTCCAAAGGGCTGTCAATTGTGTCAGCAGTGGCCAGGACACACGGAGGCCCCCAGGCTGCTCCTTGCCCATGGAAGAGCCTCGTCCACCTGACACTTGCGCACAAGGGGGTCAGCAGCGGCTCCCGCAGCCCCTGTGCCCACCCCGCTGCCTCCCAGTTGCCAGGGAAATTGATATTTCCCTGGAAAATACCAATTAATCCTTTTTTTTTTTCTCATTTCAGGAATGTACCACTTTTAACAAAACTTCTGCCAGGAAAAGTTTTTTAGGCTGGAATTTTTAGTCCGCATGTGGAAAAGCCACCTGGGAGGCACCAGCAGCCGGCAGTTAGGGCAGGGCAGTGGTGGGACCCCAGATGGCCTGTTTCAAGTGCAGATCTCACACCTGAGCTTCCCACATGCTTAACCCTTCGGTTACAATCGTGGGCTCTAGCTCTTTTCCCAACAAAATCAATAAATCAAAAAAGATAGATGAGGTTTGGCCCTCCTGCGAATTTGCGAAAAAAGGATAAACCTAGAAAAGTGTTTCTTCCCAGCCATAGCGCAGGCTGTTTTACTCCCAGGGAATGCTCTGCACACATTTCCCATGATGTCTGTGTGCCCTGAGCCCAGACTGCACCTTCCACGCTGCGGCTGCTCTCTGCTGCTCGGCTCTGGGAAACGAGAAGGGCTACAGGCTTCAGCGGGTGTTTAACAGCCTGCGGCCAGACTGAAATGCAGAGGTGGTGGTTGTCCTCGGCTCAAGCCTTCTGCCCACCCACGTCCTGCCCAGGCAGCAAAACACCACGCGTGGCTGTGACTGCTTCTCCCTAACAGCGCCAAAGAGGTCCAGCCTCACAAATGACAGTGCTCCACCAAAAGAACTTTGTGTCAAAACTCTCCTTCCTCTCAGCTCACCCCGCTCACCAGTTCTTCTGAACTGACGGGGGAAAGGTCTTCACACTGTGGCCTGTCTTCTCCTAAACATCTGCCCAGCTGCAAGCATTGCGCTCCCCAAAAAGAGTGGGGCAAGTGGAGAGAGAGGGTCACACCAGGCAAAGGGGTGAGCAAGGCCATCCCACTGTGGCTGGCAAATCCAGTCTGAAAACAGACACTTTTTCCTAGGAAAGCCTTTCTGGGCACCGCCTCGCAGGGCAGCTCAGGGGTGAGGTTGGGTGGGAGCTTGTCCGTGTCCCGAGCACTGGTGGGTGCTGCACTGCTGCCTCTCGGGGGCAGGAAGGGAAGGAGGGGGGTGGGCGGGAAGGCGGCTGGGGCGGGCTGCCACCCTTCCAGCATTTTTAAGAAGTGAGCCCTTTGTTTTCCTTGTTTTCCTTTACTGGCACCCAAAGCAGAAAGAGTCATCTCCAGCCCCATCCAACATTTTGTTTTGAACAGAAATTTCTCTTCTTTCCTTTGCAGTTTTAATGACAAAAACAACAACAAAAAAAGCAACATCCATTTAAATACACACCGGAGTAAGTTTTCTTTCCTCCTCCACTTTGTCAGTTCAGCAGCCAAACCAAACACAGCCGTCCCCACGCCTGCTCTCCTGTCACCACTGGATCAATAAATAACACCGCTCCGTTTCCAGCTTACCTTGAGCGGTCTCTCCTGACACTGTCGGCCGTATCCAGCTCTCCTGCGGGGAGTGTGGCCAGCCCCAGCATCTCCTCCCCCCCCCCCCCGCTGTGGCGCACAGCGATGGCTCAGGGGTCTCTGTTATGGAAACAGGCATCAGGAGGCATTGCTTGCGACAGGATTCAAATCTGCGTGGTGGTGGAGTTATTCCTGGCTCACATCCGTGTGTGTGGGTGCAGGATTTGGTGCAGGGAGCTAATATGAGCCTTTGACATCACTGCTTAAATTTAGGTGATTAGCACAGTCCTAAAATGGTCTGGAGGAAAGCTGCCGCCGGGCTGGACAGGAGAGAGACAGCGCCCTGCCACCGCCTCCCGCCCAAGCACAGGGCAGGGGATGGAGCCGGGAGTTTCCGCACCAGCTCCACCGCTATGCCACGTCACCCCTTCAAAAATGAGCCCCCGGCAAGGTGCGCCATGCTTTGCTGCGGCACAAAAGCAGACAACCTCCCTGGGCTTGCCCATGGTGGGGCCGAAGGGGCCCCTTCTGAAATCGCACAGCCCCATGGAGCCGCTGGTCCTGCTCTGCTGCTTGGGGTGGAAGGTTGTGGGGTGACAGTGGTGCCCCCCACGTGGCGGTGGTGTGGGAGGGGAGGTGATGCCAAGCAAGTCCCAGCCCACGGGCTCCCCCAACAGCCTCCGGCAGCCGCTGCGTCCCCTCCCCAGGGGATGCTGCAGCTCTCGCCTACCAGCCCAGCCCCAAGAGGAGCGTACCTCCACAGAGAAGGAACGGGGAACAGTCACAAACGAGGCAGCTCCCCGCAACAGATGAAGAGGAAACTCTAAAACCCAAGAAGAGTCTCTGAGTCCCAAGTCTGCCTGCCGGTTGTAGAGGTGGGTGGAAGCTGTAGCCGTGTAACTTCAGTTCAGGCTGGTTTTGGCAACCTCAGTACTTACAGAACGTGGCTTCTACAGTTTATGGTGTCTTTCATGAACGCTTTATGTTTTTCTCTTGATTATTTGTTGATTCTTGCAAAGCTCTCTCTAATCTTTGCGTGAAGAACATTCCAGAAAACTACTGCAATCATACCTTTGAATTGTCACATACCTTCGGTGTGGAGATCATGGGACACCCACGTTCGACAAGACCAGAAGCAGCAGCTCTCTGTTTCTGAGTGTACCGTCTTGCACGAGCAACCGCCTTGTTTTGCTGCAGTTATGTGGCACCTGAATAATGGAGACTGGAGCATTTCGGGTGCGAGGAAAGAGCCATCTGTTTGCTTTCCTGAAGGAGTAGCTCTGCGGCCACTAAACAGCCGGTGAAGCCGCAGCCACGGGAAGCAACTAATTCCAAGCCAGACCGTGAGAAACAAGAAAACCCTCAGCTGCTTTCTCAGTACTAGTCCCCAGTCCGTGCTAATACCAAAAGGCAGCGGAGCCAAGCAGGCTGATGGTCCTCAAGTCCAGCCTCTTGTTTCTGACATTAATGATGCCTGAGAGTACACTAATGTAATCTGGCCGACAAGTCGTAGAGCTTACTATTAGTATAATGAAATTTACTTCAGATCTTAATCAAATTTATTGGATATGCGGAAGGGCTGCTGACAGCATTTCCAGATTTCCCTGTCTCGAGGAAAATCATCACCATAGCTTCAGCCTGTGAAGCTGCTTCATGGCCGTGGGATGTGGGAGGCTCAAGTTCAGGGTATCCCCTCCACAGCTGAGCCCAGAGAGGCCCTCATCAGCCCTGCGCAGGGAAATAATATGCTCACCGCATCGGGGGGTCATGTGTTTCTCAAAAATCTGGAATAGTTGTCGCTGCATAATTCGAATACTTTTCACAGAAAAGCCCATGTTTCACTCTCGGGGTACAAACTGCTGACATCTTCAAGGATCAGGTACCATCACTTTCATTTTCTTTCCGACATTGCTGCCTATGCATCTAGACTTTAATTTACCTATTTCACAACCATCTTTCACTGTGCAGCATCCCCCAGGTTTTCACAGTCTGTGACTGCTGAGGACATTTGCTGCAATTTGACTCTCCAGCTAATGAGCAAGACACGGTGTTGCTCTCAGATCAGTCGTTCTTCTGCCCTCTTTTGTTCCTCCTTTGATTAGTGTGTGCTCTTTGATGCCGCTCACACTCAGGGACACACGGCAAGTGCCTTCATCTTCCTACCTCCCGCTGCAGTCGCTGAAGGTCATCAGCCATTTCCACCGGCCCAATTACCTCTGCAGAGGAGGACCTGATTCTGCCTCGCAGCTTTCTTGTTGAAGTGCTTGAACATAATGAGCTCGATGGTGATTAGTGCGGATCCAAGCACTCATTGTGAAGAACCATGGAGGTTATTTCCATAAAAAGTACTCATTACGTTATACTAGAACCAGAAGATGGCTGGAGCAGCGTTCCTGGGTTAGCATACTCCATTGCTGTCTGCCTCAAGGAATCACGCAATGAGATCGTGCTAAACCAGCCAAGGTGTATCTCACAGCTAGTTTCATCCTCTGTATCCATTTTTCCTTTTAGAAGGATGTTCTCACCTTCTGTTGCTTAAAGACTTTCTTCTCATTGCGAATCTAAATACATTCATGGGCAGTTTATGTCCATTTGTTCTTAAGCCTATGTTCTCTTTTAGTTTAAATAGTTCGGTCCCATCCCCTTTTCTAACCCAGGGATCTATTTTTAAAAGAGCGGTCGTAACCCATATATACAGCATTGAGCTGTACTATACATTTTGGCTAGTATATACTGGCCGCCTAAGGCTGTGACATGCAAACATTCATCTGCTTAATTTTATTCTAGCATGTAGGCCTATTAACATTAAAGGGACTACTCAAAAATAAATGTAGCATAACTTTGCAGGAAAATTGGTTGTGTAATTAACTGCATCTATGTGTATCCTGCATCTAAAAAGTCTGTGCTACTTTTCAAAAGGATTACAATATGTATTTTCTATCAATAGAAACAAATATCCTTTAATTTGTCTTCTTTCACTATGCAATTATAGAGCTCTATGACAAATTAATACCATAACTTACATTTAAAAGATGTTACAAGCATATCTAAAGCTGTAGTGCTGTCTCAATAATCTTGTGTTAAGAGTAATACAAAAGCAAACCCCGAACCTTTCATCCAGCAGACCCCTTCATCCAGCAAGATGTAGAAGGGGGAAAGGATACGCAGCTTTAACGACGACAGTTCCTTATTGCTCAGTATGTAGTACTCTATCATTTCTGATTGCTATACATAGGTTTTACATGCAATTTAATAATAAGAAGCTAGGAACACTTTGGCCAAGTTAACACTACATCATCCATAAAAGCAGAGCATACACCATTTTTACCTCCACACAAGTTAGTGTGTAGCTAACAAAAATGCATTTATTGAGAGACAGGGCAACCAACACCTCCCACCAGCTTCACCTACACAGTACCTGGGCACAAAACTAAACTGTTATGCCACATGCCAATGAACTTTTGATACAGAAATACCTATTTCAGATAAAACCGCTTTGCTATTTTACCAACATAAATTCCTAACTGAGTGCACAAGCACAGACTCAGCCTGTAGTAACTGACAATATGAATTACACACGGCACTGCACGGCACATTCTCCTCCCGTTGACCAACCCAGTGCTTTCAGTGGAGAAAATTAGTCTGTCTTCTTGTCGTGGTTCAACCCCAGCCGGCAATTAAGCACCACGCAGCTGCTCGCTCACTCCCCCCGCTCCCCGACTCTTGTGCAACCGTCCTGAGCTCTTTGCTCTTTTAACCTGTGTGCTGGAGCATAAAGTGAGCTTCAGCAGCTCCTTCCGTGTCAGTCCATTCGAATTCTCTCTGTCTGTATGTATATACATACAGATACAGACACGTATGCGGGGCTAGACAGCCAGCTCCTAGGTAGACACCTTGGCTCAGGTGTCAGCCCTGTGAAGCTGCGTCCAACACTGCGCGAATAGCCTGATCAAACGGTGCTTGGAGTCCCATCCTCAGAGGCTACTCTGGGACTCACACTCCTTATTTTGTCTGAGATCAGAGAGCTTGTGGACTTTTATTTGTTTGGCACATGTGTAAGTCAGCTTTGGGCTAACCTCCCCTGCACGCCTGTCCAGTGCTTTCAGCAGTGCACCTGCAACTGCTGAATCAGTCCCAGGTTCTCCACCTGCTAGCAAACCCCTGCATTTCTAGCTCGCAAAGTAGTTTCTGTATTGCCAAAAGGCCTTTTTTCTTAATTTTAAGCAGTTTTTGTTAACAGTGACCTGCCTTAACAGAAGGCAGTGAACATTTCCAGAGGATGATTCAGCTAACCAGCCTACCAGCTCTCCTAAAACAGATGAATCTCCCTCCGGAGCTGCCCGTTCTTCTCCATTTAAATCTGAATAAACTAAAATTGGTGTGGACCCTCAAACTGTATTACAGCCACTCTTGTCAGTGGTATGCACTCCTGCGGCTGCTCCAGTTTAATTAAACCAGTGCAACGCTGCACGTTTAAGCAGATACATCTTTCAGTTTAGTATTGAACCTTTGACATGGCATAATTGTAATTGGGTCCATACTCGGTTTAACAGAGTCAAAACCAGACCACTCTTGTAAAATTTAGAGTAAACATCATGGGCTTCATTCTCTTCTGGTTCACTCTGGTAGTTACAACACAGGCGTCACTCCATTAACTTCAGTCATGCTTCTAAACATGATGGGGAAGGGAGGAGGACTCGCACACACTTTGTTTCTTGTCTGGTTGAAGTTACAATTGCTAAAGCAAAACTGGTTTGTGTTTTGATTTCCCAGAACTCATAAAAACAAAGCAGTCAGCTGAGATAGGTGTGATGAGTTAGACAGGCAAATCATTCTGGAATGGTGCTGAACATGAAGAACAATTTTGTATTATCATGATACTCACTGCTCTCTGGAGAATCTGAGTTGGAAACCTGAAGAAATCAGCCTGAACTCCTCTACCCTGCTGCTCAATAGAGAGAGGAAAAATTCCTACTGACCAGAAATGGGCATGAAGAAAATGTTTTTTTACTAAGTGTCTGTACACTTGCTGCTTTTGGAAGTAGAAAACATTTTACCTTAAGTGCTCATACGTGCAAAAAAACCCTGAGCAGAAAGCCAACACAGCCCGTTCTAACACAAAATGAAATATGACCTTTTAAGGAACCGTAAACTTCTGAAGAGTAAATGTTAAATCTATATATAATTCAAAGTATATTGGCTAAATTAGATGCTGCATTCAAACCTGGCCTGAATAAAACCATCCTCACATTCAGTCTTTGGCTTTATTTATTCCCTGTGGTTAAAAAAACGGCTTTTGTAGTGTTACTGTTATTAACCAGCTTACTGCATGGGGAACCCTGCTCTCGGAAGCAGAGCGGCTGCTGTGCCCATGCACGCACGCAGCTCCAGCAGCCAAAGCGCTCAAGGGCTCCCTCCGGGCAGGAGAGAGGGTCCCTGGACGTCAGATGCTGCTGGACCCAGCTCTTGTCCTGGGACTTCCAGGGCAGAGTCCAGAGCTACGCGTGGGCCTTCAAGCCGTGGATAAAATGCAAGGTGAGATATCGTAAGGTGACATTGATCTCCTGGTCCTCACCACCTCTGCAAGTTAGCCGTTTGCTGTAAAAGTAGGTTCTTTCAATAAAAATGTCAAGTATTGGATACTGAAATTTGAAGATCCCATAGCTTTCCTTGATCCACAAATTATTATGCTGCAATGTTATCAGGGAATGAAAACATTGAGCCAAACCCAGGTTTATCCTGTTAAAACTCCCACTTTCTCTTATTTTGAAATGAATTTACTTATTTTGAAAGGAATTCTTTTGAAAAGAATTTGAAAAGAAAGCACACAAGTGCAAGTATCGCCTTTGCATGAAATATACATGTTTAATAGCCCCATCACATTGATTTAAAGAACTTCTGATCCAACTGGGTATGGCAAGATACCAAGAACCGAAATAAATTTGGATATTGAGAGATCTCTTACTGATATCTTAATAAAGACAGATATTCCTTGGCCTTGACGTTTCTCCCCACCCTCAAATAGATAAACTCATGCCTTCCTTTTCCCTTCGCTCCTTCTTGAAAATAATTTCCAGAAAGTTTTGTTACTGCTTAAAAGCACGGCAGCTGTCCACGTGCCAGTGTTTAAACTCACAGTCACAGATGGCTCAGTTCTCCCATAACCAACTCTTGGATAAGAGCTGGGGAAAGTGCTTGGCCCAGCATTTGGATAAAACACAGGGAGATTGTCAAACGCAGGAAACGGCTACTGCAAAACCAGCAGAGGTGGACAAATAGTGGACGGCAGCATCAGCCAAACCATCTATAAATGAAATGACCAACTTTTGAGCCACCTAATATTTGAAATATAAACAGGAAATCCACAAAATACTGCCATTTGAAATTTGTGACATGATCTTTTTATCTCCTTGGACTCATCACCTGAATAGCAACGCTTATAGTACGTAAAATTCAGACCACAGTAGGAGTGTTATTTCGTGCCATATTTGCACGGCCAGACGCTGTGCTTTTGGTGTGGAAACAGTTTGGACAGAAACAGACTGTTGTCCAGCAAGGCTAGACTGGAAATGTATCAACTCCCTGCAAAAAAAGGCTCAGTCCTAGTTCATCATTACAAATTATGCTTTTTGGGAGACGAACCTGCATTGCAGCCACTGCCTGAAGCACAGTCCTCCTTCAAGCAACCGTGGCAGGGAGACAGAAAGAATATAATGACTTGAGTGGTACAAACTGAACCCAGAGCAAGGCCTGGAGCGTTTCCTCCATTTCCAGCCCATGTATCAGTGTGTTTTAATGTGTTCATCTGTTCCTACACTGCACTACATCGACATTAGGGCTCATTTTCCAAACCATCTGTGCCAGTGCTTGTTTCCTTACCAAGATTACCTCGGTATCAAGATTAACAGAATGAGCTCAGGAAAAGGTTCAACGTCATATGTATTTAGTAATCCAACGTTCATATTATGTATCAAAAATACTCCTATGATGCAATGAAAATTTATTTCTTAAAGAGCTGTTTGAAATCTCTTGTAAACAGACAGTAAAAAAGGTCTGTAAATGGAGAAGCGACCTTGAAAAGGAACCCAGAAGTTAAATATGTGTGCCTGCAGAGTAAGACATGGTCTATTTATGCCTCATGTCTTAGGGCATTAGTGAGGGGCTTGACTCTGGACACCAGAATGTGAATTTAAGTATCATAATTCCTGATGCTGTGCTACACCGGGCACACAAAGTCCTCAGCTGTCCTAATTCAGAGAACAGACAATTCCTCATTTCAAATATAAAACCAAGTATTTTCCCCTCACTAATGCAAAAGAGAGTTGGAGCAAGACTGTATTGGCAGCCTTGAGATTCCAGTGAGATTTCTAAAAATCATTTTTGCGGTATGAGGTTATTCCCTTCGCTAGACAGAGAAGCTGGTCGGGCAGCTCCAGGCTTGGTTCCCCACGGCTGCTCCGTGCCCCCATCCATGGGCACAGGGTGCTCACAAGCCAACCAGACCCTGTGAAAAAATCATCTGAGAAAAGTAAATGGTCATTTCTTACCTGCACCACTGCTTCTTTTTTTTTTCTTTCTTTTTTTCTGAGAAAGACAAGCCCCAGGGAAATACCATTCCTGTACACAGTGCTATGGCAGGATTGCTCTCCCCATCGCTGGTGGGCATGGGCCGCCCAAGGTCACGTTCTGCGTGTTCAGCCAGAGGCTCGATTTTACTATGAAAACTGTATTTTTGGGGACATGATATATATAGTTGGTGGAAGGAAAGCCATTTTTTTACCATTTTTGGACTAAACATGCATAAAGCTCCTTAAAAGTCAGCTGAGGAGCAGGCACGACACTTTCAGGACTTTCCTTTCCACCAACGCAACAACTGGATGCTCTCGGAGGCTGCTGCTTCTCCCTTCCTGAGCCCTTCCTCATCCCGCTCAGGTTAACCTGGTGGGTGATCAGTCACCTGCGCTGCCTGCTTCTGCCCACACAATGGCCCTGCCTGCCTCATCCGTCGGCCCCACCAGGCTCGAAAGCAGGGCTGGCAGCAAAGCACCACCCTGTTGCGGTTCCTGCTGTGATGTCCTGGTGAGATGACGTGGAGTGACGTCTGGTGACACGCCCGCTCGCACGCCTGCTGAGATGCACTGGTGGGATGCCAGCGGTGCTGCCTGCCGTGCTGCCTGCCGGGGTGATACCTGGCGGGATGTCTGCTGTGATACCTTCTACGTTTAGCTGTCTTCCAAGACGAGTGAGAACAAGCATTTAAATCTTCGTAATTTTTTTTCTTTCACCAGAGTGCCTGCGCGTGCGTGCTGTGCACAGATATGTACGTATATTTACATATTAGTTTTCACAGGCTCTCTCTTGTTCCGGAAGGAATGGCCCCAGACAGCCCAGGCTCCAAAGCCAGGCTTCCAGCCGGGCCTCACCAAGGCTTTCAGTCTCCCCTGAATGCTAGCAGAGAAAGAGCAGCTACTAGCTGTTAGAGCCTGTCCTGCAACTACCAGTGATGCTCCTCACAGCCAGCAGCCCTGACACAGGCGCACTAACAACAGAGTCAGACCACAAGCATATTCAGCAGTTTTCCAGCAGCTGCAGGCTTTCTGGGAAGACTTTGCAGTGCCTGGCGGTGCCCCTCATGCCCTTGGGGATCTCCAGGCAGCTCCGGCAAGGGAAAGGCTTCCCTGTGCTCAATGCCAGCCTGGGCAGAGCATCCCGTCCCATACCCCAAATGAACCCTCCTATTCACCAGCAACCGCACGGAGAAAGTTGCATCTTGCGTAGCTCCCAAAAGGCTCCCCTGGACCCCTTGGGCATCAGAAAGGAGCTTCTGCGCAGGCAGCGCTGCTGGTGCCCACTGAACCCATGCTGCAGGAGGTGGATGAGAATTTCGTGCACATGAGCACGGAATTGCCTAGGTGCAGAGGCTGCATACGCCGTGAAGGGTCATGGTGTCACACACACCGCGTGCCTCTGTCTCAGCTCCACGTTCTCCTCCCCTGTCTCCTGACTCATAGCTCAGCTACCTATATGAGATGTGTGGAAACCCTCTTGTTCATATTCTAGGAACGTCTTTCTTCTCCAGGACACCTTCAATTCTGGTTTCGAATGTTATGAAATATCCAAATGTAGACTTGTTCTGTGTACGATTTCAGAATATATTACCTGTTGCAATACCTATTTAATATAGTTTCTTGGCCATTAAGGTTATTACCACACTTCACTCTACAATTGTGCTGGCAGCAATGCAGAACTGCTGCGAGAAACTGTGGAATCAGATTTATGTGAATTACTCCAAGAGAAGTTCTAGTTGTATTTTTCTCTTCCAGGAGGGACATGTATTAGGAATTACCTATAAAAATCTAAGACTACATGGGTGAAGCTGGTCTATATGCAATGTCTTCTCTTTTTAATGAACTGTGATCATTCTAAAGCAATAAAAAAGTTAACATGGATTGCTATGCACCCTTCGCAATGTAACTAATGACTCTGTCAGCAAGTTCCATATTGGAATTTTAATATATTACTGTAATTTTAAGAATATGAGAATTTCTGTAAAATAGTTAAGGCAAGGCAAGTTTTATTAGATGAAGAAATGCTACAAATAGTCACGCGCTATTTCATTTGGTGCAGGTATATGGCCTGGTTTTGAACTGAATATTTTTTCTAAATGCTGAGTGATGGCAGATACCCTCTGAACAACCTTATTCCCCCTTAGCTTGGCTCTCTTCACTGGGCTGCAGGCAGATGCCAAACATTTGCTCAGCACGATGAAAATCTCTGTTTGCCATTCAGGGCGCATGCGAGGAACCAAGGGAAGCATTTCTCCCACACCACAGCTGTGACACGTTGGGTCTTGAAACAACAAAGACAAAAACACATATCCAGGTACTTACACATTATATTTCCTAAATATAAGCGAATTTAAGCTCAGATTTGTCTCACCTAAGGATGCTCTTGAAGCCAGTCTATTCCTAGGATCCTGTCCTGCCCTAGGATCCCTATGCAGTCACTGCATGAGCTGAGCATCACTGAAGATGGGCTCGGTCCTTGTAAGGTCTGGTTTCCCTCCTGGAGCTGCGTGGTCTTCTTCACTGTCTAACGGTGGAGCCTACAGCAACCACACATCTCATACAGGTATCTGAGCTTGTGTCAGAGGATGGGGAGGTGAACGTGGAGCTAACCGCAGAGATAGAGGCACTCGATGTGTGTGACACCGTGACCCTGCACTGAGAACGCAGCCTCTGCACCTGAGCAATTTGTTGGGCGTGGGCGGAGAAAGACATCCACTGATATGAAACTAGGCAGTGTCTCTCTACATCAAATTTCCTTATAGAAATAAGAAACATTAAAACTTTAAAGTTTTTATATATATATTTTCTGGGGAAAAAACCCTCACAGAGCAGGTAAGCGCTAAACCTGCTCAGGCTCCTAGAGTGTGAAAAGGAAAAGAAGAAATCTCATGTATCTGTCCCTGTGCTGAATCCTGCGGTGATGTTTAGCAGCTGGGGAACCTCAGCACCCATGGCCGACTCTGGCTGATTTTACCATCAGGATAAAGAACAGAATGGGTGTATAAGGTATGTGAGATTATACACGGTTAGATATGACATTTAAGATGTTCTCATCGTTTAAGGTGATGCCATGCTCTCAGTTTATTAGAGGTCACTTCTCCATGCTCAGCAACAATGATGGGAGTTGTTTGTGGACTAAAATAAGAAAATATCTTCACATTTCTCCATCAGCGTGGAAGGTGGAGACACGTAACACACCGTGCAGGTGGCCTGCGAGGTCTGATTCCCGGTTAGGGCTCTATTCCCGGCTCCCACAACTTCCAGGTGAGTCATTCCTCATGACTCTGCTTACCCATCTCTGCTTCTCAATACCCATTCACACCTCAGCTGGCAGCACCCTGACGACTGTTAGTTGACAATTATTGTGACAATAGCCAACATTAGGTCGATTAGAATGTAAATACACTTTTCTAAATAAAAAAAAACTCCCAAAAAGATGGTGCCCAGGGCTGCAGAGACCAGTGTTAGCATGAGGAATAATGCTCAGGGTACTGCTGGTCCTCAGCACATGCTCTTGAAATCAAACCTTTGCCTTACTATTGCTCATCCTTCTCATAAAAATGCTGGGTAGTCAATTAGTTAACTGTTACTTGTATTTAAACCTCTTGATGAAAACTGCTCTATCAAGGGGAGTACATCATGAGTGCTGGTTAAATATGCAAAGGACAAAGCGTGTACATTTTCTGCTGTGAGCTCACATTAAGTTTGCATTATTTGAAATACAGGTTAAGCCTGCGACTGTCAATTAGTTGCAACGAAGTAATGTTCATATGTGGCTTTCATCAAAAGTGCTTCACATTTTGTGAATTACAGAGAGATGAATAATGAAATGCTGCATTTTAGTGAGTCATTATCTGTATCTGACAGTTACAGAAAGTGAGGCATGGAAAGCTAGACTGTCCATGCGACCAAGCCACGGGAACTAAGTGTACATTATGCTGTTTCTTGGTGACAGAAGTATTTACATTCTTACAGCAAGACTAAATATTTTGCCGAATCTCTGTCCCAGTGACTAAACAGCACATCAGAGACAAAGCTGCAGTCTTGTGCCAGGCGCCTGGGCGCAGCTTTGTGTGCCTTCCCCGGGTCGTATCCCTCCGGGGGACGAGGCCAGCACTAGCTGCACAGGTTCACCCATTCGACCGCCTCAGCTTGCACCATGTGGGGCAAGGGACTTGTCTGAATGCATTCTCCTTTAAGGTAGATCATATCTGTCAAATATATTTGATGTGAAGATGACTCATAGTGGAGGACTGATCGTGACCCACAGCAATTTTTTTCCAAAAATCAAATATCTTATTAAAATGATTTATTAATGATTAATAATGACCCCTCTCCTGAATCCATCTAGTTTTGACTTCTGCAACTGGATTTTGCTGTGACTTTATCTGATACACTGGAAAGTCCATAATCAAATTTGTTCCTCAAATAAACAGCTACAGGGATCAAAGCTGACTCTCAGTCTTCACTTCGTTAAGCTAAGTAGATGAGCTCATTAAGACTCTCTCGACAAAGGCACTTTTCCCAATACTTCATTAAATCTGTGACTCACCCCTAAACTATCCCAGTGTTAAATGGTTACCAAAACCATCACAGCTCAAGAATTATCACAACACTGACAAATGAGGAGGTACAATAACTCGTCTGCTCCTACCTGATATTTTCCTGCCTGCCTGCGTTTCCCCTGGTAGCACTAGGCTTTTCCATAGTATGAGAGGAAAATTCAAGCTGGAAGGGGCCTCAGGAAGTCGGCTCCAAGGTCAGCCCCAGCTGCTCAGACCTTCACTCAGCTGGGCTTGAAAGCCTCCAAGGAGGGAGGCTGCAGAGCCTCTCTGGGCAGCCGGGTGGGTGCCCTCATGGGGAAAAAGCTTCTCCTTAGGCCCATCCAGACCTCTCATATTTTAGCTTGTGCCCATTGCCTCTCACCCTCCTGCCCCGCATTGCCGCGCCGGGCCCAGCTCCGGCTCCTCTGTGGGGGGGGG
>JAVKLA010000026.1:15870437-15888985 GCA_034782735.1 Sagittarius serpentarius
GGCCCCCCCCCCCCCCCCCGTAGGCATTGGGGCTGCCCTTGGATCCCCACAAAGCCACATGCCTTTAGGCAGGAGCGACGCCCCATGCTGTATGACCAAGCTCACCAGATGAGTCACTACCTCCTGCTCTTCAGCAAGAATTTGGCCATGGCTGGAGGTAATCTGGGCGGCTCGGCTTCCTCAGGCTGTCCTCCCTCCTCTTTTACCCATTTCCTGAAGTTTGGGTCAGCTGCAAGTGTTACCAGTAAGGATTTTGCCGTCTTCCAGTTCAGTGATGATCTGATTTGTTTGAGGCCAAGTAGAAATTAAACCTCAGACTGCCCTAATAAGGAAGGCAGACACGGCAATAATAGCGGCAGTGTTAGCAAAGCCTTACCTCATGATGCTGGAATTAGGGTGGGCCACCAACCTCATTACCCGGCCTTCTGCCCCAGTGGGGTCTTTACCGGCATCAGTCACCAGGAGTGATGTGAACCGTGAAATATTTTTAAATTTGGAGTGATTTAGTGATAAACTGGTTTTGATGAGCTGCTAATGCATTAGTACATTTGGTACACTATGATTTTTATAACGCCTGATGCCACTTCCTGCACCTTGCACAATCCCTGCACGCTGTTAGGGGCTTTGAAGGAAATAATTGGTTTTATGGCTAAAACCGAGGTGGGAATCTGGCCTGTACTGGAGTTGGCCCCTGACATCCCCATGCACAGAAGTCAAACCAAACGTGCAGATTTCAATAATGACACCAATAATGAGTGACGGGTCACTTCAAATCAAATGGTGTGACCCAATTATACTGGCTGACAAACGTTTTTTTAATAATTAAGATGGGGAGAAAAACAGCAAAGAAAGTCAGATTTACTGCTGATGTGTCAATAATATAGGGGCAAATTTTCCTGTTACTAACGCGCTGATAAAATGTACAATTTTGTCTAAATAGTTGTCTAAAGGTCTAACTAAGCATCTGCTTATTTTTGAAGACCAAGAAACTTTTTAATGTATGGCTAATCCACCCTCAAATGACCAGTTAGAAAGGGAGACAGAATTAATATCTGATCTATTGATGAATGTAAAAAGCTAATTAGTTTTATAGTATTCTCCCATGTCAGCTACTTCACGTGACCCGGCTGAAACACCCGCACGCAGCCCCTTCTGGCTTCAGGCTCTGCAGTGCCAAAGCACTGGCAGGACACAGGGTGACCCCAGGGGACGGGCACCTCGCGCTGGTTCTGGTAGCGCACCAGGGTCACGTCTGCCTGTTAGAACCTCCTACATCACTTGGCAGATCACCACGCCCCTGGGACCCACACGAAGAAAAGGCTAACATATTTACAGCACCCAGTTTGCAGAGGAAGAGGTTGTCTCTGACGTGGTCTTCCCACTTGCATGGGAGGACAGTGTCCCTGGGCAGGTAGTCCTGGGGGTAACACTCCCTGCTCTCTGCTCTGGCCCCTGCCACATGCCACTTCCTACCCTTTGGGCTGATAGTCTCACGTGCCTTCAGTTTTATTATTCAGGCAATGTTATAATTAGGTCCACATATAAATTTCACAGCACCCACGTCCCTCCCCAGGAGACATGGAGGTGGTGGCGCAGTGCTCTACTTCTACACATCTCCTCATGCTTGGGGTTTTTCCGCTTTTTTAAACACGTACACAATTTTTCCCATGAAACGGGAAGAATTTATGAAGTCTGACTGACCTGGTTGTCCTGCAAACTTCTTTTTCACACAAGGTGACAGCTGGAAAATGAGATCCATATAGCAGGGCTGAAGATACCTGCCTAAATGGACCATGCTGAATAAACTGCTGACTCAGCTGCAGGCCAAATCCTGCCAGGATCAAATGAGCCAAAGCACGGGAGGGTGAGATCCCCACGACAGCAACACTTCCAGGCCAGGAAGCAAACACAGCATGCTCACTTTAGCCTTGTTCTGGGGGGAAAATAAAGCAAATATACTTCATCAGAAGCGTAGCAGGATGTGGTGGTCCCGTAGCTGCCACCCCTGCACCTACTGCACTTCCACCCCGCTCCTCCCACAGCTTCTTCACATCTACCTTAAAAAATAAAGAAATGACTGCACCTTGCACAAACATGCCTTATATAGCTTTCAGCTAGCTACTGCAAATACCAGTCACAGCCTAGCCATGGGAGCAAAGCCTCCAGTGCAGGTTGCAGGGCAGAATGCAGCCCCCCTCCCTTGCAGTCATGCCGGTACCAGTATCCAAACTAACTGCTTTAAGGTTTCCAATCTCTGAGCCGTCAACACTCACTTGCTTCTCCATCTCCCCTCCCTAAGGGCCAGAAGTCAGGCTGCATCTTCATCAAATGCAGTACCAACGGGTGCCTGAGTAAATAAAAGGCAGTAAGCCCAGCTGCGCATCAAAATCCACGTGCTGCTGCCTTGCCCGTGGGAATGGCACCCAGCGCTCGGGCACTTGTGATCTGAGCAAAAACACATGCAGCAAACGCATCCAGCCGTGCACCGACTTTGCAAATATCAGTTTGCTGCTCATCTTCCAAGATGAGACAAGGACCAGTCACCAGTGTGGTACCACATCTATCAAATTTAATACTCAGAAACCTCCCAGGTTTTGGGTTTTTCTTTTGTAAAACCTGATTTTGGGGGGTAACTAGTGCTTAAAAGGAATAAATTGCTTCCAGAATGAGTCTATAAAGGATGCTGCAGTAACACCTGCATGCTGTAGCATGCCCAACAGCAGCTTCTTCAGGTGGCAGCAGTCACTTTGACCACCCTGACCCTGAAACTGAGGCTCTGCAGACTTACACACCTTGTTCAAACACGGACCTGCTGGAATGGGTGCAGAGGAGGGCCACAGAGATGATCAGGGGGCTGGAGCACCTCCTCTGTGAGGACAAGCTGAGAGAGCTGGGGTTGTTTAGCCTGGAGAAGAGAAGGTTCAGGGGAAACCTTGTGGCAGCCTTCCAGTACTTAAAGGGGGCCTACAGGAAAGATGGGGAGGGACTCTTTGTCAGGGAGTGCAGTGATACGGCGAGGGGTAATGGTTTTAAACTGAAAGAGGGTAGATTTAGATTAGATGTAAGGAAGGAATTCTTCACTGTGAGAGTGGTGAGGCACTGGCACAGGCTGCCCAGAGAGGCTGCGGATGCCCCATCCCTGGCAGTGTTCAAGGCCAGGCTGGATGGGGCTTTGAGCAACCTGGTCTAGTGGAAGGTGTCCCTGCCCATGGCAGGGGGGTTGGAACTAGGTGATCTTTTAGGTCCCTTCCAACCCAAACCATTCTGTGATTCTATGGTCAAAAGCAGCTAATAACTCCAAGTAAGCCCAGCTCTGGCAGGAGCTGAACCTAGGAAACACGCTCGGTAAGGAGCACCAGCAAAGCAGATTGATGTCGGCGCAGCAGCTGTGGGTGCAGGACCTGCGCAAGCCGCGGTCCAGCACTGGCTCCGCAGGTAGGTCCCTGCGGCTGGGACAGCACCAAGCTCTGCGCCCAGCCCTGCCATCTCGGCGCTCCTCCGGTCATGGCTGTTACTTTTCAAGGAAACCTAGGTGTCATACAGCTGTGTAAAATCCACAGGCCAGTTCACAGAGCCACTTGCGGTCACCTTGCAGAAAGAAGAGGGTGGCCATGCAGCTGGCACCGAACTGTCAGCTGGCATCACTGCCAAGGAGCACCCAATCTCCGCACCCACTTCCCACCCAGTGGGAGCTCAGAGAAGAGTGGGCAAGTGAATCACGGAACGAAGACTCACATCACAGCTCCAGCTCAAAAGACTGAGCTGTCAAATGTGGTAATTCAATGAAAACACATTTCAAGACAACTCCGATTATCTTCTTTTTGGCGGATGCCTGCAGACAGCCAGTGCAGTGCTCCCTGAGGTTGGGGAGCTCATAGCTGGAACAAAACCAGCTCTCCAGCCTTCATGCTCCCATCCTGATGGAGGCACGGAAACGGTGCCAGTGGCTGGCAGAAACTGGCTTGAAGATGCAGCCAGGTCCACCACACTCCAGCAACTCTCTGCAGCTGAGCACTTCATTGGAGACCAGCTCCAGTGCACATAAACCCACAAACCCTGGGTTGGGAAACTCAAAAGCAGTGTCAGATCTTGTTTTCCTTTCTTGTTTCATTTCTTTTCCCCTTTTATTTGTTTTCCTATTTCCAAACATGTGGCAGGACCTCAGGCTACCAAAAAAAGATAAGATGATCAGGACCAGTCGGGTCTCGCTCCTGCACAAGGCAGCTCCAGCCGAGCTCTGAGCGCCAGGGAATGGGGGCATGAAGACACTGCCACCTGCAGATGCTGTCATCCTTGCTATGTCATTCAAAATGTGTACACAGGCCAGGGACCTTCCCAGCAGGCATCAAGGCTCAGATCACCCGATTCTGGGCAGGGAAAGTGTTTAGCCATGTGGGTGGGAGCTGTGCTGGGCAGCTTGCCCTCAGAGGCAGGGGGAACCCTGGCCCTTTTTATCTAGTAGCCCCGGTGCAGCCCAGCTGGCATCCTGGGAGCCCAGGAGAAGAGGATGAGACCCAAACCAATCACAAATATTAGCATTGCCTATTTCATTATCAGTAGACAAGACAGACTGAGGATGTTGTCACTGCCTTAGCGCCTACGGATGTCACTCGTTCACCTCCCTGTGTTTCCAGAATTAGCACAGAGTCTCTTCAAACCTCAGGGGAACTGCACAGCCAAGTCACCACGTTGCAGAGCGCCTGACGCACCATACCCCAGGGGTGACCAGCTCCTTGCCTGCTCACAGGAGAGATAGTCTGCACCTTAAAGCTGTATTTAACTTTGTCTTAAAATTTGTAATTCACCGCTATTATTGCACAGGGAGTTTGAGCGCAGCACACAATGCAGGACCGAACTGCAAGTCAGGTCACCGTGACAGAACCTGCTGTTGCCCATCCGTTTAACAACGCTGCCTGCCCACACATGCCTCGTCCAGCCAGACACCTGGAGCTGCAGGGAACGTGATTTGAGTGACGGCGTGTCACAGCTCACAGCTCAGAGGGGCGAAGGGCACGCACAAACAGTTGCAGAGCCTCAGCGGGCAGGCAGGCAGTTATTGAGCTGCAGCACCTACCTCTGACTCAACGTCATCTCTAGCCCAGCAATAACTGCCCAAAACAGCTTAAAACCTATTGCAGCTCTGGGCTCGTGAAGTCAAACATCTCAGCAGTCCTGGGGAAGACACACAAGGAGGAAGGAGTGACCCATACCAGCCTCTTGAGGCTGCTACTCATCTGTTATGAAAAAGCAGTTTAATAGCTGTGGTAGGGAGGAAGCATCATTGAAGAGAAGAGCTAAAGGAAGAGAAGACTTGTCCCTTTTTTTACCGATGTGGGCTGGGACTGCTGCTCACTCAGCGGGGAGCACGCCAAAAGCAAACACAGCACTGGAGAGAGAAGCAGGCTGAGACAAGAAGCTGCCTTCGTTTGTCATTCATAAATTTTGTGGTCTTTTTTTTTAATTTTAAAAGCATGTGAAAGGTCTTTACACGTTGCCGGATGAGATAGGCACATGAATGCAGGTACTCGCTGTTACCCTTGGCTGTGATAAAGTACCAAGACTGGCAAACCCTGCTAAGCAAACTTCTGAGAAACCTCACATGTTGGGATATTTCACATGAAACCCCACTGCTCTCTTGGCTCCTTTCGGACTGTTTTAGACAGGTCTGCAAGCTCTGCTCTTCTGCAGAAATGCAACAGCAGCTAGCTGCCCAGAAGATGCACTTCACTGCCCTTTGACCCATCACCAGCACCAACTTAGCAAAGATTAAGAAAAACCACAAAAACATCCAAGTCATTAAAGAAAAAAAAAAACGCTCATCACAAGAGATCTTCATAAACAATCTCCTCCAACAGGAAACATGACCTGTCATTTCTGGGAGCTGCTGCGCCTTGACCAAGAGGAAATCCAGCGAGTATGGCTCTGATACCTGTTACTTCCAAGGAATTTAGGTTCAAGTCTTTCTTCCTTTCTTATTATTAAGGCATACAGCTGACTCTTTCACATCAACAGCTTACAGTGAAATTTCCCAATATGGATCAATCATTTTGCATTAAGAAGTGCTGCTCTCCCTAGGCATGATGCTGATAGCAACACACCTGTGTGGAAAGGTCACCTCCTGCAGCCAAGGAACTTCTGTTCACAGGAATGCAGGCTGCAGATACAAACTGTATAACGTTAAATAGCAATCCCCTATGGCTGTTCAAAGACCGTCTGTTTTTCCTCTATAACTGGGACAAGGACATAACTGGCTTTTCTCCAGCAGCAGGCTTTTCTCCCCAGGGTTTGAAAGCCCAGATGTGTTACCACAAAGAACACTTGACAGGCAGTCCCAGGCTGTGGAGATACACAGAAATATGCAATTTGTGGCGAAAATTAGGTTTATGAACTTACTCTCTGCTCTTTTATTAAGATTTCTCAGCTGGGAGATCTTGTCCACTCAAAGAAATTTGGCATGCAAGCTGCATGGCCAGGTCTCCAATATAAACAAGGCCCTGTTTCTGCAGAAGCATTTTATTTGATATAAAAGACAAGAATTTAAGTACTGTCGTGGTTTAACCCCAGCCAGCAACTCAGCATCACGCAGCCGCTCACTCACTTCCCCCCCACCCAGAGGGATGGGGGAGAGAATTGGGGGAAAAAAAAGTAAAACTCGTGGGCTGAGAGAAGAACAGTTTAATAGAACAGAAAGGAAGAATGTAACAATGACACTACTAACAACAATAAAGTGACAATAATAATAAAAGGATGGGAATACACAAAACAAGCGATGCACAATGCGATTGCTCGCCATTCGCCGACCGATGCCTGAGCCACGCTCCTCCCCCTGCCACGCCCAGCTGGGCATGACGTCCCATGGTATGGAATACCCCTCTGGCCAGTTTGGGTCAGCTGTCCTGGCTGTGTCCCCTCCAGCCTTCTTGCTGGCTGGGCAGGAGAAGCTGAAAAGTCCTTGACTTAGTCTAAACACGACTGAGCAACAACTAAAACCATCAGGGTGTTAGCAACATTCTTCTCATACTAACCCAAAACACAGCGCTGTACCAGCTACTCGGAAGAATATTAAATCTATCCCAGCCAAAACCAGGACAAGTACACACTAACAAAGTTAAGAAACAGTTATCAAATAAGAAAACTTTAGTTTTCAAAGAATCTGGTTGTATTTCACAGTACTACTCAACAAAAACATCCCGGTGCTAGCTGATGAGATTGGGTGGCATTTGCCAACATGGTGTGACCCCTCCAAAACCAAGACGTTCTTAGGATATTGCCTGTTTTATCAGCTGGTCCCCTGAGAGGGCAGAAGGAGCAGCAAGAGGTAACGACGAATCGCAGTGCTGTAACACCACCTAGGGGACTTGGGCACGTCTCAGCTCAGGAGAGGCCTGTGCAGCTGGCAGCCCAGCGCTGGCTGAGAAGGGCACCGCTCGTAAATAAACCAGCATTGTTCCAGCCCCAAACCCCCACTTCCCCTGCCTCTTCCATGCAACTGATTGTCACACAGCTCTTAAAGCCTCCTATTTTTACCTGCACTACATCTCTCACCCTTTTTTTCAGTTTTCGTCTAATTTTACCATGTACTGCTCTACTCTAGTCCTCATTTTCCCTGCCTGTTGCCACCAATCAGTACTGATTATATATAAACCTAAGTATGTGCTATCATAAATGAAATAGCTTAAGGGGGATTAAATAGGTTAAACACAATTGAAACAGAAGTTATTTTAAGCAGCCAGTAAACCCATGAATGCAGAAAAATTTGACATAACAAGAAAAAGGAAAATCAAACCTGAATTTGGAAAATGAATGTTCAGCTTCTGTTCACATCAGGATTAGCACTGAGGAGCACAGTGCATCTCCCTCTTCTTTCTGTTTATCCCAGACTTTACTGAGTGCTGCTGCAGCCAGTGTCCACAGTCCATACGATGCATGGGCACTCTGCGTCTCGCTACTTCTGATAAAGGTAGAATCATAGAATGATTTGGGTTGGAAGGGACCTTTAAAGGTCATCTAGTTCCAACCCCCCCTGCCATGAGCACGGACGCCTTCCACTAGACCAGGTTGCTCAAAGCCCCATCCAGCCTGGCCTTGGACACTGCCAGGGATGGATGGGGCATCCACAGCCTCTCTGGGCAGCCTGTGCCAGTGCCTCACCACCCTCACAGTAAAGAACTTCTTCTATGTAGCTAGTCTGAAGACACATGACCGTGATCATTAAATATGTAAGAGGGAGAAGAAAATCTGTTTCTGTATCCACAGGAAAAAGGGAAAAAGGTCAATTGGCTTAACCGGCAGCAGGAGAAATTCAGGGCTTGTTTCAGGTGTTGAGCAGTGTTTGAGATGCCCTGGAGTGTCCAAAATGCTAGTGGGCAGATCAGACACAGGATTCACAGGACACATGCACCTCTCTGGAGCAGCAGCTGTCGATCAGGTAGGGCGACCCTAGAGCCTCCCATCATGATATGGGATGTCATCAGTGTGGGTAGCTGATCCAAGCACTTCTGTGGACCTTGGTTGCATGTGAGACACGCCAGGAAAATCCTGCCTGGTTCCCCTTGCTGAACCAGATCTCCTGTAAGGTCCTGTGTCAGACCAACAGCCACCTGCCCATGCCTGGGACGCTCCAGGCAGTTTCCAAAAGTAAGGTGGGTTGAGCAGAGCATTTGTGTAGGTCAGTGAAATCACCTTAAGTTGGACAAGCGTACGTCAAAAACAACAAGGTCCCTCCAACCTTCCTCATAATACGCATCATCTCAGCAATAAAAACAAACAAACAAACAAACGAACAAACAGCCATGCATTGTCTAGGATGTTTCCATGTGCATCGATTCTAACATTAGTAATCTCGGTTGTGCTTATAATACATAGAACATCATTATCTCCAGAAATGAGCATATAAGCAAAATTCAGTTTTCCTGTTCTTACCCACAAAACAGCTGCACTACTAGTTTTTTCCCTACATTTCTTTCCCTTCTGTTAGGGGTACTGCTGATGGGAACAAGAATTTCTATCAAGAATCTGGAATATCCAAAATACCGTAACAAAATGCTGGGATTTGGTATGGTGGTGGGGATTCTGTTTTCAAATAAAACTCACCAATAAAGCTGATTTGCAGCAAGAAAAAATAAGCAAAGTCTTTTCAAACTCTAAAGTTTCATTTAAAAAATCAAATTCCTGGATAAGAAGAGCAAGAGGGGAAAAAAAGGAAACACAGAAATGGGCTTGTGCTAGAGAATTGCCACCAGCTCTGAGGGAGAATTTCTCTCCAATCTGCTATTTGGAGAATTTCTTTAAAACCTGCCCACATACCACACAGCAGAAGAAGACTTATCAAAAGAGACTGAAAATGGGAAAACCACTGGTCAGAACGATGGCAATGCATGAAACATCAACGGGTAGCTCAGCTTAGAAAGTGAGACGGGATAGTTAAACACAATTATCCTAAAGAGAAATTCCTTACATGTAAAAGAGTTTAATTTGGGACTGAATTTAAAACTGCCTCTATTAAGTCACATAGTGTGTCTTAGGGCCAAAAAAAAAATCACAAATCAAGGTCATTGATAAGTGGCTTCCTTTAACTTCATTTACTGAGCTACTCTGGCCATGCCCTGAGGATGTGCAAGGAAGCAAAGCATCTCAGCAGCCTCAGCGAGCCCCCATGCCAGCAGGAGGAACAGCGGGCGGCTGGAAATGCGGAGCACGACTGGTGGCTCCGCACCAGAAACCAGCCAGCGCCGTGTCAGGAAGCCCTGCCCGGGGAGCCGAGGGTGCTTGTCACCGTGGCTCAGCACCCCACCGCAGCTCGGGAGCCTTCTGCTGCTGCGGAGATGAGGCCACCCAAGCAAAGTGCCTGCAAGCCGGGCGAAGGCAGCCACGCACTGAAAAATTACCAGCGTGGCACCGTTTTAAGGTGTGCGGTAGAGCTCGGATTTATCATCGTCTTGCAGTTTTTTTGGTTTTAAAAACATCCTGAGGTATGTTCAGGTGTATAAAAACAGAAGACGGGCAGTCCTGACAAATAAAGCTTACGTGCCTTGTAACACAAACAGGAAAAAAAGTTAATTCGTTTAAGCACATTGAAAACTTGCCCATTTGTTATGAAACATAGCCAGACCTGGAGAGGAGAAAAACAGCTGGGAAAAACTGCCACATGATAAATTTCGGCAGGACAGGAGAGGGTACATGGGGGCATTTTGGCCAACAGCATCATGCCACACTCAGGCCCAGAAAGTGCAATTTTTCCGGCACTCACAAAGCAGATAAGCCATTGGTTTTTCATTTTTGTTGCAACACATGCATGCAAAATTGCATGCCTGTTTATCTGCCTCAGCAGGGTTAAAAGCTTCTAGCTTTTGTGACAGAAAAAGGGCAGCACCACCAGATGCTTCAGCTTTTCCATTAAATTCCTCCAGGTTATAAAGCCAAGCAAGTAGCAAGCAACTTGAATCCAATTTTGAGTCTATCATTACATGGTATTGATACAACTGCAGCTTCCTCGGCCAACCTTAACTATAGAGGCTTGCGTCCACTTTCCCTGCAATTCCACTACAGAAGTCAGTTTTAAGTGAAAAATTTTCCTTTAAGACATCGTTGCTAGCAATACCTTAGTTCTTACTGAGTTCTGATGACAGTACCTTCTCTGGTGAAGCATAAGAAGATATAAGAAGCCTGAAGTGAGAACAAAATAATTAATTTTCCACTATCATCAACATGTATTACCTTACGGAAATTATGAAGACAGCAAAAATAATGGAAGAAATAGAAAAAAAAGAACTCTAAAACTACAAGTAAATACGGGAAATGGACACTGACTGAACCTTCAGGGGTCTCCTGAAGGACTATGGAAACAAGACTCAGAATCAAAAAACAACTGCACTGGAAGCAAATCCAAGGAGTCCTGAAAATCTCTGTCACAGGAGGCAGACGCCTGTAAAACACTTATTGTCACATTGTTAAAATATAACAGAGAAATGGGGCTGAACTGAAGTGTTCAATACAAAACTCAAATTCCAGCTGAAACGCATCGTAACGAGCAGCACGTCGTTACGCTGCACTGATTTTTCATAGCCCCAAACATAACGGGCCTGCTGCAACATAACAGCATCTTTTGAGTAAAAATATTACTTTGCATTTCGGCATCATCCTACAGCAAATCTGTCACGTAGCAGTGGATTACATCAGCCAATACCCCTCACAAAGAGCGATGCCATAATCCCCTGAGCAGGGATTAGGACAGGCACAGGGGGGCCATCCCACCCAAATAGCTCACACCGAAGAGTCAGCAACAGGGGACAGCCTGATGTGCTTCCTCACAACACCCCCTTTCTCTCTGCGGTGGTTTTTAGAGTTATCTTCCTGCAGAGGTCTAAACCAAAATGTCCTTCAGCGAACTGCTGACGGTAGCAGCGGGACCTACATTTTCCTCCTGCACAATACCGATATGAAAAAAAAATCATAGCATTTCTAAAAATTACCAAATAACTTGAGCAGCTTGAAAACCGATTACAGGAGACAAACAAATGGGTGTTCGTAGTGCTGAGAGGAAGACAAGCCGGAGGAAGGGAAGGCGAGCAGCAGCGAGAGAGGGAGCACCATGCTGTGCGTGCCAGCAGCAGTGGAAAGCAACCTCATTTCTGAAGCACTGCCTTCAGGCCTTCTCTAAAGACCTCTGTCTCATCCCCTCTTCCCTGTGCTGGTGTAAAAGAAGGGGACAAACGGCAGCAAGCATCTGCTTTTAAGGAGCAAAGAGGTTGCTGATGGGCTAACAGCGTCGGGGTGCCTGATGAATTTGGCAAGTCCTTTGTGTTTGCCAGGGAGAGGCGGGTGACAAACAGGGGACCACCTTGGTGCTGCACGTCCAAATAAGCCTGGTACCTCCTTCTTAATTCTGAGCAATGCCAGGAGACAGCCAAGATGACATGCAGCTGTGAGTTTTTTAAAAGAATTGTATTTAAATTTGTATTGAAATAAAAAAAATAAAAAATACAAATAATATTTACTCCAAAAAACAGAAAGCCTTCTCTACTTTTTCAGCAGGATTTCACTCTGGTTAGACTTACTAATCCCTTGAATCAAAAAAATTGCAAATGCTTGACAGAACTGTCTCGTCAGGAAGCGAAGCCAAGGAGTTGAAGCACGCAAAGAAAATTGGGTTGTCAAAAGCCAGACATCTCAAAACATTCTCTCGGCAGACGGAAACTCCTACCTGTGTTCTGAGCACCCTCTCAGAGGTAATGACTACCCAAAACCAGAGATGAGCACTTTGCACAAGCGTGCTTTTGTGTTTCCAAGTGCTGATTTAAAGCTTCAGCCTTATGAGCCACTCACAGCAAAACCGGCGAGGTCCCCTCCTCCCAGTGCTCAGCCACTGTCCAAATCACACCCCAGAAAGGCCGGGTAATGCAATAAAAAAAGCCATTATTCTACCTGTTTTATGATCTCTGACATCTGATACTGTCTTTCTGGTATTTATTTCTCAATCCTGAAGCTTACAGCGAGCCTTCCTCCCCCTCTCTGGCACTGTGAATCTGGCCTCTCCTGCAGTGTGGAAAAAGCGCATGAAGAAAATGGAAATATGGAGAAAAGCCTAAAATTATTCATTCTTAATGGGTCCAGTGGGATTTATGAAGTTTGGATGCAGCTAGTATTGCAGCCTTCTGTTTCTCCTGATTCCGCAAAATTAATGGCAAGTCTGAAGTTAATTGCTTTTCACTTGGCGAGCAGAGTACGCAGTGTCAGAATGCAAAATTAATCTTACTAAACTTGTCCTAATTGGCTTAATGACTAGTATGGCATTATAATCTATTTACTCTTTTTTCAAAAATGCAAAAGAGAAATTATTTTACAAAACATTACAAAATAATTTCCAAAATTTTGCAAAAGAATAAACAATAACAGTTTTATAAAACAAAGATAAATTATTTTACAAAACAAAACCAGTGTTTTATTTTTATACACATTGAAACTAATCTATTTACAGCATTCCGTGCCTAATGCTCATAAATACTGTCACTTTTGGTCAGAAAATGATACACTACACCAATCCTGTAATATGTTTTCGTAACAGCATTATTATCTCTACTATGACGATGTCAGAAAAAAAGCAGAGAACAAAAGAGATGGGCTCTACCCTAATGAGTTTATAAAGTCATTTACTGCTAATTTGCTGTAAGCAGAGCAGGGTGGCTGGTTGCACGCTCGCGTTTGGGAGTCAGGTTTGGTGCTGCCCTGTGGGCAGCCCTGGTGGAAGCTCCTTTCTCAGGCTGAAAAGCCCGAGCAGCCACCGGTTCAGGACACCCGCAGTGCCCTTGCGAGACGCTGTTAATCCATCTGGGAAACCCCGAATAACAACTGGCCACATCTGTGCTGTACGGTGCGTGCCCTTCTGCCAGCACCATCCCAGCACGTTTCACCTCATGTTTCCCCCCTGCGAGCCCCTTCGGCCTCACGCACCCTCTGACCAGGCTCATCGGGCCGCAGAGGGATGCGGATGCTGCAGACACCTCACCTCTGCAGTGGTCCCCAACTGCAAAGGGAGCCCAGGGGGACGGAAACAAGCCCTCCAAGCAACTGCAGCTGACTTCAGCAGAGATGTCTAAAATGAGCCAGAAGAAGAGAGTTTGAGATATGCAGTTTCTTCTGCTGGGGGTGGGAAGGCTCACTGCTGGCAAGATGACGGGCAGGGAGAGCCCTGGTACCCACACACCACCCGCTGCACACAAGAGCTGTCAGAGCACCCGCCTCAGGAAACCACGACTCTGGAGATCTTTGGGTGGGTTACTTTAACACCTACAATTTTTTTATACTCTCCAGATCATATTTTATCATATAAAATAAATTCTTACTGTGTTTAGTTTTGGCATAACAGATCTGATGCCTTCTGGTTTACAAACAGCTTCTTCTAACCAAGTGTAACTGTGAAACTAAATTAAGGAAGAGTAGTACAACAAAAACAGTCACAAAAGACACCTGCATCTGAGATGGTCATTTTAGGCTCCTTTTATAGTCACTGGGCAGAAACAGGCCATGATTCATCTCATCCTAAAAATAACTGGCTAGAGAGGCATGGGTAAATTATGCTAAAGGATGAGAAATATCCATTGTTCTTATACATTTTTGTGCAGCGTAGACAAAACACAGCATTCATTGTATATTCAGATAGTAATGTCTTTTAAGAGATACAGGGAAAGTGAGTCTCCCCCAAATTAATACAGCTTGCTTTTTTTTTCTTTTTGCAGCTAGAGGAATGTAGAGTGGACTTTTCCATAATGTCAGTGTCTAATACAAAAGAGTGAATTAGGACTGTCGCTTTTCTATATTAACACCATCCTAATTCATATTTTTCTTGTTTTATCTGTCTGGATCTGGCTTCTGCTGTAGCAGGGAGAAGCAGGGGAGCAGGGCTGGCTCTGGTGTCACCTTCTGCTAATACATGTGAGCATCAATTCCATCCTCCCATCCTGAATCTCACACTCTAGCTGTAAAAATGGGACACTAAAGAAACAATGTGCAAGAAGAACACCAAAGCCTAGCTTTACCTTGCTCTTCACTGAAAGTTTTAATGCCCCAAAGCCAAGACAGTGTAAAAGCAGTGACATGAAAGAGGCAACAAAACAGATGTTCAGTACACAATGCTTCAGCTAAACCAGCAAGCTCAAAGAGGGGAAATCAATAAAGAGAGGAAAGAGGCTAAAACCTCTTCCCTTGCCTGTCCTCAGCTATGTACAGACATTAATTACTACTTGCAGGATGCCAAGCTGTTGCACTCTCCCTTCTGCACTTGCAAAAGCCTGCTGAACCTAACGCCCTTACCCAATCCCATCCACTCCTTGTACCCGAGACATCACGGACTTCATTAGGCGTAGCAATTTTAACGCCTTGCTACCTGCAGCCTGGTGACTCTCCCTTCACAGGGCCCTATAGATACACTTGTAGGCGCACAAAACATGAGGCTGGACCGCAGGAAAGTGTAGCGTCATTGTGCTGCACGAAGCCCCAGATCCCATCCATGCTAACGGCGTGCAGGTTAGGGGACTGACTTTGAGCTGTGTTCTACTGATCCAAAATACCTGAAATCTGAGATCCCTGGGCCATCTTGGTACAGTTACGGCAGGGAACATGGTCCCACAGCACCTCTGTCAGGGGCTAGCGGAGTGGATTTTACAATCTGACATTGGAATTCAGTTTCTCACCTCCTGAAACCAAAATTACTCATATCTGATAACATCCACAGCCTGCCACCATGCTCATCTCTGTTGTTGGACTTCAAAGGACAACTGAACAAGCTGAGCTTGGTAATGAAAGGCTGCTGTTAATATGACTTTTTTTTTCTTATTTTTGGTTTCAGGAAGTCTGGATGGCTTCTTGTTTGACACATGCAATCATGATGTTCTTAACAGAGGTGAGACACAGGCAGCCCTAGACAAGTCCTTCATTCTTTTTATAACTTAATGCACAATTAACATAAAGTGCTTCAAAAGGCAAGATATCAGCTATACTGTTAGGGAACCGATAAGAAAGTAAGGTGCATTTATCAATGTCCACAGAGGAAATGAGCCATACTGTTTGGCTTTTAATAGGAACCATTCAGTTTTCAAGAGCGTGCACACTCCAGCTGTCCTCACTGGTGTGACAATGAGAGAAGCAATTCTGCTGCTAGTCCACAAGCAAAGTAAAGTGTTTTCCAAACAAAGGAAATTAATATTTCTGTGTATCTCTCCATGGACATACATCCTATTTAAAGTAAAACACTCATGCAGTTAACTGCATGTATGGTTGTCTCCATTTAGGAGCTTAGCACCTTAATTACATGAAAAATATTGGAGGCTCAATGAAGATTTGGCAAAAAAAACCCAACCTAGTTGTCAAACCTTTTGATCTCAGTCTCTTTGGGCATGTTCTAAGGAAAATAGGTTGTCATAAACAGCAATCTGATTATTCGCCCCTTGTCTGACCCAAGGAAGGGCAGTGGAACAAAGGATTCAGTGTTCAGGTGAGTCCTGCCCTCAGGTGAGAGCCACCTGGCAATGCCTCGGAGTGGCGAGGACTGAGATAACCTACCTCATTTGTGGAAAGGAACCAGAAGCAAACGTGACAATTATATCCATGTACCCAACTGATGGGACTCAGCTGCCACTTGTAATATAAGTACATAACAAAACAGAAGTATTATGACAGCCTGATCTGCTCCTGGAGGAAGAGGAGTGTTCAGTGTACCTAGGCGTTTTTCCAGCCTTGTCTTTTTCTATGCAGATTTTGTCTCAGTTATCTGTGCTTATCTTACATTAGGACTGGATCATAGTGACAGAAGGTAATACATAGCCAGACCAGAAAACTGCTCTCAAATAAGGCCAATGGTATGAAAACCAGGTCAACTGAGATCAAGGGTCATCTCCAAACTTTTCCCAAGGTGACCCCATGGGTCTGAATTTCACTTCTGTGATTGAATTTCACCTGTGTCTTTGACCCCTCTGTTCTAGGAGACACTGAGCAATTCAAGTCATGGATAAAATCCAAGATGCTGATTTTAAATCAAAGCATCCAGAATGGTCTTTGGGACCTGGTATGGGCTACCAAAGAGCCTGTGATTCTTCTTGTTCAATGCTGTCTTATGTAAAACTGGTAGTAGCTTTTAAGCTAGAAGCCCACCCTTCCTATAAGAGAAGGACATTGCCCGCAGTGAGTTTCATTACCTAGTACATGTGACACTCTTCAGGGCACTTTTATCTCCAAAGCTGGGCTAAGGATTAAGGAAAGTTATTCTTTACTTTGTAGGTCAAGTTTCTTCTGTTCGCTTTAGCCCACTATTTTGAGGTTTTACTCTGGATACCCATGCATGGGAGAGCAAATTAATTCTCTATTAAACTTCGAAGACAATGGGGAACACCATCTTCAGGGATGAAGAAAATCACTTCATTTTACCTAAAATATGTAGTAGCCTGGCCAGGGATGGGTGACGATGGCTTCCACCAGCACCAAGCAGCTCGCTGCATCGCTGTTGGCTCCAAGAGGCAACGGCCCGCTGTTCCAATCCAGCACCTCCTCTCCCCCATGGCCCCCAAGATCGCACGTGCTTTGCTGTGTGGAGACACAAACACATTCTCCATTGCCAGAGTGTGTTCCTGGGGTGGCAAATGAAATGTAGCAGACGATGGGTAGAGCATCAGGTCACTGAAAATCTTGGTGTGTCTCCTGAAAATCAGAACACAGTGAGACTTGACAAACTGATACCTCTTCTTTATACAGGGTTTATCTAAGCGGTGAAGAACAGAAACCTGCCTTCTGCTCTGGGGCTATGGGCTTCTCTGGCACTTGGAGCTTCTTTGCTTCACTAGTTTGAAGGAAAATTCCCTAAAATTTTGCTAGGAACCTATGCTGACATATATGTCTCCTGTTAAGAATCACCTCGAGGTATTGAAGAAATGCTGTCTTTTAAAGGCAGGACAAAGCTTATCTTATGGCCCAGAATCCCACAGTATTGTATTTGTGATGTTAGCTACTTTGACTACATTTTTCACCCAATTCAAAGTTTACCTAAAATACCTTGTCAAATGTCCTTTGTAGGACATTCCACCGGAAAACAGCAGAGCAAGTGGTTTTACTGTTTTTATTCTGCAGTACCCATTTCTTGACACAGCCAAGGTTCTTGCGTTGTAGACCCATCTGAAATGCAATCCATGAGGTCACAGTCACTGCAGACCAAGGCACACAACACAGTGTTATTTCCTGCAGACCCTGTTCTGTTTGTGCTGCAACTTGTGCAATTGCACAGATCAGAGAGATGCAAAGCACTGGGAGTTTGTAAACATATTACTAAATTAAAACAATGTAAACAGTGGGCGTGGAAAGAACAGTTTGACCTTATTTCACTTTCTGCTGCTTTCAGAACAAACACCACGTCAGCACGGTCACTCTGGTTAGTATTGGAGCAGTCCTATTGCTGTGTCCCCTGTGAGAATTTCCGTGGCCGTGTAGGCAAATACAGCACTTGCACGTAGGGTGATACACCCAGAAAGTCTCTGGAGATTTCCCTTGTGCTTTGGTGAGACTTGGGTGAACAGACACATTTAACTGAACCAGGTCAAGCTTATGGGGAAGCGCTGGCACGAAGGATATATTCCCGTCTTCATTGTGCCATGAAATTCCTCTCAAAGGCAAAATGCAGGGGATGGGGATGAGGATGGGGAGGAAGAGAGTAGCATGCGCTGTGCTGCTGGGGGAGAAGTGACAACTCCCTCCAGAGCCTCAGATTAGCGAAGATGAGCGCGACTTATCCCAGCAGAGGTCACAGATCCAAGCTGCTTTAATACAGCGCTCTTTTCTTCTTTTTTAAATGCCATGCACTCCTTCAGTCTCTAGCATCAGCTCCTTCGTACCGTCCTGGTTTCATCTGGGACAGTTACCTGTCTTCCCAGTAGCTGGTACAGCGCTGTGTTTTGGCTTAGTATGAGAAGAATGTTGATAACACCCTGATGGTTTCAGTCGTTGCTCAGTCGTGTTTAGACCAAGTCAAGGACTTTTCAGCTTCTCCTGCCCAGCCAGCAAGAAGGCTG
>JAVKLA010000026.1:15890156-15904405 GCA_034782735.1 Sagittarius serpentarius
TGTTATCAACATTCTTCTCATACTAAACCCAAACCACAGCGCTGGACCAGCTACTGGGAAGTCAGTTAACTCTATCCCAGCCAAAACCAGGACACACTGCTATCTCCAGGAAAGTCAGACAAGAATGATGTCCAACGAGTTAGAAGTATAAGACTTGAGAAAAAGATGAAATCTACTTGTGCCTCCTGGACTACTCCTTACAGGAGACTCTATATACAGCTGGCTTGTCTTCTATGGTGCTTCTGCTACGCTTTTTGTGACTTGAACAAATATGCTGCCTTAATGCCTTAAAGGATGTTTTAAATTAATAGGTACTTGACTTGCATTCTACCTCAATCTGGTTTGGGATAAGAATGATTTCTAGGTTATTAGGCTAATGATGAGGAACTTCTCACACAAATCATGGTGAATCTGTATCCCAGAATACCAGGACACTTTAACAAAAGAACTAGTTCCCAGCACTTTCTCCAGCGGACAAAAGGACAAAAAAAGACTGCCTTCTGTCAATTGCAGAGACTAGTTTGAGAGCTGTTATCATAAGACACGAGCAGAAAAAATGTATAACCGGCATAGAGAGGGGATCACACCTGTGAGTTCCCAAGGATCTTGGCACACCCAGGGAGGCAGCAAGCAGATCTGCCTTGTTGCACTGGGAAGGGCAGGAGACACAGATGGGCATTTGGGACACATTGGGCAGCTGGAATAAGCCCAAGGATCAAAGGTGCCCCCTTCTGCACAAGCTGTGTGTAGATAGCATGTCCATATACTCTCATGGCTTGAAGAAAATGCATTCCTGTTATTATCAACATCAAGCATATAGCACAAGTTGAGGAGACAATGAAATATCCAGACTACAGTCCTAAGAGTCAAGGTCAGGAAAGATGCCATTGCTGGTCACAGGACTTTGAAACCCCTCAGATACCTCTCTCATGTTTTATATCAGACTTCGTGGAGGCTGAAGCAAAGATAAATTTCTGTGACATTTTCACTAAAGCCATACATTCTTTTAGCTTTATGCTAATGCTGAGTTTTCATCATATAAACCAAGTAACCTGAGATGTAATTGAGCTTATTTTCTTTTTAGCAGAATGGAGAAGCACTTGAAAAATCAGATGATTGACAGCCCTGGAAATTAGAGTAGACTGCCTTGATGATATTTCTTATCCTGCTCTGGTAAAACCAGACGGGTGAGATGCCACGGGAACAAATGCATACCTTTCCTTTGATCCAGCAGTAGCATTTCAGAAGGATCAATATAGAAGGCTTTAAGGTACTGTGAACACCATGAGAAACAAGATGAATCCAGGTGGCACAATGTGGTCAGACCCCTCAGTGAGAACAAGCCAGTGTTCTGTTGCGGTGAGGTCTTGGGCCAGATTCAGGCTCCGGTCAACCAACCAGATACTTCTCGTTCTGTTATGGACCTGTCAGTCACCCAGGCCATATTCCTTCAGTATTTACATGTGCATAGGTATATCTAGATTGCAAGTCCAAGGGAGGACTTCAGCCTTCCTAAGAACACCCTGGTGAACGCAGTAGGGATGCACGGAGACAGGGCTCGAAGTGGGTGCTTCCGATCTAAATACAGATTCCTACATATGTGCAAATCAGGTTTAATTTCAGTATCCAGTGACATGCCCCAGTCCTTCCGGGTCCAAGTCTTAATGGTATAGCAGTCTGCTTTGCCTGTGGGATATTTGATGCTGAAGCATTTTGCAGCAAACTCACACATTTGTAAAACCTAGAAATTATATCCGTGTTGCTCTTTTATAGCAAACTTCAAACTAAAGCTTGTAGGTAAGCTGTAGGGAATCAACACATGCATCCATATGACACATTAAAGCTGTAATTAAATAAGCACTGGTTAGGATCTCTGGTTTCACCTGAAGAGCAGCAAAAATGAGCTTGCAAGCACAAAACATCATAACCTCCGCCTCGCCAGAGATGGACCTGCCTTCCAGCCTAAAAAGTGATGACTAGTAATGGGTAATCACAGGGCAGAGATGAAGTTCTCTGTCTACTTCTCACTTGTATTCTGTCAAGCAAGCCCTGCCTTAGCATATGAGCTCTCATCCAGTCTTTCTTGAAGCTGAAAGGGTCAGATTTAAACTTCTAAGTGGAAGTGACACTAGAATCACTTGAACACAAGACAGCAGGTTCCCGGTCCCAAAGCTGCCTTTTGTTTATGTAACTTCAGATAAACCCCTTGAAATTATCCTCTTCATTCTTAAGCTTTCACCTAAGGGTTATAAAGGGACAGTTTCATCTGAACTGATGAAATCTGTTCTATTTATTTGCTCATTTGCACCTATATTTGTGGCAGCCTTAAAGCTGCTAGACCATGCCAGATATGCAAAAGCAGCAGAGCACGATGTACCAGTGGAGTAATTGTGCTCTCCCAGCATGATTTAAAACACTGATCCCAATCTAGACCAAGAGAGATGGATGTAACATAGAAAAGTTTATCTATTTTTAAAAGTCTTGCTCAAATCGCCAGCTTCCTAGCATGTAGTGTGGTCTAGACTGATAATAAGCAGGAATTTCCACAAGAGCTGGTGACACTCTATATACTGCAAAGTCACTTGTGAAATCCACAGAATATATGTATGTCGACAGAAAAATACAGCAATACAAGCAGCATGTGGCTGATCAGTATCTCAAGCACCCAGATTTTTTTTGGCAGCCTGCACATACTCTAGCAGTTAACATCAGGAAAAAAAGCAAACTACTTTCTCTTTGGACAACATAACACTCTGCCTTCTTAAAGCAGCCTTTGTAAAATAAATGAGGTCATTCATGAGCAAGCAAACAGCAGATGGCCTAAATGATAGAGTCTTTCTGAGGTATTCCATGCCTCTTAGAGGGTGTATCTAGAGATATCTGTGCTAATTTGTGGGTTTGGCTTGTGGGCTTGATTAAGGATGCGGGGCCAAGATATGATCTGCTGTTGTACTCACTGCTTTTCTGTGCAGACCCACAAGTAACACTGCTCAAGTATTTAGACAAGCTACAAGATGCAGGGGCACAGGGATGCCTGGGAGGAGCAGGCATCTCACAGGGCTGAACCTGAACCGTACGGTCAGGTCGGTCTCCGCATCCCCCAGGCAGACGTGGGCATGGGATCTGAGCCGTCAGGTCAGCGCTCCCACACTGACCTCCCTCACGCATCTGCTCGAGGGATGTGGATGGCCTCAAGGGCAAGTTACAGCAGTCCAGGTCGCCTAGCAGGTGAACAAGTTATGGGAAGAGGCACAAGATGAGGGAGTGCTCTGAGGCAGTCAAGGACTGAACCTCAATTTGCAGACAAGTAGGCGTTCAGAAAAAAGAAACAGATTTCTTCTTCCCTATTTCTGCTACTGTCATGGGGAACATTACAGTGCAAATATGGAGAGTTTCTTCAATTTGCCATTTAGGGACACTTGCCTCCTAGAAGCTCCTCTGCCCTTTGGGTGTGATTAGCTTTGGTTAAGGCAAGGAGCTACATCATTCAATTCTTTATCTCACTTTCCCTCTCTTCCCAGCCACTTGGTAACTCCCCAGCCTGGCTATCTGCAATCCCCAAAGGCCACCAAAACAGAAAACCACGTAGGTACCTGTTGTTTCATGATGCTATATTTCCCTTGAGTATGACAACCCGCCAGACCAGACTAACCTGCCCCAGCGGCTGAGCTGGCGAGCAGCCCATTAAGAGGGAAATGAGAGCAAGATGTGGAAGATGGCCCACAGCAGGGATGTAACAGGGAGACACATCAATCGCTTGAGCAATAGGAAGAGGCCTCTGTGCCTCATGCTTCTACAAAAGGGAGGAGCTCTCTCCTGCTCTCTTTCAGCTGCTGCACATGCAGAAAACCCTACGGGCCTTTTCCAACTTGTTTCTGCAGGTTTTGGGCATGCGAACGTTCTGAGGTTGTGGAAAAGTCTGTGCCTGTGACCAAAGGGTCTCCTCTTGTGTTCTGTTGTGAAGTTCCTTGCATTCCCCAAATTCTTTAGGCAGTGGGGTTCAAAGTACTTCAGCAACTTAAAAAAAATAAATCTTGGGTGACATTCGTTTATCTTCTCCATCTCAAGCATGGAGTCAAGCCCAGGTTTGCAACTCATTCATACTGCCTGCAGTGATGGTGCCCTTGGGGGCTGCTCCAGAATGACCTAAGCCAGTGGTCCCAAGCTTCAGCATCTGCCCGTGTACTGTGTGGACAGAAACATGGACCAGAATCCTCCCATCACTCTGTCCCACTTGTCCCAGTGCTGCCACCCGGCAGAGAGCAGGCTCAGGCTATGTCCCTGAAGCCCTGTACAACATTGCTGCAAGGGCTGGGTAGGATATGTCAGCAACTTGAACGGGGCAAGAAGACAGAGTTTTGGGGTGTGCATTGGAATTTGGACCACTCCTGACAAACCAGTTGTTAATGGTATCCCACTATTGCTTCTCAGTGATCTGCAACCCACCATGAAGCAGAGCTGTAATTGGAACATGGGTCTTCCTCACTCCTTGACTCTGAGCAAGTGGCCACATTTCCTCTCCTCTCTATCGGCAGACACAGGAAAAGAATTGTTTGCTAAGAACGCAGCAGCTCCTGTGGATTACTCCTCACTTTAATAACGTTCTAATTAGTAGAAACAGAAATGACTAAACTATGATGACAAACTACAATACAACTTCAGGTAAAGAATCTGAAGGGAAAACGAAATACCAAAACCAAAGGAATGAGATGTTCTATAAACCTGACATTATTTCATTAACGTGGCTTTCTGAAGACATAAGTAATTGGTACATAATGGTCCAAGACTGAAATGAAGCACCTCAGGAGGTAAAGGTAGGCATGCTGGTTTCCATCAGTTGCTCTTATTTCTAGTTATTCATAAACTCCAAAGCAGAAAGATACCTCCTACAGGAGAAGTTACCCACAAAGGGACTGCTAGAATCAATGAAGTTCCGGGAAGCATCTTTCCCTCTAGGGTTAATTTGGAAATAAAACAAAAGAAACAAAATAGACTCTTTGTTTCTTTCCTATTAATTGAGGGTCTCCAAGTGAACATTTCAGTTGCTATCCCTGCCCTGGCTAACGTCTCCTTTTCTGGTTTTATTGATGTGAATTGCCTCCTTTCTTTTGCTGCTGATACGCAACCTGCATCTTCCTGTGCTGAGCACGGCCACCTGTCCTGGTTTCGGCTGGGACAGAGTTAACTGTCCTCCTAGCAGCTGGTACAGCGCTGTGTTTTGGGCTGAGTATGAGAAGAATGTTGGTAACACCCTGATGGTTTCAGTTGTTGCGAAGTCATGTTTAGACCCAGTCAAGGACTTTTCAGCTTCTCCTGCCCAGCCAGCAAGAAGGCTGGAGGGGCACAGGAAAGTTGGGAGGGGACACAGCTGGGACAGCTGACCCAAACTGGCCAGAGGGGTATTCCATACCATGGGACGTCATGCCCAGTATATAAACTGGGGGAGTTGGCCTGGGAGGATTGCTGCTGGGGAACTAACTGGGCATTGGTCAGCGAGCGGTGAGCAATTGCACTGTGCATCACTTGTCTTGGGTATTCCAGTTCTTTTATTGTTATTGTCACTTTATTGTTGTTATTATTGTCATTGTTAGGTTCTTCCTTTCTGTTCTATTAAACTGTTCTTATCTCAGCCCACGAGCTTTACGGGGTTTTTTCCGATTCTCTCCCCCTTCCCACTAGTGGAGGGAGTGAAGTGAGTGAGTGGCTGCGTGGTGCTTAGGTGCTGGCTGGGGTTAACCATGACACCATCCTAGTCCTCTCCTTCTAGCAGTTTTACAAGGTATAATGTGTATTTGATTGAAAACTGAATATTCAGAACCGAGGAGAAAAATAAATAAAACAGTCATAACTTGTAGGATCAAGTTACCTTAATAACTTGACAAGAACTCAGCAGAATGCTCACTTTTTACATTCTGGACAAAGCATAATTTTTAGTGATTAATTTTATCCATTACTAAGGGCATATATAAGCTGAGTGAAATCCTTTTTCCAATGACAGCAGTGTCAAAAACCCTACTGACATTAAGTGGAGCCATAAGCACCTTACCTTTCATCAAGTAGCCATAGTTTTAGTTGGGTTAGTGCCTTCTGTGACATTTTGAAGGCTCATACTCCATGGGGCAGTTGTGTTCACCAGAAGCGACCTCAGCCTGCAAGAGGGAAGAGGGCAGGAGAGGGGATGCATTTTCTCTCGTCTCCTGCAATGATCCCAGATAAACTAGCAATTCTCCAGGTGTGAAAAAGGACTGAAACTAGCCTGCTCCTTCCCTTGCCTTCAGTCATCTTTCTTCCAAAGGTTTAAGAAGGTTGTATTTTGGGAAGCATGATCAGGAATATCTCTCTCCCCCTTACTCTTTCCCTTCATTAACCGGCTGCACACTCAGGCTCTGCCTTGAGCTCACACACAGGCTGGCTCTCATAGACATTTCCATCTTCACCCTCCTCCAGCACCAACAGCATCATCCAGAACGAGGATGGGAAAGGGACAGAAGGATTGAAGAGAAGATACAGAGGAGCTGGTGGTAGTCTTGTTCTCCTCTTTTTGTCATGCAGGGGCAGAGGTAGAAACAAGCAGATAAAGCCCAGGATGCACGCAGCTGACTGCAGCTGTGTATGCCTGGAGTATCTCTGGAAATCAAATGTGCTGCTGCCAAAGTGAGGATCAGGCCCAGAGAACCTAAAGTGAAGTCTGCAGAAGACAGGACCCAGTGCTTCAGACCAGCCCTATATTCACAAATAACTTGTCCACAACTACAGCAGAAACTTCTACAGCAAAAACCTCCTGGTTCTTAGCTCGGTGCTATAAATCCACAAACAACTTCCCTTTCCCAGCGAAATATACTTTTTAATTCTTGCTATTATTTTAAAGTACTTTTGCAAAATGGTAGAATACATTTAATACCTGTATTTAAGAATAAAATCTAGGTTTGACATAACGGCAGCACAATGGAATAAAATGCCACTCTGAATTACGAGGAAGAGTAATTCAGCATCATGCAGGCTCTAGCTTTTCTCCAAAGATTCAGCGCAGAAAACATTCCTCACCACAGTTACTGTCACAGACGGGGCAGTGAACCTGTGTTTTTTCATTAACATGTCTGACGGTGCTTTATCAGAGCCTGAACCCAGCACAAAGTCTGCTCTAATTAACTCACTTTTTCACAGCACATACATACCGAATGAAGTCTTTGTGTTCATAGTCCATCTCTACGATTGTATGATTCAGAGTTAATATAGCAGTGGGAATCTTCAGGGGTACCCGATAAAATAATCTTCCCCAATAAACTGAAAACTCATAGCATAAAATCTCAGCCTTAAAATCTGATGAGATGTTACACCCAAGGCTGGGGGTTCGGACAAAATACTACCATAAAACATGCTTCTCTAATTTATCCCAGGACTACTGCAAAATCTGACCAAAATTCTCAGCAAACATCCATATATTAACATTCCTCTTCTTAGCTCTGCTTCTCCGAAGCGAGAAGCCATCAGAGCCACAGGCCTGTGCACATTTGAGGAGCAACACGTGAATGACAGAGAAGGGAAACTAGTATGAAGCCAAGCAAAATGTAGGTTTGGGACTGGAAGGGAAATAAAAACATTCAGAGCTCTGCCTTAATCTCTGGAGGCCATTCCTACTCAGACACAGATGTAAGCATGAGCACAAGCACGACTGAACCTATGTTCTCTGTTTTTAATTGAGGCTAGAGTCAGCGTTTCCAAGAAAATTCTCTTTGTTCACAGTTAAGAATTTAAAATGTATATCCATGCCTTCCTGCAACTTCAAGTCACTTTTTTTTTTAATTTAAGTATCATTTTTCCATATTAAATCCAACTTTGCCTCTAGGACAATTACTTTGCTGTATTTCATGTAGTCCTGTTGTGCTTGCTTTAAATAAGTCAGTCATCTTTAATACTGCACAAAGTTATCTAGCAGCATTACAAATGCACGAAAATATATTCACAATCCGATAATCTACACTTTCTATTTGCAATCATCTTTCTGCCTTCTGCTCATAAACAAAATGGCCATTTTCCAGTCATGGGCACTCTTGTGATCAGGATCTCAGAGCCATAGCATGCCACAACTTGGGCATTGCTAGTGCTGTTTCTTCCTGGACTGGGCTTCCCATCATCCAAAATACCTAGAGCACCTTTTACATCAGTGGCAAATTTGAGGATGCAAATGCAGAATTGTCTTCTGTAATGCGTACAAACAACCCGTGGGCTGATTAACTTCAAAAGATGGTTTAATAAATAGAGAGAAATGCAACTTTCAAATTTTGGACCATCTTTTGATAGTTATTAAAAGAATATTATTAAAATATTGTTACTGAAATGAGGTCCAGTTTTAACTCAGCAAAATCTAAACCCATGCAATTATAATTCCAAGGACCTAAAATCATTGAAGGACTTTAGAGAAGTATTTACTCCTACAGAGAAAATTTTTCAATTAAGAGGGGCTCATAGCTTCAGGATTCTTCCTCAACACACTGAGCACCTTACCGCCGGCAGTGCCAAATCCCTGCAGCTCTCAAAGCACTCCTGAAAAACAGGCTTTGTCTTACTCCTCTCAGATAGTCTTTGGGGTGAGACTCTCAAGAATAACTGCCACTATGCCAAATTCAGGCTTAAGTAGTTAGCTTAAGATCATAAAGCAAAACATCTGCAGAATGTAGAGTAGACAGAGATACTTTGGCCTCAAGTATTGTTTTTAAACTGACCATACAGAAGAAACTACAGAATTATACAGATCATAATTGTTAAACTGAGGTGGTTAGAACTGACACCAGAGTTATTCAAATAATGACTTTTTTAACTGATTAGAAACAAGCTTTTGTACTTGGGTCCCGATTTATTTTTGGTTAAATGCTACTTAAATCCATGTTAAGTCACTGTGTTCTTGTCAACAGATTTTAGACTGACTCACCTCTATGCTTCCTACAAAGGACTGTTTATGCTTTTAAAACAAATATCGTTTTATACAACTGTTGGATAGAGAGCTGCGCAAGTGAGTTCAATCAGGCGTAATTCACTTCTTAAGAGTCACCAAACAAGCTTGAACAAATGGTACCCGGTGTTTTGCAGAAAAATATTTCTACCAGTTTCCCCAACTCAGAGTTCAATCACGTCTGGAAAACTAGCAAAAAACCATTTCCCCTCTCAGGCATAAGTAAACAAGCAGTCAGTTTAAGCTCTACTTACAAAACCTAAATGTGATGGTGATACAACAACATTCACCTGAGGTGGGGGCAAGCGAGGACTGTAGCACGTACCCCATCCTGGCTGGGCAGGAAGTTTCAGAAATGCTGAAATTTCTCAATACTATGCACCAAGCAGTACAGCAGACGAGTAAAGAGGGGTAAGCAACGACCTGTGCTGCAATCGGTGTCAACAAAAGCTTAGGGAAAAGAGCTTTGGGCCTTTTGTCTTTTGTTGCTCAGTTGAAGACAATGATGAACAAGCATGAAAAAAGCTGCAGCTAAAAAGGTAGCTGCAGCACTACGTGCTGAGTATCAAAAAAAGCACAAACTCGATTTCATTTTGAAATTTAAGGGGAAAAAAAAATCCAACCACATTCAAATTCTCTGTAGGTGAAGAGAAAGTTTGTTTTTTGGTTTTGTTTGAAATGACATTTTTCCAGCAGGCATCCAACTGCAATAAATGCTCCTTTTCATACGGAAAATAACTCAGCACAGCCTCTCCTATGAAAATATTTTTCTCCTGGCACAACCAGGTTTCATTCCTAACCTCAGATGGTCTGACTACTTTGAGAACAATCAGCCACTTCTATTGATTAAACAAACATGAAAAGAAACTCATTCTCTTTAAAAAGCAGTTTTCTACAGCTTTCATAACACAGAAGATGAAATTTAAAAATATTTTGTGCTACTTCCTTCTTTAATTTTATTGAGTGTCAATCTAAACAATACAAAGTTACTTCATTCTGTGAAGATTAAGAGACTTTACAGTATAAAATTCCCTGAGATACAATATATAAAGAATCACATAATTCTTTATTTCATTTACACCATAATCAAAAAGTAATGTTATTTCTTCTCATAAAAACCAGAAGATAATTATCTTCTTTTCTCTTCCTCCACCCCAGTATTTTAAGGCATGGAATAAAACACTTTTTCAAAATGTATTCAAAAATACTTTTCTTCTTGAAGTAGAAAATAACTCTGCTTAATTTTTACAGATGGATTATATACATCACCTGCAATATCTTGTGGAGTCTGGTACCTGATCTACAATCCAGTTTGCTCAGGCGAATTTTTTATTCATCATTGAACTTGAACTCTACAAAGTGAATTACAAAAGCCAGTGCTTAGCTTATAACAGTACACTAATGACTAGCCAGTGGAGTGGATGAGCCAAAAACCAAAGGAGATTTATAGAGATGCTGTATTACTGGCTTCAGCAGCTGCAGACCAGGACTGAATTTCCTCCCAAATCTAAAGGGAAAAGCGTGCAATGCTCACGCAGGAACGACGAAGCTAGAAAAGGCTTCTTTCCTCCTAACCCAAGTGCTCTGCAATAATTATTACAAAACTGCAGTTTTCGTTATACAACTCTTGAAAATACTCAATGCATAACTTAGAAATACAGCACAATTGTGGTCAGCTTATTCAAACACGATGCTTTAATTATTGCACAGCTCTCTTCTGAATTCTACAAAACTCTAGTTCATCAAAGATTTCTACTGCTTTTCCTAGAGAGGCTGAGAAAAAAAGCATCGGTTGCGATCTTTGGAAATTCCCATGCTCTTGTAGCCTGATCTTCTCCCTGTGGCATTACTAATGATTACACAGAAGAACTGTGTGCCTGGAAACTTTCTGAAAATACCAAAAAATTTAGGAGGACTGAAAAAAATGCACCAGTTTCAGCAGACTGATAGAGTAGTGCAATCTTAAATATTAGTTCACCACTTTTAAGATCGAGCTTTTGTATACACTTACATGAACTGTGATAAAAACTGAACAGAAAAAAAGGATAACTCAAAGGGAGACAGATTCTATCATCCTGACACTTAACTGTTACTGTTAATGCGATACTTAAATTAGATTTTTAAAATTATCAAAACCAATTTTATGGGAGTAGTAACCACTGGTAGAGAAACAGATGAGCATGCCATGAAGAACATGCTTTTGCTTTAAACAATCACTTAAGACCTGTTGAAGTGAAAATGCAGCATTAGGGACCATCCCTACTACACTCCACATTGTGTTGACTGCCTTCTTTCCTTTCCCAGTAAAATCTCTACAGCAACTCTGGCATTAATGACAGAAAGGTTCATGAAGTACTTTCAGCCATCCTTCCTTGACAAAAGCAGACTGGAATAAACACAGGAGCCAGCAAGATCTGATCTGGTAAACCTGTGCAAATTACTCATGAGCTTCATTATTACGATTTTTTTTCCAATAATCCTTGGTTCCATGCTTACCTAATCATGGCGAACATCTAATTTAAAATAAATTACAGTAGGCTGCCAGCTCATAAATCTTAAAAGCACCTACCCAACACCCCTTACTGCTCAAGTCAAATCTAATCCTTTTCTAACCTAAATATGACTCACAAATGGCAGTAAACTCACCTGTTCTGATGCCCATTGCAACTTTCCTCTTTCCCCACCTGTTCTGTGCCCATGATTTTATTCTGAGCAATGTCTCTGGGTAACTCCAGGGATTATCCAGCTCCTTAAAGAGGAGCTGGACAAACCTCTTAATCATTTGTGCAGGACTCTTTGTGAGTTATCATCCTTTGCCACCAAATCTTATAGTTGCAAAGGGCAGGGAGGGCTCAGCTTCCTGAGGATGTGTAACTGCAACTGAAGTTTCTTTCTGGGTTTCACCAAGCAAGATTACATATAACCAAAAAGTAACCAGACACTGACTACGAGGAAGACGCCAGCAAAATGGCAGAGTCTGAAAGCGAGTAACTAACGTAAATGTTCCTGGCAGGCACTGAAAGAGAAGGAAGTTTTATCTTAGGAATATGAGTATTATTTATTGATTAAAAAAATAAGCCGGAAAAAAACCTCAAAACAGAAGGAAAAAAATAGTAAATCTTTCCCGTTTCATATTCTTTCCTCACACAATCTGTATTTTACCAGCAGTCTGGATCTTATTTTCTACAGTAATTTTCTCTTTGAAAGGCAGTGACTTGGGACGTGAGTTTTGGGTTGGGGTTTTTTTTTTGTAATTATTCTTTTACAAACAGCAAAGCAGCATTCTGAGTAGTCTGTCACCCAGCAGAATCTTTAAAAATGCGTGCCATAAACCAAAACAACCGCTACACAACAGGCCTGTCTAATGATACTAGAGCAATAAGTTAGCTTTTCTGTATATGTATTCAATATAGTAATAAAAACCCTGTAGTTCTGAGCCTTTCCCTGCTTTTTCCTATATGGCAGTAATTTTGCAGAGAAAAACACGCAGATTCCTGTAAACATTTTCTAGTTCCTGAATAAAGGGGGGGTGGAAATGTTCCAACTTTTTTTCTGCAGTCTGTCTTTTCCTTTACTTAAAGTTGTTCTCCACTTTCAAACAGGATAAACGTGCCCATGGTTTCGGTAGGCAGTGGAAGAAATACTCTACATCATCTGAGCTGTTTGTTCCACTTGGATCCAGTCCCCTCCATACACTTTTTCCTACATGGAATTATTATTTGGCTCGAAGCGTTATTAGTTGGCTGCTGCAATTTCAAACACCGCTAAAAAGTACTACTGTATTACATTCTTACATTTAACACTTGTGGCTCAGAATTTGTCTGCAGATAGCTTTGAGGTGCATAATAATCACTGTCAAAAATATGCACTTTTGTCTTTGGAGTACAGAAAGCCAGCGCTGATCATGTATCCTCTGTAAGGAGAAGAAAGTTTCATGGTCCAGGAAGCTGTCAGAGCCGACAAAATTGGTTTCAGCTGTACGGCTGAAGAACTTGGCATTGGTTATTTATGTCGAGCTGTGCACATCTGTAAAGGTTTCAGATCTGTACGCCTTCTGGAAATTTAACTTTCCTCTTTAAGAATCACCTTGCCTGATGTTTCTTTGCACTTTCGTAATTCCGCACTTTAATAAAAATCTGGCTTTTTGCAGGCTTTTCACAGCTTGTTCACCTGTGCCTGTATGCTTCTGACTGACGACACCGTCTGCGTACTACCTCGGCTAGCGATCTCTGTGAGACTCGTCCTTCCCCACGCCTTGACGCAGCCCGCTGCTGGCACAGGCTGGCCAGGCGAGCCTCACCCGCCAGGAACATCAGCTTTCAAACCAGCTGGCCAGATTTCGTACAGTCTTGATTTGATTCCCGGCTGCCCTCACGGCCTCGCAAACCTTGCAGAAATGCTCGTCCCAGAACGAGGTGACGTGGACTTCGTACTTCTTCCTCCAGGCAAAATACCTCCTGTAGTTGGGTTTGTTTTTATCGAGGAATTTCAGGTAGGTGGCCAGCAGCCGGGGGCTGGGGAAGTCGTCGACGTGGATGAAGGAGTCTGGGGGGATGAAGCGCTCGTAGTTGGCCCTGCGGGGTCCGAGGACGACGGGCACGGCGCTGGCGGCGAAGGCGTTTCTCCAGAGTTTCTCCGTGATGTAGTCGGTGTGCTGGGAGTTCTCGAAGGCCAGGTAGAACTTGTAGGCCGAGACGGTCTCCACCACGCCGCCCTCGGCCAGCGCCAGCCCCCGGGCCCCGTACACGTCGATGGCCAGGTGCTCCTTCAGCTGGCGGTAGTAGCGCACCCGGGCGTGCTCCTCGTTCCAGTTGCTGATGACCCAGGCCACCAGCCGCGTCTTGCGGGGCAGGACGAAGGGCCGGGGCGCCGGCGGGGCGTAGAGGTACCCGTAGGGCACGAAGACGTCCGAGTCCCGCCGGTAGGACATGGTCCAGTTGAAGAGGCCGGCCAGCCCCGGCAGGCCCGGCGAGTGCGAGGGCGACTCGAAGTTCATCCACACCCAGAGCTGCCGCGGGGGCCGGGGCGGGGGCCCGCGGGGCAGCCCCTCGGCGCCGTGCAGCGCCAGGTCGCGGTGGTGGAAGAGCACCGCCTGCGCCTGCCCGTAGCGGCTCCGGTCGGCGCTGAGGCGGCAGCCCGTGATGTTGTAGCGCCGCCGGCAGTCGGCCATGCGCCGCGGCCGCCCGAAGGGCTCCCACCACAGCAGCACGTCCACCTCGCCGCCGGCCCGGCCTCCCGCCGCCGGCTCCGGCTCCCGCTCCGGCTCCGGCAGGCGGGCGTAGAGGGCGAGGGCGGCGGC
>JAVKLA010000026.1:15904877-15923403 GCA_034782735.1 Sagittarius serpentarius
CCCCCCCCCCCCCCCCCCCCCCCCCCCCCCCCCCCCCCCCCGTCCTTTCAAGACTTTCTTAGAGCTGCATATGTTTACATCACACACGCAGCTATTTACAAACTACAAAACCTTATCGCTACCAGAAAATTGCTTTTTCCAGCTCTGTTTCAAACAGCCGTTGTGAAAAAGTGTATCAGACAGGCTCGAAACTTTTTTCCCCAAGTCATTTGCTTCAGTGAACTGAGATCATTGATTCTCACAGTTCAGAGACTGTTTGTACAGAACTGGAGAGTTTCCAGCTCTGACACTATGCATTTGCATACCCAACAGCTATAGATCCAAGGTCTTCTCATATAGATCGACCGAAGGCAGCAGAGTTACACCTGGCATAAATTCTCACTGACCATTTGGATTGCAGCATAGCTTTCACATACCACATAGATCGAGGCCCTGTGACTTGTCTCTGTATTAGTAAAAACGTGATTCAAGCCTGTTTACCCCCCAAAATAAAGAACAGTTGTGTGAGATGCTGGTGTTAGGTTAGAAACTAGGTCATGTGCATCCATAAACTAATTAATTTAATTAATAAACTTAATAAATGTGCTTGCAGACTTCCATTAACAATGTTGTAAGCACTCGTAAAACATAAGAAACGCCAACAGCTGTGGTTATAGTCGGTATCTTGCTGCCTCTGCTCCAACATACAGCGTTGGTTGGAAGGGATCTCTGAGGGTTACTAATCCACCCTCCCTCTTGGAGGAGCACCACTGCCAGCACTAGCCAAGGTGCTTACCTAGGTGCTGGCGGGACTAGCACCAGTGTGTCAAAAATATTCAAGGACAGAGACTCCACAACACCTCTGGCAGCCTGTCCCAGTGCTGTACCACCCTCTCGGAGAAGAAGTTTTTCCTAATGTCTAACCCTGCACCTCCCAACCTGGAATATGTGGTTGTTGTCCCTTGTTACATCCAAAGAGAGTAGCTCTGTCATTTTCATAACCTTCAGATAGTTGCTGGCTCCCATTAAATCATCCCATTGCCTCCTCTTCACATGACTAAACAAGACCACCTCCCTTAACCTCTCCTCTTAGCTTGTGTGCTGTAGGGTCTCTCATCATCTTGGTAGCCTTCCACTGGACCATGTTGTCAATATCCTTATTGAACTGGGAGGCTGGAAACTGGAGACAGTATTCCAGGTGCTGATTCACCAGTGGGGGATAATTTCCTGAAGCTGCTGGATGTAATTCTGATGTTGCCCAGCACATGGCTTGCTTTATTTTCCAGGAGAAGTCATGTTCAGCTAGATGTTCATGTAGTCCCCGGGTCCTTTCCAGCATGGTTGTTTATCAGCCAGCCAGTTCCCAGCCTGTACCAGTGAATGGGAGTTCTCTACTCCATGTGCAGAACTTGCTCTTTCTCCTTGCTGAACTTCCCAAGGTTTCTGTTGGCTCATGCCACGTTTCTCAGGCCTCTCTGAATTGAAGTTGTACAAGCCAAGATGTCAACCCTACTTTCTAATTTAGTATTGTCTGCAAAACAGTGTGCTAGCCAATAGTAGCAAAAAAAACCTTAGTGCAATAAACATAGGATCTATCTTGACAAACATTCATTTTAGTCACAAAATGGAATCTCGGAAAATTATTTTACCGCAGTAGAAAACTGCAAACAAATGTAGAAATACAGTACTAAGGGAGAGTCAAATCCTCTGGAGGGCATGAGCTGTACCTAGAATCAATCCAGAACCCACCCAATACAATGAAGACTACCTAAAACAAGCACAATCCCTAGTCTGCCTTAATTAAGGATTCAAAGTGGTCCAAAAGCCCTACTGTTAGGAATTTTACCCATTTCTGCAGATAATGTGAGAAATTCGGGACCCATGCAAGTCAGTGGGAAAGCTCAATTGTCTTCTGTGGAATTCCGATTCACTCAATAAATTTGATCGTATCAGCTGCAATGGCAGTTCTAATTTTCCTTCAGGAACTTAAATTTCAGCACTGATATATGACTTTGGAGGAGTCTTTGTCTAGTCAAGTTTTCGTTTCCATTGCTTGAAGATTTGATGCTAAGCCATTCCAATTCCAAAGCCTAGCCAATTACATTGATGATGCCAGGCCTAATCCTGCAAATGGTAAAGTCAACAAAAATGTTGGCACTAAATCAGGGTTTATGAAATGTTTCAGGACAACTCAACATGGAAATCTTTATAAGTCAAGTAGTGACAAATTTGAAAAAAAAAATATATGTGCTTTCCTCGTGAAGATTAATAGCAAGAGTTGGCTAGTTACTTTTGATTTTTTGCAGACCCACAGTGAAAATACAGCATGATGTTCAGCCGCACTGCAATGGCATCCATTTTAAGACTATTGTCATACTGGAACAAATCTGTTGAATTATTTAGCATAAGATCAAAACAAGGCTTTCTATATGATCAACTCACCTAAAGCTCTACACTGCATATTGAAGAAAGCTATTACTGAAATCCACAGTAAGTTCTGATGGTATATACAGCATGGAAATCCAGTACTATAACATTTCCTATTTGTCTTATGGCAAATGAGAATTAGAACGATTCAGATGAGAGGACAGTAGCCTAAAATGTTTCTATGAGTAATACTGTCACTGTAAGTTCCTTTTCATGTTACACCTCCCTCTGTGGAGACTAAATACATGTTTATATTTACGTGATGTGAGGTGTCCACTAGTTCAAAAGTCTATAGATTTTGTATCTACAGCATGATGAAACCTATTTTCAAGGCATATTTTAGAATTTTTACAAATTACAGATCCAAATGTTATGCTATCACTATGAGTTCTTCAAACTCCTCACAATGTGGGAGATGATAGAACAGAAATATATTTTAGTTACATGTTCGTCATAGTCACTAGGGAAAGTAACGATAGGTGGGTCTTCAACTAAGAGTCTAGCAGCCTCCTGGAAATTTTGGTGTAGTAAACTTACAAGCAAGATGGGGTGTGTTGCTGTAGAGTGAGGGATACGGGGAGCGATCTCACTGTCAGGACCAGGCTTAGAAGTCAGGTGTCCTCAGACCTGTGTGTAGGTGAGGGATTTCCCTCTCCTTTTTAACATCTCATTTCTCTTCATGAGAAGAAATACCAGCCTAGCAGCAACCCACATCAGATCTTGTTTGCCTCATTTCTGCCGTAAGACACAGCGTGTCAGCGGCATGATCATGGTTGACTGCTCTGCGCTGATAGGGTTTTGTCAAGCAGTTTTGTTCACTCTGACTTGGGAAAAACTCCACAGATGTCACTGGGAAGTACAACATGATGAAGGCTGAGTAGCATTACCAGATGCCTGTAGACCTTCCTGTGGGAACACACCTGTTTTTGTCTGCTTTGGAGGTAAACCATCCCAGAAGATAGCTCCACGGACCAAGGACCACACAGACTTCTTGGTACTGTATACACAAATTAGGGAACTGTGTTTTAACTGCTCTGTGGAAACCACAGCAAGCTCCACTGTTGCTGATAGTCAGGAATTTAAAATAAAATGCTGGCTGCTAGTAATGAAGCTGTTGCAAAATAAAAAATATTTTGCTTATTTGAAGGTTAATTGTTTGCCGTTTCTAACAGCAGTAAATTTTTTTGCCTAGAGCTTCCCAGCTGGCTTCCTCTTCTGACTCACTCTGTTTTGTCACACTTGAGAAGTATTTAAGCCTAGCAAAGTCTCTGAAGTTATTTGTCAACTGACTTGCAAAGACAATTTAAAAGGTACTGCAAGATGTGGTTGTATTTTCAGCTACAGCTATCAAGCCAGACATCCTGTCAACCAGGGAAACCCTGTGGAGTTTTTTATCCTAAGAAAACGTGATCATCTTCAAAGAGTAGCAGGAAGCTATCTGGTACCAAAATGACACTAAGAAAGACTTTGAAATCTCTTCTTCATAAATAGTCCCCACAGTTTCAATGCAAGTTTTTGCTAAGTAAGAAGCTAAATCCTGTATGAAAAAGAGTGACAAAAGTTCTGTTTTGTATAAATTGCATACTGTATTTTAGCATAAAGTTTAAATGCCTGTAATTTGATTACCTAGTTTTTCATATTCAGGATTATGATCTTTCTGCTTGGAAGTTTAAAATTCTGAAATATGACGAGAGTTAAAAGCTTCAGTTGAAAGTTGATGCCTGCCTTGTTGGATGAACAGCTTCTGGACAGAGAAGCCCACATTACTGCACATGCCGCAGATATGATGTTAAAATATTCTGCCCGGCTACAGTTCTGCTTGTGACTGTGAGCAGCACTGGATTAAAACTATGTGAAGTTGACTTTTCCAGGTCAAGGCAGAGGCATGAACAAACGTGCTGTGTACACTGTGGGTGGAGGATCCTGTCCCAGAATGCTCTTCCATCTTCCATTGCAGCACACATCTTTGTTGTTCACCAGAGTAGACCAGGGCCAAAATCGGAGCAGAAAACTTCCCTACCAAAACCACACAATCCTCAGACACTTTGACATGTGTGTGTGTACCAGCAAGTCCAAATTTGGCTCTGTGGATATTTGTTAGCAGTAATCATGGATATCAATTTTCCTTGGTTTTAGGAGCACTGGACTGCACCTTACATGGCACCAGAGGCAGGGGCAGAGATGTGCAACCAGCTTTGATGCTCTCATTTTACCCCGTGAGGATCTCCCAGGCCAGAGGACAAGGGTTTGTGCTAGAGCTTTTATTCAGACATCTTTGAACTTCAAGTATCAAGGTGACGCTTCAGTCCAGGAGACAAGACTAGCTCTAGTTTGAAGTAAATCTCCTGCACCACGTATAGTCTAGTTATGGGGCTCTCAATACCAATTTCTTTAATAATTTGACCCCCTCCTATTATGCTTCATTGCTTGATAACATAGATGTAGCCTTTGAAAGATGTCAGTGTTTGAACACTGTTATTAATACATGGAAGTAATGATAACATTTGTCTTTTAAAACAGTAGTGTTTACTTTGGAAATTAAATAATACAAAAAAGCTAAGAGAAAAGGGTAGCTGAACAGTTAGTAAAAAAATCACTACAATAAAATGTGAGCATAGTTAATTTAAATTACCCAAAACCCCATTTATGAAATCTTATAATAGTAATATTAATAACACTTCTATAATACTATGCAACTTTATTATATTTAAACAAATTGCTTAGTTTTATTCAAATGAAAGATGAGACACAAAAAAGGTCATGAACATGAATATATCGGACTACCTAAGAATTACCCAAGCCTCGTTACTGAAATAAAATATTCAGTAGAAAAGATCTAAAAGACATTTCTCCACTGTACAAGGTTGGACAAAAAGGAAGAGGGAGGAAAGGCACAAATGAGATTCACAAATCTGCCTTTCTTGCAGCAAAACTGAGCTAGTGCAGGAATCCAGGACAGACCCAGAAAGTCTTTTCACTTGGAAGATTTTAAAACAAGATCATGAAAAAAATATTACAAAGAATGAGAAAGCAGGGGGAGGGGAGTAGAATAAAATGAAGCAAAGAGCAGAAGTGAAATGCAACAAGCTTAATTAAAGCCTTTACCTGAAAACCCAGTGTGTGTCAAACATTATTGTGTGGTTTATGATCAAATTTGCATCTAAAAACTGACAATAATGTTTTCAAAAGCAGCTACGCCTCTAGTGCCTCAGGTGCAATTTTCAGTGCCATAATTTTTTTCATTTAGAAGTCAAATGGAAATGCTGAAAAGAGTTGGTTTGGAGCCAACTAAGAGGTTTTTTTCCCCCCCTTCTCACTAATATAAAAATAAAAACAAACTTCTAGTGTCAGAGAAAAGTTCCAGACAACCAAAAAACAACCAACCCATTTCATTCACAGATAATTGTAAAAAAAGCAAAGGAAAACAAAGTCTAGCTTCAGAAAGTTGTCACTGAGACTCTTCCTTTTTAACAATATTCAGTGTGGTTTAGATACTTCCTTATGATCTGAGAGCCCCAGAAACAAATCCCATCTCCACCTCTCAGGATCACACCTTAGGAAAGATGTGAATTATCAGTCTGGGGTAGAACTGGAAATAAGGAACTCTTCAACTCTGATTTTAAATTATTCACCAGTCCTAGTTCAATTTTTTCACAGTACAATACAATTCCCTCCTTTAAAAAGACAGTAACACTTGTTTATCCAAGAAATGTGCTGGAAGGATGTCTGGGAAGAATTCTGTCAATGAAAAGTGTAGGGTAAGTACTAAGTATTATTAATTTGGAAAAGAATGTGCTACATTTATTCTAGAAATATGGCAAAGATTGATCATTAAGTTAGATTGTTAAACATGAAGACAGGAAATATCCTGTCTACCAACCTGGTCCACTACCTCTTCACTTGACTGTGGGTTGCCCTCTCCCTCCCCTGTCACTCCTACTTACAGTTCTCCTCCCTAGGTTGGCCAGGCAAATGATCACTGCTACATATTTGTTGTGTTACCACAGCACTTAGGAAACAATCATGGATCCCTCTGGATACAAATACAGCTTTTGCGCTACTTGTTGAGGTGAATCTCATCTCAGCAGTTCTTAGTCCTTAAAGAGGGGACATCCCATAGTCATAAAAGCCAACTCCCCATTTTCAGCACCAGCTGTGCAAACAATAGTTGACCTACAGGATCCATTGATTCCTCAAGTCCTACCCCCTCACCAGTAGGATTGAGGAGAAACCACTTGGGCACCTGTCTTTGACTTGCCCTGCAGCAATGTAGTCATGCTTGATACGCTCCACGTCTGCCCTGGCAGTTATCTTTGGTTTCCACGTGGAAGAGCAGCAGCGAGTAAAAGTCCAAGGCCCAGACAAGACTCAGCAAACTTTCCATATCGTCCCAGGTCTCGGCCCCTCAACAAACCTCCCCAGACAGCATGTTGGGGCAGCAAATGGCAGCTTCCATCTTCCGCAGCAGGGAGTCTGCAACTGCTATCACTCTTCATTTCCTCCTGCATGGTTCAGGCTCAGCCAGCTCAGACACTTTGCTGGAGAGAGCTTCCAGGCGCTTGTCTGCTACCAGAGCATGGAAGCTATTCTGCAGCTGCAAATGTCACTCCTGTCTCTGGTACCTCCTCCAATCATCCACAACCTTTCAAAGCTATCTTTTGTTCTGGTTTTATGCAGTACCTAGAAGGATCCACATTTGTTTCCTAAGTGGTGTTATAATACAAAATAAACTAATGATCATTTGTATTACCTCACTATAATAATGGTGAAGAGTGAGAGTATAGTGACAGGTTATTTCAGGTTCCATGCTGCGTCTGTGGTTCTTTGACAGAATGAGAACTCTTACATGTATCGAGAGGCTTATTTACGTTAAACTTTTAGTAAGTCAAGCTAGATATTGAATCATAAACTCTTGGCTTATGAACTGCTCAGTTTAATGAATGAACTCAGCCTAAAGCATTTTAAGGCATCTCTTCAATTTCATTACAATCTTCTGCTGAAACTTAGAATCACTTTGAACAGAGAAGCCTATGAAAATGTCAAGTTTTATAGTAGCACATTTTTGTCAGCAGGAACATTTTGTCGCCTTTGGATTGTGACATCATCACTGGCTGAAACATGGATCAGATTTGGCTACTACAACATCTGATAAAAAAAGAGTATGAGGATATGAATAAAACAACAACAAAGGAAATAGCTCCCTACCCAAGCAGAACTTTCTTCAAGATCTTAGAAATACCAGTCTACATTTCTAAAGGCAGCTAGTCATTCTGATGTTTGATTTGACACATCACAACAGGCTCAGGTCTTCACAGCACTAAAGTTCATCAATCTGTAAAAAAACAAGAGGTAAGGATGGATGAGACACCACAGAGCGAGCCCCCCAAACTACTAGTCACTTATAGGGAAAGGCAGTAAATGGAAGAAGCAAAAATAAATGCATTAACTTCTGTAAATTCAGCAAGACGGGTATATTTTTTTTCTTTTTGTCTCTTCTACTTATTTCTCCTACATCTTTTCCCTTCATTTCTTACAGTTTCTATCTCTGCGTTGCTGAACTGTGCTCTCCTCTCTCCAGTTCCCTTCAGGAATTCCCGACCTGTTCTGTGTCTCCTCTTTCACTCGGGTTGTCTGTGCTTCTTCCTTTTCCTTTTGCTGGTGCCTCTCCTTCTGCCACTAAACACAGTAGGCTCATATTCTCTCTAGAAACACCTTTTCTTTTTTGTCTGTTTCCATAGTCTGTACCTACTCCATCTCCCAATTAGTATATTACCACCTCATTTCTTCCCCAGATCCTCACACAGAAGAGGGTGTGTGAATGGAAATAGTTTGGTGAGCACAGGAGCTGAAGCCAGATTGCTCCCAGATTTTCTCCTGTCCTGTATCTTTTCTGCCGCCCCTTCTCTCATGACACCTGCCTATTCTGCTGCAAAACAGGTAGTATAGCTAGTGAGGAGAGTATCACTTGTCTCTAGCAGCAGATGAATGAAGGTACTGGGAATGAAGGTACATCTAAATTCCCAAAGGAAAACCAACAAAGCCCATAAATTTCAGCACCTAAATCAATTTGAATAAACTGCTTTGTTTTAAAGCTGTTCTTCCCTCACAGATCTTCATGGGAAACAGAGATCCTGATCTTTGACAACTGCATGCCTTCACTAGAAGCCTCAGGTACCTGAGTTTTAAAGTTATACCAACATCTCCAAACTCTGAGGCATTATTTGCTTGTATTTTCTATGGTGTGGCTAAAATTTTCTTTGTTTAAGCACATAACAGAAGTGACTGCAGTTAATACCTGGCACAGATTAGGCCTGCTTTATAAAAAAAATGTTCCTACAAGTACTGTCTCTAGAGCAAAGGCAGCGTGACAGAAGGCTGTACTAGTTAAACACTTCTTATACTAGTAATAACTTAATTCATGCTGCTGTTGTGACTAAGATGCCACTAGCTCCAGAGCTCACAAGATCAAGATAGGAAGAAAGAGGTGCTAGTCATGAAGCTAGCTGTATTTTTAAACCGCTAGCCCCCAAGAACATGGTAAGGAGCTTCATTTAATGGCAAAATATGCTGAGTTCATATATTCTGCACAAGATCATGGTACCAACAATATTACTCTTATAAAGCTAACGAACCCTGTTTCCTTAGGGTTGAAAGCTTTCACCTTCCACTACAAAGTTAATACATTTCACTGAAAGAAAGAAGGTGGGCACATTGAGAAGACTCTGCTAAAATCCACCAGCTCATAAGGAACAGGTCTGCTCCACAAAAGCCACACTCCCCTGACTGCAGAGAAAGAAATACATGCCCCAGAGCACCAGCTGACCATTGCAGGCAAATGCTAAAATGCCTGAAATGATCATAGAATCATAGAACGGCTTGGGTTGGAAGGGACCATCAAAGGTCATCTAGTCCAACCCCAAATGATACCTAGATCAGCCTCTTTTCAGGATGTGTGTTGAAAGGAGGGCTTTTCCAAATGTTTGAATTGGTTAAGGTTGTATGTTGAGAAAGGCAAGTAAGGTTCATTATCTACACGAAACCAACACTCACCACTCATCAGTAGGAAACAAGTGATTATTCCACATGTTTACAAAAAGTTTCAGAATATGAAATAAGGTGACTCAACACAGCAGTCCTAAACAGGTTTCTTATGCAAAAATTTCAACTCTGTTGGCTACTTACTAAAGGAAGAGGTGGGTTAGCTTTGCAAAAAGATGCCCAGTGGTGATTACTATAAGACTGTATAGGTAATCTGATGAAAAAATAATACTGAACAAAACAGACCTGCAGTCCTGTGAGATGTCTATGAATTATAAAATAATAGTACCCTGAAATTTTAAAATGAGGTGTTACAGTGAAAGTTTCTCATTATTGACTCTTACTTTTCATTCCTGCATGCCTTGAGTAGAATTGAGGCTGTAAAAGTAAACCGTTTCTGTTCTGTGACACTGGTTTCAGGCTTCCGATGGAGAAATTCTTTTTCAAACTCCAAATTCCTTCCAGAGCAACTGTTAATAATTTGTCAAAATAATACCGTTGTAACTGATTACTTCAACTCATTCTAGAATTAATGTAACTTTTAAAAGACAGTCCCTTTGGTCTATACAGTAATTAGAAGTAGTTAAGCAGAACACTATAATCTTCTCTGTAGTTAATGAAAAGAGACTGACATCTTCAGAGAGCAACTCAGATTGCTAAAGGTGTACGACACTCTCTACTGTCTGTAGAACAGCTTAGGACTGCTAGTCTCCTAGCTGAAGCAGGATGCAGCTGATACATAGCATATAAAAACCAGCAGTAATACAATCGATGCATCCAGCATGATTTATTGGTCATACTGGAATACCAAATGCCCTCATATAAAGATAGGAGAACAAAAAAACCCAAATCACCACCACCCCTCCCCCCAAAAAAACCAAACCAAAAAAACCCCCACACCACCACCAAAACAAAACAAAAAAGCTAATTTATTTTGTGGAAAGGTTATGATTTACTAACCATCTAATTTGTGTAAAACAATAAACTCACTAATCTTCTAAGCTGTGAATCAGTAACCATCCAACCTGACAATTGTTGTTTATCAGAGCCCTGACCACTTAGGGAGCATCTCTAATTCTCCAGATGTACACAGATGAAAAAGGGACTAGGTACTTGCTGAAGCTGTTAGACACATGAGCAGCTTGAGCAGACCAATGTTAACATCTGCAGTTCAGCTGCTTGCCCAGAACCCCTTTACAGTCAATGGGAAAGGAACAGGCACTTTTACAGCGTGACACATGCAACGGTTGGTATCTAGAACAAGTCAGAAGAATTGTGTTTTCCAAGGGCCTTTTTCTCTCCATTTACTATAAACAGAGCCTATATCATTCATTTGCAGGTGTGTGCTGTAATTAATGTGTAAAAAACCTAATCACAGTAATGGAGTTGCAGGTTCAAAAGGTCTTTACATCTGACAGGATACTGATTACATCACCTAACTTATGTACATTTTGGTCTGTGAATCCAACTGTTTTAAATTCATTTTTAGTGAGTTTAGATTTGGGTCTCAATCCTACATAAGAGAAACCAGAATTTTTTCAAAATTTTCCAAATTTGGAAACAAAGGCAAAAATGCCCTTATTACATTTGTGGATGATGTAATAATTAGGAGACATAGTGGTGGGCTTATTCCCACAAAATGCAGCTTAATATAACCAAGGAATAGCTTTACTCTATGGAAGAGAATGTGGGGCTACAGAATGGGAGCAGCGTATTGTGGAGGAAAAGCACCATGGATTTAGGTGTAACAGTCGACAAACAGTTCAAGGTCCTAGTGTTAATGTTAGCGCTGAAGTAAGTAGGTGATACTCTCTCTCTACAGGCTACTAGTGATACAAATACTGAAATACCATGATCAGATTTAGTATTCACATTTTAAAAGAGAAGGCAAAACAATTGGTGAGAGTACATAAAGAGCCAAAGCCAAATATACGTGCATGTACCTTCTCTGGAAGAAAATCCTGGATACTAAAAAAGGCACTATTATATATCCAAGAAAAGCGAGGAGCTGAATCATGCAAATCCAAATTATTAATCAGGCTCTTTTTTTAATACAGCAACCACTGGAACAAACTAATGAGGGAAGCTGTGGAATAACCACCTTTACTCAGTGGACTCTACAGAGAGGTACCTAATAAAATACAAACAGCTTGGCTGATAAAGGCAATAAGATCTGGTAGCCAACCACATAGGATGACCTAAACATTACAAAATTCTGAAAATTAATTTTCTACAATTAGATTAATAGATCTTATGGCTGCAGGACAGAACCACCATGATGTAAGTTTTGTCTTATAGGGGTCACATGTCTTCAAGCTCATTACTGCACGAAAACTAGCAAAAGAGCTTGGACCAGGGCTAATGGTTTAAGTGCAAAATATTTAAAGTGTGTATTAAAAATGGTGACTCTAACTAATCTTTGTTGAGTTGTTCCAGCACTAAGTTCCCTTTTTGTTAAAAAACGCTAATTATTTCTACTCTGATCTTACCTCATTTTTACTCCAGTTCTCAGAAGTTTTAATAGTCTAGCTAGACCGAACACCTTGTTTCCTCTTAGACTTCCATTTCATTTGCCTACTGTAATCAAGTCTCTCCATAACCCTTAAGCTGCCTAAACAGGCTGATTTTCTAATTGCTTTCACTGTTTTCCTGTCCTTTATTTACCTTTATCATTCTTACCTCAACCCTTTCTTTTCAACACCAACTTCAGTTTTGAACAGCAGAAAGGGACAAAGTATTCTAATAATTACAGTACTTATTTCAAAGGAAAAGTAGCAAAACCTCCCTACTGTTTGGCATTTGTTTCTGTTTTATTAAACTGACAGATCATATGGAATTATCCATGTTCTATATGGTCCTGTAATTTCAGACTAAAAAAAAGTAATAAAGACTTTTTGCGACTCTTGTGTTTCTAAATGTTCCCCAGGCTATTACATAAACGGTCAGGGCTGGTTTTTAAATAATAATTTTGCTACAGTTCCTCAAAACAATTTATATCTCATTTGCCCTTACAAACACTTGCCATTTGCTGATCAGGAGGATTACCTGCAGCTGGATGTTTAACGGGGCATGCTTCTTTCCGAAAATAAAGCTCTTCTTCAAGTATTTCTTTAACTCTCCTAGATGGCTCAACACACACAAATTTCCTCCCTGGCGGTAAAACATATTACAAAAGAACCAGTTATTTTAAATCCCCTGGATGCTAACGTGCTTTGCTGAATGTAATGTCATTTCATGCAGCTCTTCCATACACTTCAAGACAAATCATTTACAAATACACGATAGTGTTCAGCCGGGCCCCGCTCCCCATCACTGAGCGATTCCTCACGACAGGACCGTGGTGGGTACATCTAAAAGGGGAGTGCTGGTGGGCTGCAGCGCGGGGAGGTGGCTCTCCATGCAGGAGCCAAGGCCACCCCAGGGCACTGGGGGAGACGTGGCCACCGCGTCTCCCCATGGCAGGGCTGCGCACGGAGGAGGTCTCCAAGGAGATGTCCTCGCTGACAGAGATCTCCAAGTTGCTGAAGAGGAATTAGGGCACCTCATGGTGCCTCACCGGGCGCTACCCAGACCCCGGCGGTGCGTGGGGAGCACGGAGCCGGGGGAGGCGAGGGGCCACCAAACAAGGTGGCCGCGGGGGATCAGTGGGGAGCTGCGGAGGGAAAGGAGGACGCGCCGGGGTTGGGGGGAAGGAGAACGGAGGCCGCAACGGGCGGGGGCGGTGAGGCGGGCCCCGCCACCGGGCCGGGGGACCGCCGCGCTCACAGGGCTGCCCGCCTCCCGCCGCCTCGCCGCGGACATCGCTGCCCGCCTCCTCGGCCGCCGCCGGCTGCTCCCCGCTCGCCGCCTTCATGGCCGCCGCCGCGCTCGGGCAGGTAGGAGGCGGGCGGGCCCGTTGCTACAGGAGCGGGAACGGGCGGGGGCGGCCAGGCTCTACCCCGCCGCCGGCAGAAGGGAGGGGGGCGGCGGCGGGGGAGCGGCGCGCAAAGCAGAAGCCCAGCGCCCCGGCGGGGCGGCACCTCCCTGCCCGCCCGCCCGCCGCCATGTTGGGGCTGTGCGTTGGCGGGCGGCGCGAGTTTCTGAGGGACGGAGCCCACCTGCCCCCGCAGCCGTGTGCCATGGAGGGCAACCGGGTCCACCATTTCCAGTCCCAGCTGGGGTGTTTTAGCCCTTCCACAGGCCAGGGTTAACAGCGGGGGAACCTCCCAGGCAGGATGTGGCCAGTCACCATCCCCAGGGGACAGCAGGCCATGGCCGCCTCATGCCCGCTTAGGGCACAGGGTGGGTGACAGCTCTAGGTATCATTAACAGCTCCTCATTTGTGTCAGTCGGCATCGCTGCACGTCACAAACATTTTGTGCCCCTGTGGAGTGTTACCACTGGCCTGCCTTATGAAAGGTTGTCTTCTCATCCTCGCCCGAGGCAATGGCGGACTGATGGAAATAAAGACAGAAGAGTCTAGTTTAACTGGATGGATGATGTAGATCTACTGATACTCAAGAGTACTAGCTTGGTTTTAATAATGCTTTTCATAAAATGAGGCACCTTGAGACACTATTTATAGGACTGAAGTAGACTTGACTCTCTTGTTTTGCCACTGTTAAAGCTTTGAGAAAGAATTGCAGCTGGCAATTACAGTAGTCAACAGATAATGCTGCCAGCAGGCACATGGGGAAGCTGACCTGCTCGCCTGGACAGAAGCTTTGCCCCGTGGTAGTTTCCTTGAAATCAAGACTTTGCATATAGTAGTGAAAATTTATACGACACAGACCAAGTCTAGTTACACAAATGCATGAAGTAATCAATTTCTGTATTTTTCCTTGATGCGTTTCAAGGTGTATTCCTCTTCCACAGATGTCCTGAAACCAAACTTCCAAAATAATAAGCATTAAAAATCATCTCTTACCATTCATAGTTCAGAGGCAGTTCTCTATTTTCTAACAGAAGTGTTAAACAGGGCTTCTAGAAAGGTGGGTGACAGAGATATCCTTCACAGTTGCTTGATCAGAGCACCAAATATGGGCCAACACACCCCAACTCTGCTGCTGCCTTTACAAATGCACTTCAGCTCTGTCAGTGGCATCTGGAAGGAGCTTGGGATCACTCAGTAAGGCATCTGCACAGGACAACAAAGTGTTTTGTTACAGCTCTCATACTGAGCAACAGTACTTCAGGTCTTGCATTTAATTTTCAGTTCAATTTGATTAACACAAAGAAGCAAGTTTCTCCACTCCTGAATTACAGATGGCAAAGTTGAAGCTTGAAATCACACAGCCTGCCATTACCATGGGAGAATCTTTGGTGTACTATTTGCCATGCAATACAGATCATGGCTGGGCTGACAGCATTGCTGAAGTTCTACCTGTATCCTTCTAAACCGCTATTGACCAAAAAAGATCTCCCTGCTCAGAGTAATTGTCTTGAGATGTACTGTATTTGTACTTTAAAACCCTCACTCATTAAACACTTGCATTTAGTAGTGATTTTTGTCTGAAACTTACACTTGAACCAAGGTGGGGAAAAGAGGGGTAAAAAAAAAAAAAAAAAAGACGGGAAGTGCACATTACTGGACCTCTCACAGATACCTAAATAATCCAGAGATGTTGATTCTCCAAAAGAACTTGAAAGATGCAGGCTGATACAGCTGATGTGAACAATAGCACATGTAAATTAAACTCTCAAATCAACTCTAAAAACCATGGTTTTTCACTTGCTAGCAGAAGGCTGAACTGACAAAGAGAAGCAGCAAATTACAGTGTCTCCTGTGAAAATTTATAGCATTAATTAACATTTTTCTGCTAAGTTAAACTGAATAGTACTCATTGCTAAGACCTGCTAAGAACGCCTCAGATGAAGGGTCCCAAGTCTTCAGTGCAAACCAGTGAGATTCTAGGTGGCATGACTGCAGAAAGAAGCTGCACTCAAGTGTGTGCTAAAGGCCTCAAAATCTTAAGAAACAAACCAACTAACCCACCCCCTACACCTTGAGTTTGATTAAATGACAGCAGCCAAATCTCTGTCAGAACTTTTGGAAGCCCAACTCAGATGTGAATGCCTAGGATTACTAATATAAACTATCACGAATTAAAAAGGCATCAAATAAGAAAATAAATGAATGGTTTGAAAATTAAGAAATTTTGAGGAAAAATACAACTTTTGAAATTATGCTGAATATTTGAGCTGGAATGAGGGATTCTCTTTGGGGATTCAAAAGTGGAAGACAATCACTGCTGGGTGTGTCGTCCACTAAATTAGCTGTAACTAAACCAGACAGAACATATGTTGGCTGTTTAACCTCACACAGTTGAGGTTCGTTTGTTGTAACTAATGCCATCCATGACATTAAAACTTTACTCCTCAACTTAATTTGCAAGTGAAAAGTAAACAGGATCATCATAGAAAGTACCTTGAAAAGTACCAGGAAAAAAATAAACCAAAACTATTTTATCATCCTATGAATAAAGCTTTTGATTTATGAACAGGCGATTGCATTGCTAATTGAGCTTTCAATTAAAAATATGACAACAAAACACTTAGGGTTAAATATTTTATTTTATAATAAGCCTTACACCAGGTTCACTAAACATTTTCTGTATCACTCAAATAAGTTACATTCATTCTGAGCTTTCATGTAGTTTTAAAAAAGTTAAATTTCTCAAAAAATAATTTTCAAGTGAGCTGTAATAAACTCTACATAACCAAGCCAGAATTCTTTCACATCAAGTAAATATTCCTGTTTCCCCTCCTGCTTTGACAGTACAGACCAATTACAAAAGCCCCTCCAAATCTGCACAAATTAAATGGAGACTCACTGAAATTACCGGGACTTTCTGAATACCTTGAATAACAGTAGTAATGCTTCAAAGCATAAGCCAGACCACTGAGCTGAGTTGCAGGAAGTGACGTTTTGCCTGAGGAGAATACTGAAGTATCTATCAAATGAAAACCTTGTTGCAAAGGGACAGACCACCACTGATGAGCATGCAGAACACAAGAGGCAGCAAACCTCACATTCACAAGCTTAAGCACAACTTCTAAGGGGACACAGCATTTATGCAGTCTTCTACTATTTCAAAAAGGTAGTGATATATATCCGTCCTCCTAGCAATGTCAAGGGCCGTTTCATCCAAGTTGTTTTTCAGGTCTGGTTTCACGTAGCGATTCATCAGCAAGAGTTCAAGGGTTTCTCTACTGTTTTTGTTTCCTGCAGCAATATGCAACGGTGTCAGCAAACCATTTGTCTGAGCATTGATGTCTGCACCCTGCTGAAGTAAGAACGCGGCCACTTTTGTGTTGTTCCACTTACAGGCGCTGTGCAGGGGAGTCCAGCCGTCCACTGTCTGCGCATGAACATCTGCCCCTTGGGCAACCAGTTCATGTGCAACGTCCAAGTGCCCGCTGTAGGCAGCCCGATGGAGAGGAGTGTACTGATCTTCATCACGGGCATTAACAGGTGCCAGATTTTCGGAAAGGAGCCTCTTCACTGTACTCAGCTATTTAAAGAGAACAGGTAATTTAATATGAAACTCTGCAAACAAGATGTATGGCTTCTACTGTTCTGAAGGTTTATGGAAAAGCAATTTCTGTCAGTCTCAAAAAGGCTTAAGTGCAACAAGAAATTTTAAAATGAAACTAGTTTTTTCTTCTTCGTTTGTTTGTTTTGGGTGGGTTTCTTTGTTATGTTTTGAAAGAGATACAACATGAACATTAGGTGCAATGCCTTAGGGTACCTTTACTTTACACTTTTCTCCCCATTCACTGTGAAGACCTAAGTACCTCCACAAGACTGTAGGTGGAGCTTGTGTGTGTAAGAAAGGCAACTAATGAAAATAAATGTACACAAGGGTGTAATAAGCTATGTAACAGGAATCTTAGTCGTCTCTCCCTCACTTCCAAAACTAAAAAGTTTTTTTTTCCATGAAAAGATAGGAAAACAGTCACCCACTATCTGCATACGGAGCTTTTGAGAAAATAAAATTTTAGATACACCCTTTCCACCCCAGTTAAAAGGCTTACTCGCCATGAAGAGAGAGCCTGGCACGCTTTCAGTTTGTAGAAGTTTAAAGAAGAGTACTGTTACTTTAACTTTGAACTACAGTCAAAGCTTTTGTTCTGAAAGTGAATGGATCCAGAGATATTTTAATGCACGGGGGCTACAGAGGGAGACGTTTTACATACAGTGGCTTGCAAAACCAGATCAAAATAGTCTGGAGAGATAAAGGAGAGTATAGGCAAATTTTTGCTTGTGGATGAAGCTGTAGATACCTGCTTAAACTAACATTCTTGTCAGCGATACGTATGAACAGAATAAATGCCTTACCCGATTGTTTTCAGCTGCCCAGAGTAGCAATTTCTCCGGATTTTTTTCCATTTTTTTTTCTTGCATTTCGTACCATTCCTCACTTCTTTCTTGTTCATCATCATCATCATCAGACTGTCCTGACCAGCAGCTCTGAGTTCCTACAGGAATCAGATGCCTGTGCGTCTCCAGCAGTTCAAGTTGGTTAAAATTCTCCGTAAAGTCTTCGAACTGCTCACTGTCCTCATCTTCTTCATCATCAATTTGTTTGTCTTTATTCATTTTCAGCTAGCATCTGGAAGTAGCAGATATACAACGAAATTTATAACAACTTTTACTGTGATCCACACACTAGTTGTCAATAAAAACACCTGACGGAGGATGAGGACGTCAGCGACACCACGAACAGCAGAACTCAAGAGCAAACTCACGGCGCCTCCTCTGCACGGGGCTCTGCCAGGTAACATCCATGCAAGAAGAACACCGCGCCACCCCCAGGCGCGCAGGGCGAGGCTGCGCCGGTGTTTCCGCGGGCGCACCCGAAGCACTGCGCGCTTTATAAACAAAAGGCTCGGGCAGAAGGCTGGACCCTACCGCAGCGCTTTTCTGCTCCGCCCCGCGCAGCCGGCCCCGCCCAGCGCTCGTCGCCGCCCTCCCTTTCCCCTCACGCCCCAGGCCCGGCCCGGCAGCACCGGCCGCGCTCCCCTCCGCGGGGGCCACACCGCCGGGGCAGGGCCTCGACGCCCACCCCGCGCCCCGGGCCCTTGCCTGCCGGCGGCCGGC
>JAVKLA010000026.1:15923712-15947866 GCA_034782735.1 Sagittarius serpentarius
CGCGGCGGCCCCGCGGGAGAAGCGGTAAGCGCGCGCGGGCGCTTTTGCGCGGGGCGGCTCTCGCGAGAGCAGCGCGTGGGCCGCGGCGGCGGGCCCCGCCCTTCTCGGCGCCATGGAAACGGCGCGCGGTGGCAGGTGGCCGCGCTAGGCCGCGGGGTGAGGGCCGGGCCCCGGGCGTCAGCTTCTGCCTGGCCGCGGGCCCCCGGTGGAGGATTGCGGCCTCCCCCGCCGCCCTCCGTTCTGAGCAGGGCAGCCCCTTGTGCGCTGGCTGCTGCCCCGCGCTCCTGAGGGGGAGCGGGCCGGTTGCCGCCGCCGTTACCGTGCGCCGATGCTGGACCCGATGGTGGTCGTGCTGGTTCCGGGGACCCGGTTCCGCCGTGCCCATCCGCCCTGCCTCCTGCCCAGTCACGTTTTACGGCCGTTCCCGTGAAGTTGCCCGTTCCTTGCATGCTTCTGGGTGGCCTTGCTGGGGAGGAAGGCGTCAGGAGCAGCGCTCCGTTCCCGGGCGGCCGGTGTGAGGCGGCTGGCGGCACCCCGCGGGGTAGCCCTTGGTCTTGTTCTGTAGTAAATGGTTAAACCAAGCACGGATCTTTCCTTATCCTGACTTTTTTTTTGCAAGCAATAATTACCAGTAAAAGACTGGGTAACTGATCGTTCAGCTCACTGTACCTTTCATTCTAATTCTAATATTATTGTCTCTTAGGCTTTACATAGCATCTATGAAGACAGAAACTGACTTCCTCGCCTGACTTGCTAAGCTGTGTCCAGAGACTTTTTGTGAGGAGTCTTGACACGAAGATGAGTACCATCAACTCGCAGTAAGTCCTGGTGTCTGCAGCTCTATGCGGTTCTGTCATATCAGATAGCAAGTCTTTTGTATGTTTGGAATGAGTTAAGAAGAACTCAGATCATCATTTGTGTTTTCCCTCAGGTCCTTATGATCATCATACTTGCTTTCATATATATGTAGATTACCAGCAAAGAGAGAAATTGAAGGTTTGTTCGCTATGTCTGTTTCAAGGCAGAAAACATACAAAGGTTTCTTTAGTTTTTCATTAGATGCTTCAGAGAGATGGTTACAGCCTTTTACTAGATCAGGCTGATTGGGATAACCAAATCCTCAAACCGGTTGGTTTGGTGAAGTGCTATTTGCAATAAAAGTAGTGAAATGTTTTGCAAGTATTGCAGGAATGATATTTTGATAGAGTTTTATAACAAATCTCCTGTGTATTTAATGACTTTGGAAAGAACAGCTTACCTGAATGAACTCTGCCTTGAAATTCTTAAGTATAGTGCTCTCTAACACAAATTTTCCTGTCTTACTCAGGAATGATGAAGATACCTTTAAAATACTTATCGCTACTGATATTCATCTTGGCTATTTGGAGAAGGATCCAGTGCGTGGAAATGATACATTTGTAACTTTTAATGAAATTCTGGACCATGCTCAAAAGAATGAAGTAGGTGCTGCTTTTTGGAAAGTGAAGTAGTGAGACTGTGGAAAATACATTTCAATCTGCCAGAAGCTATAAAGCTTAGTCCTGGTGCAGTCTTTAGTAATACCAGATGAAATGACTAAACTGTTGCAACCAGTTACGTTTCTTTTTTAGTAAGAGGAATGCCTATTGCTTTGTGAGAGTGTTCTTACTAAATTATGCCTCTGGTTGCATTAATGGCGTTTTAAGATTGTCTGCACCAGTTCCAGTGGTATTTAGAGAGGGTTTGTCACTGCAAGAAGGGAAAATAACTGGGGAGAGTAAGGGTAGTGACACAAAGTCTTCAGGCAACTCAGAAAGTAGAGAAAAAAGTTAGAAACTTTAAATTGTTGTTGAAGTGCTGTGTCACTGAGGCGAGCAGCTCCAGTGCCAGCGCGATCTGCAGTGGAGAGCTCCAGCACAGTGCACAGCGGGGTTTCCTGGACTGGGGGAACCTCCAGGGAGCCGAAAAAGCCGCTAGGAGCCCACAGCTCGCACGACAGCGGCTGACAGGACCTGGGAGAGGCCAGGAGCAACGGTGGCCAGGACCCATACACGTATAAAAGAAGCCCCTGGGGGAGCAGGGAAGAAGGGGCAGGCAACTCAGGAGGACTACAAGGATGTCATGAGGTTTTGCAGGGAGAAAATTAGAAGGGGTTATGCAGGGAGAAAATTAGAAGGGCCAAAGCCCAGCTAGAATTGAATCTGGCTATTGCCGTAAAAGACAATAAAAAAAGCTTCTATAGATACATTAGCAACAAAAGGAAGGCTAAGGAGAACCTTATCGCTCTCTACAACTACCTGAAAGGAGGTTGTAGTGAGGTGGGGGTCTGTCTCTTCTCCCAAGTCACAAGCAACAGGATGAGAGGAAATGGCCTCAAGTTGTGCCAGGGGAGGTTTAGATTGGATATTAGGAAAAATTTATTGACAAAAAGGGTTGTCAAGCACTGGAAGAGGCTGCCCAGGGAAGTGGTTGAGTCACCATCCCTGGAGGTATTTAAAAGATGTGTAGATGTGGCACTTAAGGACATGGTTTAGTGGTGGACTTGTCAGTGCTAGGTTAGCAGCTGGGCTTGATGATCTCAAAGGTCTTTTCCAACCTAAACCATTCTATGATTCTAATCTATGGTTCTGTTTTTAAGGATTGAATGTTTCTCAGTCAAATTATTCATAATTTTGATGAAGATGATTTTTTTTCCTAATGCTTTTCAAAAGCTAAATATATACAGAAACTGCAGCTAGTACATTCTCAAAGTAACGTGGCGATAGCTACCGATTTCTTCTTACTAGGTACCACAGCAATGAAAAGATAAAGTATCTCTTCATGCCTGTCAAAATGTTCAGGAGCCAATCTGGAGACCCTTATTAAAACACTTCACTGGTATTTTTTTCAACGCTTTCAGTTGTTTTCTGCTATAGCTCTTCATAAATGGGTCTTTTTGGGTTTGGTTGTGTTTTAATGAATAATTTAGTTAATGTTTGTTTCATGAGGAAATTAAATACCATGTCTGTGACTACCAACTCGTTTTACCTAGAAGTCCAGATATGAGGAGATACTCTTCCTGGGAAGAAATAATTTAAACAATTTGCTTAGAATTCTTTCAAGGTAATACAAAATGTTGTATTAAAATAATAGAGCTTTTTGTTACATACAGGTGGACTTTGTTTTATTAGGTGGGGACCTTTTTCATGACAACAAACCTTCCAGAAAAACAGTACACTCTTGTTTGGAGTCACTAAGAAAATACTGCATGGGTGATCGTCCTGTTCAGTTTGAAATTTTGAGTGATCAGGCAGTTAATTTTCATTATAGCAAGTAAGTATGTTCCTACAAATTATGGTGTGAGGTTTCATTTGCATATTGGATGAACGTGTTGTGATTTTTACGATTTATATCCCCCATGACTGGAACCTTGAATTTTAGGGCCTGTTTGTGTGGGACACTTCACAGGATGACTTCACCTGTCGTCTTTTATAATCTAAGTCTATAAAGGAATGCACACAATTTTTTGAGAAACTTCTTAATGGGTTGTGACATTTGATACATTTATGTAATGTACAGTTTCTATCCTGCAAGTACAATGCAAGTAAACCAAGCTACATGAATTGCTGTGGTAAAATCAGCAGAGTTCTTTCTGTGTTAACAAAGGTTGCACAGCCCAGTCTGATACTCTTGCACGTACCAGACAATGTGTTGTACAGTTCTTTTCATAGGCTTGCTCTAAAAAAACAGGATCTTTTTGCTACCCTTGTTCCCACTGGGAAGTGCCATTCCAGTCCATGAGTAAGAATCTTCTTACACTGTGCAGTTTAAGCTTATTCATAGCCACTTAGTACTCATTTGTGCTGCTGTCATGATGTATTTGTGATGCCGTTAATTTGAAGATAATATTGGGAATTGTCCACAAATTTGCAGATATAGTTTAACTTTTTTTTCCTCTTCTTGTTCAGGTTTCCATGGGTGAATTATCAGGATGGAAATCTCAATATTTCTATTCCAGTTTTTAGTATTCATGGCAATCATGATGATCCCACAGGGGTAATTATTATCATAATTGTACTATACTGTTATATTACAAAAATAATATTATAGAAATAGAGACTGGTATAGAAATACACTTCTTGGAGAACAGGCTACTTTTAGTCAGTTGTTCCACTCTTCATGTAAATATTTTGTGTATCTTTAGTAATTCTGTTAATTAGTGACAACAAGTTAAGCGTGACATTAAAAAAGAGAATGGAAAGAAGTTAAGGGATCCATATGAACTATGTTTAAATTCTTAATTTACTTAGATTTCTGTCACTGAGAACAGAATCACTTTTCATGCCAAGAAATGGCAGCCTTTCAGAAAGTTTTTAAAATTAATTCTATCTGTTGAGACTGAAAGCTTTTTTCTTTAAGGGAAATTTTGATACTTTGACATGTGCATATGCAATTGATGTGCATCTTACGTTCTCGAGGAAGATAATCTAATGATGAAATTCTACTTTAAAAATCAACAACTAAAAGTAAGCAGGAAAAGGACATTTAGAAAGCAGCAAAGCATGTGTGTTGAATTAATAACTTTGCATTTTTTATCAAATAGCAATGTATCATGGAGATGAGTGTTTTAGTAATGGAAGTTTAACTTTGGACCTACTATGAAGTAGTTAGCTTAACCACATAATTTTCTGTAGTAGTTTAGAGACTTTGGCTGTTTGAGGTTTTTTTTGGTTTTGTTTTCCTGAAAATTTAATGTTTAATTTCATGTTGTTCAAATGAAGCAAGACTTGCAAGGAAAAGGGATTTGCTTCTGTATCTGTGAGTACTAAAAAAAAAAAGCTAATATATGTGGTGGGGTTTTTCAACTGCAGAAGTTACTTAAGGAAAGATAGTCTCTGTCCCTTTTGAGACTGTGTCAGACTTTAAATGTTCTGTCCAAGTTTTTATATTTCTTTCTTAATATTTTCTACAGACAGATGCACTGTGTGCATTGGATATTTTAAGCTGTGCAGGATTGTTGAATCACTTTGGACGTTCAGCTTCTGTGGAGAAAATAGATATTAGTCCCATTTTATTGCGTAAGGGTAGAACAAAAATTGCTCTGTATGGCTTGGGTAAGTATTAGTCTGCCAGACTGTGGCTAGACTGTTCATGTGTTACTGAAGCTCAGTAGGTCTAAATTAAGTTCGAAAAAACGTATAGTGCTGCAACAAACATGAAGGTGTAAGTAAGGCTAAATTAAAGCGTATCAGTTCTGTGGCAGTGTTAGGTTTCTCCTCCTGCTGCGTTGTCACTGGCTGACATTTTTCTTCTTTGCGGTTTGTGTTTTTTTTTTTTTTTTTTTAGTTTTAAAATAAATCCTTCAATGACTTTATTTCTCTACTTCTACTGGTCTTAAACAAACCCTGCTTAAGTTAGCCATAGATAATGCCTGTGTATCGAGTCAGGGCAATCACACTCTTAGATTCTCACTGTTGGGTATTAAGCTTACTTCCTCCTATTTAGGTAAAACTTAAAACACTTCACATGCCATTTTGGTTATTTTTAAAAACATAAACTGTCTGAGCAGAAGCCTAATGTCTGACATGTCTGTCTGAAGTGATTCATAAGTAACATCTGTCACAGGTAACTGCAGTTTCTTTAAAGAAACTCAGGAAGAGTTTCATATTTTAAAGGTGTTCTATGGTGGGTTTCCAACTTCAATTTGCCCCTTTCTATTTTATCCTCCACCTTCCCCTCTACCCTCACTTCTTACTTAAAATGGTTATGTTTGACTGTTTTCTGTCTAGAGAAGCTAACTATTAAGATCTGAATTTTTTCCCCTTATTTTATGTCCAGTCGTGAGTGCTTGAACACTTAACTTCCAAGCAACTTTTATACCTATAAGTTAAATGCTAGCTGGCCATGATTTCATGTGTTTAATGAGATTCTTTAAAAACTTGCTAGATGTTCTAAGGGTTAGTAGTGAGGGTTCTAATACCACAATATAAGGGTTTTCAAAAAGCATTTGAATTTTTAGTACCAAAAATCATTACTGAGAAAGGCAACAACTTTCTAAAGTATGGGTGTTGCTGCATGAAAATGTTCATGAGGTGTTTCTTTGCGCTTGTGCCAGTATTATATACCCTCTTGACTTACTCTGATTTAGAGAGCACTTGTTCTTATACAAAATACGTAAACTCTGTATGGGATTTTATTGAAATGCATCATGAACTCGGGGTATGGATGGGTTTGGGTTTTTTTTTTCCTTGTTAAAAACATCAAGGAAATAATCAGTGACAAATGGTTCAGAAATACTGCAGACTTTTTCTGTTGTGTGGGAGAGCAGAGACTTCGCAGAATTCATGGTTTATTTCTTGTTTTGTAGAGAATTTCAAAGTATGTTTAAGAACTCCATCTCTACTCAGTAGTATCTGTTCTTAGACTCCACCTTAGAACAAAATAGTCTTCTTACTCTGTCAACAAGAAACAAAACACCTCTTCTAATATTTTTAATTCTGCCCATAGTCAGTTGTTTGGCACAGAAAACTGGCAAGAGGTCTCAAACCAGATGTAGTTAATGAAGCTGCTTTTAGCAGTTGTTTAAAGGTAGACTTCCTGTTAAAATCTTATTTTCAGAAGTCTATCTAGTAAAATAGCCAATTTATGCTTTGATCTGTTCAAATTCATAATCATGCCTCAGACGACTTAGGTCATGAAAATGAAGATCTGATCTTGCCACAAAGTTGTGTTCTTCATGCTCTTTTTAATAGAGTTGCTAATAAAAATGCTATAACATAAAGAGCTGGTTTACCACACAAAAATGATTTAATGTTTTGTTTTCTCCACTCCAGGAGCTATTCCGGATGAGCGGTTGTATCGTATGTTTGTCAATAAACAAGTAACCATGCTGAGACCAAAGGAAGATGAAGATAGTTGGTTTAACTTGTTTGTGATTCATCAAAATAGGTAACAGTATTGAATGAATTACGGTGACTTATAAATGTATTGTGTTACTTCATTAAACTGCCTTGAAAAGGATAGGTGAGAAAGCCAGCTATGCTAGTTGGTGTATCTTCCGAGTAGCTGGTTTCTTAAGATTTTCCCAAATGAAAGCATTGTTTTACAGCTCTTCTTACAGAAGAATCATAAAGGAAAAGAGTTGAAATAAATGAGTTAGGAATGTTGGGAAATCTCTTCCCAAACTCTTACAGTTAGGGGCACTGGAGGGTTTGTAGTGTAGAACGCATATAATTAAGTCTGGTCTGCTTGTTAGAGCTGAAAGAGCATTAAATTTTATGTTGTATTTTCTATCCTTGTTTGAACCATAATTTGACAAGTACCGTATCTTCCCTTGCACTGCTATACTTCACAGTCTCTTGAACAGAGGATAAGTAGCATGTGTTCTTTCTGCCTACACGCTTCTCCCAGCAATGGTAACAGGAACAGGCAGAGTTCTTTTCCAAATCCGTTCCTAGAATTTTTCCTGAATAAGAGTGCAGTCCTCATGTGCAAGTAATGGTCAGGCAGAAGTCAGCAAATATAGCTCAGACAACCTTGTGGACTGATCTCTGTCCAGTAGGCTGAAGGAGCTCACTCTACCTCCATTTCCTCTACCTTCTGTAAAGGGATGGGCGGTGGTGTGTCCCATGTCTGTTTAATTCAGTGGGTTTTACCCCACCATTTAAAAACAAACAAACAAAAAGGGCCATGAGGTGCTATAAAAGCATTCATACGGAAAATAACTGAAGTCTTGCAAGCCAAGAAGAAAAGGGAGATCCAAATAAAAGCAGGGGAACAGAAAAGAATGAGCTGTGTAAGTTGCCTTTTTGTTTAACCAAACACTTTAAACAATTGCATAAGGAATAAATGTGAAGAGTACCTGATATGAAATGTACATCAAATATTTTTTTCTGGAGTTTCTGTATCACTTTAAATCACACTGATGTTTTTCTCCTCCTTCACTCCTCCCTTGCCCACCCATGACTGTACGCATTCAAATTATTTTTCTCTTCTCTTGAACAGGAGCAAACATGGAGCTACCAACTATATTCCAGAGCAGTTTTTAGATGACTTTCTTAATCTTGTTGTGTGGGGTCATGAACATGAGTGCAAAATAGCTCCATCCCAAAATGAACAGCAACGTTTCTATGTCTCTCAGCCGGGAAGTTCAGTGGTGACGTCTCTGTCCCCTGGAGAAGCTGTGAAGAAGTGTGTGATCTTTTCTTTCTGTTCTTGTTTATCCCTTGGCTTATGTCTCTCGTGTTGTGTTGACAAAGGAAAAATATTTCTATTAAGTATGAAAGGACTTGTGTTATAGTATGGTTTAGCTTCAGAATGTGACATAACAAATAAAGTAGGTGGAATCAGTGCCTAGAATAACTTCTGCTTTACTTAGGATTAAACCTAACATTTGAAGCAAATGGAACTTATCTAAGAGGAATTACATCCTGGTAAATTGGAATACAAGGAACTGCGTACATATGCCTGTGCATGGAACAAGCACAATCTAAATATAACACAACTGAAGTTTGGTAGGGCCAACCCTGAAGTACAGATCCAGGAACTTCCTATAGCTTTTAAACTTTTGTCCCTTAGCACTCTTTAAGTTTATCTTCTAGTAAGTTACCTTTCTTCTTTCTAGACACATTGGTTTGCTGCATGTTGAAGGGAAAAAAATGAAAATGCAGAAGATTGCTCTAGAGACAGTGCGAACTTTCCACATGGAGGATATTGTTCTAGCTGATCATCCAGATCTTTTTAATCCCGACAATCCTAAAGTAACTCAGGCAATACAAGCATTCTGCATGGAAAAGGTAACTTGTAATGCTAACAGTATACAGGTAACATTGTAGTGACAGGGAATGGGACCTGTGACTGGTTTTGAAACTGGAAGATGAGAAATCTTGTGTCTTGCCACATATTATTTGAGACGGACTTAGGCAGTGTTTCCATGAGAAGCTAATTCCGTGACATTCACTGCAGCCTTGGCTTCCAGATTCCTTGATGAGGAGGACCTATTAAAATAGGCCAGAACTGCTTTATATCATCTTTGTACAAAATCTGCCTAAGAGTGGGACACTGGTGGATGTGCACTTTGGAACCAGCACCTAAACCCTGGGAGCTGGGCTGGGCTGTGTGAAGTGGCAGAAGTAACTAAGCAGGTTTATTAATTGCTCTTGGTTCTTAGGTCTGTGTAAGTCTCTTCCTTCTTTTCCCTGGAACTAGAAATTTAGCAAAGGATAATGGCTATAAAGTAAAATAGTATGAGTGATCAGTGATGCATATACTGCTGGACTACAGTATATCTGAAAGATAAGCCTTTCGTTGTGACTTTTTTCTCCTTCATTCTTATGGCTTTTTGCTGGATACTGGTACATACGTGTGTTCAGGAATGAGAGCACGTCCTGTAATTATTTATTTTTATAGCTCCCCCCTGCAGCTGGATGTATTTTAAGTTATACTTGAAGGGTTCAGGCATCTGTAAGAGAACTAAGTGGAACTGAATTTCTAATTCTGCTTCACAGGTTGAATTGATGCTGGACGACGCAGAAAGACAACGCTTGGAAAATCCACGCCAGCCAGAGAAGCCTCTCATAAGATTACGAGTAAGAAATTGTTCAGTTTGGATTGCTTTGTTCTGAAAGGTTACTGTGAAAAGTTTCAAAGCAAAGTCATGCTTTTTGTATAAACACATAGTATATAAAATTTCCTACTGTGTACAGGCAAGTATAAATCGCCTTCATACCATGATTCTGTTTTCCTGTGGTATGACTAGTATTCTATGGTAAAGGATGAGATTGGTCGTAAGTGTACTTTACTGCTGGTCTGAGTAAGGATATAAAAAGTGGCTATTTACAGAGAAGTTTTTTTTAAGTCATATTATCCTGTGTTTGTTCCCAACCTAATTTACGGAAATTTTCCTGAAGATTGGTAAATGAAACAAGTTAGGAGCATTATGAATCTGGGCTGTTATTAGCTATTCCGTTAATATTATTATTAGCTATTATTATCCATTAACTATTCTGCATAGTATGGTAAAGCATGAATTTTAGGTTAACTTACTTTTTACTTTAATTTTTCCTTTGAAGGGTAACAAACTCATTTTGATTTGTGTGGCTTCTCTATTTCTCTTTGTTTCCTATTTAAATTTTTATTTTCCGCTCTTAGGTTGATTATGCAGGTGGCTTCGAACCATTCAGTGTCCATCGTTTTAGCCAGAAGTACATGGATAGGGTGGCTAACCCAAAAGACATCATATACTTTTTCAGGCATCGTGAACAAAAACTGAAAAATGGTAATTATAAAGGAAGGAATCATTGGCTTGCCTTGGTTTTCATTCTTTTTCCTTTACTTTGTTACCAGGCACCTGCAAAGGCTTGGTGTCTACCATCTAATGTGTTACAGGAGGAGTAAAGATGCATAGTCTCATTTAAGTGTATATATTGCGCAAGTATTTCTGTTCTATTTCTGGGTTTGTCTAAAATTCTGATATTCAGCACAGCATTTTCTGACAGTTATTAAAAAATAATTCCTTTTTCTTTGGCCTCAAATCTTATTGAGTTGCTTATAGTAATATGTATAGCCCCATACCAGACTGAGTTACTCCATGATTCTATGGTAATTTCCGTGGAAGGCATTAAACATCTCACTCCTGAGACTTCTCAGAATTAGGTGGTTGGTTTTGGGCACTCTGCAGGAGAAGAGATGGGTGTTGTGCCTTTTCCCTTTGTTTTTTAATTTTATTGCTGTAGTAATTAATATGTTTATACCTAAAATAGTAATGATAGGGAAGGGCTTGAGAGGTTCATATATTTAAAAAAAAAAAGGTCTGATTGTATGACAGCATTTTGTTCGTCCTAATTAATCGTGTATGAGGTGCTCCTGGCTTGTCTGTTCCAGGTATGTGTCTATTCAAGCAAAACAAATAATAGCTGTTACTATTGTAGCATTTCTCACTGTGCCTAAAATTTTTAATAAATGGTTAATAGATGTTGCCCAAATACTGGATTTGTAATAGTGGCTAATGAAGATACAGCTTGCACAAGAATATACTGTGCTAAAGAACTGTTAATATTTCACGAGTGCATTGTAAGTACTCCAATTCCATTGACAGTTTTTACTTACACTGTCAGTTTTATAAAGTTCAAATCATCATGTTTCATAAGTAAAAAAAACTTTTAGTGATTTTTTTTTTTTTTTTAAATTACGGTGTATTAACCTTGTTTTATTTAGTTTTGTTGTTTTTTTAATGGTTGTGTAATCTCATTAACATTTTTGGAATACAAGGTAGCTGCTACATCTGTCACCATATTTCATCAATACATTTTAATTTTCCTACTTAACGTGCATCTCAGCTTCAGAAAAGGAGTGTAAAAGTATACCATGGTTCTTTGCATTGCTTCATTAGATATCCTTTAAGAAAAGGGAGGTGGTTAATAAAGCAGTCAAAATTTTCAGTACATGTGCACATAATGCTGTGTTTCAGTACAGGTGATGTTAAGACTTCATGAGTTCAGAAGTTGTTATTTTTTCTTTTGTCATAGCTGCTTATCTAACAAGGCTAACTAAACAATGTTTTGTGCTTGCACGTGGCTAATATTTGGAAGCAGTCTGTAGTCACTTTATATTACTTTGCGTGGTATCTGGTAACCTCAGTTGATTATCCCTTTCATTCTTCTGTCATTCCCACCTTGCTGCCTGAGAATGGGGGGCAGCCTTAATGAGCTATGAACCTTTTCTGAAGATCAGTCAGCGTGCTTTGGAGGAAAATGTCTTCTCTAGTAAGAGAGTTGCTTATAAAAAAAACCTTGTCCTTTGATGTGTTCTTTGATTTTTCTTCCATTTTTCTTTCTAGAGTTTAATTATAATAACCATCAGGACGTAGTGTTCAATTTATAATTCCAGACATTTGGTAGTTAGAAGAACGTTTTGTATCTGCTAGAGTTGGAGTTGTCTTGTACAATTATTGCATCCATTATGTTTACCTGTGTTTCCGAACAATAGACACTACAGTTAGAACAAAAAACCTTTACGTATAAAAGGGACCACAATTCTTAAGAGGCCTACACTAACCTTTTTTCCTAATACTGTCAGTGGGATGATAATAATTAAAAGCTGCAAACATGGGTGACAATGCCACTGTGCTTTTCTCTTCTAGACAGTGATCTTAATTTTGGAAAACTGGTTAGCAGACCTACTTCTGAAGGGATGACACTGAGGGTGGAAGACCTTGTAAAGCAGTATTTTCAGACAGCGGAGAAGGTATCTTTCTACCTTTTATGTCTGGGGTGTTTTTTAATGCTTTCTTAATGGAAGTAGTGTGCTCTGAAAAGACCCTGACATTCACCAAGAAGTGAATTTATTTCCTATGTAACTGTGAATTCTGTATGAAGTATATGTCTTAGGTTAACAAGTGACTGTTGTATATAGGTTGTATAGGGTATGCGAACACATGCTGGTTTGAGAACATTATGATAACTCTTCATGTGAACTCGCAGTGTCTGCCCTGTGCTACGTGGTATGTCACGTTCTTACAGGAAGAAAATATGAGGCAGCATGCTCTGAGTGAGAAGCTACCTTAATTTACTATAGCGTCAATGTGAGACTGTGCCATTTACTATTACCAGCTGACTTGGAGTAACTTGTTACTTTGCAGTATATTTGTGTCCTTAGACATAGTGCAATTCCACATTATACTCAAAGGAGAGCAGGGAGAAGGAAGAGAGCCCCGCCAATAGTTTGTTTTCTCCCCACACTTTCGTTAAACCTCATTTATTTCCTTTTTCCAGCACCAGGGCAGTAACGTCTCAGAGGTAAAAAATAATAATCAGTAAGTCAGACACCCAAATGCTTGATCTAGATGATCAAGCATAACTTTCAGAAGCTACTTCAGAACATGCTTTATAGAAAATCATTAGAGCAAGGATTTCTGAGGTAAAGATCCCCCAAATTATGTCACATTGCCTAACCTTAGACACATGTTAGGTGTCAGTATTAGGATGGCATAAATCATGCCCTGGAAGGGCTGTTTGCCTTCTGAATATGATAGGGAACCCAGGGTGACTAGTTCAGAAGTAGGTACTTCTTCAAATGTATGCCACCCCTAAATCCCATGGGGAGGGGTAGCGGTGTCAGAGACAACTGTTATTCTATGAAAAATCAATTTTGCTTTTAATCTCTTTTCCTCCTTTATTCTGCAAAATTGTGCCTGTTACACCATCTTCCCAACTTGTCTGTATGTTCTTGTATAGACAGCTCAGTTACTGGTCCCTGCATTTGAGGCCTGCTTCAGCAGCTCAACATCTGTAAAGACCTGAAAGAATCCATTGATGTTCAGGGAAAGCTTGCAGTAGGGGGATAATACATTTTAAATTAACACGGGTAATGAAAGAAGGAGGGGGTGGGGAAGCATATTGTGCTCCAAAATTATGATAGAGATCTTAAATATTGTGTTAAGATAGCTTGTGCTTCAGGCTTCACTAGACATCTCATCTTGTCTGATTAGGGAAACAAAAGGACCCCTGAAGTGGCACAGGGCTGTAGTTGAATGTTCAAAAAATGTTAGACCAAAAATGTGTAACAAGTACCAGACTCTGTTCAGTTCCAGTGTTGCTGGTAAGCTGAGGCCTGGGAATTAAAATCACTGCTATTTGTCTCTTTAGCAAGCTTTTTATTTTTTTTTTTTTCTTTGGAAGAAAGCTTAATTGCTGAAAGTCAACATGAACGTTCGGCATCATTACAATCAGTCATTCTTTTGAGATGCTTATCTTATTTTTTTGTAAACTTCTTATTTTATAATAGCTGTAAGATTTATTCCTCTGCACAGCATTACTTCAGGGAAGGTTTTATGCTTCTGATGCAACCCTCAAAACAGTTCCTAAAGGACACCTGGAAGGATCAAAAGTCATTAATAAGTGTATATAATGCTTACTACTAAGAAATTATCTATGCTGTAGTTTACAGACAAAAGAGGCTGCTATTTTAACATCACTATCCATAAGGGGGTGTCATTCTCAGAATGTCTCCTCTTACTGTATTGGGAAGGAGGGTAGGGAAGAGAATGGCTGTGAAACACCGCCAGCTACTTTTACTAATTAGTGTCTGTAGTAATATCGTAGTGTAGCATAACTTGATGAATGTCATCTCACTTGATGAACATTTGAGAACTATTGGTATTTACAGAATTGCATTTCAGTAGAGTAAACTTCTGCTTAATAGCTCTTAACGCTTCATAATAATAATTTGACCTGCTCTGTAACTGCCATTTTTTAATGTTAGAATTCTACAGTAAAACTAAGTAATTTGGCATCTGTAATAATTAAGGGCCTGGTTATGTCTCTGCAAGTTGATCTTTAGTTTAAAAAAGGGAGGGGAACTAGGGAAGAATACAGTTTACCTTCTCTCAGCACTACATTTCAGATAAATTATTTTAGATATGACTAGCATTGTAGTTTCTTTACTGTTTATGAAATTTTTTACTTTGGCAAGTCTGGAAAATACTCTGTTAAGTAGGTGTAACATGCTAGTAGAAAGAGGGTTGTAACTATATTATGACGAGTAACATGTTTGCTTATTGCTGTGCTTTACTCTGAAATCTTCAATGCACGTTACTGTTTTTGGAACCAACTTAATGTAATATCTATCTGAAACAGCAGGAATATTACTCACTTTCTTTGATGGCAGATGCTTCTTAACAAAGTGTTTTCCCCAATTATAAAGAAAGTACAGCTTTCACTTCTAACTGAAAGAGGAATGGGAGAAGCAGTGCAGGAGTTTGTGGACAAAGAGGAAAAAGATGCCATAGAAGAGTTGGTGAAATTTCAACTAGAAAAAACACAGAGGTTTCTTAAGGAGCGTCGCACTGATGCAGAGGAGGAAAAAATAGACGAGGAGGTAATATTCTCTTAATGTTAATTCCTTAGGAGATGTCAAGACAGATAGTAGAAAAAACAGTGCTCAAACCTGATTTAATAGATTTGCCTGTGTGCGGAGCATGCGCAACGCTTGCCTCTAGTCATTTTCTGGAATTAATAAATATGGTGGTGAAGTTTCAAATAAGTATTTTAAAAGCTTGTATTGAAAATGAGGTTTAGATATACTGATTCTCACTTTATTTGCACGCTCATGCACAGAAAAGATCTGTCACTTTAATATATGTAGAACTATATTTATATCTCTACTGTGAGAAATACAGCAGGTATAATCTCTTCTCAGCTTTTTCATATTGGCTTAGGGAAGAGTACAAGAATAGGGCAAGCATAAAGGAAACTTATCCTTCAGGTGTTTTACTAGCTTCTAACTGCTTGCAGCTCAGGATCTCCCAGAGACAAACTTGGTTTATGTGTATTTGGTAACCCTTAATAGACTTTTCTGTCAACTTGTTGAGCTTCCACATAAGCCCATGTATTCACTTGTAATATTAAAGCATTGTATGACAAGTTGTTCTGCAGCTTAAGTGTACACTGTGTAAAAAGAATAATTTGGTGGGGGGGAGGAAGGTGGTACCTACCTGTTTTCTTGCTGGTCACTTTAATTCATGAGGGGTTGAAAGAGACCGTAAACAATCAGTGCCTGTAGGCTTTCTCTGCCACTTTGTGGTGGTTTTTTTGTTTGTCTTTTGGATGAATATCTTCTTTCCCTCTCACCCATCATATCTTTTTTCCATACTTGACAAGTTGAGCTTTCTTAGTTGTACATGTATTGTAATGTTTATCTCTTCTCAATATCATTTTCTATGTTGCTTTTTCATCTCTACCCCTTCTTTTCCAGTTAGTCACATTTCGCTGTCCTTATTGTCAAATTACGTATACTCTCCTTGAATATAGTATTTCCTACTTTTCATCACATCCCAAGCTTTTTTCTCTCCAGTGATGTAGCTCCAGTTATTAATAGAATGTCAGATCCTTGAACTGTAGGACAGCCTCAAAAGGCTCCAAACTGATCAGTTATTCTTGCACTCTTCTTCATCTCTCACATGAGCTTGACTTAAGAATTCAGTGATCAAGGCTTCTCACTTACTGTGTTTTGATTATTGTATTAAATGAACTGTTGTTTTGATGGGAATTATTTTTTTATTCAGGTGCGAAAATTCAGGGAGAGTAGAAAAAAGAATACTGAAGAGGAGGATGAGGAAGTTCGTGAGGTAACTCCTTTGAATTTTGAACATAGGCTGAAGAATGGAATGCATATGAATGAAGTCACTTAGCAATACTTCAACATTGTCCTTGCCAAAAAGTGTCTGTCTGCCTAGGGAAGATTAGTAAGTCTTTTTTAAATCTTCCTTGGTATAATACATGCCTAAGCTAGTGCTCGATTTGGCTTTTGAGATCTCTTTTCTTACGCAAATTTGTGAATCTGAATGTTCAGTTGTTCTTGCTTTGAACTGAGGTTAGACCAGGCAGATGACCTGCAGAGACCTGTCAGCTTAAACTATTTGTGATCCTATCACCAGTGGACATGTGGGTAGGCTGTATAGAATGATATTACTGGAACAAATTGGTATTATCAGTAAACCTTTAGGTACTGTTGTCCTCATCAGCAATCTTAGATCTTAGAGTCTTGGATCTCCCAGAGATCTAGATTGCATGTGTCTTTCCAAAGAGAATTGCCAACCACTGACAGCATTGGTGCTCCTTTGTCTTTGCAAGCTATGTGGGACTGGAATGAAATTTTGAGAAAAAGGACACCTGGGATGAGATTCAGTTCTCCTAATCTGAGATATCTTCACGTGAGCTAGTTGTCTTAAGCACCCACTGTCATCAGTGAAGATCAAGTCAATGGAACCCAGAGGGTGCTTCCTCTGAGCAGATGAACGTAGCTGACATAGGATGACCTGAACTGTTCACCACAGTCCACTGACAATGTATCATATTAACTAGCTCCGTTCTGTTATCAGAGCTTAGCTAACTACTTTATATGTACTCATCAAGATTAAATAGACTAAATAATGTCCCTGCTTTTTGACGGACTTCTTTGCCTTCCATAATGCTGTGGATTTGGGTCTTCTAAGCCTCAATGGTTTAGAACTATATATCACAACTAGGATTTAACAACAGTGTATTTCATCATTTAAGATTCTTTTTCCTGTAGCACTTACTGTTCCATTTCAGGCAATGACCAGGGCTAGAGCCCACAGATCTGAGGATGCAGTTCTTGTCGCAGCCTCCAGTGATGAAGAACTCATGGATACAGGGATGAAAGACACTGGTGATTCAGATGATGGCCTTCCTGCAACACTGAGCCGAGGAAGAGGCTGGGCAAGAGGTAGGGCAAGAGGTGCAAGAGGACAAAGTTCAACAGCAAGAGGTTCGTCTCGAAGGGGAAGAGGTAAGAAAAACTTTACATTCTTTGTACTGCAGTTACTGACTTTTTTGTTTAAAAGGCAACTCTCTTCTGATGTTTCCATCAAGGGGAAATTTGTTGCTTAAGGACTCCTACTTGAAAAAAAATTATTCACAAGTATTTTTGGTATGATACTACATACAGCTGACTGCCTTATAAGGCTTAAGTTGTGACTTTTTCACAGGGTGATTAGAAGAAAAATATCTTGCTTCCCAGCTATGGAAACACAGTACACTCTTAAAAGATGCGTTATTGGGAGGGTGTGTGCAATGAAGTGCATAGATAAACCTTTGTTACTGCTAAAGGAAAAACATTTGACCAGTATAGAGAGGAGGTACAGATTGTCTCTATCCTAATGCAGTTTATAACAGACTTCATTGTTTCTAGTGACTGAGAAATGGGGAGTGTTTCCTAAGCAAAATGAATTAAATAGCTCCTTGGCTATGTGTGATTGTGCACTTTACAGTGATAGTGGTACTTCCATTATATATATATACCAAAACAAGTTAAAAAAGAAAAGATGGAGTATTGCACTAATACACTCCTTTGAGTTGTCTCAGTAATATGCCTGAAAGTCTGAGAGCAGGGTGAGTTGAAACAAAGGCAGTCATCTTAGGACTGATTTGGTTAGTGCCTTTAAACCAGTTCTCTGAGCACGTCCACCAACACTTTGTTATCCCATCAGAGCAGGGGCTTGTGTGTTAAGAGGCTGTGACCCAGAGTGGTTCTTCTGCATGTAAGGAGGGCTTTGATTCAAGGAAGAAAGTGAAGGTGTAAAGAGGAATGTAGGTTTTTAAGTGACTTCCCCCTCAGTAATGATAGACTAAAGGGGCGAGGGGGGAAACAAACACTGAACAGATTTGCATATTGTTTATTATCCCTACAGGAAGCACTAGCCAAGAGTCAGCTACTAGCAGCAGAGCCCACAAGCCTGTATCTGTGCTTGCCAAGAATATGTCTATCATGGATGGTAGGCCTTCAATCTGTCCATTACTCTAATCTGCTCTCTCAAATTGTAATGAAGATGTTTGTTCAATGAAGAAGTGCCTTAATTGCCTTTACTTCTATTAGTCCGATTCCGCTGTGAGTGATTCTTTTGGTTCTAATGAAACAGAATAACTAACGGTGATGTGAGAAAGAAAAATGGAGGAGAAAAAGAAAGAATAATGATGTCCTGCTGTCACTGGGTAAAATGAAATGTGTCAGGAACTTCTGACTAGAACTGGAAATGGAGAACATCTTACTGTATGCAGTTCCTTTAGGAATAAGCATAGAAGGAATGTGCCTTAATAGCATCTATTTTATGCAGAATATTCCTCAGTGGGTAAAAAGTTCAAACTTGACTGATAGTTGCCAGTTAGTAAGCTTTAATGCAAATACATTTAGTCTTACATGGTAGCAACTTTTAGAAATGCCAGTTTTTACTAGGGAAGAGAGACTTACCTAAGATTTAATCCGCATATATGAGATTAGCCCTTCCTTGCTACAGAGGACAGGCTTTTAGGAAACAGCGTAGGTAATCTGAGTATTAAAGAAGAAAAACACTGCTCACAAATCTATACGTGAATCCGCCACAAAATACCCAAAGGTAGAGCAAGTTTTAAATTAATCAGCAAATTACCTATATTTTAAATTGGTCAGCAAATGACCTAACATACTGCAGAGAAATAAATTTTAGCAGATATGTTGATGTCTAAACTGTTAGACATGCAGAAATATCAGTTATAGTAATATTTTTTTTCTTCCTCTTAACCAAAGTTCGTAAAGGTTTTTTAGCCAGACTAGAAAGCACCTGCTGCTGCGCAGACGGTTAGATCCCTGGGTTTTCAGACTCTAGCAAAGGCTTAATTTATGTTTTGTTTTGGGTTTGGGGGGGTTTTGCTTCTTTGTTTTACAGGGTATTTTGCAGAAGAAATGCATGCTAAGCAGGTCTTAAATAAAAAAAATGATACAACATTGTTTGCATTTTATTGTGTGAGCACTTTAAAAATACTACGTTTGTTTTATTCTAGCCTTTAAGTCTTTGAAACCAGAGCCCTCTTTGAATTCATCTAAATTGTACTCTGAGGTAAGAAGCATCTTGCAAGAGTGAAGTTGTGCTGCCTTTTGCTGTCTTCTGATCTGAAAAATAAAGATATGGTCAAAACGTTAGCTTGGGAACATCTGCTGGTTTAGGTTGTCAGTTCCAGCAGTGAGTTTCTGGATGTTAATGTGTAGACCTTTTTTGGTATGATGTTTGTCTGAGGTAAACAAAGACCGTGTTTTATTTGTGACCGTAGTCTAAGATACAGAGTGTATATACATGAGTATTTTTGGGTTTCTGCAAGATTAAAGATCTGAAGAGCAAAACTTGTGCTTTATTTGCACATGGTGCAGTTCTAGCCTGGAGCCCTCTCAAATGTGTATTACAACTAAGTAGGCATACAGTTGGAAAAAAACCCCAAAGGTTCTATGCTATAGTACTGTAGTATTATGCACTATATCTCTGTAAGAATTTATAAAGCTTTTTCACAGAATTTATTATGTAATTGTTTCAGGATATTGTAGATGATGACTCTGATCTAGAAGACATTTCTATTGTTCCTTCTTCCAGAGTAAATCGAAGGTCAGTATGTCTACTTCATGAATGCTGCCATGACTGCCTTATTTCTGATGGGCAGTCAGCAGAGTCCAGGGATCTGATCCACTACCTGAAAAAAACAGATTTTTAAGAAAGTCATAACACTACTTAGAGAATTTATATAAATTTTTACCTAGTAATGTGGATGATCTTTCTATAATGATAAATTGGTCTACTGATTGAGATAAGCTAGGTCAGAGCTTTAGAATTAATATGTTAGTTTGAGAATTTGAATCATTCTACTTATTGTTATTTTTGTTCATTCTTAATCTCTGTATTGGTGGTCCAAATCTAAGCTGAAGGGAAAGTTATTGGGATGTCTGGTAATTGAGAACACGCTGATGCCTTTTTTTTCCTCTTTGTATGTTTCAAGGTTGCCAACTACATCTTCACTTAGTAAAAGAGGTTCACAAAGCCAAACAGCTAGAGGAGTTGATTTTGAGTCAGATGAGGTATGGTATATAGTGGTCTTTTTTTCTTCTATTTCGTGTAAGTTTCTATAGCTTACATTTTACAGCTGTTTGAATAAAGCATTTCAGAGGAAAATTTAATTTATTTTTTTTTTCCCCCACTAACAGGGCTAGATTATTGCAACCAGCTTTAATTAGAATATATCCATAATCATCAAAAATAAGGCTGGAAGGGACCTCAGGAGAATATCCAGTCCTTTTCCCCTTCAGTTCTTGATCAGTTAATTGTCATTCCTGGAATGTGTGGAGTATACTATTTTGCCTGGGGAAGAAAGTAATCATAATCTCTTCTAGGGCTTGGCTATGTCCTTTCATTTGTTTATGTATTTTATTCTTGTAAAAAGGAAGAATTTTATTTTTTTGCATTTAGAAATGTCTGTTTTCCAGGGCCCCTTATTGTTTTATTGTTGCAAATTATGTAAATACACTTCAAAAAAAAATGGAAACACTGTCTTAAACTTGAAGATGTCTGTTCTTACGTTATATATTTGAACTGCTAGGAGATGGTTTCTTCCATAATGAAACAAGTAGAACTTTATTCACAGTTTTGCGCTGAATAGAATAGAATCATGGAATCACCTAGATTGAAAAAGACCTGTAAGATCATCTAGTCCAATCGTTAACCTAGCACTGACAAGTCCCCCACTAAACCAGGTCCCTAAGCACTAGATCTACATGACTTTTAAAAACATCCAGGGATGGGGATTCCACCACTGCCCTGGGCAACCCCTTCCAGTGCCTAATGACCCTTTCAGTAAAGAAATTCTTCCTAATATCCAATCTAAATCTCCCCTGGATCAACTTGAGGCCATTTTCTCTTGTCCTGTCACTTGTTACTTGGGAGAAGAGACTGACCCCCACCTCTCTATAACCTCCTTTCAGGTAGTTGTAGAGAGTGATCAGGTCTCCTCTCAGCCTCCTTTTCTCCAGGCTAAATACACATTATACAGTCAAGCACTGTGCAGTTTGTTTTCACAGACAGCAGACTGTCATGTATGGTCAGGGTCCTAGCCTTAACAATGTCAGGTGTTGGCCACTTCAGAGAAAATGTTACATCCTTGTCCCTTCTCTCCACTGTTCTGTCTCTTCTTTTTGTACCTGAAATACAAAACTATATGTTTGCTTGAACATGCAAAAAGAAACAGTACTTTTGATTCGTGTAAATTTCAGTAGAAGATGATGTGTGATACGTATAAGGACATAACTTCATTGAGGTATGTGCTGCTCATAATGATAACATGACATTCAGGTCACACCTGAAATATAGATTGTTCCTCATTTCAGAGCAGCTGTTCTGAACATATTGACGTAAACTCAGTTTCTATTCTCTGCACATTTCTGATCTGGACTTTTAAATCAGTGGATAATCTCTTTCATATCAAAACCAACAAAAACAGGTCTGTCAGAAAACATGGAATAATGTGACCAGGCTTTCTAGTTTAATCTAAAGGCGACTTTCCTTTTTATGACTCAGAATGTATGCTAGTTCTAGTAATGCCTATCTGTTTACAAATTGCAGGATGAATTTGATCCATTCAAAAGCACTGCAACATCAAGAAGAACTAAGTGATTTCTGGCTCGCTATACAAGAGAGATCATGAAAGTTAGTGAAGAAAATGGAAAGCAGTTTGCAAGGCATTCTTTATATGACATTTCTCTATAAATGATGGCTTGCCTTCAATGAAAAGTTCTTCAACTTCTATGAAAAGTTTTTGGGTTGGGTATTTTTTTTTCAGTGGCACCAAATTTGGTATAATTTGGGTGTTGTGTTGCTTGATGCATTAGACTAGAGTGTCTAATATTCTGAAGTCTTGCCTGAAACTGCAAGTTCTTTCTAAAACTTCTAAAAGCCTATTTTCTTTCTGGGATGATAATGTAAATAACAGTCATATCTTTTATAGAAAACTCCATCTCTTGGGCTTGAATTTTGCAGAGGAGTAAATTTATAGTAGTACGCAAGTATGGACATGGACATGGAATCGATCAGCATAACGAAACTTGTACTTATTTGCAAATTTCTACGGATACAGTTGAAAACTCTGAAGAGAAATAGTTTGACCCCAAAATACAGTTTTTGGTATTGGAGCTGGAAAATATTTTAATACGTTCAACTCTTACTAGGAGAACTAAACCCACTGTTGCACTGTTATTAAATATCATAGTAAGTGGGAATGAATTCTGCTCTGTAATTCAAGAAGAGCCAAAGGGGACTCTTATCTGTCAGTGCTCTGGGCACATCTTAGGCAAAGATTTCAGAAAAGCGCATAGGATTGATAAGAATCATATCAAAGGTTCTTTCTACCTTTTTTGCAGTTTTTTTTCAGTCAGCTGTCAAATTCAGAGCGGCTTTGTTTATAGTGTTAAACTGCAGTAGTTCTTGAATTGCCTTGTATAGAAGGTGAAGATGGCATCCTTCAGTTCAGGGGGAAAAATGTAACCTGGTGTGTGTAGAAAGACTGTACTATAAACAGATACTTCTCCTAATTGTTAATGTCATTTGTTTTACGGGGGGGTAAGATGCTCAGAATATCAACATTATTTCTCAGAAATCACACTGGATAGTTTTTGAAAAGTCACTTCTCACTCATGTAACTTCCAATCCACCTGCCCCAGAAAAGCTCAGAAATTCAGCAAAGCCACGGTAGTGAAAGTAAGATTGTTCCCAGGGAAATGGGGGTGTGGGGTGTGTGCGTGCACCCTGCTCTGTATCTAAAAAGAAGAAAAGGCATTATTCCTGTTTTTGAAAGCTTCCGAATTGCATTTTTTGTGTGGGTGACTTTTTTTACATTCCTCTTACAAACTTTTTTTCCACCAGGCCTGTTTTCTAATTTATTATAATGTTGTTAAGAGTACTTTTGCGCAGATGCTTTTGATTACTTTTTTGGATTACCTGAATACATGAGCTGTATAGCTTCATTTCAAACTGTTCCTAAATACTTTTCACTTTATAAATTACATAATTTCACAGATACCTTTTATAAAAACCATATACAGTGTACCAAATCCTGACCTTCCTGTGCTGCGGCTTCCTTTGCTGTCAGGGGGTGCCGGGGACGGTGGAGCAAGGGTGAAATCAGCAGGAGCAGCTACCAAGCTGACACATCTACTATAGCCTGTTCTCTAGTAACAGCCGCACTTAGGTGAACTGTTTAGACAGTTCATACTGGGGTATATTTAAATACAAACTAAACCAGAAGGGTGATGTGGGGCAGAGAAAGGCACAGGGGTGACATGAGGGTGACATGGCCCAGGGAGCTTCCGCTGGGCTTTGTCCATGAGCCTTTGTGGGTATTTTGGGCGGGCCTGCCCGGTGTGTGGTGGGACCACCTCCGTGGGATCACAAGACGGTGAGTCCAGCTCAGAGAGGGTGGGCTTGGGCTGTGTGGGAGGAGATCCTGTCACGAATGGAGTCGTAAGAGACAAGTAGCAATATGTTTGTTGATATAAAACAGTGATTTAACAAAGTTCAGTGGTAAATGTGACAGTGGTTTAACAAGATTCGAAGGCAAGGTCCATTTGATTATTTACTGCACAGAGGACAGGGTCAGACAGAACTGTCAGGGAGACCCTCCCATTGAGTCACGAGGTTCAGAAAGGACCCCATTGCCTTCTAAACCCCTTCTCAGCGGGGAGTCTAGGTGCGGCTGGATCCAGACTTAGTAGTCCCAGACTTTGTCAGTGGTTTATGTCTAAAGGATTATATGTGCGCAATCAATCCTTTATCTCACCTAGCTAAGATTTCAAAGTTTAGCACGCTGTTAATCACTTCCCGAGAACCTGTTGC
>JAVKLA010000026.1:15948007-15991194 GCA_034782735.1 Sagittarius serpentarius
AGGAGAGCTCAACAGGCCCTGGGCTGTCCACTATTTATGGAGTAAGATAGTTGACTTCTATTTACATACTGACTACATATGTTAGTTGCTTCCAAATTTAGCTTGAGTCGGACATTGACCAGCACTGTGGTTAGGTGGGCGCGTTGTTCAAATTAGTCCTTGGCTATTGTGTTACCTGTCTCCCCCTGCACCCACACGACCAGATGCATCCATTACAACCGCCACTGGTGGTTATCGCCTGAGCAGGGTTACGGGACATACAGGTCAGGTTGGGGGGCGGGGAGCACACCACCAGAGATTCCCATCCTCCCCCCAGCAGCCTGGCTGAGGAGGTGAGGAGAAGGCCTCCTGCTCTCCTGGAAGCAACTGGTCTTCAAAGGCAACAGCAGCTCAGGCTACACATGCAAGGCTGCGCCGCTAGAAATGCAGAATTACATCAAGGGGAGTAAGCAGACAAAGCTAATCATTTTTGCTGGAATATGGATTACAGTACAGGGGAGCCGGATCTGATAGATGTGGAAGGATAAGAGCTGGAGTTTGAGTGTCAGAAGACAGAACACCCCTATGCATTGGCCAGCGGCACTGGAAAGGAGGGGGACTTGGGAGCTGCTGGAGCAGCCCAGCGGGAAGGGGGACATGTGCCACCGACCTCTGTTCTTATCCCAAACCGACGCCAGAATGTGCCCTGTCCTGCTTTCTGCCATTTCCCTGGGCCTTTATGCTACATCATTGTGAGACTCTGTTTTCCTGGCAGCACCTGATCGGAGGCATCCTCACCGGCCAAGTGCTTCTCAGCCGGACACATTTCTTTCTCTCTGAACAGTCACAGGTGACGGCTACCTTAGCAGCTCCAGCAGGCTGGCTGGAAAGCTTCCTCTGAGACAGGCAGTCTGCTGGAATAGCTTGAATTGGACAATCTTGTGGAAGAAATAGATGCTGGCAGCAGTTTGCAGAGGAGCGCTGTGGGCTGGCCATGCCGCCTCTCCTGCTGCATTCAACTCCTGAGCAGCGGTGAGGAGAAAGCAGCCCGAGTGGTTCACGGGGGGAGTCACAAGCATCTTTGGGAAGTGTTTTCACTAGTGAGTGACCAGCTTATAATGTAAGCTTTCCAGATAATGGTCTTTTAATTGATGGTTAAATAAAGCCTTTGAGGTACAAAACCTGCTCTGGCGGGGGTTAGTTGACACCATCCAAGCAGATCTGTCCCCAGCAGAGAGGCAGCATCTTACATGTCCGCTCAAGGAGGGGCACGTCTTTCTGTGCTGTGTAGGAGTTGTGGCTCTTGGTCTCCTGATACTAATACTAGATTTCCTACTGTGTTTTTTGGGGGGAAGGCAAAGGGAACACACATGCTGCCTTCTCATCAGTGCTTGGGTCCAGCATACGGCTGCCTGTCCAGTCCTGGATAGTGGACTCACTGGGCTGGGACATCCCTTCCCACCCTCTGTCCCGTATACTCACCTCTTTGTAACTACCTCTGTATTTCTACAAACCCTGGAAAGCCATTTCGCATCAAAATTCTTATTCCATTGGCCAAGAGGAAATCCCTGCCCAGGGAAAGCTTAAGTAGTTCTGTCTCTCTGAGGGGAAAAAAGGTCTTTGGAAAAATACTGTAAGGAAACAAGCTGGCTTGTTATTCACAATTCATCTGTTACCCCCCACACCTCACCCCACCCCCCATTCTAGGCTAGTTAGTAAGTGTCATGCTGTGAAATAGGCTGAAACTTGCCTGCCAGACCTTTAAAACTGAGCTTAAATTTGAACTGTGTCCTGGAAGAGAGCAGAGCTGCTACACGTGCTGCTGGTATATAAACAGCACACAATTTGCATGAGCTGGGCTGCTGGTAGAGAAAAAGGACGCTGGTGACTGGAGAGATTGGTTTGCCTTTCTCACAGATGTGCTTGTCTTGGCGGAGCACCCCGGGGGGGCATGACTGGGTGGAAAAGCAGCACGTCAGAGCAGAAATACTGTTATGCAGCCCAATAGCTGCAGAAGACCCTGGCTCAGGGCTCACCCGGGGGGTATAAAGCTGCCTGAAGGAGCAAAAGTAGCAGCGAGCGGAGGAGGAGAGAAGCACACGGACGGAGGCAGGAGCATCCCCCCTCTCCTGCTGCTTGCCCGCCGCCTTTGCAGCCCCCGAGCACGCCTGGGCTGAGCAAGGGGAGGGCAGCGAGGGGAGGACAGCTCACACGACATGAGCTCTGCTCGCCTGTGAATGAGCTCTTTCCAAACGGGCGGAGCAGAGCAGCGTTTCAGAGACGTTGTCCTGTTTTGTCTGCCTCTGTCTCCCCGACTTGGCTAGTGCCTTTGCGACCCCAGGAAAGTTGCCCCTCAACGGGAGCCTGGAGAAGACTTTCGTAATCCCGAACATCTCGGTTTTCTTTTCCTGGGATAACGACAGCCTGGCTGACTGGCAGAGCTTTGTGGACAGGAGCCGAACATCTCGGTTTTCTTTTCCTGGGATAACGACAGCCTGGCTGACTGGCAGAGCTTTGTGGACAGGAGCCGGCACGGGGCGGAGTTGCAGCGCATCCCAGTGAAAGCCCTGCTCATCGCGGCGTACTCCTTCATCATTGTCTTCTCCCTCTTCGGCAACGTCCTGGTCTGTCACGTTGTCATCAAGACCAAGCGCATGTACTCTGCCACCAGCTTGTTCATTTTGAACCTGGCTGTAGCCGATATCATGATCACGCTCCTCAACACACCTTTTACACTGGTAAGATTGGGGCAGAGGTGCCATAAAGGCATCACAGTTACTTCGGGGGCCTTTTCATCTTTATCTTGCTATAGGCAGTGCATGGATGTTCTGCAGATACCTGTCCAGTCCAGATTAATGATCGGAGTGATTCTTGGAAAACTCCACATACCTTTTTCTTCTCTAATTCCTATTATCTAGTTGAAGAGCTGAAATTATCCATTTGTTAAAAGTGGCCCTGATAGTACTTGAACAATAATAACCTCACAGTGGTTACTTAGTACTTCGTAGTATCTGGTCTTTTTTCTCCTCCCCTTCTCTGAAGTACTTCCAAGGTAATACTATGAACCTCTTGAAAAAAAGATTAGTGCTCACCATTGTTTTACAAGCTGTGTTGAAAAGATGTAGTTTGCTTTGAAGGCATACAGGTCAGCCCTATCCTGTAAGGAGGGCTTAAAAGGGAAAAACGAATGTATTGACTGAATAGTTTTAGACTGCAGGAGGACACACTGTGAATAAAACAGAACAAACATTTTTGGTACTGCACTGCTGCACTGTCCTGGAGGATATTGCTGGGCCACTGAGCAGCACTAACCTACCTCTTCAGGGTTCAGAAGCCAGAAAATTATACAGTTATACAAAGAACCTGCTATTTTAAAAATATCTTTTACATAGCACAAGGAATTATGTGCCAGCAGTGTCTCAGATATCTATAAGCATGTGGAGGTGTGAGGGCATGCACAAAACTAACGGTATTCTGGTTTTAGGCTCGTTTTGTGAACAGTACCTGGATATTCGGGAAGGGGATGTGCCATGTCGGTAGGTTTGCGCAGTATTGCTCCCTCCACGTCTCTGCCTTGACCCTCACAGCCATTGCTGTGGACAGGCACCAGGTGAGAGCTCGCTGAAGCAGACAGATGGAAAGCTTGGGAGGGCATAATGAAAATGAGAGAGGATGTTCCCATGTCCTTTCCTTCTCAGCTCCCAGATTAATGAAAGGTGCATGAGGAGCTGACAGGGCAGGGGAGCAGTTCTTGCTGTCAGATGGAAAGAATAGTTCCAAGCCTGCAGCAGGGTGGGAGACGGCAGATGTCCATTGCCTTGTGATTTCTTCCAGCTGGAGAATGGGAGCTTTTATCCAGTAGATAATCCAGTAGCTCTGAAATGAGGAGAAAGTCCAAGATACTGATAGGAATTCACGTGGGCAGCTCTCCTCTGGGGTGGCTGGTCCAGCACCATGGATATAGGGACATCCCAGTTAGCTTCCGCCGCTCTGTCTCCCTTCGCTCTGGGATGTTACCCCGAATACTGGGGGGGCTGACTGTAGCACACTGGTGTTTGTCACAAGCAGAGCTGTGGCTTGCTGTTGATAATAGGCTCAAAACTAGGGACAGTTGGGCATTATCAGTTTGGAGTCACCCAACAACCACACAAAACAGTTGACATTTTCCGCTAGAAATCTTCTCGTTTCCAGAAAATGCACTGGCTGTCAGAAGCATCCCCAGGGAGGTCTGGTTAAATCACAAACCTGGGGTTCTTTGGGTCACAGATACTGAAGAGTCTGAGACTATTCTCTCCTCCTTTTTATTTTTTTTTTTTTTGCTGTTAAGTAAATTGAACCTGGAGATTAACATGTGTGCAAGACCCCCTGGCATCCAGTTTTTCCCACCTAGACACAAATACTGAAATGCAAGGGGAGGACTGAGATCTGACTTTACCCATTTCCATGGAGGAAAAATTCAGGCTTTCATGTACAGCTTACAGTCAATGGGAGTTGGGTGAAGACTGTACTGCTTGCATGCTGAATTTCCATGTAAAGGAATGGATTTAAGGCTGGAAGATAGTATGAAAAAACTTAGATAATTATTTCCTGAAAAGTCATAAGCCTGAATCTTGGTTCATTTTGCACAGGTTATAATGCACCCTCTGAAACCTCGCGTATCTACTGCAAAAGGTGTTATCTACATCTCTGTAATCTGGATCATGGCAACTTGTTTTTCCCTACCCACATGCTATTTACCAAAAACTCTTTACCTTTGAATACAGGTAAGGATGTGCTCTGCTTTCCTCCCCAGCCTCCCCGGAGGCCAGACTCTCAGTGTTCATACTTTGGCATCTTCTACTGAAAGCCCTGAGCTTACATTGAAGTCAGCCAAATATGGATCTAGTCTATAATTTTCATCAGATTCCTTTTGCAATGGCTGATACCCTGTCCTTGGTTTTATTTTTAATTATTTTATCTTTATTTGGTCACACTAATCACATGAAATAGGCTAAGAAGTTAGAGGATCTGGCCTGGAACCTCTATTTCTATACACTGCCATTTTACACGATGTACCAATCTGACTTGTTTGGGCAGACCGGAAGTGGGGAAAAACCTAAAACCTAGCAGGTTTTAATCTACTCTGTAGCCCTGAGAAAGTGAAAAAATCTGCCTCAGCTGCTTGTTCCATAAAAGGCTGTCATGAGCCTTGATATTTTGAAAGTGCTTTAGTGAGGGAAAGGTCCTTAATACGTGCAAAGACTGTGTTTCTGTTTGCCAAAAGACAGAGAATAAAAACCTGCTTCTGTACAACTGGAAATTTTGTAATTGGTGAAATGCATAAAATTATCATAAGGTCATGAATGCCCACGAGAAATTATCACCACGTTGCTCACCAGCTGCTCCATAGCTCAAATCCTTGGGCGGCAGAGCTCCGCTAAACTGTGACACGTGCATAAACAAAGGGTCTGCCTCCAGGCTTTACGGCAGGAGCCCTCTCCCACCTACCTCCTTGTTTCTGGTGTACTTCTCCCACGGTGCCCGGCCCTACGTGCTCTCGCTCCCTGTCCGGTATTCTCCACTTGCAGCGAGGAGGTTACCCGGTGCCTGTGTCTGCCGGATTTCCCCAAGCCCGCTGACCTCTTTTGGAAGTACCTCGACTTAACCACCTTCATTTTGCCGCCTACGTGACAGTGGCCAAGAAACTCTGGCTGCGCAGTGTCATTGGGGACGTCACCACTGAGCAGTACTTCGCCCTTCGCAAAAAGAATAAGAAGACCATAAAGGTGCTGATGCTTGTTGTCATCCTCTTTGCAGTCTGCTGGTTCCCCTTGAATTGCTACGTCATCCTCCTCTCCAGCCAGACCATCCACACCAACAATGCCCTGTACTTTGCCTTTCACTGGTTTGCAATGAGCAGCACCTGCTATAACCCCTTCATCTACTGCTGGCTCAATGACAGCTTCCGATCAGAACTGAAGGCTTTGCTCAGCATGTGCAGAAAACCTCCCGGGCCTGCAGAACAGAGGCTTCCCTCCACGGTCCCTTCCTACCGACTGGCTTGGCCAGAAAATGTCGACTTCAAGAGGTTGCACGCCTCCCACGTCCTTCCATCAGCCTCCAACATCCAGTCAGGAAAGACAGACATCTCTGCTGTTGAGCCGATAGTAGCTGTGAGCTAAACGGCAGCCCTGGGAAATCTGTAAGGACGGCACATAGATTTGGCTAAAGCTAAAATGGTGGGAAGATGTGGACCCCTGACCTACTTGGGGACTGTGCAACCAGACGTGACTGATAAAACCAAGAAGGCGGTTCTGCAGGAGGTAATATGAAAGAGCTGCATGTTTGGTGCAGGCTGATGATAATGGCCTGGAGCCCCTAAAGGGGAGAAAGCAAACTCTTCCCAGGAGGGAACTCTCTTTGTCAAGTTGACTTTGGATCAGCTGGCAGGATGGGATTCTCTGCATGTATGCCGTTGTTATCTGTGTGACTAAGCCTTTTTACCACCGGGGCTGTGTGTGTGTTTTGCTGGTACTTAAACACTAAAGCAACAGTCTGATCACATCAGGCCTCCCTCCCCGCTTTCCAAGTCTCTGTGTAGCAACATGGAAATGGGGGAGATGTAGACCCTTAGTTGCTGGCTTAGATCCAGCGCAACTGGGTAGGAAGGCGTCCCTTCTGAACTGGGGCCTGAAACTCAAGATCTGTTCAGAATGAATGAACAGATACAGTTCACAGATCCATTTTTTTGTGGAAATACCCTCAGAGAAGTGGAGGGTAAGACGGACACTGATAAATAGTGGAGTCTCTTACATCGCAGGCACTTTTTCTAAGGTAAAGTTGAAGAAAAATGGATGCCTCTTCTTTGCCTAAGTAGATGGCAAACACCAACCTGTTAGCTCAGCACCTGCCACCAGTGCTAAATCACACAGAATTTTTCTTTCCCAGCATAAAATAGTGAATATTCAGAAACCTTTCCTTCAAATAGAGAACTAAACCCCAAAAAGCTGCTTTAGAGAATGTTGGACATAAAATCCACAGCTAGAGAACAGGTAATTAAACACTGCTCTGAGTTTGGACTTGGACCTTTTAATCAGAGCATCTTTGCATTATTGTCAGCTGGCAGCTAAAGGATCCCATGGTTCGACTTTTTAACTTGCCTTTGAATGATGCACTCTTGTCCTGTAAAGCACCTGGGTACTTCTCAGATCAGGCATTTGGGACATTTCATCCCAACTAAGATGTTAACTCTTTGGAATCCGTTCATAAATGAACTGCTTTGAGAGAACAGATGATATCTCTGATAGCAAGTAATAAAAGTGGAACATTTCTCTGCAAGATACCCTCTGCTGATTGCAAAATTTTGGTGCATTTAAAGACAAGTGAGATGTGTCCTTGGGGTGGCTAAGAAAATTCATGTGGCTGCAGCTGTCTGGAGTAGTTTGCAGAACTTAATGTTCTTAGCAGAAGAAAATCTGATTTTGAATAATGAAAAAATGAGCATTCCAAAAACTGTACCTTGTATTGAACCGGAAAGCAATAACTCTCCCTGTGCTGTGGAAATTAGCTTGAATGTCACACCAGGGTGCTCCATCCCACATCCATCTTGCAGCAGCCAGCAGCGAAGTGAGAAAAATCTTCTTTTTATAAATGACTATAAATGGAAAAAAAAAAAGAGGAACTGTTTTCCCCGATGTCCTGTAATAAACTTTCTTACATTTCTGAAATCTTTTTAAGCCTTGTGCGGGTGTTTTAGTAGCAGTATTTAAAGAGACTGAAATGCCTACCACTCCTTGCAGCTAGCGTGTCCTTTCACAAGGTGTTATCAGTCTCTCACTTTGAATCCTGTGCTATTTTACTACCCTTTATCAAGGTCCCATGAGTCAGAGTACTTTGTATCACTGATATGCAGAATCAAACCTTTCTTCCTGCCTGCTTTGAAGCCTTAAGCCAGGTCCCATTTCCTCTCTTAACATTTGCAACCCGTCAGCCCTGAAGTGGTCAGGCAGTTGGACTAGATGATCTCTTCCAACTGAAATGAAATTTCGTTCTGTTCTGTTCTGTTCTATTCTATTCTATTCTATTCTATTCTACTCTACTCTACTCTACTGTATTGGAGATCCCAAATGTGCAGAGCCTGTGAACCATGCTCCCCAGTCCAGTGACAGCAGATCTGAACTCTTTACCAGCAGATAAACTTTTGGGAATGCTGAGTACCTAAAAATCTAATACTATGCACTTAAAAGAGGAAAGTGGTGATGGGGTATTTTTAGATCTGCAATAACCTTGCACATACTTGGAACTGCTGTAAAACAGACCCGTTCCCTGATTTCAGTTGTGCAAGATCTGACCTATATGTTCAGTATAAGAAGATGCAAATTAACATGCCAAAGCATGTGAGAGAAGCAGGGACCTCAGCCCATTTCTGCCCTGCAAGAGAGAGACGTCTGGTAGTGCTGGAAAACCCCCTGTAAGAGTTTGGGAAGTTAGCCCATCCCTTCCAAGTCCATTCAGTGCACATTATCCTTTCAGTTTTCCCTTTGCCTCTTCCTTCCTTGTAATTATGCAGCTCCAATTCAATTTCGGAGTCCATCATAACCCCTTATAGTCATCCTTACCACTTTTTAAGCATTTAAACGTTTCTCCCAGACACTAAAATACTTCCCCAGGAAAAATGTGTGCGTGCACATATGGGCAAGGGATAAAGCAACAATACTACATTTGGTTCCCTTGGTCAAAAGAAAAACAGTCTGTGTTTACATACAGTTTCTAGCAGCAAGTGTTCACTCACTGGTAGCAAAGAGGAGGGAGAAGAGCGGGGAGGAGGAAGCTGAGAGGGGAGGGAGCGTGTGATGGCAGCAGAAGGAAGAAGAGACTCAGAGACAGGACACAAGGGAAGGGGATGGTGTGAGGAAAGGAGATACAGGCAGCCAACGCCATCTTCTTCCCACCTTTATTTTATCACAGGTTTTGTACATGTTGAACAAAATCATTTTGAAGGCTACACATCTGTTATTTTGTATTCATTAATAAAAATCTTTCTTTACTTGGATTTCTGGAATGGCTTTATATCTTCACATAGTATCCAATATTTTGCAATATTTGCAATATTCCTCTGTTTGGTCATGAACGACTTGAGAGAGGAAGTCTGCCTGGAAATCTACTCAGCTTTCTAAAGTCCGCAACCGTAGCCTCAGGCCACTGCTGGTGCTCTGGCTATGTTTTCTATCCTGTCCAAGCTTCAGAGTGGGGCTTGACTGAGAAAAGCCTGAGAAAGAACTGTGGAGGGAAGGAAAAATCCCTGTTCTTTTTATTACAAAACACCTGTGAGGTGTTTGAATACTGCAGCGAGCAATGGGAGTCCTGTTCTGTATTGTCTAAAACCTGCTCCTTTGCCCGGCCTGGGGGTGGGGGGATGAAGAGCTGTTCTCTGCAGGGAAACAGCCCCAGCCGTGCTGAAAGACAGACTTACCGGGGCCACCATCGTCGCCCAGATACTCCTCCTGAGCCACACTGGGAGCACGGTGTGAGTCTGAGGGGAGAGATGTAGGACCTGGGAAGGGCTCAGACAGGCATTGGACCTGGGAGCGAGCCAGGAACAGGGTACGTAACTCTGGAGGTCGGCACTTCCACCACCCTGGTCTCTATTCAGCAGGTTACTTGTCAATACTTGCCAAGTACTACAAGGGCTGATTTTTTGAACTGCAAGTCCTGCTGTATGTCAGTCCTCATAAAAAGGCAGGACCAGAATGGGCAGTAGAAGGTTTTCCTAGTTTTTTTGGTAACCAAAGAAATGAAATTAAACTTTTGGGAACACCTTGAAGTACAAGACGGGAGCATTCTGTTCTTTTGCAATGCTCTTCCAGAGCGTCCAGCCTTGCAGCCTGCAGGACAGAAACCCACAGAATGCAAATTGTCCCTAACAGACAGCTAGATTTTCTTTTGTGCCACTCTAAGGTGGGCTGTACAAAGCGGTGCTCAAATAAAAGATTTATGGAAAGATTTACACCAAAGAGCCAGCTCTGATTCTGCCTGCCCTTCCATGACACAGACTCATCTCTGCCTTTACTGGACTGGCCCACTGACTTGGCCATTGGGACAGAATCTGTCATTCGTCTTTGAGCATTATTTTATTCAGCCAGTAGCTCCACTTCGTTCGGTGGCTCAGGGACTGTTCTGCGAACGCGGGCGTGCAGGAAGCCAGTGTGCCGGGCTGCGTGCGGTGCTGCTCCAGGAGCCGTTGGATGCAGTATGGACATGTTGCAAAAGGGTGATAAAGGACCGAATACATCAGCACGTTAATCAAATCCCATGATAATTTTCCTGTGGAACTTGTAATTTCCTCACCTAGTGTTTTCTGAAAGGCGGAAGTTGTCTGGGTTCATTTAAGCATTGCAAGAGTACATCAGAGCACTGTGAACTTTTGCATGGTCCAGTCCTTAGGAACAGCCAAATTCATAAGCAGCAACAAGGATCACTCTAACTTCTGCAGCACAGAATCACAGAAAAGTGTCTTAAAAATGTGGCCTTTCTTTTTAGCATACAGAAATACCAAGTAAGCAGGCGTAATTGCATTTTCCCTTCCCCTGAGATAAAACACAGGACTTTTCATTAGTTTTCACTGTACTCCCTTAGTTAACTACAGTACTGTACTAAAAACATTGCAGATCCCTGGAACAGACACCCAGAGACCCAACTCTTCTTCTAGTTAAACTTACTCCTATAGGCCAGTCACTTCAACTCTTCTTCCTCCACCAAGAAAACAGAGGATGATGTTGCTTGGGTAGCCTTTGGAAAGCACCTCAAAATTCAGCAAGAACAACAGCTGCATAGCTGCCGTGAGAGGCAGATAAGGGCTTTACAGATACATGTAAAAAGAAGGAAAGAAGCAATGCTGGTCTGAAAAGACGTAACACTTGTGGGAAGCACTTTCCAGGGCTGTGTTTGGCAATATGTACTGCGTGTGTTTCTGTCCCTCTCCACCCACTGATTTAGTTTAGATGGTTTTCTGAAGAGGTGGGAGAGTTCTTCATTTAGTCCTCTGCCTATGTCTGCTGCATACTAATGAAATGCTGTCTTTTAAGTCTGAAAGGTCATACAATTCCTTCATCTTTAACTCTCAAGCGCACAGGAGTTATTGCTACCTATAGTTCGCCCTCTGCAAAAGTGTGGCAGCAAAGCTGGCCTAACAAACGGTACGTAGGCTACAGAATCACCCCCACAAAATGCTAGTAAAGGAACAAAATAAATATAAACAATTTGGGTTTAGCAAGCCTATGGTTTGGGTATTTAGCAGTTAGTACAAGCTCATGCCTCAGCCAGGCAAATAGTCTGAACTGCCCTCGAATCCCGCCGCACTTGGACACAAGTTGTTACTTCCTCAGTCCCATCTCTGTGTCACCAAGTAACCTGCATTCTCTGCAATCAACTGCTTTTTCAATACAAATTTCTTTCTGAGGGGATCTGAAGACTGCAAAGGTTTGAAAAAAAACCCTAAAAATACTAAACATTCAAATGCTTTTCTACATCTAAAGCCTAAATTTCTGTTAGTTCACATTCAGCCTTAGACATGTCTGGCTGTGCTTTTTGGTAGCTGGTGTGTCTGTACACATACTGTGTGTGTTTTGAGGAACCCTGAAGAGTTAATAAATGAAAACAAAACTACTAGTGAAACAGAGTCCCTCTCCAGTTAGTAATGAAATCCGCATTGTCTGTTTCCGGAGAAGGCTGGCATGACGATGTGAGCTTTCACAGGCCTTCAAGCTAAAAGAGCATGGAAAGGCTCTGATTTCTGACCGTATTTCCCTGCTGGTTAGCATGAAGTACAAACCTTTTTGTAATTTCAGCTTTAGTTCAGCAGTCTTTGGGAACAGGTGGATTTTCCATAAAATTCAGTTAAAATATTTAGTAACCCTATTGGAGAAATACCGACTTTGAATTCTTAGAAATTTCTGCTGAGGGGGCTCCTCCAGAGAGTTATGACTGAACATCCACAGAGAAATAACCCAGTCCATTTTTCAGCTGGCAACATCTGAGCTAGCGCACCAGTGTTGGTTGGGCTTAGTAAAGGTGTGAGAGACTTTTGTTGGTGGCAAGTATCTGCAGGTACTGAGTAGCGTGTTCTGGGACACTAAAGCATGAGGCAAGGTCACCTCAGCTAATTTTCTTGGTGCTACTGATTTGAACTGGTAGAAATTGGAGTTGAGCAATTTTAGTTCAGGTCACCAAGGTGTTAACTGGTAGTCTGAAAACACCAAAAGGGATAGCACAGCTATACACTTGGCCACTAGCTACTACTGCTTGACCTATACCTACTATTGTCCCCTAGGTAGCTCCTGTTGACCTCTCTGAAAGAAAAGATACCGGGATAGATGGATTTTCATCCTGACTGTCCTTAGGATGTTTTCTGTAAGGCCTATTTGCTGGAACGTGGGCTGTAAGAACTGTGGTTGTTAAAAGGGCTCATGTGGGACTCCCCTGGAAGTAGTTTAAATCTGAGGGCCCCCCTGCTTCTGGAAACGGCTCAGTTAAGGGCACGTTGCTCTGCAAGACTGTGCTGGGTCCGTGGGAAAAAAGGTCTTCAGTGGTGAATGAGAGGCACCATGGGAGTGTTGTTTGCCTTGACTTTAATGCAGATACTTACGTCCTGCTGGCTGCGCTTCTGAACAAAAGCACCTTCACCTTTTATTCTGTATCAGGCCATTTGACAGACCAGGGCTTTTGCTAATCGCACACATCTAGGACATACCGCCACCACAAAAGCTCTATCTTCTCTTCCCCAGTGTTGTCCTTCCTGGGGCACTTCCGCTGCCTCAGATGTCACCCTTCTGATTTCCACCAGGATTTTGCCACCCTCACCACTTAGGTGACCCTACCCCATCCCCCCCTGAGGCAAGAAGTCTTCTGAGCTGGCCACTGACCAAACAAGTTACATAAAATCTTCAGACAGATCATTTTCAAGAATTTTTTCACAAGCCAAGAAGTGGTTGTGGTGGCTTCATCTAGCCATAGTGTTTCTTGGTACTTAGCAGGAAGCTATGCTGTTTTGTTTCCTCAGCTTCCTTGCATCACCAAAAAAACCCCAAACCCTAGACTTTTTCAGACCTCCGAATTCACAGAGTAGTCCTGAATAAGAGTCTAACTCTTTGGCTCACCTCATAGACGGTGTGAGGGTTACCTTGTACTCCTCCTAGCATTACTCCAGGAGTAAATGCCAGGGACCTCAGTACAAGCCCTAGTGGCGCAGGATAGCATAGTCAAGCACAACACAGGGATTGGGAGTACTTGCTGTTGAGTTGTTTCATCTGCTCTTGTTCCATTTGCAACAATCCAGCTCTCGGGGCAATGTCACAGCAGCATGAAAACACCTGTGTAGTGATGACAACCACTCAGTGAGGTGAATATAGTCTAAACTTCATTAAAAGCAGAATTACAAACTTCCTTAAGACAGACATAATACTTCATCTGCCTTTTAAAATACAATTGCTTTGATCCACAAGTTAGAAACAAGGCTTTTCCTGTGAGCCTTTGAAAGCAAGCCTACAGTACAAGCCTAGGTGCTGAAAAGAAACCTGAAAGGCAGGTCGACAAAACACTTTCGGTGTATGTAAAGTCCAAACTATCCCTAATTTCCTTCAGCACATCAGAATATACTGCATTTCTGTGATAGCAGAAACCATTCAGTGGAGACATCTGCTTTTTATGCACAGTGCACAGAGATTTCTTTAACATCATTGTGAGAAGAATGTATGCTATACAGTTCCTTTGGATGAAGGTAAATTATAATTAATAAAGTCCCTTACAACAATCTGGACAATTCCTATTTTGATGCCTGCAGAGTCTGAAAAGTTGGGCAGGGAAGCAATCACACCAGCGTGAAAACAGCTGTGCACAACGTGAGTTGACAGCAGTCAGCACGGCATAAAGCTTCTGCACAAGACTTCTCCAATCCTTTCTTTAGTCCCCCCCACCATGTTGGGCCACACAGCCAGCTGACGTAGCCACCAAAAAGGCCAGTTCCACATTTCTGAGCAGGTATTACCCCGGTGCATTCACTTTCTTGGGACACCGGCATGAAGATCAATAGGGCGGGTAGGGACTGGTGACCCAGCTCAGTACGCGCCCGCGCAGCCCAGCCTCCCTGCGCACATCCCCGTGCTTCTGCCGCTGCCCCCATCCAGACCCGGCCCGTGGGCAAGGTGGCGGTGCTGAGCTACGCCACTCCTGGCTTTATGGCTGTGCCTTCTAGGGCAGGTGGCTGTGTGCGGCTTCGATGGCATTTTCCCTTCAGGCGATCTAAAAATCAAACCAGTACCCAGCATCACAAAATCAGCCTACATTTCTTAATGGGAACTCGGTGAAGAAGAATAGCGAGCAATGAGCTTCCTGTGCTTTGTGCGCACTGCTGGGGAAGTCTAGTTCATATGGGCATGACAAGGTTCGATAACTAATTATAACAGTATAATTTTGATTATTCATATCAGCAACAGGACACTCGTTACTGAAAAATAAAGATTTACACTGAGTGGCTTCCTTCTTAGAAAGTTTTAACTCAGGCAGACAGGAGGCACCACAGACAGCGGTGGTGGTGGAGGCGGGGGTTAAATCCCTCTTACTACCACCACCTTCAGAAAACCACTCAAGACCTGATTTCTATCTTCATGTTCACAAAGTGCAGCCAGGAATTCCTTAGTCCAAAAGCTCATTAAATGGAGCTCTAGGCTTGGGCCCTAAACTTGTCATCAAAACTCCTACTAAAAGAACCACTCACTGCTCCCAGTAAGAGAAACAAAACATGGACCTAAAATATACTCTTTATTCTGAAAGCGACTGACAACATCCAGAGATGGAAAAGCAGTGGGCTACAGCTGCTTTTAGAGAAAGGCATACCATCTTCTACTGGAATAAACGTTTTTACTCTCTCTCTGGGTATGGCAGTTTATATCACAAGTTTTAAATCTCACAAGGTAGCCAAGAGCCATCGAATGGTACTATAAGGCAAAGAGCATGCAGAGGAGCTAGCTGCAACTCTCCTGCATTTGGAGGATTATTAATACCCAACCGAAAGAGAGAGAAGGGTCAGGCAAAGGATGGCACAGACCAAACTTGAATCTCAACATTGCAATTTTACTTTCTGGAGTATTTAAAAAAAGACAGACGGATATATAGCTGTTTCTAGAAAAGAGCGCAGTGATGAAGAGGCTGAAGGTGGACTCATTTCCTTAAGACCTGAATTGGAATTTAGCCCATCATTTGAAAATGGCAAAATGCAGCAGGAGGAGCAGTGCCACTAAGATATAAGTAGAACTGAGCTGGGCAATTGCAGAAACACATCTTAAACTAGCAATATACAGCTGAAGAGCTCAAACGTGCTGAGAATGTGGCCAATTTTTAGGTACTAACTCACACAATAGGTAGGCTATTTATCATGTGCTGAAGTTTTCTCAACAGTTTTTAAAGGTTAAATACATTTTGAACCAATTCATGTTGCTCTGACAATTTTATGAGAACAGAAATTAAAAGAATACAATTATAACTACTGTCCAAAAAGTTTGCTCAGGGTTTAGCATCAGACGATATGTAATGCACTATGGGTTTTCAGATGGCAACATGCGACTCTTCCTGGAACCTTCAGTCGCTTACGCTGCTGTAGTTCACAAAATTGGATTTTATTTAAATAACCAAGAAGAATTGGTACATATTTTATTGAGCACTTTAGAAGACAACACGAGATTCACTGCAGCAAGTCATGTTTTTAAATATAAAAGGGGAATTAGTAAAAAGTTAGGTTCATATCTAGCATGAAACATGAACGTGTTGCTTTCAGGAGCTTCGAGTTTTAAAGACTGAGAATTCTACTTACATCAAACAGTTCAAACACATCCACATCACAAAAATCTTAGTATTGCACTATAGGTCCTCGTTTGATACACACAATGCACAATATGCATCCGCATTACCCACATACAAAGGGCCATCAACAACACATCAGCAGAGCCAGGCAGAAACAGTCAGGTCAGAGGGGTTGTAAGTTTGCTGGGAGAAGTATGGCAGTAAAATTGAGCAGTCTGGACCACCAGCATCCAACGCAAGCCCCGTTTCTTGCTGTTAATGCAACAGACATTAGGACTGCAGCTGTGCTACTGTCCTGTGCAGAGATAGCATAATATATGGCCTTAAAGACTCTTTTAAATAAGGCTTGTCTTAGCTGAAAGCCATATAATAACTTGTAATACTAGCCCAAAGTACAGTATGGCAGCACTTTGGGATCCACTTCTTTAACAACAGCTGCCAAATTCAAGCAGGTGCACTATCGCTTTGAAATCTGCTGCACCACATAAACAGTTCTGTGCAAAGATGGTAACACCGATTACTTTTTTCCCCCTCATCCTCAGCTGTACGGAGAATGCTAACAGTTGAGAACACAACAGCGGGTGACAGAGATGAACTGGAAAATGGAAGTCCTACCTAGCTATAAAAGAGGTCCTACTTTGTCTAAAGGGACAACTTGGAAGAGGTGACAGGCAAAACATTTCCATTACATCAACAACGTGGAAAAACAAGTGAACACATAACATCTATGAAAGTTACACACTGCCATTGTGGTGCTTAAACTCACCCCACCTTGTATCTAAAATTCAAGACAAAGGTCATTTGAACGTTCATTGAAGGCAGAAGTCCTGGGCAAGGGAGATGACATTAAAGCTGAATGCTACTCTCCCAAAACAGTCCAATAACAAACTACGACAGTTTTCCAACTTACAAGTGGTCTCCCTTCTTTTCTCTGTTCCAATCCACCTCACTTTGGCTGTCGGGTGCTCGGCTCTGCTGCGGCACTCAGGTGCTACTGTAATACAAATAAGACTGTCTTCTCAAGTGGGGTTTGCAAAACAGCACAACTAACATTGCGTTTGATACCGTGAACATTTTTGAAACAAATTCCGCACATACAAACATTACAAAACAACTTCTACAGACCATTACAAAAATGGGAACAACTTCACTGATCTTCAGTCCAAACTCCAAGGCGGATTTGTTAGTCACTAAGACCAAAACAACCGAGAAACAGAAATTAAACTAACATTTAGCTTACATATCATTACATTTCGTAAAACAAAAGTGTTAAGACTTTATTAATTTATGAATACATAGAAAATTCAAAATCCCTAACATTTAGAGTACCCCCTTATACTAAGCCTGTTTGTAGTTTCTTTGCCATCAGTGCCAAGTAATTAATCCCAGACATCACTGTTGAGATGGCTAACCAAGACATCTCAGGCTGAACAGAGCAACCTCTATTTAGTCCTGTGAGGACACAGCCAGTATCAGCAGCCAGCCACCACCTGGTACAGATTAACCAGACTCATTACGAAAAAAAACCCCTCGACCCCACCCCACCCCCTTTTCCAGGGCAGAAAGCCCCAAGATGCCTCAGTTAAACCCCAGAACGGAGACGGCCGCTCCGAGCAGAGCAGCACTTCAGAATGCAACGTGGCCGTCTCTTTTTGTTACCTACAGGGTTACATTTCCCATTCCTGCACAGTATAGTGCGAGCTCTTCCCTGCTGCCAGCTTCCGTTGCACTCAGTGCATGTCGCTCATTACCCATGACAGAAATTTTTTGTTCTTGTCGTTCCTTGTGTGGTTTTTTTGGTTTTTTTTTTTGTTTTTTTTTTTGTTTTTTTTTTTAGATAAATAATGGAAGTCTACAACATGCTTTTTCAGGTACATGATTGGTGATTATTATACAACAAGTAGTCCGTAAACCAGTTTGCCCTCTGAGGAACTGTCAGGCTATGGAGACGGTTGTATTCAAAGAGCAGCACCTTGTGTTGAGAGCAGCGAAGGCGGAGGAGAAGCCCTCCTGCAGTACGAAGCTCCCGCCTGCTGCGGCGGGGAAGCATCAACATGAAGAATCTATAAGTCTTTGGCGAAGTTTTTTATCTTCTCTTGGACTCACGTTGCCACTTCCATCATGGTCTGTCAAAACTAAAGAGAAAGTAAACCTTTAGAAGCGAAATGGCCATCAAACCTCTCGCCATATTCTCGTTTACAACGGAACTGCCACCAAGACAGGGCGGCAAGGCCGGCTGTCCCGCGCTGTGCTGGAGCTGCTGAGCAGCCGCCGGCTGCCCCCGCGCAGTCCGCATGCCCTGCGGCCTCTCCTGCCTTTACGGTCCAGAGTCAGCACCTACCACTGGTTTGTTAACACGGTTACTAACTAAAAGATGCTGATGCCACTAGTGGCAGAAGAAAAGATGATGAGCCACAGGCGAAGGTTTGCTGATGGGGGGTGAATTCTGCAGCTGCACCCAGGCAGGAGAGGGCTGCACCAGCCGGAGCTGGTCACGAAATAGCAGCTTCTTTCTGCAGTGCGTTTTAACAGAGCGTCAAGCATGAGTTTCTTCTGCTCTGGAGGAAAACAAGTCTTTGAAGTGCTTTTGTGAGATGAAAACAGTCCTAAAATTCTGCTTTCAGATAAAAAAGGAGTCAGATTTTCTATTAGCTTTTTCAGCTGCTTGAGCAGAGAACTCCACCGCGGGCTCTTAAATTCTCCTACCAAAACCCACCCACCTGTCGTTTCAAAAAGCAACACATTTAAGAGGAAAACTATTTTCTGTCAGAATTACTCCAAACTTCTGTGCTAGAGCTGGCTGCCAGCAGTGCTTCTTCTAGTTTGAAAATAATTCTGCTAGTTTGTTTTGACTTCCTCTGTTGTATAAATTGACTTCTCCAAACCTCAGCCTGCCAGAACTGCTTGACCAAAGCATAGAGGAACAGTTACCCTCTGGGTGCGGCTGCTTCTTTTTTCTTAAGCACAGGACACAGCTTTCTGAAGAGAAAGTAGATTTCATTTTTTTCCTGCCCTCGAAACAGTTCTTTAATTTGCCCTCAGCATTGTGCTCGCCTACTCAGGTCAGCTGCTAAATGTTCTATAGCATCTTCACTTCCATGAGTGAAGGACTGTGAAGAGGCAGCCCACAGGGTCTGAACTACTTCATTCAAGGGATGTAGGCACCGGTGTCCTGCTGCTTCTGTGGGGACAGCTGCGACAGCGGCCATGCTCACATCAAATGGGAAGAAAGGCCTTCCATCCCTTTATGCCTCTCCCTGCATATCTGGCTTCTCTTCTCTAATTCTGCACTTGAGGAGGGAACTGGAATCACATTTAAGATACGCCACAGTTTTAGCACAGAATCTAAGACTATATCTCTTACAAGAGTGATTGCTCAGAGCCACTCGTGTCTGGGAACTGGTGGGAATATTCAGAGAACAGCTGCACCAATCCAGAGCGACTCAGACCATTCTGGCAAAAATCACATTACAGTCAGTCTTCCTCTCCCTCTGCATAAGAAGGAACAGGAGCTTGTTCAGTGGCCCCAGTCCCACTTCCCTTCTTTCATCATTTTTTGTTCCTCCGCCAGCGGCATTTCTGAGCATCAGACTTATTTTTACATCCATCTAAGATTTCTGCCAAAGCCTGAATGAAAAGCAGAAGCAGCAGTTACTACTCTTCTGAGCTAATCTCTGAAAAACAAATGTCGTGAAACCACCAGCTTTTCACTGGAGCTTCTTCAAGCACAACCTTCCATAGACCAACCTAGTGCTCTTCTACTGTGCGGTTCAAGTTCGGACAGCTGAAGCCTCTTACTGCTAGAGCAGAGAAGGCAGCAAGGACCACGAACCTAACAGACATTTCAGCGTCTAGCCCGTGCCACTGACTTGCAGCACCACAATCTTGTGGCACGTATGTGAAGTTATAGCAGTTATACTGGAGACAACATAGCAGGTCCGTTTTTCTTGTAGAATATATTAAAATGTTTTTGGTAGGAATACACATCTAGAAGAAACCTGCTTTGTTTTGCATGAATGAACTTTTGGTTTAATGGATTCCTTATCTCTCTATATCAGCAGGTTTGGATGTGGTGTTTTTGTGGTGTTTCTTTCTTTGATTTTTCTTTTTAAAGAAAGAGCAGGTCACCTTACCTTGTAGCTCTGTTGCATTTTTTTCCAGCTCTTCTGTAGTTGTTTCCTCAGGCTTCTCCAACACAGTGGTCCCTGGCTTTCCATCTATGGTATCTGTCTTAATAGTACCAAGGTTTACCAAAAGTTGCATGACATCAAACTTCTCAGAAACTGCAATGTTCTCCAGCACTTTGAGGCATTTGAATGATTTAAGTTCACTCACATTTTCCTCAAGAAAGAGGAGGTAAAGGCTTAAGTCATCAAAACACTTTGACTTAAGTTTCAGAACATCGAAAGTTGGCAGGATTTCATACACTTTGAGAATACCCAAATTCCACCTCCACGGAACAAACATTGCATACACTACCAGTGGCATCACTAGAAGATAGACTATCAGGTTAATATAGCTGAGTACCTTGAAGACACCAACAGCAATAAGCTTGCACTGAACCACTTCTGGAACAGTTGTGTCATTCTTTAAGATCCCAGTTTTGATAGTGCAGAGAAACTCATCACTCAAAGAGGAGAGGCTAATGTAGTAGCCCAGGTAGAGGCATGCAATGAAAATAATTACTAGTGTGAGTAAACGGCAGATCATGTATTTAATTATTAAGCATTTGGAATTCTTCTTTGTCTTCAGGTACTGCTCCACAATTGGGTATTTAAAGTGGCTTTCAGATATTTCCCACAAACTGAAAGACAAAAAAAAAAAAAAAAACCTCACATAGATCAGATGCTGCAGCATTCACCTACCTCAAACTTCAAAGAAACCTAGTACTCCAAAATAGCCACAAGATTGGAATCCCTCTTACTGGGGTAAATCAAGGGTAGTTTTAATGAAGTCATTAGAAACCCAACAGAATAGCAGAGAAATGAAGAATGTTGATACTCTAATACAGAAAAGCCACTTAAGAGACAAAAGTATTGCCCTCACAGCAAAAAATATCTTGTTCTTTTCCAATACAGAACAGGTATAGTAAGCAAATCCATGAGGAAAAGCAGACTTCCCACGCACTTGTTCGATAATAGCACACTGGAAGGCTTTTTTCTTGTCAAGACCTAACACAACATTTTAAAGAACAGGCCTAAGTCCCCATTGCATTGCTTGTACCCCCACAAGCAAAGAGAAACAGGTACCCTGACAGAGGATGAAGCAGAAACTGGATCTGGTTAGAACAGTGCACCAAACTGATCAAGCACCAATTTTGCTTTTGTTGGTTTTGGTGGGTTTTTTGTTTTTGTTTTCTTTAAGTGGAAGCTTTGCAGATGTAGATCTGAAAGGACAGGAGATGACAAAAAACAGACTTTGCTCACAGTTTGCAAGCTACTGTCAAGAACATTGAGCAATGAGGACTGCAGCCACCTCCATTTTCTCATGCTGTGGTGGGTAAAACTAATTAACACCTACTACAACTAAAGGAATCACGACATCTCAAGTAATTAGTAATCTGAAGAGCTCATCAAATGTTTCCTTTGAAAAATGAAAGTTATAAGTGCCAGCTCCAAGTGCCCACAGTAATAATTTCAGAGATCTTTTTTTTTTAACCAAATTTAAAAGTGTGTCAGGTCACCATTCAAACCTTTGTAATAAATTTAAGAGAGTGCAGGTGTCACATCTGTTAAGAGCTTAAGGAAAAGAACAAAGAAAACCAAGCCCCAGCATCTTACCTCTGTGTCAAGTTCTCATTAACAGCAGCAGCCAAGTCAGTAGGGTCCCTGGGGTCCCCGCTGCGGATGCTATTAGCAGCTTTGATCGCCCTGTTATAGGCTTTGTCAAGTTCTTCCATAATAAATTTCAGGTCTGAAGAAAGGTGAGGTGCTGCGGTGAAGCGCCAAAACAAACATGGTAGATACAGCAGGATAGCAACGAGCAGAAGTATGTATGGAAAGAACTGAAGGGAGAAAAAAATTATGATTAGGCTCCACCTATATATAAAGTATGTCAGCCAGTCACCATCGTTCCCTATAAGTCTGTTAAATTCCCTATAAGCCTATTAAATTCCCTATAATTTTATTTAAATGCTTTTACTATAACCCACTTTTGTGGTTATTGGGGATATGCAGAAAAGCGAAATCTGTTTTCACACAGCTCCAGCAACCTTGCTGCTGCTTAGAGCTTTGCTGAAAAAAAAAAAAAAAGGGCAGAATAAAGTTACCATGATCCTGATAACATTTTCATTGCATATTCAGAACCGCACTGCTGAAGATGAAACTGAGAGAGGCAGCATTAACCCAGGGAACAACAAATAGCAAAGCCGACCAAAGCAGCTATCAGAGAGGCTGACTGGAAGAAGAGGATAGTGTCACATAACTCTTCCTCCCAGACGTGTCACCCCTGTTCATAGCAACTAAAATGCTCCGAACACCAGCAAAATCTCTCCTGCTCTCCATTAGCTGTAGGATGTTAATGAATAGACCCTTTATAGCATTGCATCTACCTGAAAACACACACATCTGTTCAGAGCGCATGATATACAGTAACTGTGAAGGATGTAAGTGTGGTTGTAATATTTAAGGGTATCTAAATATTTTTAGATAACTCCTAAATAGAAACCAACACACGGCCTCAGAATGGTCTGGTGTTAATGCAGCGCTGCGAAGTCAGCCCTTACGAAGTCCCCATCTCTTAGGGAAAGGGCTGAAGCAGTTATAAAATACGACAGCTTGAAGTCTTTCTGTCATTCTTCTAGTCATCAACAAATAGGAGTTTTTTCACCATGAGATTTAATCTCCAATTCCCTCCAGCTGCCGGAAAGATGCTAATTTCTACCTACTGTGACATTATTTTCAAGGTGTACATTCAAACATAACATAACCCTTACAGAGACATGATGTAAGATCTAGTTAGACAAGCAGTTAGTGAACAAAATGTATTGCAAATTTGGCTCATCTCTAATTCATTATGTTCAACTTTTGCTAGTAAGCACACTTAACTGAAATCCAGCATCAGTTCCTAAGGAATTTTAAATTAGTTATGGTGAACAAATTTGAAACAGATTTAAGGCATCCTAAATGTTACAGCCATGCACACATACACATTCATTGTAAAAGCCAGTGGAGAATTTTAGAGGAAACTTGGGACTGAAGTCATTAACCACTGCAAGTGGAACAGCTCCACTTACATTTGCAGATATTTAACAAAATGAGAATCTGGACCTAATATTAATATGTTAACTTGTGTTTGCATTAATCAAGAGAGATTACAGTTTTGTATGCACAAAATAAGTAATTTGGTGTTATTGAACATTTTATCAAGGAAAGCTACTTCTAATCTCACCTACCATTAAAGCAAAATCCTGTTATTATTAATACTAGGAATGCATACGACATATTAGTACATAAATAAAAACTGACTTCTTAAAGGAACTGCATCAGCACCTGGAGACAGTAATATGAACCATCATTGTGGATGTCCACGTTCTCTGCATAGCAGTCCGACTGGAAGATTGTGACACACAGTAAGGCAAAGCCATGAAAAGCACAAAACAGCCAAAGAAAACTGAGGATGCTGTATGTAAAAGTCAGCTTCCCCTTGTAACCCTTCTTGTAAATTCATACTTTAACTGTTTCTGCTCAGCAGCAACATAATTGAACTTGGCCAAAATTGCTACTTCAGTCTCTAGGTAAGCCCTCGAGAAAGAAAACTTCAAGAAAGGCTCACCTTTAAAACTGAAAAGGAAATCCTGCAGGGATGGGCTGACTCAGTAACAAGATTGTTTCAAACCCCTAGTTAAGTTAGCAAGGCAGAGTTGACTGTAATTATACTGTACATCCCACTAGAGGTAGCTCTTCCCCACCAGCGAGGAAGAAGCATCAACCCTGTACTGCTGTATTATAGCTGTGGTCTGTCCCCTCTCCACCGCAGTGGATTGACCCCACAGGCCAGAGGGATCTAGAGGATTCCTTCTGACATCCTGGAATTGCCGAGGACTGCTAATCTGCCCAGTACTCCCACTGAAGCCATACTATCTTCTGCACCACTAAACCACGCTCACCGAATGGATCATCTATAGTTACCATCAGGAATTTCTTCCCTCCAGAGCTCTGACCTATGCCAGCAGCCAAGAGAGTCCTTAGGTGTGGGTGCTGCTCTTCTTTTCGATCTGCTAACTGCTTTCGACCAAACTGAGCAAGCTCATTCTCTCAAAATCACGTCCTTACTGGCTGTCGCCTCTCAGCCCTACTTGCTGCACCCTTGACATGATCCTTCCCCTGCCACCTGCAGCCCGCAGAAACTGCGCAGCGCTCTGCCCTCGCTATTGCCTCTCTTCCCTCTTTGCACACAGTAGATAACCTCAGATCGCCTGGTTTTTTCCCAGTCTGTCCTTTCCAATTGAGATGTAAAGCTCTGCCATGTGTCCCAAGGTGTTTTTGTAGACATCTCTTCAGCTCAAACCAAACACCTCAAGAATATGCCCTTCATATTTATCACTGGGGACAATGACACCAGGTCTCACAGGTCTAAGTCCTGGATGCCTTATGGTTTCATGTCCAGGCTCTTTCAGTCCTCTGAATTCTGTATTATGTAGAAATAGAAATGACCTATCTACGAACACAGCTTAAACTTATCTGAGCTCCTCTAAGCTGCTGCAAAACTCTTTCCATAGACCTTAACAAATGCCAGCCTGTGTAAGATTGCTGCAAAGCCTGTTTGACTTCATGACTCTGTCATACACATCTTAGCACCCTTCCAGTGGTGCCAGGCAGGGAATGAAACAACAAAGAAACATCTGATTTAGTAAGGAGCAACCAAGATTCTTATACTGGTTTATACCACCTGGCTTTACTACTCACTCATTTGAAATTTTACAGGCATCACAGGATTTATGAATTCCCTTTCTGACCTGCAAAACTGGAAACGCCACCAGCAGTATCCTATTAATCCTTGAGATCTCTCTACCCTGAGGCCTGCAAGACATGTGTCAAGAGGCAAGACGGTTGACACACTGAAGTCACAGCCCAAAACCTCCATTGTCCCAGTCCCCATCTCTTCCTTTATACCTAGAAAAAGACTCTGTGGGCACGTTCTGTACTTGTGTAGCACATTGGCATCAGCCCTGGTGCTCTGCCCCAGACCTTCCCCAATTCCCCCATCTCCCCTGCCTCGTTACAGACTGTTGTCTTACGAAAACCAGCCTCTGCCACCTTCCCTTGCACCTCCTCCTCTGCCCGACTCCCTCACCACTGCCTTTTCACCTAGAAGCATCACACTGCCGGGGCAAAGGCACATTTGCCACGCATTTACTGGGCTTCCCCTCGCCAGGCTCTCATCACTCCCAAAGCTGTAGCTCATGGCAGCATGAGCAAACACTATCCAGCTCTTTTCTGAACGGTCTCAAAACCAGAGCAGCAGCGTGACCATTAGTCCAGCTCTTTTTGTTTAGAAACAAAAGCCTGTATTTGTCAGCCCTTCCACAGCACTTGATGCATGACTCCATCCTTCTCGGATTCTGGCTTTTTTAAAAATGACAGATACGCTTGTTCTATTTGTTAACAGTAGGCTTAGATAACTAGCAAATTGTTGTGAATCATTAAAATTTAAGGCCTTGAACCAACAGGCAGAAGTGAAAATGCAAAGTCATCTGGCACGAGTCCTAGGTTTCAGAGCAACAGACTCGGATTATCCAGCTCATCTGACTACATTTTACAGTCACACATAATGACTTCCTGTTTTAAGAGGAGGACTCTGTAGTATTCGTACACAGATGAACATGTGCCATATGCCTGCCTTTTATGGTTTATGTATTTACTTCCAAGTTACCAAATACACATGGAGGAATGCAACTTCAGTCTTGGGAAGTTTGTAGTATTTAAGTTAAATGGGAAGTGTCACTGACCTCAAGAACTGTATGGTCAAAGATACGCCAGAGAAAGATATTGGCCTAAAGGTAAAACTCAGTTTTTCCTTTGCTGTCTAGTTACCAAGTTCCTTTTCAATGGCAAGTTCACAATGTTGGATGTAAGATGGTATGAGACAGCATAACTGAAGAAAGGTCCTCTGAAAGTAGATTAGAACAGATACATTAGAATAGATACAATATCCTATGGTTCAAAATGCTCCTTTCTGAACTCCATTAGTGAAAGCGCACTGAGGGCTACCACACCGTGCTTCAACCTGGATGCCCTGAGTCTTCATTTCCACCCAGCTGCAAGGAGAAAAGGACAGGCAAATGCCCTTCGAGTTTGGCACTCAAAAACAGCGGAGGAGAGCTTTAGCTAGGCTAGTCCTGGTTTCTGGACGGTACTAGGCATAGGCATTGTGTGATTAATATTCAGCATGAGACAGACAAAACTAGTAGTGCATGCACCAGCGACTCAAACTAGAGTCGTCTGTATGTTTTCTGCTAAGTATTGCCAAGCTCCCGAAAGCTAAAGATGATGGAAGCAGGTTCACCTGCCTTGCCTGTCCCTTAGTCTGATGGCAGCCTGGGTGGGACAGCAAGCTCCTGAGGAAGCAGAGCACTAGGAAGCCAAGAGGTCAACTGCCCCTCATTCTGTACTGCTGCAGTTCATTTCACTTGACAAACCTTTGAGCTCTGTATGCATCACAGCCTGTATCGTTACTCCTCCTGAAAGCCAGAAGTACCTCACACCTGAGCAGGGTACGTCTGACAACTCAACACCAGAAAAGGCCGAAGCCCGTGTTAACTGGTACTGATGAGGCACTGAAATCCAAGCCTTATCTCAGCAGAAATCTGTGCAGAGAAGGATTCCTCCATCCAGGCTAAAGATGTGTGTGCTCAACTTCACTGCTCTGCAACAAGTAACTGAAATGGGAACTGCAGAATTAGCGCCTCTCTATCTCACGGCTGTACTCTGAGAGCAACACATCCCACAGGGCAGTCAAAGACGGAAAGAGGACCAGATCTGACACCGGCTGTCTGGTAGCCTGTGGCACAACACTCCACCAAGCCCTGCGATACAGAAAGCATGATCTTTCTGGACAGCAAGAGCTTAGGAAATAGGATGTCCAGTAGCGTTACCATGCAGAGCCCTAATCCCCCATCTCAGCACAAGACGTTGTTTCCAGTCTTGTGTTCTACACACTTGCAAAAGCAGCTATGAAGGTTATCATCAAAGCAAATAATTTATGCACATCAAAACGCTTGCGCTTCACAGATGTGTGCTGTTTTCTTAGTCACTGACCATAAACAGGTTGAGCAATTTTAAATCAATACTAGCTACTCTGAATGGAGAAGAAAAAGAACCTGCACGCATGCAGTCCGAACTCTAGAAATCTCATATCAATTTAACACACTGAACTCTTCCGAAGTCATGACCATTTATTCAAGTGCCTGCATTTGCTCCTCTCATGAAGATTACCTACACAGACTGAATGCATGTTTTCCAAAATAACTCGTCTTACCAGAATTTGTGAACATTTACATTCAGAGAGATATTCAGAATGACATGAGCCATCTTCACTACATTTCAGTTCCTGATACACAGGCATAGCCTTTCACTGATAAATGCGCATACAGTGCTAGAACTACAAATATTGAAGTGAATTCCTAATATTCTCATGACATGATTTTTTTCACCTTTTACTGGGAGGCCAGGGAAATAAATGGACTTGATGTCTTCAAAGCTGAAGTTCCTTTGTCAGAAATCGAGTAACTGTTCAACCAGAACGTATGCATGGGCATAGAAAAGGAAGTGTTTGAGTAGTCTGTTTGCGTAAGCACATAAGACACTGCAATCATGAGACCGTCTTTTAAAGGTCCATTAGCATCACAGTCTCCTGAAGGTGAAAGGAAAAACCAGACTAAAACACAAAATAGCCTATTATATAACATCCTCAGCTTCAACTGTGCTAAGATACAGTAAATACACAGCAAATAAGTAAAAAGGGCATTTAAAAAACTTCTTCATATGCTCAGATATGCTTTTATGATCCAAAGAAAATACAGCTGCCAAGGGTGGTGTGACACAAAAGGCATTTTCAAGGACCTAATCTACAGAAAGCTTGCCAAGGTCTGGATAAAGATGGCTGACAGAAGATGAGAACCATTTTAGTGGCATCTAGAAAACAACAGTTTCCTAACTTTACTGCATCTTCAGTTCTTATTTCCTCTGGGCAAACATTGTTAAAGTGACTGCAAGCGTTCTGACTTCTACCATACCTAATAGCGGTCAAACAGTATCTTTAAGTACAACAGCACAAAGCTGTTAAGCTGCACAGGTCTGAATTACAGCCTTCAGAATATTCATTGGCATACAGTACTCAAACAAAGAAGAAAGCACTGAAGTGTCTTCACTCACTTGAGATGAAAATATTTCCCATTAAAATAATTTCTCATTAAAAAGTATTTCTCATTAAAATCAAGATCATGGTGAAGTGTCTGCTTCTTCAGTTCCAAATGTCTATTTGCCACCACGAAGAGCCTAAGCAAAGGCACCAGCCCCAAAAAGGCTAGTGACAGCAATGACATGTTTCCAGAAGCAAAGGTATTAAGCTCCCTCCGGATACGACCCTACTCCTGTTTTGAGTTGACAGGAGATGTTTCATTGGTGTTCAGTGCAGAAACAGGAGCTATAAATGACTGGCTGAGATACTATCCTGCCTCCAGACCTGAAAGTGAACCTCAAACCATAGATGACCTTTTTTACCCCACCTGTTACTTACTTTGTTTTGACACAGCTTAAAAACTGTATTTCTCCAGTTTCAGTTAGTAAGACGAACACGACTGAAGTAGCTCTAACACTACACTCTCAAAGAATGGTTTATAAACGCATCTACGTTCAGGTTTCCTTGCTCTGACAGCCCTTAATCCCTCTGAGTGGGGCTTTATAAAGCCTATAGGTGAAACATGAGGCGTCCTCAGTCAACTAAGAAGTTGTACAAACAGTGAGTAACGAGAACCAGATAACAATCATGATTGTAATCATAACAACAACATAATGAAGAACCTCAGGTGTTTTTTCTGGTGTATTTACAGACAAGCAATTCAAAGAACAACCCACAGGTCCACGGTAAATCCTACTTCTATTACAGAAAGTATCTTCAACAAGGTAAATTTCACTTCAGGCATACAAAGACTTCAGACCCACTCTTCGTATGCAATGCTTTGAGCAGGTCCCGCAGCACTTGCCCTGCACTTTTACAGAGATCTGAGCCAGACAACTGACCTCTCCTGGCTGTGCCATGTGTGAAGACCTCTTCTTTCTGCTGTCAGTCAGATGAAATGTTTGTCTGCGTTTCTCAGTGGTACGGATTCCCTTCTTCTAAAGAACCACCTACTCCCTTTACCTCTACTTTGCTTACTTTTATCTTCCTCCTTAATTCTCCCCAATTAATAACAGACTAGAAAACAGAGTAATTAAAAAAATCCCTAGAAGTCTCTTGATCGTAGCCACCTCCATCCTACCAATCCAGATTTCAGCGCTAGAGAGAGGTCCAACTGCTCCTCAACTTGCTTGGTTGCTATCATGTTTGGTGGCTACGAAGAGCCAGTAAGATGATGATCACTGTTCTCCTGCACGTGTTAGTATAAGTATCTCTGTGCACTATGGATTAAAAAGGCTTCGCAGTGCAGTCTCCTCCTCCACTACGCTGCAAGGATTGCCCACTCACAATGGCCAAAAGCTTGTTTCTATTCCAGTTAAGGATCAAGCTAAGTTTTATCAAAATAAGCTGTCAGGTGGAGCACTCGTCTTTAGAGACAGAAAGCAAACTATCTGCACAGAGAGAGCAAATACATGCCTCTTCCACCCCATATCACCACTGTCTGTCTCTCTTTACCACTCATCTTTAGAAACCAGTATCTCTGTTCTGATATTGCAGATACACACAGGAAACCTCTTGAGGGAATTAAGCCTGAATGGAAAACCCCAGAAGAAAACAGAGACAACAGAAGAGTGAAGCCTGACCAGATTAATTTTGATAACAAACCTGAAGATGAGTCTTGTCAGAGGACTCAACCATATAATCATTTTGTCAGCTTTTTCACTGACAAAGAGGAGGAAATCTTAGTGTTAAACTAAGAATACAGGCAGGACATAGCACAGTCTTTTCTTTCCGTTTATCTATCTGCAGATAGTTTGCTTCTTGAATCGTGCATTTGAGTACACAACTCACCTTGCTTTCTGCTAAGGGTTATCCAGTGTGAAGAGTTATTCCGGGATCACTGGAAATTTCAAAAATCCTGTTCTCCAAGAAGAGAGGCCCTGGGCACCCTCCGGGAGTGCACAGACCGCCAGAGAGGCGGGGAACTCAGAAAGCCGTAGTATGCTCCTCCTCTCCACTCCAAAACAAGTTTCCAAACAGATACATTCAAGTGTTGGGAGAGATCTCCCAGAGCAGAAAGGACAGCAGGTAGAGGTGACCAAGCTTCAGGGATTGCCCAAAACTGAAACACAGATTTTACTGATTGAAAAAACAAAAATCCCAATGCAAACTTGTACTCTGAAATAGGAGGGAAATGGGAAGGTTTCAGTTTTTCTGTAGTGTAACCTGGCTTTGATAATCCTTCAGAGCAACCAGATGCCCAAAACAAAAGCAGGGTGAGCTGCTGCAAGGTGGCTTCTTCGCCAAGAGCTACACAGTCCTACTTCCACTCTACACCATGATGAGCACGTCCTAGGACGCAAACCTTTGACAGCACTTCTGACAAGAGCACAGGGAGTATGCCATAAGGAAACCCATCCGTTTCAATCAGGAATTGGGGCCTACAACTTCAATCCCCCAAAACCGTAACCTAATGCCTCCTTAAGCATTTCTTATGGAGCCTTGTAGCGTGCCAATATAGCAAGATGCTAACTGAGTCAGAGTATTAGAAAGAACGTAAGATGCTTTGCAAATAAATGCACTGCTGCTCAGAAAGCACAAAAAAGGCTCAAGAGTTGTCTTAGGAAAAATAGGGGCTAATGATCCCTGCTGTCCCTCTACTTGAATCCCTGCCCTTGCACTGGGGAGCCAAATCTTCTCTCATCTGAGCTTAGGAAGGCTCCCTTGTCTCATTAACACCACTGTGCTCCCACTAAGGCTCTGCTCATTTTAAAAATGGTTATCTAGCCAAAATCTGCAGAGCAATGACGTGGTAAGTACCTTGCAGGGCACAGCCTGCACCAGGAGACAACCCAAGCCCTGTTTTCCTGCAAAAGCGACCGGCCCCGTGGCAAGCCACCCAGCAGTGCATCCAGCATTTGCTGGTCCTGGATGCAAACAACAGCCAAACACCTTCAGATGTTCCCACCACAGTGGGAACCAAAGGTCAGTGTTAACAGCTCCAACACCGCTCCTTCCCTGGAAACTTGTTAAGCACGGAAGCTGATGAACAAGTAGGATATTAATTAATACTGCCCTCCAAACAGCATCTGCAGCTTCCAGTGCCCGGCTCAGTGGAAGGGTAGGTGACTAAGCATGGATTAAGATGGTTAAGACGAGGCACCCAGCCTCTGCTACAAGCTCTGACTCAGCTGTTCAGACATACTTCTTGCAGCCAGTCTGCATGGTATTTACAAGGAAACATCACATTCCGTTAAGCTGTCATGGAGGAGCTGTGGGAAGCAGGGCCCTGCATCAGTTCCTGAGACAGCACCAGTCAGCAAATTGACACAGGCTGCATCATAAAAGTATGACTACTTAAGCTATTAGTCATGGCTGGCACACTAGGACACTTACAGCTATCAGCAGGTGACTATGGCATAAAATTCAACATAAAGAAATGGGGTAATAAGAACTCATTCCCTCAACAGAAAGGGGCAGCAACGTATCCAGGTTTGCAGGTGGAGTTTCCATCCACACAAGCTGCCTGCATTGTGAGATGTCCCAACAGCTTCAACTGGCCTCTGCAGAAAGTCTGGCTGAAGTGAAGTGGAGCACTAACTGAGCACGGAAGAGTTCAGGCTGGAAACCAACAAGTCTGGCTTTAATAGTCATGAAATGCAAGACCATCGGCTCAAGGTTATCAGTGGAGCTAACTGGAGAAGGCAGTAGTAAATCCTTACAGTTAGTGATTTGAGTCAGCACGTGAATCAGAGACAGCCCTGAATAGTCCTTCAGAGGAGATACCACCAGCTGACTGGGTAATAAAAGCTGAGGTACGGGATACAGCAGCAAAACCCAGAAATACAGGTGCTGCAGGTCCCAGACCTGAGCTCCCTCTAACACCAGGTTCTCCTCTGCTCCCAGGTGCCAGGGGGATTATTTGCTGGGGCAAGTAATAACAGGGGGGAAGGCAGCACAAAACACCCCACATTCGCAGAGCTCCAACAGCATTTCTTACTTTGGCATCAGCACTGCCCAAACAGGGTGATGCTGCCTCTCGAGCTGAGTCAGCTCCAGGCATTGGCATGGTATCTAGTCTGGAACTCCTGCCAAAGCTTGGCTAACCGCTTTGAGCCAGCCTAAGTATCTTAGTACCCACTGCACTTTTTACCCATAGAATAGGTCTCTTACTGTGCATTCAGTATGATGATGCTTTACCTGGAGTAGCGAAAGCCAGCTCATGGTTAGCAAGGGAACAGCCTGTGGAAGCTCAGAAGAGCACACTGAAGACAGGGTTAAACCTCTTGGTACCAGCGATGGATTTCATCTTTCCCAAAATGCCTATCTGCCATGAGTTCCTCTCCATGCAAAACTGGCCAAGTGTAATACAATAAAAATACAAGATGTTTTTATTATCCTGTTTTCCTAAAGTAAGCTTTTGATACAAGCATTAGGGCAGTTGTTGTGTCTTGTATCCTGATTTTAAAATAGTTCCTGGCTAAAGCCAGGTGAGGCACTCAGCTCCAGGGCAACACAGCAACATTAACATTACTCTTGTGTCAGATAACTGGGCACATTTGTTATTATAGCACGACAGGCCCTTTATCTAAAAGCAGAAAATACCTCCTCTAGTACTACCCTCTTTGGAAGTAAAGGAAAGAAAACATTCTCTCAAAAAATAGAGAGTTAAATCAAAGCCAAGGACTATAGCAGAGAAGAGGAGCAAGAAAAGTGAGGCAAAGGCAGGCTTCTACATGGGGACAATTGTTGCAGGAGAAGGAGATCTGTACATACTTTATGCAGCCACAGGGGAATGTTTTCTAAGTTGTTCTGGGATGGTTGCTTCTGCTGCACAGCTGCCCAGCAGTAGGAGTCCACATAAGCGGCTTGTCGCCAGGAGAAGGAGCTGGGTGCAAAACAGCTTATCTGAGCACCTGGGAAAACAAAGCAGAAGTTATCATGTCTTTGGAAGACTAAAAAAAAAAAAAAAGAAATCAAGTTTAGGAAGAAAAGCTCACACTCGAGATTTCGTAGTATCCAAAGCTATGAGGTTAGCCGATCAAACGAAACACAGCAGCTCTGCAGGGAGGAGAGTCACTAAATTCCCACTGCACTCAAAGGGTTAAACTCCTACAGGGACTCTCTGATGTCTCCTAAGGGTTGAGACAGTACATTAGAAGCACTAGTCTTTCAGGCCTGTTTTCTGAAGTTTGGGGGGAAACTTGACCTCCGAGACCTGTCTGTCTCGCTTGCACTTGACTCAGCTTGGCCAAAGGGGAATCAGCAGATATGAAGTGTGATCAGATAAGGCTGGTTTCCCAAGGAAACAGCTACCATCACGAACCATCATGCCGCTGTGTTTCCCAAATGTACAACCTACCGCTTACACGTTTATTGAAACAAGGCCTCAAACACCATTCCCGCAGCCCAGCAGTCCTTGCAGTGATGCAAGGGCAAGTCTGGCCCAGAGTGCTGCCACTTCTTCTGCCTCTGAGACCACGCATGAATTCTGAGGGGTTCAGGTTACACATGTGAAAACAAGGATTTCCTCACGTAACTTCTGGCAGAGCAAGCGTGGCCTCCAGACACCTCCAAAGGGTGCCAGACCCCTCCTCACCAGCGCAGTGACGTGCTGTGCCCAGGATCAGGCGTACCACCGTCATCCCCACTCACTCGCAGCACCTCTCCGGCTGCTCACAAGCTTCAAAGGAAGATCAGGGCACTAACTGAGAGCAAGAGCAGCTATTCAGCCAGCCTCAGCCTGAGGGTCAAATTCTGCTCTGACCAGCTACAGGCACCCGCTGAGTCTTACTGCAGCATACCTCAACGAGGAAGAGTGGTTATTGGATGTGGAGTATCAGTGGCTCCTTGGATGAGAGCTAGTAAAACAGGATGAGGGGTTTTGATTTTCTTTCTGAAGCTTTGGTAGTGAAAGCAAAGGAACCCATACATTTTCAGCAGGTTTTCCTAAATGTTGAAACAGGATAGCTGTTTCACCGAACGATTACACAAAGTGGAGATGGCTCTTCCGTGAACACCCTTCTTCCAAGAGCAACCTCCAACGCTTCCTCTAACACACCACCAATATCAAAAGAGCAAGAGAGGGGAAATATTGCTACTTTTTTTTTTCTTAATATATTCATCAAAATTAGTGCTAATGGCATCGCAGTGTGCTTTACAGGGAAAAAGTATTTTGTGTAAGATTGTATCATTCATGCCTTTTTGCTGGTTTAGCTTTTAGAGAATAAGAACTTCTTTTGTAACAGCAGCCGACTGCATTTGCCTTGTAACTTGTACAGCCTTTTTACAACATAGCATAGTCAAGGAGCATTGTGAATAAAAGCCTTTCCTTATGAGTCACTATGATAATTATTTCTAAGGCTGTAGTATCATAAGAACATGGTTTGACCTGTCACAAGCCTCCCTTGTAAAAAACAAATTACTGTTTATCAGACTAGAGCTCATGTGATTTAGCAAAGTTGGCATCAGACAAGCACTTATGCTCTCCCAAAGTTTCAGGAGTTTCTGCTTTCAGAGACTTTCCATTAGCTGTGGAAGATCAAGAAATAATACACTGGGGGGGGGGTGGGGGGGGAGAAGAGCAGGCAATTGGAGTGTCTGTTCTCCACTGGACAGGGACCATTTATGCTCTGCTCTCATCACTTAACGAACCTCCTGCTGCTGGCTGCACCCTGTGTGAAGAAGCAAACAAATGACCCTTTCAAAGGGCGAGCAATAGGAGCATTCAGAAAGATGCTTTGTCCTGTTCGTGTCTGTGTATCTGCAACAAGAAACACATTCCGTGTGTTCATTCTTGTTAATGGGTGGGAAAACACTGAAAGTGATGGAGTGTTTAAACTGGTGAGGAAAAAGGCAGCCAGCCTCCTTCTCCAAAATTAGTGATGAAAAAGGCAGCCAGCCTCCTTCCCCAAAGAGTTATGTACACAGCTTCATACCAGAATAGCTACAGCAATGCCAGTGGTGCAGCAGAGCAGCGAACCCAGCTCTTCTGATCCCCAGGGTTTCAGCAGGGACATTGGAAACCTTTGGCAACTTGACAGGGGAGCCAAGCACATAGAGCTTGACATCAAGAGGAAGCTGGGGACACTCTGGTTATTACACTGGTTTTTAATTAACTTATTGCAGTCTTCGGTGTAAACACTTGTTAACGTAAAATACAACTTTACACTAACAGTGGTAACATTAAGACTTAAATGGAGAGGATGTTTTTGTGCATAATATACACAGATCATTAAATGCCTCTGAAAATGGTCACAATTTTCCATCTTTTTTTTTCCTTCCTTCTCCCCTCCAAAGGAACAATTGCAATAAATCTATACAGATAATTTACTTTATGTTGGGCTATTCTGGAGGAAGTGAAAAAGTAAATCTGTAGCTTTTATTAGAGGAGAAATTAGGCAAAGGGCCAAATGCCTTTCACAGAACCGCTGTGCACACACACATGCACAGGGCTAGTTTATGAAAGGCTAATAGTCCTCTGCTTTCAAAGGAACAGCCTCCTGGCTTGGTGACATGAAGCCATTCCCCATCCTTTGCTCCCACAAGTAACAGAAGGGGAAACAGAAAAGCAGCAGCCAAGCCCGTAGCAACAACAGGGAGATAAAGTACACAGCGAGAAGGATGAGGAATAATAAATGACTGCATTCGTTAAGCAGCTGCCACAACAGTCTTTGGCCAAGTTATCATTACACTCGGCAACGCACTTTTTTTGTAATCATTCCCTGGTACTAAATCAACTTCGGAGAGGGAGTGATGGGGATTTCACTTACACTTTTGCAAACAAATGAGGATAAAAAAACGTCACTTACTATGGTTGCCCTCGTGAGAGAGACCACCCAAAAGAGCTGCAGAAACTCAAGGCAGCAACAGGTGCGCAGCCACGTATGACAGAACGTCACTTTCACAAGCGTGCTAAGATTATCGGATGGAGCTGGTCACTGGCAGCGGGAATTACTTGCAGGCATGCAACGGAGGGCAGAGTACAAGGCCGAGTCACCGCTGCCAGCGCGCAGCCAGGCCGAGCCGTCACCCCGCCCAGCTGCGGCACGTCTTCGGGGTGCTCTGCCTGCCAACAAGCCCCCAGCTATTTCCTCCGTGTCTGTACCAGGACCTTTCTTCTGCAGCTGGCTCCTCTGCAGCTCCGAGACAGCACTGTAAAAACCAGCACGGGGCTGCCTGTGGGTGGAGGTCCTGTGCCTGCTAACACCTTTTCATCTGCTTTGCCTAAGGCTTGCAAGCTCATTTGGGTAGGATCTGTCATCAGGTGTCTAAAAGAAGACACCCAAATCCCAGCTGGGACTTCTCAGAGTTGAGGTGCAAGCAGTGGGCCTATTCCGGCTCCTTTTGCCCAAACGGAGGTGGAACGTTCGCTGCTGATGCTAAATGAGCAGGATACAAGTCACTTCTGCGATTCCCACCCTACTGTCCCTGGAGATGCTTTCCAAAAAAAGAAACCTACCTACAAAAAGAAACTCTCAGAATCCCCAGGAAAATCTCGCATCTGAAGGAGAGTCCCTGTTCAGTATCCAACTGCTCTGCTGGGGTGCCAGGCAGGATGAGCAGAGGGTTCAGCATCCTCTGGCTGCATCCCTTACCAGAGAGAGCGCAAAGCCAGCAAGCTGGACTGGTTTCCTCCCCAGTGGCTCAACACCCCTCTTCTGACTTAAACATGTAATTAAGAAATTACAACTAACAGAGAGTACTTCCAAGAATCAATGTTACTCATATGCCGAACTATTTTTCCTGAACCAGGATCAGGTGGTTGTCATTGACAGGATTATACCTTCAGTAAGTAATTATTTGGTTTCTAATACACTGCAATCACTGGAAAAAGATTTGCATAAGCTTGGATGAAAACCTAGCCATTAATTACTCCTATAACTTTCCACAAGGCAAAATGAACGAACCACGATACCCAAACACCTGATTTTATCTAGCAAGAATTATCCACGTTAGCAGCCACTAAAGAAAAACCCACAAACAAGAAAATCAAGGCACACATACTCAATGTACAGACTGCCAGGCACCATCCAACGCACATTCTCTACCCCAACATGAAAAAAGATTTTAAAATACGAAAAAAGATGTCCCAACGCATGCCAAAGAAGCAGCAACCGTATGTGTGGGTGTACACACATGCATTAAGAGCAGACCAGAAGGAATGATTTTATTAGATTTGCAGAGGCTTCTCACGGACCAAAGTGGCAGGTGGGGTGAAACAGGATAAACGCTGTGTTTAAGAAGGAAGTATGGAGAGACAGAAATGGGTGCACTGGAAAAAAAGAACCTGTTCCCTGAGGTTTACTTTGTCAACGGAGTAGCAGCAGAACGTAAAGCTCAGGTGATGCAATGTTTAAGTGGAGTGGGTCAGAGGAGTCATCAAGTATCTTCCCCTCGCCACAGGGCTGCCAGTTGTCCCTCAGAGAAGTCTCAAAATCATGCAGTGGGAAAAGAGCTGAGTGTTTATCAAGCATTGCCATCTGAGTGATAGGCTTTTTGATTCATGGGAAAAAACTTGTGAATGAAATTCTCGCCAGTGAAATTTAAGGAAAACAAAAAAAGGTTTCCCTTCACCTGACAGAGAAACATCTCAAAACAGTGGTGACATCCATCTGGCTCCACTGCCAACACTGATGGCACTCCAAATCTCAGGCAACAACAGAGGGCCATGCTGCTTTTTAAATCAATTCTGGCACCAAAAGCAGCTTACCATCATTTCCGTAGGAAATGTAAACCTGGCTCTGTAGAAGTTAAACTGAAAAAAACCTCCTCACCAACAGCTGAAGATGTTCACCCAAAGACAATTTAGACTTGACATTAAAGTAAACGTTTTTACAAGTTTGTCCTGGCTTCCCAGGCAGGCCCGTTCCTGATGCTGGTAACTTCTGCTCTTTACTCTTTATATGCCGAAGAGCAGCACAGCGTATGCTGCTGTTCTCTGGGGTCTGCACCTCTAACGAAAGATGCTTTGGAGTTCACAGTTTGTCTGGCTGCTCCAGACTGATGCTACTCACATGCTTGTTGACTCAGTCCTATCATTAATGCTCTGGGTTTCACAGCGTCCTGCTGAACTAAATGCAAGGTGTGCAAATGTCAACTATTAGCATACAGCCTGCTTCAGCAGCACTTGGAGATGTTTTTCAAGCTCTCAGCCAGCAGCTGCCATAGTAATAGTCTTTGGCCTACTTATACCCAACTTAACTTTAGCCCCTAGCTCTTACGGAAGTCACAAGATAGGATTATTTCCCAAAAGCCTCCCCAACAACTTGTGAATGTGAAGGGAGAGGGACATCAGCAGGGAGGGCCAGCGAGGAGGTAGCAGGAGAGGAAAGCAGCCTAATTCAAGAGTTAAGACTATTTTTTTTGTATATTTGTTGTGATTTAGTTTCACAATTGTGGGTCTGGTTGTTTTTTTTTTTTTTCCTTTCTGTACATTTGATTCTCATGACTGTTTGAGAAACATGATTAATGTGTATAGAGAGAAAGGCTCAACTGGACACCCAATAAGGGATGCTACAGATGGGCACCGCTGCCCCCGCGGCACTCATAGAAGCTGTTGGGATGCGGCACCCCGAGTTCCCCAGTAATACCCTTCACCCTGTGTTTTCTGCTTACATCCCACAGGCAGCCAACGGGGGGTGGGATGGGAACTAAACCAAACAAACTGGGGAGAAAAACCTTCCCAGAAGGTAGGTGGAAATTGAGCGGGGCAAGCAAGGATTGTCACCACTGGGAAAGCCCACAGTGGTCAATGGGGCCATTAACCCTTTGGTGTGTAGGGCAAGGCTCCTTTCCCACCTTTGAGCACACTGCAGCATCATAAGATGCATCAGAGGGAAATAAGACTTCTTAGTGCAGCAAATCTTCATTTTGACAGATTCATGCAGATGCTGTGGGTTGGTCCATGGCCAGGTGCTTCCTAACCCAGCATCCTGCCACAACTGACAAGGCAGTAGTGTTACCCAGGCCTTCGTGCTGGTAATACCCAAGTTTCTTAGGGTCTTTACTCGACACGTGATGGTTTCTGTGTCCTAGGAAGGTTTCCAAGGTGTTTTCTGGTATTGTAAAACAGAGATGCTAAAACAAGAGGATTAATTCATACCAGCTATGTATGAGCCATGCACAACCAACACTCCAGCTGAACATGTAGTAAGGGCCGCTGGTGGCCACCCTGAGATTCCCTTCTTCTCCCCTCTTCAGCCCCCTCCCTCCCTCCCTCCCTCCTTGTCTCCTTTCCCAGCCACGCGAAGCCGCAGCGAATGCAGCCGGCACACACTGCCCGCTGCACAGCGGTGCCCGAGAGCTGCTGTACACAGAAGGTCAAAAGACATCATTTGGTGACAAGAAGCTGCTAGGCTTAAGCACGTATGAGCAATTCCCAATTGCCTTCCTATGGGAAAAGACGCAAATATTTGATGTCGAGTAGGCAGCTCTCACATCTGCTTTTCTTTCGGCCGCAACCCAAGCCAGCCACTGATATTTTTCCCAGAACTAACTTGGAAACAAGCCTCTGCCAAAATTAAGCAGCTTGTTTTGACTTCCTCTCTGCTCAACTGACTATACCTGCTTAGGACTGCAGTATCCTGCTACAAGCAGTGCCTTGGTAAAATATCTATGTTTTCAGCTAAGTTGTTTACAGGAAGAAAGCATATCTCACAATATGCTCACACAGTTTAAAAACGGGAATCTCAATCCTGGCTTAAAGCTATTCTTATTAAAAACATGGTCATAGAAAAATGACACAGATAAAATTCTCTTAATTTGTGGCTCATATATTGCTGAGGGTGCCCCATCTTTTTTTTTTTTTTGCCTTTATAAGAGGGATGGGTGATTTAGCTATATTTATATGGCTTCTGTTACCATACTACCTGATCACCTGTAGTATATTTACTCCAAGAACAGCCAAATAATACAAGGGAATAATATCAGGTCATAACACAAGAAATACAAGCACACACAACTCAATCCTCACAATCCTACTGTTATTTCCATTTTCAAGTTTCCAGGATAAAATTCTATAAAATTGTATAAAACACGGTCTAGCTGTAAAGAGGCAACAGGTGCAGGATTTCAGGCAGCAAAGCTTCCCGGGGCTGGCAGAGAACAACAGCTCAATCACAACTAAGCACTACCAGAACCAGCTTCAAATCATCACAAACCTGCAGCTGACCATGGGTTTCTAAAACACAGTTCTCCTCCTGCCCCTGAAGGGTGCTGAAGTGCGGTGCAGGCCCTAACCCCAGGAGTTTTGGCAGCGCTCGCTGGCTGAGCGTGGCAGCTGGGTTTTCCATGCCTCCGGCAGAGGAATGCTCCGCGATACCCAACTGGAATCTTATTTATTTCCTGAAACTTCTAGCAAAACTAGAAGTTACTTGGCGGCTTCAGGAAACCTCCGTGGCCTTCGTAAACATTTTAATCATTTTGCACGACTAACTGCAACCACGCGTAGGAAGAAAATTGCAGTTATCTGAGACCACACTGCAACGACACAGGAAAGTAGAGTGGGAAGGAAAGGTGACAGCTCGAGGTGCCAAGAGAATTTTAGGTGGGAAGAATGCAATTATCCCAACAGAAATAGGAGCTGAGCATTCATTTTTGGAAAAGGTGCTCAATTTTTGTACCCGGAGGCAGAGACATTTCCATGCTGCGACTCACATACTGCTTTCACAACCACTTCTGAGTCTGAGTTGCTCTTCTTCAGACCTAAGACGGACCCTACCATTTTCTCTCGGTTTAGCACTCCGGAGCTTTTTCAAAGCACAATTACATCAGGAAGGGTTTGAAACCAATCCTTGCTTTCTATGTTATCGCTGGCTGAAGACTAGTGGTCACCAGGCATATCCAGCCCCAAGACCCTCTCTATCCCCCCTAAAGCCTTAATGGAAACAGCTTCAGGATCTCCCGTAAGCAGCCCACCTGCTAAGCCACAAGGACTGTGTGGGCAATAGGTGACAGCCGTAATAGCAGCGCGGCTGATATAGTATCACTTTCTGTATGGAAACCACGTGGTGTAGTTTCACTCACACTGGGGGCCTGGCATGTTTCTCGTACTTATTTTCATGTTTATTTTTCAAATAGAAGAGCTCAGTTTTAAACCCTGTGTTTTCTTCTAACAGGTTCTCATGATTATAAGCAAAATAAAGCACATGTAAGAGGTAGCGTGCATTTTAATTCTCGATTTATGAATCTGCTGCAGTCACAGATTCAATTTTAATTTGTTTAATACTGAAATACATTATATATAGCATGCACGGGGGCCCAAATATTTGATTAGTGAAGATGAGAACTTAACTCATCTGAAAGAAAGGCACACTTTAACAAACTCTGAAATTCAGCTGCGTCTTGGAGCTTTACGTAAGGAAGGAAAATGAAAGAAATACTTCGGTATACTCTCATAAAAGAGACCTTGATACACAGGCACTGTTTTCAAACGGGATCCAGTGCGTTTAGAGGAGAAGCAGAAGGAAGAAGTACTAAGGGGCCCATATACAATTTAGTATATGGAAATGCAAGCCCTCTTTTTCATTGCTTTTGAGAGGAAGAAATGTGCATATATCAGCAGCAGATCCAAAACTAAAAGCAGTCGGTTAGATTACAGAAATGCTGCTGTATCCATCCAGTCTCTGATTGACCAGAGCTGCCAGAGGGCTCGGATCCGGTCTCGGCATTCCCAGCCTGGTTGTTCCTGACTCCTCTCCACGGTTATTGCAGGCCACAGTGATTTGGGTCAAAACCACCCCTATTGCAGTAGGTGTCTGGGTAGATGCACATACAGCAGTCTGGGGCACCTTCTCTCTTAAGCGGTCTGGTATCTGCTTAATGCTATTATTTGTGATGTTTTCGCACAGATTCACCACTAATTCACAGTCCCATTCCACCTTGTACTCTTTTGACATTCGCTTGACTCAAACCTGTCGATGGTGTATCTCAGGTATACGGCACTGAATGCCAATAAACAGCTACACAGAGTAAATCAAACTATTTCTGAAAGGGTAGAAGGCCTGTGATTCACCCCGTCTCAAAATGAACAGTACTGCTTATTCACCTTTGAGATCTTCATTCATATAGTGCTATTTACATGCAGAGCCACTCTTATAAGCAAGCAGATTTTATAAGTAAGCCCCCAAGTTACAAGTCCTGGTCATTTGGATTTAAAAGTCTCCTCATCATTGCAGGCTCTGAAAAGGGCTGGCTACTAGGCGGCTGCACACGCACTTCTGTAACTTGGGGATGGGGAAAAAAAAAAAAAGGATAGCGACATAAATAGCAAACTTGGCCCTCCTCCTGTAAAGCATAGCTTCATCTACCGAGCCACACCAGAAGTCGGACTGGAAGAGCTGCAAAAGCGCAGCAGAGCAGGGGAAAGCTTTGGAGAGCGCTTCCACCGCCCATCCTGCCTCACGTCCGAGGGGCAGGCGACCACCCTCAACCTACAACTGAGCAGCCCAAACACAGAGGCCTGAGACCCCTTTCCCTTGGCACCTACCCCTGCCAGCCGCTGAATGACAGCGAGATCCTATTGCAGATTAGTCCAAGGGCCGGGAACGGCAGCTCAGGGGCCGTTTGCAAGGCGCAGCTCGGCAGGTCGCTCACGCTCAGGGCTGAGCAGCACCGCGATGTCTCCCGCGGTTCCATCGCTCTCCTCGCACCGCACCCACTGCGGAAGGTGCAGCCGCTGAGCTGCCGGGGCTCGGGGGCCGCCAGAGAGCGGCCGCGGTTAGGGCATGCCCCGGGGGGGGGGGACGGGGGGCCTGGGGAAGAGCGGGACCGGCCGGCGGGATGCCCAGCGTACCTGGGTAAGATCGCAGGGAGGCACCGCCTGCTCCTAGGGACGCTCTCCCGGAAAGCCGCTCTTCTCCCCACGGCCCAAAGGCGCCTTCTGCCCCCGCCCCCGAGTGGAAACCCCTCCCGGCAGCTGAGTCCCACGGACCGCTGCCCGCCCCCGCCCCGGAGCTCCGCACCGCTCCGCCGCCCCCCCGCCTCGCCGAGCCCTTTGTCCGCCGCGGGAGGCGCCGGGGGCGGGGGGGGGGGGGGGG
>JAVKLA010000026.1:15991294-16034256 GCA_034782735.1 Sagittarius serpentarius
CGCTCAGAGCGGGGGGGGGGGGGCCTCTGGGCCGTGCCCGGCGCCTTGGGGTGTCCCCAGGGATAGGGACCTGTCGTACTGCAGCTTGCGCCCATCGCCTGTGGTCCTCTCTCGGGGCACGGCCGGGCGGAGGCCGGGCTCCGCCCGCACCGCCCTCGCACCCGCTGCTGAGAGCCCGCCGGGCCATCTCTTCGCCGGGCTGGACAGCCCCAGCTCCCCCAGCAGGCCCTTCCCCGCCCCCGTCTGACAGGCCCTCCAGGCCCTTACCCTACCTAGCACCGTGGGCCCCGGCATTTCCCCCGCGCGAAGCGTTCGGTCGCCACCGCCCCATCTCAAGTCGCTTTTTGTGGGAGTCGGTGGGGTACCTTCACCCTTAACAACCCTTATATCTTTCCAGGTGCGCTCCGAACCTCTGTCAGCCCGGAGCACCCTCCGCCCCCCCAGACCAGGAGGTACAGAGGTGCCACCTCCCGTGCTGTGCTGTGCTGTGCGCGTAGCCCTCCCCTAGCTCACACTGCTGCTGCCAAAAGGGACGACAAATCGTTCCCTTCTCCGCTCAGCTCCCCCTTTATAAAACCGCTACCCTCTCTGCTTTCAATTGTCCTTTCTGTTTTTCCAAGCCGTCATCCAAGGAAATCATTCCTCATCTGGAAACTGTTCTGCAACACTGATCCCCTTTCTTGTTCTTTCTGTGCTGTTCTTGTGCCGCTGTGTCCTCTCCTGGCTGGGGCCGGGGAACGGGACTCAGGCTCCATTCAAGATGCAGGTGCCCCAGACATTTATGTAATGGTACTCAGCTGTTTTCTGGTTTGCTCTGTTCTTAATTCCTGCTGTTTCCTAATATTCTGTTGCCTTTCTGCCCACTAAAAAGCACTAATGTTCTCCTTGAACTGTTACAAGTCAGATCCCATTCCCGACGTGCTTAGACAGTATGATGCACATAGGGCTAGGATTGCTTTTTTCCACAAGTACTGCTGTAAATGTATCAGTATGAAATTTTATCTTTTTACCACTTATTGTTCATGCTACACGTACTTACGATTGTCACTCAACTTGGTCACCCTTTTTCACACCACTTACAGAAAATAGTGAAGAGCAAGGGTCCTTGCGGCACCCCATGACTGACTTTCAACGTGAAATCTGGCCACTTTTTCCTGTCTTTTAACCAGTTATTTAACCTCCGTGGACCCTTCCTGTCATCCCACGGTGACTTCATTTCCTTGAGAAGCTTCAACTAAGGACCTTCTCAAATGTCTTATGGAAATGTAAACAGGCTATATTCATCCAGCTCTCTTGTCTCTATGTTGAATCCTTCAAAAACCTCGCTGAGGCACAACGTTCTTTAAGAAAAAAGAAAGTATCAATTCTTCCATGATCTGTTCTGTTCCTTTGGCCACTTTTCTGGGTTTTTTTAGAACGTTTTCAGCCAGCTTGTGTTGTGTGGGGGTCAGAGCTGCTTATTCCTCTGGGAAGTTTTTAAAGGTTGATCTCGCATTTGTCACCTTCCAAGCTTTTGGTGCTAGGACAGTTTCCAAGTGCTACCCAAGTTCATAATCCAGACTTTTCGTACTCAAGGGCCTGTAGCACTCTGTGGAGAACACGCCTGCCCTGGTGACTTGCTCGTTTTGCTCTTTTGTTCATTTTGTTCCTTTAATCTGTTCCCACCAGTGCTTCAGCCCAACACAGATGCTGCCCTTCAACACAGGTGTCGGGGCCCAGCTGGCCACGGGGCAGGCAATGGTAAACTCAGCGCTTTCTGCTTTCTGTGATGCTTCACGCTCTCTGTGGCGGTGACATCCTGAGGCCCTGAGGACTTCTGGAGGCTCCGTTCTTGTTTCACAGCTGCCATCCAGCTGAGAAGCGTGCCAGATTAAATGAACTGTGCCAGAAGGTTCATAACAAATAACCAGATTTTTATTATCACTGTAATCACTTTGCCTGACTAGTTTCCATGGTCAAAAGGTATTTATGATTCCGTTTCTAGAAAGTCAGATGCATTAGCAACTCTAAAATGAAAGTACCAAATAATTTCCTTTATTAACTGCATATGTTTAAGTGAAAGGCTTTAATTTTGTATGTATACAGAGAGCAAATGTTCTGTACAGACAGACAGTGCTTTTGCACAGAACAGGAGACCTCCATTGTAATGTTTACAAAACAGAAAGATGAAAGGGCTTAGAGTATCTGTTGTTGTTAGCTCAAAGGGAAGATTTAGAGAAGGAGTCTGGAAGTGTTTATTGCTATGGTGTAACTCCTGTTTGGGCTCAGTCCTGCAGTTCTACCTCACGTGTGTGCTCTTAAATGACTGGGGAAAACAAAGAATTGAGAAATGACTGACAAACATCCAAGAAACTTTAACGTGTTGGTTAACTGGTCATCAGTCCAGGACACCATTAAGCTACAAGAAGAATGATGGGCAGTAAAGTTTCCTACACTTGAACATACTTCAAAACACAGAAGTGGAAAAAATAAAATAAAAAAAACAGCAACTTGAATTTACATTCAAAGTCAATTTTGGACAAACAGTTTCACAGACGTGTTTGTTCTGGAGTTCCTCTGCAAGAGCTGTAGCTGACGTGAGCAGGCAAGGATGAGCATTATCTAATCAAAAATGAGCTATAAATATTCAAGTATCACTAAACATGGCCTGATTCTGCTTGTCTTCCTTGCAGAGAGCAAAGATCACCCTCATTGGTGATGGCTCCATTACAGGTAGGGAGTGAGGTGCTACTCAATGCAAAGAAGAGGTACGGAATCAGGACCACAATGAGCAGCAATTACAAAGTCAACTAACTTTCTCGGAGGTTGCTCAGGGCTAGATTTTTAAAGGGATTAACAAAAGCTGTTAGAAACTAACAGCAGGGACACTGCTGAGCTCCGTCAGGTGCTAAAATATATTGGTTGGTCCCTAAATGCCTTTAAAAATCTGTCCCCAGTGCACAGTTTCCTCATTTAACAGGGCAAAAAAAGGAGAAACGCTTAAATGTCAGTGAATTCATTGAGCCAGACTTTGGGAAACAGCGGGGACATCCAGATTAACACCTGCTCCTTCAGAAGCCGGCACACTTAAAACAGTCCCTGGTGGTATTTATTCCCTAGCGTGAACCCTGTGTTTCTGCACAGAGTGCACGGATGCCATGCTGCCCGCTCCTTACTCCCATGGAAATCCTGTGCAGCCGGTGTGGATGCCAAGAGGTGTGCTGCTTTGCTCGGCTCGGCTGCCAAATTTGATCTTGGGCAAAGCTCAACTGAACTCCAGAGGAATGGAAATGGTGATGGGTGTTACGTGGCTCTCGGAGCCGAACCCTACAGCTCGTGTTCACTCTTGTGAGTGCTGGCTACGGGGTAGGACTATCAGCATATGTCTTGCTCCAGTTTTATTAGCAGCATGTCATGAAATCCGGTGCAGCTCCGTGAAAGATGGTAAAAGTGGGGATTTACAGGGAACCTGTTAGAAGTGCGCTTTTGTCATGCAGAGCCATGTAATGGATCCTGCTTCCTTGGCGGATGACGAGGCAGTAGAAGATTAATATTGTTGACAGCAGAACAAGTCCAATGAAAAAAAAGGCTGCGAGTATCAGGCTGGCTTCTCCAGAACTCAAAGTTTTGCCAAAAAAATTGCCCCCTTTGCTGTCATAATCTGTAAAAGAGAAGTAGTTCATGAGAAATGTATGCATGAACCTGAAGAGTTTTCAATTACATTAAAAAAATCCTTACCCTTTGCACTGGTTCCATTTTTTGCAGTAGTTGTATCATATGCTTCTGTTGTGAGTCCTCCTTCTGAAGGAGCTTCCCACTCTGTGCAGAGAGAGAAAAAGCATAGTTGAGTTGAAAGTCTTAATAAATACTTTTTTTCTCTTCTGCAAAAGTAGTGCTGATTTTATTTAATGATTTCTACCTTGCTGATCTGAACAGAAATCATGATTAGATCAGCACAGCTATTGCTCTGGGCAGCTCCGTGGGCAACATCCCCCTTCTCTATAGGCATCTAAGTTACTTCACTACTTACTGTAGTAACAGGACCAGGGGTAACAGTTTTAAACTGAAAGAGGGTAGATTTAGATTAGATATTAGGAAGCAATTCTTTACTGTGAGGGTGGTGAGGCACTGGCACAGGTTGCCCAGAGAGGCTGTGGATGCCCCATCCATCCCTGGCAGTGTCCAAGGCCAGGCTGGATGGGACTCTGAGCAACCTGGTCTGGTGGAAGGTGTCCCTGCCCATGGCAGGGGCATGGTGATCTTTAAGGTCCCTTCCAACCCAAACCATTCTATAATCCAGTTCTGCATTTGCTTATTCATTTGAAGTTTCACAGCCTGCATGAATATGTGATATAAAATAAATTCACCTTATCCAAGGAAGGAGTATTTTGGCTACATTTGGCATTACATTTGTCATCCTGCTGCTACAGGGGTAGAGGTACGAAGTGTGCCTGCTGGCACTGTTGCAACCCCTGCGGAGGAGTGTAGCAAGCACAGTGAGAACCCAGGCAGGAGGTGCTGGATCCAGATGTTTAGTGAAATGTGTTGTGGAGAGGCTCACAAAGCACTTCTGGCTTCAATCACAATTTGAGCACCACTCAAAAAGTTTGCCAACTTTTCTTAGTCAAAGGGTCACCTATTTCTTGGACAGGACGAACAATCATTTTCTGGAGCATCTTGTGTCTCATCTGGTCTCTGCCCGTGCAGGAAGGAGCTCAAATAACTCTGGGATCCAGCAGCGACTGCAGGGAGGAACCAGCACCATACCAGCCTGCAGGCCCTCCCACGCACTACGTGGCAGCAAGGCTGAAAAATAGCTTTGCAGTTGTTTTCTGCACCACCTGCGCATGACTAATGGTCCGCAGGCTGCCACTGTCCTAGAGGGGCTGATGAAGCACCAACTGCTTTTAAGTTGCAGGGTGCAGCAAAAATTCCTGTCTTTGCCGTGTCATTAGGGGTGTTTGCCCTGTCCCTAGATGATGCTAACTAGCCATGGCAGCAATGTACAGGTGCTTCCCACCAGCATGCAGGGTGCAGCAGTGATGTTAGAGCTCTTCCTTTCCTCCCTGCCTTCCATCTGACCTGCTGCGATACCACCTCCGAGTCCTAGGACATGTTTCTGATACTGCACCTGATTTATTGATGGTGTAGGTCGTCTCCATGCCAGCGTGGATGTGATCGGCTACGTGGCAGTGCAGAAGCCATGTTCCAGGGTTTTCTGCTAACAGTTCAATTGTCTGGAAAGTCCCAGGAAAAAGGTCATATACGTCTCCTCTGTGGTCCTTATCTGTCTGTGGCAAGGCAAAATGAGCATCGTGAGAGTTGTACCTCAAATATCCCCCACAGGCACTAAAATATTCCAGTTAGACTTTCAGCTCCTCAAGGTAGATCAAATGCTTCCTTGTTACACATTTCTAGTGAGCCTCATCCAGGGAAACTGAGGTCTGTGGACACCTCTCATTTAATCAATTAATTAATTAACAACAGGAGGCCCTTGTGGAGCACTTCAAGTGCTAGTTGAGCACAGGTGTTTCTTTGAAAGACAGGTTTTCTAGATCGTCCTGCCAGTGGCAAGCTGTCACAACATAAACCCCGTACTCTAAGCAGGCATAACTCACTCTGATTTCCTCCCTGTACCTTCCCTTATACCCATGGGTAAAACCCACGTATTTTAACCCACCTAACCATGTCCTCTAACAGTGACATTTATTCACGTTTCATAACAGGCTCAGAGTAATAGAAGCTTTGCAAGGATCTCATTCATTTTGCATTTCCTTCATGTGCAAAACTCCCACTGACGTCAGCATCAGTCCAGGGCTCCGTGCCCAAGCTGCAAAACCAGGCTAGAACCTGGACTTTTTTGCAGAAATTTCCCATCACACTATAAAGGTTTTACTGTGATTAATTTTACCAACCTTGAAGATGAAGGTCTGCGCATGGAAGTGAACTGTATGTATATCCACTTCATTGCCCATTCCTATCAAATACCAGTTTGTCCTATCACCTTCATTCATCGTTAGACCCAGGAGACTGTTATAAATCTTCCCATTGATTGCTGGAAGAATGACAAAATAGGACTGATTAATAACTGGCCATGGTACAGGTGATGATAACCTCCACTTCAGGCACGCTTCACACTTTCTCTCTGGGGAAAAGGGGTGCCCAGGCAGAGGGGACGGGCATGTGTGGCCAGGGCAAGGGATCTCCGTAGTGACCACTGCCATTGCAGGGAGACAGTCATGTTTTCGTTTGTTTCCAAATCATCTAAGTGCACAGCAGCAACCATTTCTCTGTCTCGAAAAGCATCCGATAGCTTTTTTACTGGTCGAAATCCTGAACAAACAGGATTTATCCTGAGGAAAAAGAGGGAATAGAGTCATTGCCTAAAATGGGTACCATCTGTAGAAAGAGAAGTTTGCTTTGCCAGGGCTGTTCCTGCCCCAGTCCAGTCTATTATGCCTGGCTCCTGAGCTGGGTGCTACTACAGCCACAGTTTTAAAATGCCACCCTTACACTCCTGCAGAACAAGCCTGCAACGAACGCAACTCCCAAATGACAAGGGAAGTCTGGCAGGGCAGCCTCTTCCCAAGAGTATAAGATTAAACTATCTTGTTAGAAAAATATCTTGGCTGGGCCTCATGAAATCTTTTTGTTTCCAGAGTTGCAGTTTATGAAGTTGTCACATGGTTGGGTAATTGCAGGCTAAGTCCAATGCCTTCCTAAAACGGCTGTGAAAAATAAACGTCTGTCCTCTTGGCTGCTGCCACCGAGTCCTACATACCATGCATGCTGTTGCCTTCTGCAAAGTTCTCAGTGGAATTAAAATCATCAGGATTCTTATGAAGGTATGTTTCAATATTTTCTTTCAAATACCAGGATTCATTTTCATCAAAGACCATAAACAGAAGAGTGAATTCACGATCGATGTCTTTCCTTAGACCTCTTTCATCTAGAACTCCTTTTCTGCAAACTACAAGAGGCCCAATCAGACCGCTGTATGTGTCCTGAAATAAAATAAATATATGCATTACAAATTTTCAGTTCATCCAGTTATGAAATAGATACAGATTAACTACAGATTAAATAAAGATGAAATTCTTTTTTCCTGTCAGATGAGAAAAAAAACATTACTCTGTCTGATTAGAGATATCTTTCTCTACATGTCCCTATGTTAATGTACCAAAGCAATGTTTTGCCTTCACCCCAAATCCCTTCAACTGTTCTTTAGGGAGGGAATCGCATTACCATGGAGTATCCCTGGGGATTTCAGTAGGTTAAATTACACAGGCATGTGCAACTGTTATCAAAGAGGACAAAGCATCTTGCTCTGTAAATGGTTCCTCTAGCCTGTGGTCCTTGCATAAATGCCAAGCAGGATCCTTTCAGAAACATTACACAAGGCAGGATTGCTTTAGCCAAAGCAATGTAATCTTTAATGACCATTTCTTGGTTACCTTCACAAAATTCACTGTTGAATAATAAACCCAAGTGATACAGTTTGAATCTGTTTTACCAGGGCCGGATCGTTCTGGGACATTCCACCTGTAGGTGTTTATTTCCCCTGAAACAAGAGAGAACAATTTTACCAAGAGCAGCTGGGTATTAGAGGCTTTGAGTAGTATGTAACTGAGATCTGCTACTCTCCTCATCAAAAATTGATCTGCATCAAAACTATCTGTGGAAGCATGCAGCAATAGGATATGGATGTGATTCTGCCTTCCAGGAGGCTTGATGAGATTCCAGTGGTGTAAACGAAGGCAGATAGCCCCCAGAACAGGAGACCTGCAAATGACACTGGCAACGGTGACATCCCACAGAGGGAAGTTTGTATACCTGACTCTTCATCTTTTCTCCTTGGGCAAAACTTGTAGCAGATCACTGATCTTGGATGCTGATGCTTAAGGTCAGTTGAAGATGATGGGAGCCAAGCTCCAGAAAATGTTTCTTGGGCCTTCTCAGTTGAAAAGGGCACAAAGATGTGGCAGTTGCCACTGGGATTTTGCAGATGGTGCTGCAGCAGTGTATCAGCTCTGGGCCAGGAGAGGAGAGCTGAGTACGTACCAACCTGCTGACTGGGAGCAACAGGGGGGTCCTTTCCTCTTCCAGCCAAGCCCCTGCTCCCCAGCAATTCCTGGAGAAGCCCTGTCCCTTCCCGAAAGCCATCACCTCTCCACGTCCTCCTTGAGCAGAGATTCCCTGACCTCTGATTTAAAAAACCAGAACAATCTGATGGGGAAATTGTATATTTGGATGAGGATCAGTTCTCTACACTGAACACAAACACATCTGTGTTCAGATGAACTGCCTGTGCTGTGGTTCCCTGCTTCGTTTTTTTGCTGGTAATGCAGGGGAGGGTAGGAGAGCAAGATGTGGTCAAGACCTTGCCCTTTTAAGTGGTGGAGAAATGTTAGACCAGGCAGTTTCTGGCCCAAAAGTCTACCAGGGTGATAAAAGCCAAGAACAGCTGGGGACATGCTATGAATCAGGGCAAAACAAGGAAATCACAGAACTCTTGGCCATGATCTTAGTACAGCCACAACCCAACAGCTGCCAACAGCTGTGGGCATCAGGGTAAATGAGAGTTTTCAAGCTTAAATGGTTGTGAAGTGACTGAGCCGTTTTGTGTCACTGAGCCACTACACCGTTTTGATGGATCATGCAGTAGTGCGTTTTATTGTACAGCAATAACTGCAAAAAAAGAAGTGGTGACTCTCAAATATCATACTATGTGGGATGAGTCTCACGTAAATGTTGCAATATCATTTAATCTTACAGGAGAAGCACCTTCTGTTCATTACAGCACGGGTTTACACACTTAGCAGAGACCAGAATTGTTTTCAAGACACAACACTACACTAACAGGACAGAAAACGCTCACAAGGAACCCCTCAGTCTCAGAAGCATTCATGCCATGGAGACTTACACCAGGGAAGAGTCTGTCATCCACTTGTGTCTAACCTACATGTTATCACCCCTTTTTAGAGGGCATGATGTGAGAAGAGAGCCTGGCCATGGTCCTTCACCACTTCCTTGCTTTTTACTCCTCACTTCAGGAGGTTTGGAGGCTGTAGATGGAAAAATCTCCACTCTACTTAAAACCTAAGACACTTCAGATGGCATCAAAGACCTATATTTGAAGTGTAAATTAAGCATAACCCCTTAAAAGACTGATAAACAAGAGGAAAATGGATGTTTTCTCCCTTTTTGCTGCTAGGTAAGTGGAGGAATGGACAGGGAGAAGACAAAGCTGTGGCAGCTGAGAGCTGTTTTGGCTCAGGCTGCTATGGATCTGCTCTCTGCATCTCTTTACCATGCCACTCACAGTCTCTTTAGGAACTGGCAGTGCTCTCGGGAGCACAATTTAGCAGGACATAAATCTGACTGATGACTAGTTCAGGATTTAGTAGAACTAGATGGGTTCTGGGAAGCTTGGGGTGAGCAGGCCAGCCTGGCCTAGGAAGACAGAGCATGAGGATTTCTAGATGATGGTGTTGGGGACTGAAATGCCCAGGAATTATTCTTGTTTTGAGGGACTTGGTTTCCGTGTTAACTGCTGCTTCCAAACTCCTAAGGAAAAGTCTGTCTTTAGATCTTGCTGAGAGTCCTTTCCTTTGGCTTACTGTCAAACGCAGACACTTTCCCTCGGCTAACACATCCCAAGCCTGCTCCCACGTGGACACAGGAGACGTGACAGTAGTGTTCCCAGGGTTAGAGCTCAGCTGTCAACAAAACAGCATCAACAACATCATGGAGCAAATAACAAAAGAAGCGAATCATATAAATCAGCTCCTTTTATATATATAAAAACCATAGGTATTCATTCATCAAACTCCAGCAAGGCAGATGTAGGCTCACATTTGGCCATGAATTTCTGTGTGATTGTACTGTATTGATATAGCTATTTACAGGAAAGAAACTTCAGCTTGCCAAGAGGTTTAGTATATCAGAATTTCTTTTCAGTTAGTTTTGCACTGAAGCTCACAAATACTTTTAAAACAATTGTACGGGTGACATAGTGAAGGTATGTACCTTTTGGATTGACTACATTGCCTGGGTTTTGACTTCCTACTAGAATATAAAACCCAACACAAAAATTGAAGTATAAAAATTTTAACAGGTATTTTTCTATATGAAAAATTTCAATGCTGTGAGAACTATTTTTCTGACTAGAAGCTGAGGCATATCTGGCACACTTTTTCAAAGACTTTTAATTTACATGACAGTTACATTTCACATTTTATGCATCGACTCTGAATGCAAATGCCAATTCTGTGTAGATTAAGACAGAGACAGAGTTAATATTACCAACTGCAACTCTACCACCAAGTTTCTCAATTTTTAAAACGTTGTTAGTGTGTCAGTCTGGAGCCAAATGTGGTGCTGGCTTACAGTTCTCTTGCTGTGCTTATGTGCCTGCTTCTGCCTTTTTTGGAGGTTGTCCAGTGATATTATATTCCTGTTTCTACCCCTGGTAGGAACAAAGGTTCGTTCTCTGCCTGAACATGCTCACTTGATCAAGAACCTACACGTATAACAACACAGAATCGTATCTGAATAAACGTTGAGTGTATTATGCCTGGAAGAACATGTAGGTATGTGTAAGCTTGAAAGAGGGATTATCATTCATGTGTTAAAATGCTTTTATATACAGCCTTTTTAGCTCAAAGAAAAAAAAGAAGAGCCTTACCAGGGAGGGTAATTGGTGTCTCAGGTTGTTCTTCACAACCCACTTCTTCTATACCATGTGCACTTATTGAATAAGGCCTGCTGGCTTTGTTCTTAAACACGATCAGTACAGAGTCACCAACCTCAGCATGGAGTAACGGCCCTAAATTGAAACAGAAGATGCCAGTGATTAACGCTGCTTTTCTGAATTTAACAAACTTTCAATAGGTTGGCCTAGGAGAGGAGCCAAGGTGTTTCCCAAAACCTTTGGGCTTTTCTATTCTTTCATCAAAGCCATCAAAATTGGCTTGTTATCTCAGCTGATGCAAAGCTTCCTATATGTAAAACATCTTTTTTCTTTTCGGTCAATGAGAAGAATTGTTCATTCTGGAGACAGGTGTTTGGACAGCTTGTTTTTAAGGAAAACTCTTGTGGATGGTTTTTGTATCTTCCACAATTTTACTTCTTAAGCTGGTAACAGCTTTTTTTTTAAACTTTTTTTTTTTACTTTTGTACTGCAAAAAAGTAAATGTCAAATATATTACTAGAGAGTGTTGACTGCTTTGTGACCAGTTGTTGCCCACTTCTCACCCCGTAAAAAAACATGACCCGATGGTTATTTTATGACACACATAAAATTTTGCCTTGCCCAATTTCAGATGGAAATCCAGCCCCTTAATACTGACTTAATCTGCCTACAAGAGTCTCCCCCATGTTACACGCTCTGAAGTTAACATGAATCCTGGAATTGTCTTTTTGGCATCCTCCCTGTTAGTACTCCTTAGGAAAATCCTTAGTCATGTTTGGGAATGAATTCTCTCATTTGGAAAGTGCCTTTACACTCAGCAATTACACAAATTGGGTGTAAAATCACTGATAACCTGGAACAGGCATCAGCGTTCCTTGTTTTCCATGTTAACAAAGCTGGAAAAACTCCTAGTTTTTGGAAAACAATCCTCTCGTTTATCAGGCTCAGTCTGTGAGCCGTGAGAGCTACTTGCCCAGGATTTCCAAGTGTTCCTCCTCCTCTGTCCTCACTTTGCGCTGCGTGAAGTTGCTGTTTGTGTACTCCCTGTAAACCACCTTCTTGTATTTTGAACCGATCAGATCTTCGGCTTGGCTCAGGAAAACATGCCCGTAGCTGCAAAATAAAAAGGCAAAAATTAAACGCACTGAACCTTACATGTCTAAAGGCTAGTAACGGTTGTGTTATTCACAACAGATGTGGTAAGAATGTGCAGCTTGGTCCAATGTGCTGATTGACGTGAAGCCCTGGGTGCTGCAAGAGATTTTAAACAGCAAATAACAGTGATAACCCTCACTAAATGTACACCCTCTTCAAACAGGTAAAGCTGAGGTTACGTTGCTCTCACCACAAACTTTTGGGAACACGGATCGCTCCCCAGAGCTGTCAGAGCAGGGATGAAGTTCAAGCTAAGAGTGGGTCTGGCCGCTCTCTCCAGCTGCATCCTCCGCTCCAGCAGAAGATACCGCCTGTCCCTGCAAACCTGAATCCTCTTATCACAGTGGCTGCTGTCACTCTCTTGGCTATTAGTCGGCCACAGGAAGATGATAACCGAAGCCTAACCTTGCGAAAGCAAACGCCGTCGTCTGAGATAAGAGGGGGCTGCTTTACCCTGCCTGCCTGCTGCTAGGTACTGCGCAGGGCTGGATGCCTTCCCAGCACGAAGACAAAGCGAGAAATGTATTTGGCCTTCCGCCCCTGGCAGAGGATGCTTGCTTGTGCCCCCCAGGTCTGCGCAGGCACCCGCGGCTCGCTGCGGCTCCTGCGGCACCGCAGCGGGCGGACGCGCCGGCAGAGGTCCCTCGCCACCCGCCGCGGAGGCGCGCGCCCACCCGCCTCCGCGGGCCGCGCCCTCTCCCGGCTCGTCACCGCCGAGGTGCCTCTGGCGGGGCAGCGGCGGGGCTGGCTCCCAGCGTACTGAATAAAAGCGGAAAATGCCCCAGGAATACTGCTTACTGCAGTAATACACTGTATGTGCAACAGCAGCCTGCGACAACACTGGAGTTAGTATTTCCTTTGAACGCGCTTCATCACCTGTGACTCTTCAGGTGTATTTTCTGCTTGCCACCGGACTCTTCCGCTTTACAGGGTGCAGTTTCCCGGCCACTTTTCGAAGGTTTGTTTTTAAATAAATAAATTAATAAATTTATTAAAATAAATTCGTTAAAATAAATTTAATTTTCTTGTTCCGTTTTGTTTTCAAAGTGCTCTCAGAGACCTCCCTAAGCAGTATGACCTGGAACACGTGTCTTCTGCACATGCTTTTCATTCCTTAGCACAGGGCAGTGGAGACACAATTCACTTGCAGTGGTTACTGTGTTCTGACTTTTCCAGGGGAGCCAGGGGCTACCTCGCTGCAGTGAAGCAGGCTCAGCACCTCCCTAAGGCATCTGCAGTGCTTGAAGGGGCTCACATCTCGGTCACATATGGGCTCACCTGGGTTTCTTCTCTATGAAAACCAGAGCACTGGGATGGGGAGACCGGGGAGAGTGAAGAAGAGAGAGGAGGGGGTCGGGGGGGCATCACTGTAGGGTTGAGCCAGGGCTGGAACACACACATGGATTTAGGGGACTTGGAAGCCTTCTTGGGTTCAAAGCATTACAGGAGACTGAGACAAAACATCTGAAAATGCTGCCTATGAACTAGTCCAGTCTGAGAGGCTGTCACTTTGTAAATATGTTTTCTCTTATTTGTTTGGCAAAGAGTGCCTCCTAAAAAGTACGGGGCTGGCTTCATGAAAGGATGCGTCAAAGTTTCCCCTCCACTATGAGTGTGCCCCATGCCCACAAGCGTTTTTTGCTTTGGGTACCTTTCCTCATTGCTGCTGACATTGTAAACATTTGGTGCTGAGCTCTTGTTTGAGGCATAGTCCCACTCCACCTCCTCTGCAGCGATGTAGTAGAGCCTCATGGCTCCGTGCTGCTGCTGGGCTCGGGTGGTATTACGGCAGCTGCTGACCTCGTAGAGATGTTTCATCCCACCAACAAAATGATCAAAAGTCCTGCAAACCACTTTGAATGTGCCTGGAAAGGAAAGCAGATGAGATTTCGGCAACTTAAAAAACTTTAAAAAGCAGCTTGGCAAATTAGGTCCTGTGCTTTGTACGCCTCTGGTATGTCCTCAGACAAAGCTAATCTGTGATGCTGTATGGGAAGTCAAGTGAGGGGATGCTTATACAGACTCATAGAGTCGTTTAGTCTGGAAAAGACCTTTAAGATCATCAAGTTTAACCATTAACCTATCACTGCCAAGCCTGGCCTAAACCATGTCCTTAAGTGCCACATCTACACGTCTTTTAAACACCTCCAGGGATGGTGACTAAACCACTTCCCTGGGCAGCCTGTTTCAGCGCTTGACAACCCTTTCGGTGAAGAAATTTTTCCTAATATCCAATTGAAACCTCCCCTGGCACAACTTGGGGCCATTTCCTCTTGTCCTATCACTCGTTACTTGGGAGAAGACACTGACATCCACCTCGCTACAACCTCCTTTTGGGTCATTGCAGAGAGTAATAAGATTCTCCTTAGCCCTTCTTTTGTTGCTAATGTATTTATAGAAACATTTTTTATTGTCTTTTACAGCAATAGCCAGATTAAGTTCTTGCTGTGCTTTGGTCCTTCTAATTTTCTCCCTGAATAACCTCACGACATCCTTGTAGTCTTCCTGAGTTGCCTGCCCCTTCTTCCAAAGGTCATAAATTCTCCCTTTTTTTCCTGAGTTCCAGCCAAAGCTTTCTGTTCAGCCAGGCTGGTCTTGTCTTTCGGCACATGGGGATGGCCTTCAGGATTTCCTTCTTGAAGCAAGTCCAGCCTTCCTGGACTCCTTTGCCCTTCAGGACTGCCTCCCAAGGGACTCTGTCAACCAGGCTCCTAAACAGGCCCTCTGGAAGTCCAAGGTAGCAGTTCTGCTGACCCCCCTCCTTACTTCTCCAAGAATCAAAAACTCTATCATTTTGTCATCGCTATGCCCAAGACAGCCTCCAACATTCACATCACCCACAAGTCCTTCTCTGTTCACAAACAGCAGGTCCAGCTGGGCACCTTCCCTAGTTGGCTCCCTCACCAGCTGTGTCCGGAAGTTATCATCTTCCACAGTCCAGGAACCTCCTAGACTGTTCCCTCTCTGCTGTATTGTACTTCCAGCAGACATCTGGAAAGTTGAAATCCCCCACAAGAACAAGTGCTAGTGATTGTGAGACTTCTTCCAGCTGCCTGTAGAGTATTTTGTCTGCCTCTTCATCCTGGTTGGGTGGTCTGTAACAGACTCCCACCATGATATCTACCTTGTTGGCCTTTCCCCTGATTCTTACCCATAAACACTCAACCCTATCGTCACCATCATTAAGCTCCAGACAGTCAAAACCCTCCCTAACATACAGGGCTACCCACCGCCTCTCCTTTCTTGCCCGTCCCTTCTGAAGAGTTTATAGCCATCCATTGCAGCGCTCCAGTTGTGCGAGTCATCCCACCGTGCTTCCGTGATGGCAACTACGTCATAGTTTTCCTGCTGCACAACGGCTTCCAACTCCTCCTGTTTGTTGCCCATGCTGTGTGCATTGGTGTAGACGCACTTCAGTTGGGCTATTGATCCCGCCACCTTTTTGGGGGAGAAGCCCTAGTTCATATGTAACCATTCTCAGGTGCTTCCCTGGTTTCTAACACATCGATAACCCTTGTGTCTCTGCTGCTGCATGGATCTCCATCCCCTACCTCCACTGAGACGGCAGATCGAAGGACTCGATAGCATGCTGTCCCTCAAACATTGGTGTGCTGCCCACCCCAAGCATATCACTAGTGAGCCTGGTTTTATCCCTTTCTGCCTTCAAATCTAGTTTAAAGTTCTTTCAATGAGCCCTGCTAACTCCTGTGCAAAGATCCTTTTCCCCCTTTGAGACAGGTGTACCCCATCTGTCGTCAGCAGGCCTGGTGTCATGTAGACTGACCCATGATCAAAAAACCCAAAATTCTGCCAGTGACCCCAGGCTCAGAGCCAGGTATTCATCTGCTGGCTCTTCCTATTTCTTCCCTCATCATTCCTTGCAACTAGAAGGACAGGGGAGAATGCTACTTGTGCTCCTGATGCCTTAACCAGTTGTCCCAAGGCCCTGAAGTCTCTCTTGATTGCCCTTGGACTTCTTGTTGCAACTTTATCACTGCCTACCTGAAAAATCAATAAGGGATAATAATCTGAGGGCCGTACCAGGGTAGGATGCTTTCTCTTTAGAGGCCCCAGGGAGGCAGCAGGCTTCCCTAAGAAGTGGGTCCGGTCTGCATATAGGGCCTTCTGTTCCCTTCAGAAGGGAATCTCCTATGACAACGAGCCATCTGCTTTTCTTTACGGAAATGGTTTTGACGCCGGACGCAGGCCGACTTAACCTTGGCGACACCTCCAAGCTAGATGAACCATCATCCTCATTATCGTTCGGTTCTGCTTGCAGAGCCCCATACCTATTACGCAAGGTCACCTGGGAAGGTGGGGTGGCCACAGAGGAGACGCGCCTGCTGCGCCGGGCAGGAACTTGTCGCCATTGCCCCCATCCCTTAAGTCACTGCGTTTAGCCAGGCGGAGAAAGGACAGGGAATCCTCCGTGTCATGCATCCCGCCTGCCTCTCGGGCCACCTCAGGGAAGGCAGGGTGTGATTCCTGTAGTGCCTCTCTCTCTCTCGCACTCCCTGATACTCCTCAACGCGCTCACCTCCTCCCAGAGCTCTATCATGAAGCTCCTCTCCCTGGGCACACCTCCCACAGCTCTGCTCACTGCTGCCGGCCGGTGCTGGCGAAGAGCAGGGCCCAGCCTGCAGCCTGGCACCGGGGCGGCAGCGTGTTCCCACCGCAGCTCTGTCTGGGCAGCTGGGTCAGTCGTGGTGGGTGCAGAGCTTGGAGAGGCCATGGCTTTCTGCCGGGTGGGTACCCTCGCTCCCCGGTCGAGCTGGCAGGGCTTCAGCGCCCTTCTGGCACGAACTGCCACGCAAACTGCCGCGCCATGCCCTGTTCGCGGTGGTCCTGATCACTAGTGCTCCCCAGGGGCTTCTTTTATACGTGTGGGGGTCCTGGCCACCATTTCTCCTGGCCAGAGCACCTGGTAGAAATATCTGTTAGCGTTGTGTATGTGCCAGGTTAGACCTCTGGCATGGTGTCTATAAGACAGCAGATTCTTTTCTTATGCATATCCCATACATTTCCACCATCTGTCATGAAACTGCACTGCAAGACTCACACTAAACAATATATGTTAGGCGTCTCCAACAAACAACGCACCCCTTCTGAACTTGAAGGATGTATCTGTGGATTATACATGAGAATTAAAAGTATCTTTAACGTATACACTTCTGAAGAAACTCCTACAGCCTAACTATTATTGAAAAACTATTACTAAAGTCCTAAAATACTTGAAAAGATGCTAACTATCTGCATAGCAATGAATTTTATTTTTTATAATAAAGCCTGTTTGAGAGTTAAGGATATTCTGTGAGCATCCCGTTAGCCATCTCTCTGCTACTCTGCCTATCGCAAAGCCGTCAAAGCCTCTGTTCTTGGGTTCACATACGTATTTGATTTATAGAACCTTCCCAGAAAAGTAGCCAGCATGAATTCTCAGTTACACCAGGTCCCCGGGGTCTCCATGCTTTCAGGCTCCCTTGTGCAGAGCAGAGCCTCTCACCGACTGTTATTTTGGCTGCCTGATTTCTGCACGTGCCACACTACCAAGATAAGTTCATGAACGTACCCACGCGGTCTGGCTGCATCAGCGCTGTTCCCGATAAATGAGGAAACAAGGCCAGCCCGTCCCTCGTCGTCCCTCTTAGGTCAATGGTGTTGCCTTGAAAATGAACCCCATGCATGTCGTAGTGACTGCCCAGCCCGATAAGATGCCAGGAGACCTTGTCGTCCTTGCACATGGCCAGGCCTGGCAGATTACCAAACAAGTAGCCGTTGACAGCTGGAAAAGAAGGAAAGAGTCTGTTTTGCAGCAAGTCGAGGGAAACTCATCACAGAGCCTCCTACCACCTTCCCGGCAAGAGACTCATGACTCAACATGTCACAGCGTCAATTAAAGGGGTGTTTTGTGAAGCAAAGGTAGCACTGGGTGACACCAAGTTAATATCTACACGCTCTTCCTATAAACTCTGAGTTTCTGCCATTTTTTTTTAGCCTGTAAAGTCTTGTAATAGCCCCTCGCAGTAATGTAGCACTTCTCCTCTGAGCTGTTCGGGGTGCCTCACAGACACCACTTAAGTGTATTAATTAGGTACCTCCTTTCAGAATGGAGAATATATAACTGGATCGTTAAGTCCATGGAGTGGGCCATAAAGACTCTGAATTACAAATTCAGTTCTGATGAAGCCTTTTTATGTTATTTTGACCTTTGACTTCCACTTTTGCTTCCAAAATGTCTTTCTTTCACAAGGGTGTCATGAGGCTAAACTGCCTAATCCTCAAATATTCTCTGTGATCACTTAGTGAAAGATATTATGGCAGAACAAAACTTTAGTATGAGATACCATCTCACAATGGAATAATAAAATAGGTGGGTCCAGAAAGGCCCAAGGTTCTCTAACAATATATATTCTCAGAAAACTAAAGCAAAGAAAGGTTATGTGATTTGTTCACGTCTGTCGTATCAGGAATAACTTGGACGAGGTCCATACTGAAGTCAGATACTTACATCCAGAAGTGATGTTTTAAAATATTATTGGCCATTCCCCATAGTCTTTGCCTCTCCTCTTCCAGAGGTGGTCACTGCCCAAGTGGGAGCTAGCAGGTGAGGGCAAGGCAGGTGGACCTTCATTGCCTGAGTCACTGCCAAGGCCAGCAGCAAAATTTAAATCACCAGTGAACATTGGCCTCTTCTGCAGTCAATGCCTGACTCCGGCTTTATGCCTTTTTATAGACACAGGTGTTGTATCTTAAAGCTACACTCTGTTCCCTTTCTCCAGGTGTAGTTGGTAGGTGGACGCATTCATTGCTAATGTGATTGGGGTTTCAACATGTGCTCCAAGGGCATCAGGTGCTGGCTGTAAGCTAACTGACAGCTTTCCACCTCACCCTCCACTGCACTGCAGTTGGCTATGAATGATGATAAATTCTGCCAACTCATCTTCCTGATATGACTGAAGAAAAGGTAGATTAAGAGATGTTAGATATTTCATACCATGCATTTTGTTGGATTCCTTGAAATCTGCATCATTTTCATCTACTTTTGAAGGGTCTCCAGTAAATGCTTCGATATTCTTCTTCAGATACCAGCTGTCATTCTCATCAAAGATTGAAAAGAGGAGGTAAAATTCTCTGTCTATTCCTTTCTGTAGCCAAGAAGGAAGCCAAGACATTAAAAAAAAGTCTGTGCAGAATTACCCAAATAAAAACAATTTTTTTGTTTTAACAAAGCTTTCTTTCCCCCGCCAAATTGCAGCCACCTTCTTACTATATCCTTGTAGAGACAGGGATTGGCACTCTTCCATCAGCCAGAAGGACAAATAAAGTGTCCATTACTTACTTAGGGTGGAAAGATGCATTCTTTGCTAGTAAGTACATGAAAAAGATGGAAGACCTAGGGATGAGCCAGAATACTGGGGAACGACACTTTCATCTTCCTAACCATCCCCTTAGGTCAGCTTTGACCCTGAGGAATGACATTCGTTTAATCTCTTAAAACTGAGCTGTGAACTGGGCAAACTGGCCCACATGGGACCCCCACCCCCAGTGCACCACCCTGCTGTTAGGGACAAGCAGATGTCCACATTGGGCACCTGCGTCCCGTCGTGATTCAGTGTGTTCTTCCGACAGACCAGCAAAGGCCCGACGAGGCCGGAGTTGGTGTCCTTGACAGCATCGGTGGCTGAGTAGTACAGATAGGTCAGGCACGGGGGGTCACTCTCTGTTGGACCTCCGTTTTCGGGCACCTTCCATTTGTATGTGAAGGTTTCACCTGGCTTGACGTGGGCTCCTGGCTTCAGATAGCCTGCAGAGAGAAAATTGAGAAGCACCAAGGTTGCAGGAAGGTTTATCTTCCTGAATACAAGCGTTAGCTGGGAGTCAGACATAGCTGCTGGTTTCTGTGGACAAGCTCCCCCTTGCAGCCACAGCTTGAGCACCATCCCATAGTCTGGGCACTTATGCCATGGGGACATCTCACTGGAGTCCTGTGCCATGGGGGCAATCAAGCCTGTTCCCCGCAGAACAAGTTTAGCTGCTTCACCCAGACACCTTCTGACGCTATCTGGATTATCGGATTCAATCAGACAAGACATGCAGAGCTCATCCTTGTGCTTAAATGGCTTCCTGTAATGTTTGTAACTTACCTGCCCTATCTAGAGATTCATCTGTGGCACTAACGCAGACTCCAGTTTTTCATTAAGCACCAACAAAGCGATTACCTCAGCGAGCGGAGCTGCATCAGTGGCTCTTCAGAAATTCAAAACAAATCTGATCCTGGTAATAGTTTCTTTTTTGATTTTGAAGCAATGCACAGGAACCTCTGTCAGAGTCTCCGCAGGGTGGTTACTATTACTTTTTCTGGAAGCTACTTTTAAGGATTTGAGCCATTGTCTGTTGCTGTGCACGAGTGGGATGTAGCACTGCTCATGTAATTTAGTCACTGCAAAAGAGTGTTTTTGTCCACTGAGAGGGGACTTACAAAAGAGACTTGAAAGGAAAGTTGGGAAAAGGGGTCAGCCCTGCACCCTTTGTAGAAAAAAAAGTGCTACAAAACCTTTCTGGCCTTTGCTATGAGGAAAATAAAATCAGAACTTTTTTTTGAGGCTCAGGCATCCGTTGACTGGATTTTCTCAGCACAGTCAGATGTGTCTGGCAGCAGCAGACTGCACCGATCTAATACTCCTCTCTAATACTCCAAGAGAATCCTCTTGAAAACTTACACGAGTGAAAATAGCAGTATTACATATGAACACACACTATTTGCTGCAAACCACAATACAAAGTACAGTACTGCTTCAGCAGTACTGATCTGACTACTGGATTCATCCTTCAACAGTGCTCAATAAGGAGAACATTGATTTGGAGTTAAAAACCCTCCGAGATTGGTCAAGTGTCAAATGCAACATGGAAGAGTATTTCCTGAGAGCATAATTGAAAAAAGATGCCTGCAGACATCTGTAGTAGTCTGTAGGTACATTTATGTACAGTATTTTCACATGAATAAACTGCACTCAGACAATGCACAGCCTTTGAAAAATTATTTACCTTCATTGTAAACCTACAGCCCCTGTAGGGCCCCTACATGTATACACTTGTAGATAGATACGCTGGAAATCCAAGACACAAGGGACACAAGGAGAGAAGAAGGGGCAGAAAGATTGTTGATGAATCTGGAGTCAGGTTCCTCTCCAAAGACCCAGAGGTGCGCAGCGCACACTGCTTGCTGAACTGTGGGATTTGGTTTGATTTTGCTCGACACCAGAGTGTGCTATGCTGATGGGCGCTATTACTGGGGAGCGTTAAATGAAAGCATGACAGGACTGCGAGCATGGGGAAGCTGCACTTCCATCAGGGAACGACATCTGACGTGGGTGGCATTAGGATGTGTGCAGGTAGCTTCAAGGCTGAACTCAAGCCAGTTGTTTCATGATGCATTGGGGCCTTCTGGCAAATTTGTTGTGTTGCAAGTTCAGCAACTAGAGACAACAGAATTTAATAAAGCCTTTTGTATTGATTTTATTGTATGATGTTATGAGTATTACATGTTGACCTAATTCTCTTAGCACAGTTCTCAAAAGAGGGATTATGTCCCATGAGTTTCTTTCTGATGTGTGGTAGTGGAAACAAAGCGATTTAGACCACAAGAAACCTACCTTTCAGTTCAGTGCTGCAAATGCAGCAAAAACTTTTTCAGAGACCACAATATTATCTCTGTAGACTTTATGGATGGGATTCAGCCCACCTTACTTGAGCCATCTAAAGCTTAGTCCCTAACCCAAACTCTAGGCTGCTTCTGTAGTTGATGGAGACAGAAACACATCTCCAGAGGGTGACCTACTATCTCCTAAAATAGGTGTTCAAAGTCAATGAGACTTCTCACCCTCTGAAGGGTTTGTTTCTTGTCACTGACTGAAAAAGATGCCTACCAATTAAACATGACGTTTAACATGTAATGGTTAAACTTAGGTGATAAAGATCCTGTCCTTGCACAAAATGAGAAGAAGCCTTTGGTAAATGCTCCGTTTCACCGTTTATATATTTATGAGGATTAATAAGGATTATTGCTGCTTCACATTCCAGGTCAATCAGATAAAAGCCGCCTCCGACACTGACTATCCTGACAGTGAAGCGAGGGCAATGCCCGACCTGGATTAGAGAACCAGGAGTGAAGCAACCCAGACAGTGTGGATAGCTATATCCAAAGACTCAGCAGGGACATCATGCCAGATCTTAAGCTTTGTAATTCTGGAGCATGTCCAGAGGAGATCCACTGACTGCAGTTGAGCGATATTAGATTAGAACTAAGATAAACTGGATTGCGCTTGTGACTTTTGCTCAACATGGATCTCAGCTAGTTTTAGACGCCCTGTCTGGCACGTGTCCAAGGGGAAGAACCAGCCAGCATATTGGCAGACTGGGGACTCCCATGGGTTGTGACATGTAAGGTAGATACAGACTAATCAAATCATCCCTTCTGTGCCTTAGCATCCACAAAAAGGACAAACCTGCAGAGCACCAGAAGATCTTTAGACTCAGGTATTCTGGAAGTGATGATACAGCAGTACAGTCAAAACTTACCATCTAAGTAGGGAGCCCCTTCTGACAGCTTGCTGAAGCTTACGCCGTGGGCCATAATGCTATAGCTTCTTTTGGCTTTGTTGGCAAAAGTAACTAGCACTGTATCTCCCACTTCTGCTTTTATAATGGGGCCTTTAAAAAAGAGAGTGAGAGAGTGAGGCAAGGTATTAGAAGAACTACCCTCTAACGTATTTCCATCTAAACAAGAGAGGGCTGACTGGAAGCTGCATGTACAAAATTCCCCTCTGGATCTAAGTGGATCTGCATTCAAGCCCAGTGCAATGACAGGAGGGGAAAATATTCACTGTACCAAGTATCCCCAGGTGCTTCATGTCCTCTGGCAGAATCTTCTTCTTACTGAACGTTGCGTCAGTATACTCCACATAGCGAACTTTCCAGTATTGACCTCCTATTCTGTCTGTCCCTTGTGTGAAATATATTGCAGATTCACTGTGGAATTAACAAATCGGACTGGTTAAATAAGTGGAGGTTCAGGCAGAACCCTTCATTTTGGATAAAGTTATTACTCCAGACACAGGAGAAATGACCCCCTGAGTTACTAGTTTGCATGCGCTTTTCTAGCAGAAAAAAGGATATATTGCTGGTCTGAATTACAGTTATAAATTAGGTAACAAATGGGCATTCATTGTGTATTAGACTTTCATGTGTTTAACCCCAATTTACTTAGGGAGACATGTATGTCACCTTACCTCTAACTCTCTCAGGGCAAGACTTGTGCCATTATCTATGCACAACGTGTCTCTAATCCTCGTTAGCTTTCCTGGGAGATACGCAATTCATCTTCATCAGTAATAACAAGGGGAAAAAATCTACCACTACAGCGCCTCTGAGATACAGCAACTGTAAGTGTGAAAGCTGCCTGAGGACTCTCAACATAGGTTCATTAACTCTGTTGAACTTTGCATACCTCACCAGGCCTCACTTTCTCCATGGACTTAATGGAGCAAGATAAGTGCTTCCAGAAGGCAACTCCGAGCATCGCAGTTATGAATCTGACTTCCTGACAAGGTTGTTTAAATCCATTCCTCCCTGCCCCTTTCAATTAAAATTAATAACAGTGCAGGACCTAGCCCTGGTGAATCACTGGGGAAGTCTCACCCAAACTCCTGAAATTAAAATGCAACAGGAGAGGACAAGAAAGCTTACCTGCCAGTGGCATTTAAACCCTGCCCAGTGAATTTATCATAACCGTCAGGTCCATAATTCCAGAGCACTTCTTCAGCAGCAATATAATATCTTCTCTTATGACTGAGTGGTGAAGGCCGAGACAGGTTTTTTTGGCAGATCTGAACATCATATAGTGCCTCCATGCCACCTGGGAGGAGAAAGAGTCTGGAGACAGTCCTTGGCCAGCTGCAGAGTCAGCAATCTCATGGATACAAATGCACATTCAAAATTCTCTAGGAGCTACATGGATTGGAAACAATTACTAGGGTAAATTTCTATTTTTAAAGACTTCCTCTGTCTACGCTGGGCCAGATACTAGCACCCTTCTCTTGCAAGGTGGTACTTTATGCCACAGGTGAAACCCCGTGGCATAATGACACTCTTCAGTGGGCTTATTTACTCAATTCCTTAATCAGGGTAAGGGTGGTAGAATGATTTTGGGGGTCAGAGTGCCTCCTGAAGTGTGCAAAATGGCATCATCTCCCCTTGATTTTTATTGAAATAGAGGGTGGCTATTACCACACGGAAGATATTTGTTGCTTGCCAGAATCAAGTCTGTTTTGCCTGATGCAAATCCCACTGAAATTAATGTGCAAGTTCTTAAAGGTAAAAATTCTCCCAACTTGTCTCTGATATGATAATTATACATTGCCTGCTGTCATGAGACCTAGTCTATGATATGTGCTTTCAGGCTCTCGCACCTCACAAATATCACATCACCATCAAATTCCTTCACATAAAGGTTTCTGAAAACATTGCCAATTTTTGTCTGACTTCTGTAAAGGAAAAAGCTATGAAGTGTTTAGCTGGCATGTTTTTTCTTTACGTGTAAGTACTTATCCACAATAAAAAGTGATGATGAAGGCTCCTCTCACTGCTCATCAAATCTCCAGTTTACATGGAAAGCGTGGTGTCAGCGCTGGGTCTAGCAAGACTTCCTCATATGAATGACACAGATAAGTCATTCGTACTAGCTGAAGGTTTGGCCCAACATGTATAATTTCCACTGGTGACTAAATTCCTATTCATGGTGTTTATCTGGTGAAATAGTTCCAAACTGTTCAGTCACAAAAAGATGTCAAATACTGCTTCCCCTGGAAACATCTCTCAGGTTTTTTTTTCCAAGTATAATAGAGGCTGGAACTTCTCAAAGGATCAGGGAGATCTATAGCAGCATACCTCGTAAGTGCTCATTAACCTGGCACGTTATCAGCCACCTCCCGGGGTTCCCGGGAGTCATCTCCGCTGTGATGAACGTTGCTGGGAACAGACCGATGACATCTGCCCTCTGGTCTCTGTTAGTGAACGTGTGGCCATAGAAATACGCAGCGTGGATATCTATCTCGCTTCCCATGCCGAACAAGTGCCAGGACATGGAAGTGTCAGCACACATCTCCAAGCCGGGGAGATTGCCATAAATGTAACCGTTAATAGCTAAAAACAAAAGTATGAGATTTTATGAGAGGTGAAAGAGAAGTGCCAAGTGCCTCTGACCCCATTTCTAAAGATGATCCTTTCCTGGCCCAGAAAAGAATCTGTCTGAATGTCCACACTGAATAAGGCCCTCACAGGCTCCTTTAGGAAGAGTAACATTTTGAACACACAGCGTACAGCTCTGGATGATCAAATGGCCCAAATTCTCTGGTTGGGTCTGTGAAAGACTTCCTGGGTGGTATCAAGATGTTGCAAAGGCCAAGTCATCACCAAAAAGGCCTGATAAAGAAGTTAACTTGTTCTGCAGCTATTTAGCATGTCTGAAATCTATTTCCTCTTATTCTGAGTCATAAATATACCATTATATGCCAGGCTTAAGCAATTTAGATTTGAAAATGATTATATGAGTCAAATTAGCCAAGTCAGCTCTCTCTTCCTCAGCTTCCATAGTCAGCGCTCTCTTCCTCAGCTTCCGCACCTGACAATGTATCAGGACACTAGGAGGATGAGACTCATATTGTGCAAAATACTTCAGCTCCTAGGTGCCCTAGAACAACCAAAACACAGAGAAATATCTGGATTTAACTTGCACCAGAACTACAAATGGCACAAGGTACTATTTGCCAATGGATCTCTGAAGGGCAGGAATGGTTGTACCAGCCAGCCCACCATCCACAAGGCGCTTTGAGAAATGCTGGACTCTTCCAATACGCACATCTCCGTGCTCTGCAGTTTGCTTTTCTCTTTTCACAGCTGGTCAAACAGTCACCAGATGGCTTAAATCGGTTGCCTAAGATAAAATGCTAAACAAGTGGCAGAGCTGAGCATGAAAACCAAATCTTCTTTCTGTTGTGCTGTATTTAGGGAGAGGCTTTTTATCAACGCAGTACTTCACCATCCTGACCCATTCCTTACTAACATAGATAAAGGAGAGACATCACAAGGGACAGAAAATCCTACTGAAATGAGAAGATCCTGGTCACTGCTGTAGGTCACCATTTGCTCAAGAGTCCTGCTCACCATGCATTCGGTTGCTGGTCATGAAACCTTCATCCTCTTTGTCAACTGTGGCTGGTTCTAAGCAGAAGGTGTTTATATTCTCATCGAGGTACCAGCTGAAGTTTTCATCTACAATGCTAAACATCAGGGCAAAAGCATTAGCAGCACCAGTCCCTTCAATTGAGGTCTCATCTGCAGTTCCTAAATTGCAAACGAAAAGGAAAGTGATAAAAAAAGCCTTGGAGGGAATTGAATTTAAAAGTGACAATAACTTTGGAGCACTCGAGGAAATATGGTGCTCCGCCCGTGATCTATAGGGCAGGATGAATCTCACCTAATTTTGCTCTTCTAAGGCATCTTGACACCCCTCCAACAGCCTTTGAACAGATGAGCGCCTCCAGAAGGCTGTTCATCTTGTCTAAGTCAAGCTGGTATTTCAGGATCCCTTTGATTTGACACAAGTGCAAGTACCTACCAATATCTGTGGTCTCATTTTCCCCATCTTTGGCCCACTGCACCTAAGCCTGTCCTTTAGTCAGTGTCAGCAACTGTGTGCCTACACAGTGAGCCAGGTCATGGGCCTGAGCCAGGTCATGGGCCTGATCCAGCCAGAAACCAGTGACTTTTTCTTTGACCAGGAACTGAGAGGCAAGTGGCAGCCTGCTTTTCTGTGGCATTGAAGTGACTGGTGAACCATACCCTCAGAATGGCTGTCTAAATGTGGCTCACTCTCCACAGACTAATGAGGAAGCCTCAACAGTTATCTAGGACTAGATACTTAAAATTAAAAAGGCTGAAGGCAGGATGAATATAATCTATTCAGGCTAAGTTCAGTATCACTATTGGAGTGACCATTTGGCGAACAACCTGAGACCATAGGAGTGAGGATACTGAGTAGTCTTATTATTAACCACTGGCAGGTTTACTCTTCATCTAATCTTCCAGCCTACACGAAAACCTTTGCTCCCCCTGCCTCCTATGGGAGGGAGCCCCAGAGCCTTGCTGTCAGTCCTGTAAGGAGCCACCCACCACCGCTGGATGGAGGACTACAGTAGTAACATCATGCAGATAGCCACCTTGATGAATTCAAGACCAAACACGCAGTCAACGTGGCCTTTCAGGCTAGGATTGTTTTGAATGCGCTATCTCCTAGCTTCGTGTATTACTGCATACTTATCGGCTCCGTTTCACTTATTTGGGCAGTTCTGCAGATTTCAAGGGCTCTCCAGGGGAATAAAGGTCTGAGACATTTTAATTGTGTGAGTTAAGCTGGACACCAGGCCTATCCTTTCCACATTGAAGTCTTTTTCTTCTTCATATATAACGCCTGCTTGACTTACATGTTCTGTATATAAAATCACGGCTGACTGTGTACTGTGGTAGGTACTGGAAAGAGGTGGCAGAGCTACAGATGCCCAGGGGGAGAGGGGGCGAAGGCTCGGCTGATAGAGGGGAGAGGGCCGGTACATGGTCCCTGATGGCTCCAGCACAAAATTAGCAGGCTATAAAGTACACAGGACAGGCTGTCACCTCAGCTGTTCAGGGGACATTCCCGTATGGTTGTGATATACAACTTGTGAGCAAAAATAAACATATAATCCGTAAGGGGAAAAAATGACAAAGAACATTGGGGTTTCGAATATGCAAATGCCAACACTGAAGTCACCCGCCCAGCCCTAATTCCATTTCCTGGTCAATGAGTCCTTTTCTCATCCTGAAATGATCCCAGTTTGGGAACATTTATTTTTGCTCTCGGCCACAACCGGCTGGCCACAGAGCATGCTGCAGTCCCTCCACCAGCCGAGGCAAATCTCTTGTGAAGCCAAAGGGGAGCAGGAAGGGGGTTGTCCCAGAGCTACAATACCTACCCTGGGATGCTCCTGGAATGGCCCAGCTATTCCTTGCCCCTTTTTATGGGCTATGTAGGGATAGACTCTAGACCATCATGTTTATACCTGTAAGCAAAAATGACTGTTAAGATGCCAAGCTTGGCAGAGGGGCTTGCTTTATCAGTGTTTCTAGCTCAGTACCTTTTTTACAAACCAGGAGCGGCCCAATTAAACCAGAGGCAATATCTCTTGGTGTGTCAATGTGAGAATGGTAAATCCAAGTCAAGCAGTTTGAGTCTGCCAAAGTTGGGGAATAATCTTTCCTTACTGGCCATGTGTACGTGTAATTTCCACCAGGAACAACAAAGTCATCCTCTTTGCTTTTACCGCCGGTTCCATCAGGGTAAAGTGCTCCTAATACAAAGAAAAATAGGAAGCTTTTAGCCCCTCCCCTAACTGTTTTCCTTAAATAAATGTGTAATTTCTTCTATTTTATCACAGATTTATAAAAGAATAGTAGCACTCACAAACACAATCACTGAGAAATTTTGAAAAAAATCAGAAGTTCTGGTAAAACAGTCAAAAAAATGTTGAGAGTTAAAATCCATTATTTAACAGTAGCTTTAAAAAAGCATTAACAGGCTCTAATTTTCCCTTGGCTCTTTACTCTCATCAGTCATCTACGCATTTTGTCAGCTAACATTGTGTATCTTCTCAAAGAAAACTGGTGAGAGTAATGAATGTAGGCAAATCCATACAGTCCTCTAATCAAAATACACATGAATAGGTTTGGGATTCTGAAAATTAAATCATGCCTGTTATAGCCCTATAGAGAGGAAAACATTTACTTACAAGAACTCCATCCATTCAAACAGGCTAGAAGTAGAAGGAGGGAGGGAAGATGCTTTGGTGACTTATAATTCAGGAAAATAATTCAGGAAAAAAGACCCACCTAACCTGTTTCAGTACTGGATTTATCCCAGGCGTCAAACGTTTGTGGCAAAAAGTTTTAAGAGACAAGGCTGTTCTTGGTTTTAGTCATCAACTGCAATTACTGATGCCTTTATGAGAGGGTGATTTAAAGTCCTCTGATGTCAATGGCCAGAACAATAAATACTTGGACAAACTTTTAGCCATAATATTAGCTACTCCAGGGGAAAAGGAGAGCAAAAGGCAAACTAGATTTACCTTCAGAGTCCTTATCATAGAAGACCCCGTGCGGATGGACAGAGTATGGGCGGGAAGCAAAGTTTTTTAGATGGACAATCAAGACATCCTCTTCTTCTGCCTTCAGGACTGGCCCGAGGAACCCCAGCCAGGCTGCTTTGGGGATCTCCTGGGAGTAAGTATCATCTGTGAATTGCCTAAAAATAGCCTTTTTGTACACACGTCCTATCCGATTGGCTCCTCTTGTTGCATACACACTTGCAAACCTAGTGTTGGGAAGGGAAAATAATTTAAAGACAAAACCACTCCTTTAAGAATTGATCAAATAATGTGCTTGCAGTGCAGATAAATAGTTGGCTGGGGCATAGCACACAGCTGGTGGAATAAACGCTGAGGAGTAAACCTGGACAGTGCTAGAAGGGTCCAAGTCCCTTCCTGTACGGTAACAGTCATCCTACTTGCAGGTCTGGTCTTTAGCATGGTTACTAAAAGTCTTCACTTGAGGACCAGCCACGCAGGCCTTTCTGTGCAGTTTTAGCAGCTTCTCCCTCTTTTGAAGGTTTGAAACCTCACTTCTGAAAGCGAGACTGTTCAGAAGGAAAAGCAAACCAAATTAAGTTTTTTCACAAGCCAATAAGAGCGATTCTAATCAACTACTTTGACACCCCAGAAGAGTAGCATGAAATATTTTTTGCGTGAAATGCACCATTTCTACATTCCAGAGTCTATGTTTATAGCAACTTCAAGTGATGGAGAACCCACCATATGGTCAGTGGTTGACATATTGTAGGTATTAAATACCTGCTCCCTTCAAATCCTGAATTGCATTTGTAGTCTAATATCATCTAGCTCCACACTCCAACCACTGGTTCCCATCAAGCCCTCTCTAGGATCAAAGAAGCCACATACCATCAAGAGTTCTTTTCTATGCAGGCACTTGCATAAGTTTTAATTAATTGACTAAATTGCCTCCTACTCTTCTTCTGGACTAACCAAGTACACTTAAATTCTTTATGCCACAAATCTTTCTGAAAGCTCTTTTCTGAAAGCCTTCCAATATTTCTCTATCTCTTTTGAAGTCTGAACACAAGAGCTTCACACAATAGGCAAGTAATATTCCAGCTAAAGCCAGAGGTGCTCCCAGTAAATATTTCTTACATAACTGGGAATTAGTTTTGCCCTTTTAGCTATAACATCATACTGGCAAACCAAGTTCATCCCATCTGTTATGATATAAAATCTTTTTTTCTTCTCTCCAGGTTACAGCTGACAAGTATGATACACATTCTTCACCCCTAAATATCCCAAACAAGGAGGGTAGAAATGAACCCCTTTGCTACACAACCAGCTGTGGACTGTATGACCAGTTTCACTATAGCTGACTGCTCCATGAGTTGTTGCATGCCCTGAAGATTGTTAGAACTTTTGGCTTCCGAACAAACTCACAAAAAATGTGAGCTAAATTTTTGTGAAGTACCACTGGCAGAAATACAGCAATATCATATTTATAGTGAGTTTTTGTGACTGGCCATTTCACTTGCCTGAACCCAGTTTATTTAGGTGCTGTTGTGCAGTGCCAGCAACCTAAGTGTTGGTTGTCACATGAGTTGAAAGGCATGATTTGCTATAATTTCTCCACCATAAGATCCACTACTCCCCCTTTTCAAGCCATCTCTTCTTGACACCATAACTTACAACATCCCCCATCTGTGGTCATTAAACCTCTATGGCCACTGTCTAAACCAGGTCCCTGAAGTGATTCAGATATAAAGGCCTCCAAAAAGAATGCTTTTTTTGTTTGAAAAATGTGCTTTATAACAAGCCAAGAGTTATTTTGGCACAAATGAAAATGTTGCCAATGATGCTGCTGTGGCAGAAACAGTTGGCTAGGCTGGAGGGGTAGGGACCGAAGCTTCTCAGCTTGCTTCTTCACAGAATAATGTATGTCAGATAAATACACCCCAAAAGCGTGGTTAAGGAATGACTTTGCCAAGAAGTCTGGATTTTCAGTGAATTAACAGGTCTGCAGTAACTATCTGTGTGCACAGCAAGACCTGGCAAGTCACATCACGCTCACTGAGAAGATACCTTCCACTGCCGGCATGGGAAGAGGTGCTACGAGAGCCCTTACCGCAGAGTGGTAGGTGGTGTCAGTAGTAGTGCAGTGTAAATGCATATGTTTCCTTAACTCATGGTGCTGCATTCATGTGGCTATGCCCTAATTCAAATTATAACTTGATTTTTAAAATGACTTATAAGAAATTTTCTCGAGAAAAAAATCAAAGAGATTTTTTTTCAGAAACTACATATTTTCAGAAGATATTTTTCGATATTTTTTTTTCCATTTTCATCAGCCACTAAATATTTTAAGTGAGGTTCTGCCATGGCACTGTGCTTTCCCAGTGATGACAGTGCCCTTATGCCCTTGACTTTCTGGCCAGACAACATTGCGCACTCTCCCATAACTTCACACCCCTGGGATACACTGTCTCTCCCGCAGAAGAAAAACTACACCCCAGAAAAATGCACTTCTTGATCAGCTTTTGCCAAATGCTTGACATGAGCCTAACTCCTTTAAATGCATAGATCAGGGATCCCAAAATCCAGTTAGGTATTGAAGTTCAAGAAATCACCCTGAGAAAACCCTGTAGGTTTAGGCACCAGGGATTTTCTCAGTGCCTAAAACCATGCTGTAGCATCTCTGTTGGCTAGATCTGTGCCTGTCTCCTACTTAAAGCCATCTATGAATCAGGAAAAGAAGACTTTTTAGTGCCAGCTTTCTGAAAGGAGGCCCATTCAAATCCTCCACCCATTCAGAGCTGCAGAGCCCACTGTCAGTGCAATGGGTATCAGCTGCAGCCAGTCACAACGTAGGTGATGCTCTTCTGTGCAGGGCATCAAGCAATGCAAGCCTCATGGAGCCAGAAAGGGATCACAGCATGAAAGGAGCGAACTGGCCTCTTGGCCCTGGTTAATTATAGGGTTTTTTTAACCACTGGCCAAAAGAAAACAACCAATCAAGTCTGGGAGGCAAATCCTACATGTCACTGATGCCCTTGCTGTTGCATTACAGACTCGGGCTCTTTCATAGCTTCCTTTCCATACTCTGCATAGGGCAGAAGAGTTTCCTACCCAAAATGCCCTGATGTCTGGGAGTTTCTTGGAGAGCAGATGCTTCAGCCTCACTCCTCCTTCTGTCTGAGAAGGGTAGACCCCAGTTCTTCCACCTGTACGGAGACACGTATTCTCAGCACGTCCTTTTGATTGCCCTCGGTACCCAAGAACAGAGCACACTGGGTGATGTGAGTCCCACTCTCGGTGGCCAGGCTGCCCCATTTCATCCAGGAGGACTTTTGGGTGCCCAGTTCAGCCTTGCAAATAGCTGATAGCTCTGTGCCTCTTTACAAGTGTTGCTGTGCTGCACATTACAGCACTTAAAGTCCTTTGCAGAAAGACTACCCACACTGGAGCTAATGGTATCTGCCCTAGGAAGCTCATAGAAAGGATGCATGTGACTGACTTCTCCTCTGCACTCCCAGATGCCTGAATCACGGGCGTTTGGCCACACTATGGGGCTGGTACCTCTGCCCAGTGCCACAGTGCAGCCAGCAGATGTGTCGGAGGGAGCTGGCACAGGGTCAGTGCCACAGCCCTGCTGCTCCATCAGTGGGACACAGAGTTTTCCCCCATCCCTCTTCCTTCTTTCAGTGAGAGCTTCTTCTCAGTGCTCCAGGAAGTCTCTGCTGCCAGTGCCAGTCATACCAGCACGTGTCCCACCCCACAGTTCCTTACCACCCCTCTCCAGAGTCCCTCAGAGATTTTCTCGGCTTCAGGATAGTGTCCTGCTGACCTTTCATGTCCTGTCTTTTGTAACAGTTCTCAAACACCGTTCCCTGTCTTCTTTTGATGGCGTCTGCTTCCTTGGGAAACATTTTCAGTCACTGAGTTAAACATCCCCTTCATCTGCATCTCCTACTTCATTCTTTCCCACCCACTGACTTTCCAATATGTTATGCAGCAGTGGCTTCTCCAGACGCTGTAATGTTTAACCGCATCCAATTCTCTGAATCTGCCTTTGCCTCTTTCTTCCAGTGGTCACAATGTGCCTATTCTACTGGCAACCCCTGCCAAAGTGTCTCCCATCTGTCATTCCTCTCTTGTCACAAGAAGACAAACCTTCTCCCTGCTTCTTCATGCTCCCCTGCTCACTTCAAACTGCTTCATCCTCCTGGTGGCTCTGTGATATGGCTGCCTGAACCTCTTCCATCTTTCTGGTCTTGTGCAGATGTAAGAGCTGCTCTTCTAAATCTTGACTATCTCCCTCCAAGTCAGTTGTCAACCTGCAAGTCATGTGCAGAGAGTCATGATGACCAGCCAGTTCCACTTCTTATAGGAAAGGGGACTACTCCATCCTCTGAGGCTGTACCCATGCAAGCTTCCTAAATTCCCCCCTTCATCTCCTCCGGTCAGGCCAGTCTTGAGGCTACATGTAGAAGTAAGCAGGCTTGTGAATCAGGGCATAACAAATCTTCTTCAGACTAAGAAAACCATGCAAATCCTGCCTTTACTTCTGTGCCTGATTTCATTTTGCCAGTTGACCACTCTCAGCAGTTCTTATGCTCCAAGTAAAGCTGGCAATGCACATGAGTGGGACAGGGAGTTATTAATAGGGAAGTAACTCTAAGTCCTTAAAATAAGTATTAACATAATTATAGACATCTATCTCCCTGCAATGATGAGCACTACGACTCTTCCAAATGAGAGAAAGAGTAAAACAAGAGTGTCATGTAGATTCTACTTCCAATCAAGACTAGACACGCAGGTAGTCTGCCTTCTCAGGGCAGGACCATGAGTTAGGGTAGGACCATGAGTAAAGTGTAATTTCTACACCTATTTCTTTTATCACACGGAAACAGTATTTTGCCAACATTTTTACTGTGTTTATGTTACCTTTGATCTTAAGAAACAGAGCTACAACCTAACATAGGTTGGTTTTTTCAAGAGGTGCTTACATGAGTACAATATTACAGCGTGCAGTAAGAAATAGAAAGAACTACACGTTGTGCTCGGCCAAACAAACAGCTTCTCAGTAGACTGCAGCCAGATCCCTCGCTGATAGAGTTTCAAAGCCTGCTGAGTTTGTTTGCCACTGTAATCACCACTGAAAAATCAGCACATCAAATAACTACCAGATGAGGAATCCCAGATTTTCTCCTGCAGTTAACATGCCCAGTAGCCACTGTACATTCCTGGGTGCAACCGTAGGCAAATGTAAACTTTCTTGTATTACCATTGTTCTACTAAAGTCCCATAGACTTTACACTGACAACCATTTAAACAACTACCTTTATGGGTTTGTTCCCTAAAACCTGTTGGTGGTGAAACCTTCCTTACTCTCTACCCTCTTCACATACTCTGTGGCTGGTTTTAGAATAGTTTTTTTTCCTCAGAGTTCCCCTTTTTTCCTGTGGCTGGAGTAAGCCAGGACAGTGCCCATGGCTTCAGGCTGCCCCAATCATTTTAACCCCTGGGTCATGTAACCTGTTCAGGGTAACCCTCTGCCAAACCATGGCTCCTGTGCTAAGGCCAATGCAACGTCTGTGCTAGAGGGACGGCCAGAGGAAGGGGACCACTGGTGCCAACTCACATTTGTAGATGGTGCCCTGACCACAAGCATCAAACAACAAACTGTGTCCCCTCAAGAGAAAGAGACATAATGTCCTCAGAGGATGTTTTAGGCCTTTTCTGACCCACACGAACCACAGAAGGGGTCAGTCAAACCCATAAAATCTTAGGCAAATTTCTGAGGTGTCACTGGTTAAATGTGGCTATAATAGTTTCTCTCCTAGAATAAACTTCTGCTTCCCCTGAAGTCAATACCAAACTCCTCTCAGGCTTCATTAGAGCCAGGATTTCACCTTGAATGCCCTTTTGATGTTGACCCTTCCCACAATGATCATCTCTGCTGATGCAATTGGGTCATTTGGCCACATGATGACTTCGCCATTAGTTTAGCATCTGTGACGATAGTTTCACTGTCATTTATCTGGGTGGGATCTCCTCACAGACAAATTACACAAACTGTGTTCGATGCTGCGGTAACAAAAAACACCCGTTAGTGTTGGTGGGTGTAAGACTTGGCCCAGATAGATGTAGGATTTGTGGCCTAAAAAGAAGGGAAGAACTCTTACATCAGGCAAAACTTAATAACATCTACCACCAGCAGAGCAAGACAGAAGTGTCCATCATATAAACTAGTACCAAATTAATTCAAAGGGGTTATCAACCAAACTATAATCCTGAGGGCTGAGCCACAATAGGGAGGGAAAGAGACTGATGTATGTCAAGCCACAACACTTAGGTGTATTTTTCTCTTGAAAGGCTGTTGCCTATGTGACCATTAAAGGCAGCAGGCAGTGTCTGAGCTCACCCTCCTGTCGCAGCAATATTCATACCCTAACCCACAAAATGTCACTGGGATCTGCAGCACGTCCAGCAGCACTGACAGCACCTTAAACCCTGTGTGTCCAGTCTGCCATGGTTTAATGATGTCAACTCTTTCACCAGTTATATCAGGTGGGAGGGGATGCTGAACACCTTCCCAGCTCGCTTATACTCAGTGACCTTAATTTGGATCTGTGATTTCCAAAGTCCTGTCTGCTTCAGAAAATGTCAGCTTAATTTTCAAAGGGAGAACCGAGAGTGAAATGTCTTGGTTTCATTCGTAACACTCCAGTTTATGAGAAATAGTGGAACAGCTCGAGGCTTCAAGTAAACAGCGAACAGCCTCATTACTCTCTTTACATAAGAAGCACTGATGAACAGCAAGATACTTGCTCTGTGCAAGCAGCAGGCTGGCCCTTGAGCACTGCAGCAACACAAGACATAATAAAATTAACCTCCAAGCAGAATAGTTATGTTAACACAGGGCTGCATTTGGGTTAATCAGCTCTGACGAGAGGCAGCCTTTTCAGCTCACGCCCAGGGAGGTGCTGATGCAGCTCTAAGGCTCCTGGCTCTGGAGGCAGCTCACTCAGCGCCAGCACAGCGGGAACTGAGTGGCATAGCTGTGATTTGTGCCAGAACCAGCTCACCTGATTTCCAGCCCCATGCCTCAGCCAGCAAAGTTTCCTTTCTCCTCTTTACTGCTAAAAACTAAAGGCTGAGGAAGGTATTATTGACTTTGGCACAGAAACATTGAAAATCATCTTTTAAATCTCACTATCTGATCCAGGTAATGTAACACTTTCCATTACACGCTTGCTAATTCAGCAGTTTTATTAAGTAGTGAAGAATAAGTGGTTGTGATTATATCTCTGTGGGCTACCTGGAATCAGAGGGAGCATTCCTTTATGCATATCCACTGACTGTTTTAAAAGATAACCAGTTTGTCTGCAACCACTTTATCTTCACTTCCCTATCAATAATACTGGGAGAGTGCCCCATCAGATGGGTGCTGTGAGGATGCATCACAAGGTGAGAAGTGCTAGGCTCAGAGAGCCGGAGCACTGCTGCTTGCAGAACACAGCTGGCTCCAAATGTATTCCTGTCCCTACCTAGGAAATGATCCTTAAACTTCGTTTATGGAGCTATGTTTTTGATAATATCCATAGGAACCAATTAATTAGCTGAAAAGTAACCCATTAGTACATTGCTTTAAATTTACATTAGAGGTTATCCTAAAGAGCTAAATAGTCAAAATAGTTATTACTTGTTCACTATTTAGTCCACGTGCTTTACGCAGACACACTATTATTCCAGAATGTGGCACTTTATTCTAGCTCAACTCAATAGAGTTTGGAAGTGAAGTAAACTAGTTACAAGAATCACTTTATTATTCTGCACATAGGGAGTTCGTCGCAAACAGCTCCCCAGCTTTTTTTGATTTGTCTACATTAAAATCCTCTGTGGGTAAACCCTTTGGAATTAACATTCTGTAATTACTGCATTACAGCGATGACTGAAGACATAAGCTATCTTCCCTCCCTGTTGTGCCATGTAAAAGACATCACATTTATGTCACAGACTTTAAAGTAAATGTGCCACTTGATGTTCAGGGAGAACAAAGTGCAGACAGCCTTAAAAGTACAATTTACAGAACAGATTCCAATCTCTCAATGGTATCGGGGTGAATTTACAAGTAGCTGCCCTTCACTTAAAGCTGAACTATTTTTAGTGAGAGGCCTTCCAGTTTAGGGATTGGAGAAAGTTAGCCTCCGCTAAAATGAGTAGAGAAGTGAGAAATTCCAGTGTTTAACACAACTGAAGAATAACCTTTCCAGCAAAGCTTGTTTTCATTGGCTGGGAACAAACTATTACCCTGAGTTCTACCTATAAAGGTAACAGCTATTGACTTGGATGCTATCTGGGACCTCTAGTTGTTAAAAGCATAAGCATAAATTTGTGTTGAAAAACAAAACTATTTCTTGCCTCCTGCTTGTGGCAAAGTAATTTCCTTTAAGAAATGCAGCTGAGAGTGATTCTGAAATTACTGGCCACTAGAAAAAAGTCTGGCATTGCTTGGGGTTTCCTGAAAAGTCAGAAAGGACATTTCCATTTCTAATTCCTGGGACAGAGCATCCAGCTCCCAGTGTGCCTCCAGCCCTGCTATGGACACTAGCACCTCCTCAATTGCTCACAGCTCCCACCCCAACCCCAAGCCTAGAGTCAGAGGAAGGACCCCCAAACTATCTCTAGGGTGTCAAAGATATCAATGAAATCTTAAAAATATTCCCATACATGTTTGAAGCTCACGCTGTAGAGAGGAACCAAGGGTCTGTGCCATCCCCATCCAATGTCCAGCCCAGCTCTCCTGGTGTGGGAGGGACACGCAGCCAACCCCAGCAGTAGTGCGGGCACGAGAACGGGTGCCTGTTTTCCACTGGCCGAGGCACGATTCATCACAGTGCTTACCTACAAATTCCAGTTTCAGCACAGATGGTCACCAGGACTTCAGTATGACCATTTGCTGTTGTATATTTAAGCTATTCTTATCTGAATAGATTTCCTAAATGGAGGTCTCCACAGTTGCATACATTGCAGGAATATATGTACCATCTACGTGTATCTCATTCGTAGGTACTGTGCACATCTGAATTTTACAATGCCATACCAAGCCCCACAATTTTTATCATCTCACAGGGAGAAAACTTAGAAGCTTTTGCTAGTTAAGCAGACTGTTTTATTGCAAAGAGCTGTGCTTGATTATAGCAAAGTTGCAATTTGCCTTTGGACAAGAAGTCCCAGAAATACCTGCATCTCCATGAAACGCACAGAGGGGATTTTGAGCCCACTACCTGACACTTTTTTGAGAAATATCAGTTCCCTTATGTCACCTTCAAATACACACTATCACCTTGCTTAATCAACCACGATGGAAGTCAACCAAAGCCTACTCTTGCCTTGAAGCTGAAATCCTGCCTATGACCACATCATCAGAAGAAAAACAAGAAAAAGGCCATCTTAAGACATTTACAGCAACATTAACCACATTAGTCATCTTTCTTTGGAGCTGTCAATACATCTCCAATTTATCAGAGCCCCCAGTGACTTACTTGTCCTCCAAGAGGTTTTGTCCCGTGATCAGATTTTTCCCAGACGGTGCATAGTCCCAGTTCTCTTCCACAATCCCGAGGTAATAGGTTCTGGTCTTTGCTTCCACCACCGCAAACAGCCAGAGGAACCCAAGAGCGCGAAGGCAGCCACCACGCTGCGCGGGAGGCATTTGTAGTTGTGATTGCGAGGCTGGCAGCGGGCAGGCAGCAGCAGGATGCACCACAGGGAGCTCACCCCTCCCTCCCAGCTCTCGACAAGTTATAAATAAGGAACGGACAGAGCAAAGCTCCTCCTTTTCAGCAGGTTAGGACTGGGATAGGTAGAGAGGCCGGCTATGCAGAGCAGGGCTAGGGAGGAGGTTGCTGTCATGGCAGGACCTTTGCCAACCCTTCGGTGAATACATAAATTGCTCATTTACCTGTCCAGGCTAGAGCCAGTTGGTGGTTTTTTGGAAGTTTGGATGATTTTTGTCCTTGTTTTTCCAGACTAGGTGGTGTGGCATATTGGGGCAGGGTTTTTTTTGGTGTTTTTGCCATTCCTGTCAAAACTCTTTTTTTATTATTATTTTTTATTTTAGTTCCTTTATCATGTCTGAGATTTCTAAAGCTAGCATCTTGCTGCCTTCACTGGGTTTTTTCAATGACGTGACACTAGGTTATAATCCAGCATTATCAGAGAGAGAGAAAGAATTTGCCAGTACCTTTCCAGTTTCTAGGATTTTCTGACCTATTTATTAGGATTGCAAGTTATCTGAATATGTTCAGGTTTAGAGTGCCCAAAACAAAGTCACTTTTTACAAACATTTCTGAAAATTAGAGCCTTTGTAAAGCCTTTCCATTTGGACACTAAGAATTGAGGCACACAAAGATCACCCTTTTATTAACCTTGGTAATTAACGTGCCCACGTAGCTCTCTAGAAAATCAGTCCTTCCCTTTATAGCGTAACTTCCTCTAAGAGGATGTCTCTGTTACCATCTTGGCAAAGCCAAGTGTAAACCTATACAAGTATGACTTGATAGGATATTCTAAACCACTTAGGAAACATCCCCCCAAAATCATCTCGGTGGCAAGACACCTTGCAAAATCATACTGCTTCCTTACTAATTTTTAACCAACTGAAGACAGAAAAAATTGTAGTTCTGGAACACAGCATTACTCTTGAGACTCGTTGCAAACTTTCATAGTTGTGAAATTCCCCTTTCAGCTCCAGAACCGTCTGAACTCTTCCCGTTGAAGCTAATGGCTACTCATGGCTATGGCTGCAAGCGGCTTTGCAAAGGAATTTGGTAATCACAGGTTTAATGTCGTCAGTCAAGACCTAGCTCAGCGATGTGAATGTGGTTTTATGTGGCAGTCGCGTGAGGTTCACCCTCTGGCATGCGACAGCAACAGCTACACGTACGGTCAGCTGTGCTCAACGCCTCTCTCCATCACTGGTGCGCAGATGTCTCTGAAGTCACACAGAGAACAACTCAAATAGCAGGTGAGGTTCACAGCAGCCCAGCCTCCAGCCACCTGCACCATGGCAGGTCTCATCTAAATTAAGAGACAAGGCACACAGACACACAGAGTATCTTACTAAAGAAGCTTTCGGTTTCTTTAGGCTATGTTTTGCATCTCTTTAGCTACGAGGACTGAAAGCTCAGTATATGTGGGTAAGAATACAGTCAGACAATTACAAATGGTCACCTTAACACAGCTGTAAAAGCAAGAGTCCCTCAGCTGTACGCTTCTCTCTGATAGATGCTGATGTTCATTGTCTCAAGTCAGTTAATTGATGAACAATGAGAAGGAGGAGAAGTGACAGGATAATACCGATGTTACACAGAGATCCTGGTCCTCAGAAGCGGCACCCACAGACTTCCGGATAACCCTGAAGACCTTGCTCACCTCTTCATTCTTCTGCTGCAAACCACACGCTGCCCAGCCTCTTGGCCTCTCATGTCAACTATATCCTCTCTTCCAAAATACCAATGCTTAAAAATTATCTTCCTTTTCCACTGCTTTGTTGTGTCACTTGGTTACTCAAATGATGCCAACCAGTAGTACTGTGATTCTAAAAGGCATAATTAGAAAGGAAAGGAAAAGACAATGACTACAGGACAGGCAGAGGCTTTGCTAGCCGGTGGCACAGCTATCAAACATGCAACTGTGGCGGGACTGACAGGCCAGCTGGTGGGCTATGAAGCTGTGAAAAGCCAAGGTGACCCTTGGAGGTTAACAGGATCCCACTGTGGTCTTTACACAGGGCCTGGAACCCTGCAGCCTCCTGCAGTGAATACTTCCATTGCCCAGAGTAGCTTGCCCAGACAAGCTACAAACTTCATCACCTGTCACTCAGGCACCTGAGTTTACAGAACTGGGTGCCTGTTATGCAAATATTCGTTGTCATAAAGTAGTAAGGGTTTTGCGTTTGAATAGGAAATATGTTTATTTAGAGGGTAACATGCACTTTGAATGAGATTGTGTAGAGTTCAATTGCTTAAACCAGGCATTTGCATGGCATTAGAGATATTTAAAGACCAGGTGCAGGGCCAGTTTCATCGAGACAGTTCTGCTATGACCTTCTGTCTGTATGCTTTTTTCTAACTAAAGAATTCTGTTATACGTTTAACATGAATCTATATACATGTGGACTCACATAACTCAAGTGTATCGAGCTAATGGGGAATAGGAAGGGGGAGTGTCCAATTCTGAGCTGGCACCTGACTGCACTATAGTCATTTAAATAATAATGGTGCTATGTCCTACTTTTTCTGTTGCTTCTCATGCACCCAGGATTGGGTCTTGGTTACTTTCTTGCTAGAATAACAATTCAAAATTCAAATGGGAAGTTAATTTCTTTGTCTATTACCGTAAAAATTATTTGTGTAACAGGAATAATGTGTGGGCATTAGCACCCTATATCAGCAATGTGTTGTAAGTCTGGTGAACGCCTTAGCTTGGCTTCAGCATTTACTAGATCTGGCAACTTGTATACCCTTTGCGTCCACACATTAACACTTAATTACCTTGTCACATCATTAAACCCAGGCACATTTACATTCCAGAGAGGTGCTGTGGGCATGACTCAGAAAAAGATGAAAGAACAGCTGTTTTGCTCTTGCATCAGGAAAATTTCTGGGAAGCTCCCCTCCGGCAGTGAGGTAATGGGATTAAGTTCGTTGCTTTGTTCAGGATCCTTTCAGTAAAAGAGTTGGGTACTGGTCCTTCTGAGACTTTCTGTCCCTCTGAAGGCTAAAAATTAGTGCATGGCTGGGTTTCGAAGTTTTGTAATGAGGAGCAATATTCATAGGTCTGAAGGACGAACACCTTGAGTACCAGTTTGTGAATGAGCCCTGAAATATCACCAATGGAGCTTTCTTTTTAAGTACATCAGGAATGACTGCAATAATTAGCTTAAGTTAATCCACTAAAGCCCAGACTTGCGCCAACTAATGTTAGTGAATTAACTAGAATACCTAAGTTAACATGGCAATGGCCATAAGGTCAATGACAAAAGATGTTGGATGTGCTAATCTTCTGCAGTTCCTTGAAACCAGGCGACATGAGTTTGGAGATGAGCACTTTATTCAGACTGCCTACTACTGAAACCCAGCTTGCATTCTCCATTGAGCAGATGATTAATTGATGTTCAAGCAGATTGACTACCCTGTTCCCTCTGCTTCTTCTTGATAGCAGTAGATTTCCCATTCCTAGACACTCCTTTCTTGGTCCTTCTGCTATTTTGGTTTGTGTCTGCATTGCAATGCAGGTTGGGGAATTAGTCTGCCTGTTTCCAGCACAAGATTACCCTCAGCTGGTATTGCCACCAAACTTGGAGCTGTGCCTGTAGTGACCATCCCAAGGTGACAAAGAGTGCCTGTGGTAAAGCTGGGAACTGAGTTATACGCTCCCAAGTTTCACACCACTCTTAACCCAGCCGTCCTCCCCCTTCATCAGTTTTCCCACACTTTCCAGACACAAACACATATTAAATATGAAAGCCTCATAGTACCTCTGTGAAAAACAATTTCTATTGCACTTTCTAATCATTTTCTGAGTTGCAGCAGTAGTGAGCAGAAGGTAAACTTCATGTTATAGTCTTGGAGAGTCACATAAGGTGTATCCGAATTACTTGAATCTTTTGAGTTCACACTGGTAGGCTGGAAATCTCAAAAACCATCTGCCTTCTAAGGCATCTACCACTTCTGTTTTCAATTCTGGATAGGACTTTGGTGAGAAAGGCTTCCTTGGCATGTACAGCACTTCCCAGGAGTACTTCAAGCCTGAGCACTGAAACTGTTGGAGACAGTGTCCTGGTTTCGTCTGGGATAGAGTTAATTGTCTTCCTAGTAGCTGGTACAGCGCTGTGTTTTGGGTTCAGTACGAGAAGAATGTTGATA
>JAVKLA010000026.1:16034356-16074834 GCA_034782735.1 Sagittarius serpentarius
CCTTTCTGTTCTATTAAACTGTTCTTATCTCAACCCACGAGCTTTACCTTATTTTCTGATTCTCTCCCCCATCCCACATGGTGGGGGGGAGGTGAGTGAGCAGCTGCGTGGTGCTGAGTTGCTGGCTGGGCTTAAATCACAACAGACAGAAAGACAAAAAAGCCATTGAAACTCCAAGAATAACAAGGATCTGCGACCAGTGAGGATATTAGAAGGGCAGCTGTAGCCCATATTACAGGTGGCCCAGTGTGGATCTGACTCACATCTGTCCAGAAGTCTTTGTGGCAGAACAGAGACTGAACCCAGCCCTCCAGATTCCCACGTCAGAGCCCGCATGGCTCCCTGGCGTTGCCTTCCAGCCATTTGGGCTCAGTCCATGCACCCAGCTCAGGGTCACAATTCGATGTTTACCACAATGGTTGTCTGGAGATCATTAGGGCAGAATAATTTTTCTCTGTACATCTCTGTGCAGACGCTCTCCTTGCAGAGCAGCTACTTTGGTACATTACCAGCTGTGGACAAATCTTGAGCCAAAGCTTGAAATGGAAAAGCGATCTCCTGTTATATCGGAAGCAGCCCACAGATCCTTTCTTCTCCATCATGGATTTGAGCCAAACCCTGTATCTGCCACACTAACAACAAAGGATGACACTGTATCTGAATTTAGACTTTAGAGAAACTAATTATACATTGAAAGAAAAGACACTAAATTTGAAGATTGTAAAATTGCAATTTGAATATTGCAATAATGAGAAGGAAGGCATTTACCAGTGTACTGAAAGGAGCTGCAAGTTTGAAGAGATTATAATAAGTTGCCACATAGGCTGGGCAAGTGAAGTAAGTGTGTTCAACCTCAAAAGCTATTAAGCAAAGCTAAAAAAAGGAAGTTTTGATCCTAATTAAGAGAAGCTTCTTGCATGTAGTAACTCATGTAATATCTGCACTGTTAAAACAAGGCTAATACCTCGACAGAACTTCAAGGTACATTATTTATGGGATTCTATACCCATTGTAGCACCTAACATGAAAGAACTTTATGTCATCACTGTGGGGCAGAGCGTGTTTATTAACCCTGTTACACAAATGAGGAAAGAGGAAGGTTAGGTAACTTCCAGGAGCCCATGCAGGAAGGCAGCCCGGTCTCCTGGCTCCCGGTCCAGCGCTGGAAGCAAGGCGACAGCCCTCCTGCCCCACCACCTTCCCTCTGAGCATGAGGGTGGTGGAGACCAGGGTCTCGCTGGACTTGCACTGTGTGTGGGAGTGATGCTGTGACCCAGTTGCATGGCAAAACTCTTTCATACCCACCTTTGCTGCCTGCTAGCCGGAGGGGCAGTGCCAAGGTCCACCTCAGCTCTCCCCTGAGCAGCTCCGCTGCCTGCCCAGCCTCCTCCAGCCACCCCGTGGGCATCATGGGATCCTCTTCCATCACGTCTCACGGCACTGACCTACTTACTTACTTTAGATGAAATGTGGCCCTTTTGTTTTCCTTCTATGAGATCATTGCCCCATTTTCTCTATGGGCAAATAGGGGAGTTGTGGGAAGAAACACCAGCACTGGAATACTAACCAGGATTATTTAAAGCAGGTAGCAGAAAGGAAGGTATCAAGCATTGCGGGAAGAAAAGAAAGTGATGCAATCGCATCTGCACAAGTGGCTTCCGAACTGTTGTTAACTCTCCTCTGCCAGGCAAGCCATCCCCACAGTGAGAATTCCCAGCAGGTGTGTGACACTTTGCTTGGAGTCTCCTGATTAAATGGGAGGGTGTTTTGTGCTGTGGAGGAGCTAACAGAAGTTACCTGCTGTCCAGACAACTCCTTCTGCCCAGCTTCTCTGCCTGAAAAGGAGAAAGTGGGCAAAATGTCATGACCTTGTGGAAGCCTGGATGATTGCCCACAGTGAAATGATGTGATTTATGGGATCTGCAGATGACTGTCAACACTTTTAGAGTCTTTCATCTGTGTCTATGAAGCTTTGCAATAAAGAGCAGCCCTACCGCTCTTCAGTGACTCTGTTGCTTTTTATTTGAAGAAGCCTATGTTACAGCCAGAGTGCCATTCCTGAAGTGGAAACCTTTCAGGCCTGGTATTAAAAGGGAAAATAATTTCTACAGAATTAGAAATTCCATAGTCTGTGGAAAAAAACCCTCTCCCTTCCACCAACCCAATTATCACCTTTAAGAGCTTGCTGTGGTCTTCCAAAACATCATTTGCCTTTCTTCTATCATTCTGAGTTAGTGCTGAATCTTACATACTCCCTGCTGAGGATTTCTTCTCTCCTCTGCCCAGCTCTTGCCCAGTCTTTCCTTTCCCCTGCTGGGTACAGTCCTGGGAGGTGCAGAGCACCCTAGGTTTAACAGAGACATGCAGGAGACAATATAACTGTGGTTTAAGACCCCAGAGTTGGGTCAGGGCTCTCGGCATCTTTCTTTGCAAGTAGCGGCTTGTGACCACCATGGCAGGGATGCAGCCTGGTAAGCCCACACCGGGCATACAAGACTGAGCATATTTGCCATCTCACGTGCAGATCCCTTTCCAAAAGGGGTTATGAAGTGAAAGGCAGCATGATGCAAATGTGGCTGCACCACCCCTGGGTCGGAGCTGGAGCTGGAGTCCACTTAAATTTCTGAAATCAGGACTAATTCAGACAGAGTCACCCGGGCTTTGCCTGCTCACAGTGATGCCAACGTGGTGTCAGCAGAGCTTCCCCCTTTTCCAGGCCAGGTTAGTAGTTCGAATGGGAAACTTCATGGATCATGGTGCCTGAAACACTTCCTCCAGCTCCTGCAGGACTTGGGGCGGATCACACAGGTCCACAGTCTGTATGATCTGGAAGTAAAAAGTGGATATCAAAACCCACCTTTGGGCACCTGAGAAAACAGCCTGAGCCTCAGAAGTGCTGAGCAACCTCCCGCAATGGAGGAAACGTGGTTTCAGCTGACTAACTGTAAGCACTCAGTTAGCCTTCGCTTCGCCTCATGTGTGCTCATCTGCAAAGTGGGGATCATTATATCTGACTCCCTCCCCAGGTATTTGGAAGCTAATTTAGTTAATGCTTGTCAAGCACTTTAAGGTCTTCAGATGAAAGGAGCCGCAGATAGGCAAAGCATTGCTATTACTATTAATTATTTCTATTGTGCAAGTAGACACGAAAGCAGCAAGGGTGATGATTACTCGCTTCCTTTACAAGCGCCAAGACAGAGCGCAAATACACAGACGGGGACCCTCCCTGCCCTGCAGTGCTCCTAATCTTACCGGCCCGATAAACCAGACAAAGAGCGAGAAAAGGAGCACAAACCCAGAGAAAAGCAATGCATGTAGTGACTTACCTCACACGGTTTTTTTTTGCAATAGATGCTTTTTAGAAGAAGTGCCATGTTAGCCAAAAAGCACATTACTGTTCTGGGGTATATAAAAATCCCAAGTGAGGCTCTCAAAAAAGGCAAAGTTTTTTACAAAAGACTGTTAATGCTAATCGTCCTTATTTGACATCTGATTTTTTAGCAGATCAAGCTTTGAAGTTTTTCTGTGTAGACGCGAGGACTGAAAATATTTCAGTCCTTAAAAAAAGACATTATCAAAGAACAAGTTGAAGTATTTGGATATGTAAGACAAATTCCTGGCGGTAACAGGTTGCTGTCAATCAGCTGCTCAGCAGGAAGGAGATGAGCATGGGCTTGGTGGCAGCTCATCCCTCTTCCCTCCCAGGCCCCCGGTGAGTCTCTCACAATTAGTTTTCATTCTCCCCAGGGTGCCAGGGTCTGGGTGCACGCCACAGAGGAGTTTACATGCAGTGATGAGATGCTCCGCAGTAATTTGTTCCTTTATCTAAAGCCTGACTAGACAGGCAGACAGACAGAGGAGTAAAAAGCCAAGTGGCTCCCAGCCAGATGCTGAAACATCTCACGCGTGGCTGCGAAAGGGCTGGCGCTGGCTCAGCAGAGGGGTTGGGAAGCATGACCAAGGCCAGCGGTGTAGCGGGACTGGGATGCTCTGGGGTGAAACGTGCCAATCTGAGCCATCCCGCCTTTCCTTCAGAGCGTGAAGGGTCAGGCGATCCTGGGCCGGGGAGTACCAGGCTAGCCCAGCAGTTGGGCATCTGCATCCCTCACCTCCTTCAGGGGCAGTTTCCGCTCATAAGTGGAAGGAGGTTTTAGCTGCGTCTGCAATGTCCTGGGTGAATCCAACAACCGCTGAATCTTCCTCTGACTGCTGTATGAATCCAAATGGTTTTCTTGTTTGTTTCTTCCCAGGTAAAAGCATTCAGTTCATTTAATATCAGCCGGTGAACAGGCTTGGGACAACATCAGCTGTATTTTTTTCAATGAGATTGTCACGGGATGAGGATGCCTGATGCAAGCTACCACCAGACATGCACTGTTATAAAACTATTAAACCACTCTTAAAAGAATTCCAGCCTGTTTAAAAAAGCAATTTTTGCCAGAAAGAGGCCACAGTGTTTCTGGCAGGTCATAGGGAAGTGCATTCTTATCTCACAATAGCTATATAGAACAATAATAGCATCTTAAAGATATAAAAAATGTTTAAAATGCTGAACCAGCTGTCCTCCATGCACTGCTTCAGCTTTCCAGGTCTGTATTTCATCCTTGGGCTCTCACCAAGCTCCCTCTAATGGCCACAGACACCGTGTTTCATTGCCTCCCTGTGCGGCCCGTGGGGCAAGACACAGGCACGAACCCCCTGCCCCGTGTTGCACAGGGCAAGACATACCTACCGGAGGACGCCCTCCAGGTTTTTATTTTTTTAATGTGTGTGGGCTCATCTCTCACCTAGCTCTTTTATGATCCTGCCTCCACCCAGTATCTTCCCTCTTAACACTTCCCCCAGGTTCTTGCCTTTCTTCCTGGCCTCTGGAGACCTGCCATCATCGCGGAGTTAACGCACGTCCTGCCCTTAGCTCAGTTTAGGCCCACACCTTAATATAAAGAATGGATTACACCACTGAGGAATGACAGCAGCATATGCTGGACAGTTTGTTCATCTTTTTAAGTCTAGTTGCTTGATGTCTTCCTCATGCTGGCTGTGGAGGGCCTGCGGACTCAAGCCAGCTCCGCTACGGGGAGCAGGGACCAAACCCCATGGCAGCACAGTGCCACCGCTGCTAACGTGACCGCGGTGCTCGGTGCAAAGGGCAGTGCAGCTGCCCCTGAGCCGCCCCAGCGCTGTGCTGCTATCCCTCTCTGATACATCACAGTCCTTCACAGAGCCACACCATCACAGGGTGGCTGAGGTTGGCAGGGACCTTGGGGGGTCATCTGGTCCAACCCCCTGCTCGAGCAAGGCCATCTGGAGAAGGCTGCCCAGAACCATGCTCAAATGGCTTTTGAATATTTTCGGGGATGGAGATGGTATATCTCCAAGGACGGTGACAGACAGTGCACACCTTTTCAGAAAGGACCTTTAATTATGTCTCCTTTGGGTACCTAATTTTAGACAGCAAACAAAAATGCCTGCAGTCCACCTTCCTCAACACTCCCTTACCCTCAAAAAAGCCTTGAAACTGCCTTCCAGTGGACACAGGAGCAGAAAAGAATGAATAGGTTGAAGATGGAGGTTGTTTCATTTCTGGGAAAATTTTGTGATGCAGTTGTGTGTGCAAGCAGAGAATCCCTTTCAGAAACCCAAGCAGTGCTAAGAAATGTCCAAAGGCACTTCCCACTTTGGGAAATATTGCCCTAATTGCCTTGGGCCCTTCTGCTAAATAAGATACGTGGAGATTTAAAATACTATTCTGTTCCACAGTGTGTCCAAACTAACAACTTCAGGGTCAGAAAGAGGATGGATTGTCCTTTCTTCCACCAGCCAGCACCAGCTGGAAAAAAGCAGACAGACCTCAGGATCTGAAGACCAGCTGTATTTCCAAAGACTTACCTAGTTTTTCCACATGTATCTGTTTCTCCGATACAGGCAAAGTAAGCAGTAAGTACTTTTACTAGCAAGCAGTGATTCTGGCTACAAACCTGGCCTCATGTACTTGTTTGAAACATTACAGCTACGCACGCACAACTAGTATTGATTTTCCTTTTTTTTTTTTTTTCTTTTGGCTCAAAACCAGATGGGGAGGGTTAACAAGAGGATGGTCAACAAGAGGATGGTCCCCCTTGCAATAGCAAGCCACTTAATGATCACTTCTAACCTCTCGGCTGTTGCCCTCCTCTTTCATTCTGGTGGGAGTTGCTGCTCCAGGTGCCTCAGCCTCACATGGGAGTTTTTAATCTCCCACAGGTTACCTGGCCAAGCCACACGTCTCTCAGTCTGACCAAAACCACCACCCTGGACTACAGAAACCTTCCCTCCTGACAATGACAAACAGCTCTAAAAAATGCAATGAGTGTTTTTTGACCAAACCTATGTTTCTTGAGTATATTCCCAATATTTACTCTTCCTTACTGAAGGCTTCCTGAGAGACCCAGGGCAGTTCAGGACAAGTTAGGAAGGGAGGAGAAGGGTCACCAGAAGAAGTAATATTTCTTCTGTCAGGAAAATAGGGGCATTTTCCAGTGGGTACTGCTTTTAGCTCCTAATTCACCTGCACCCTGAGCACATACTTGGACAAACCCCAGTGTCAAAACACAGGGATGAGAAATGACTTTCAGCCAAAACCAGAAAGAAGTGTTGCACGAAACCAGCAAAATGAAAGCACAAACCTCTAATTATTTTAATATTGGATAGTGACAGTGTTGTTCTGTGTTAGGAGCACAAACAACCCTTGGCCACGGGTCATGGTTCATTGCCATTTTAGAAAACAGTGGGGCTGGCACAGTGCTGTCCCTGGAGAAAACACTCAGGTAATTAAATAAAATGAGCTTTGCAATAAATCAGATGAACATACATACACACAAGCAAGCAGTGGGTAATTCTTTGCTGGGTGGGAAGGTCTTGCTGGGTGTCATTTCGGCACCATTCCCCCTCATCCCAGAAGGTGCTTTTGCAGAGCGTTGGCTGTGCAGCTCACAGAGTCACTGATAACCATGGGGTTTATTCCCAAAGGGCTGTCCCTTGGTAGTGGCACTAGAGTCCCCAGCAGCAATGATGTGTGCGCTGCCATCAGAGGGGGAAACCTGTGCTCAGCAGGATGTCATCTCAGGGAGGAGAGAGAGAGTCTAAGTGTGTAGGAAAAGGGGTTATGCATAAAAAGTAGAGATAGGGGAGAAGGAGGGAAAAAAAAGAGTTGAAAAAACAGGTAAAATAGAAGAGAAGGAAAGAGCCATCCATGTGACATTTAAGCTGTTGTCGCTGTGAAGTGCATGACCAGCATACGCTGTGTGTTAGGACCACCTGTGTGTGATGGTACTGTGCAGTGAATATACTCCCAAAGAATGTGGAGAGCCTATTTCAAACTTGGTCCAGAACAACTTCCATTCCACCTCTTCACACTCATATGTATCCTTAACGTAAGCACCATAACCTGCACCACTCGATTATTCAAAGTTATTCTTTATGGCTATTTCTGATCTGATTCAAGACTCGAGCCTTTTTGCAGTGAGCTGCTCCTCATCTTCCTCAGTGCTCTTGCCATGCGATCAGCTCTTTGCTGGTTGGGGCTACGTGGGGCTGGGGTACTCCAGATAAAGGAAAACCTGAATAGTGCTGGTACTGCCATTTCCACCTTGCTGTTTCTACCTTAACGGGGCACCTGCATGCTCCTGGGTACAGGCAGGCGTGTTAACCTGGGTACCTGCTGCAAGAGCAGAGAGACCCACCTGGGGCTTCAGGGCAGATTGTCTGCAGTGCCCAAGCTCGTGAACCTTCCCAGAGCCAGCCCATCCCGGAAAAAGCCTTTTAACAGCGGGTTGCTTCCTGATTGTTTTCTCAGGCAAATCCACCTCCCTTTCCCTCAAGTTGAAGAAAACGTTAACAACAAAGTGTCATAGGAAACAGCAGCAACAGATAATTTGTGTCACGGTGCCAAAGTGGAATAAACTAAATTGAGTGGAGTGTCACTGTGTACTTGGAATAAAGCTTTGACTTCAGAGCCACTTAAGGTTTGTACTAGAATAAATGAGAGCAGGGCTGCCTGGCTCCTTTTTACACAGCGTATCAACAGCAAAAAGGGCATTTTCTCATTAGCGCACTGCAGCTGCACTCCAAATGGGGCAGATCTATTAATAGAGTTAAGTGGGCAGTCAGATATGCCCTTCAAAATCCTGCACAGGGCTGTAATTCTTCAGTTTCTAACTCACACATTGCACCACCCAGGGAAATTGTAGGGCTGGAATGTTTTTTATTTCTAGCGTGATGAACAGGATTTTTTGCATATTTACATTTCCTCTCTCAGTGCCCATGTTACTATGTGTAACTGGAAAATTAATAAAGAGTTTATGGCTAAAAGGATATAAATAAAAGGAGGACCAGAGCTGATGTACACTAAGTCAATATAACCAGGAGGCATTGATCAGTGGAACACAAAATGCTTTCATTGCCTTCAAAGTCAATATCGCAGGAGAAAAAATAGATGTACACAATCATATACACTCAGCTTAGCCACTAAGCACTTCACAGACAAAACAGTTTTTCTAAGTGTTTTAGAGGTTGTTTTTTTCATTTCTTTAGGATGAGTTTATCACTTCAGAAAAACAGGTAGGAGTCAGGATCTCTGGTGTTAATACAGACTTCTTTTGTGCTCTTCTTCTCCACATTCCCTCTGTACCTCACAATGAGCAGTATTTAGTTCAGATCTCACCAAAGACTGAATATAGAACCTACCCAGTTATGAGCAAATCTAAAGATATTCTTGAGCAGTAAGAGAATTGTGTTTAATATAGCTTAGCAGTATTTTTATTTTTCTGTAATGGCTAGACGTGCTAGACTTTGGTTAAGCCTCTGAGCGCAAAGTGTTGTACAAACATAGATGAAAATACTGAACTTGTCCCAAACAGTTTAAAATCTATGTAACAGAACAAAAGAAAACAGATTGTTGTAGGCAAATGGAAAAGCACAAATCTAATACAATATCAGCTCTGCTCATGGTGCACTTGCTTGAAAAACTATTACGCATTCAGCAGAGAATGGCAATGAAATTAAGAGACACAGTCAAGTATAGGTATCAAGTCTAGACACTGAATGATACACAACAGATGAAGTACGGTAGGTCTATGGGATAGGCTTTGGAAGGTGATGAGAAGAAACTTTGAAAGGTCAGTAAAAGAATGTGTAGTGCTGGGGACGCAGTACAGATGAGAAATTACAGAGGTGAACCTTGTGCATCACCCTGGAGGGCTATGAGCCAGGCAAAATCAGAGAAAAGCAGAATCAAAATCAAGGATGCTGAGCCCTAATGAGAGTGTTAGCTATGTGGGGATGGGAAAGGTGGTACCTCGGAGATATTATGGGGTAAGACTCTATAAGAACTCCAAGCAACCAGGATATGAGATTTAGGGGGAGGGTTCATCTTAAGTATCATTATAAGTTTCCTTATTTGCTCCTTAGCTCTCTACATAAGCTGGCAGGTCTCCCCCAGGTGCCCCAGCTGTCAGTGCAAATTGCTGATGGTCTTCAAGGTGTTCACAAGTTAATTCTTTAAATGCTTTAAATGCTGTCAGGCCTTGTGCCTTTGCCCTGTCTGAAGATCCTCTGAGACTTACTTTGTTGTTTTCCTTGGGGCTGGAGCACCACCACAAAAAAAACATGGTGAAATGCTGTTGCCACCAATGCCAGTTGAAGTTTGGGGCACCGGGTTCAGTGCGTTCCGCTCAGTTTTCCTCCTTTTTGCCATCTGTATTGTAATGAAGGTCCTTTGCCTGATATCACTCTATGGGCTTTTTAAAGGTTTTCACTGCTGTGAGTCAGTGATGAGGATGACCTTCCCTGCATCCTCTGATGCTGATGATATTAAATATGCAACCTGGAGACTGAAGTCTCAGGCTTTGCCCCTGTGCTTTTGTTGCAGTTACCCTGCCACACTGGTAGTCCTCATGGATGCGATTCATCTGGCCACAGATGCCAACATGTAGATCTGAACAAGTGTTGAGATTCTTTCTTCATTAATGATTTACTGTAACCCTACAGTAACTCCTAAAATAGATGTTGTGATTTTTTTTTTTTTCTTAAAAGTGTCCGTTTCTCTTACTAGGAATAAATGTAGTCTAGCGTGACATCTACCTCATGGACATCCAAAGTCACATGAGATGAGTTCCACCCTACACAACTGATCTTTTGTAGTGAGATTAGAGAATGAAGATGAGAGATGGTAGGACGGAGAGTGGAATATTTTACATCTTTGCTTTCACCCACGTGCCCCTTTCATTAACGTTTTTGTGATCAAGTCATCCTTCCATCTGGGTGCTGAGAACAGGGCAACAGCAGGTACCTGCCAGAAGGGGGATGCTTTCAGTCAAAGAGAGGGATCTGAGCATATTCCCAGCGTGACTGGGGCCAAGTCTAACCTACCAAGTAATATATATATATATGTCTATAAGTTTTAGTGTTTGGACATATTTTAACAGTTATTACTATCCCATTTTCTACAAAAGAAAGTCCCTTTTTCCTCAGTGTGAGTCTTCTCCCAGTTTAATTTTAATGTTTCTTCATACACTTCATTGTGTTTTTAATTTCTTGGCCCGTCCCTGGTGTCTCTTCTACCTTTCTCTTCTCCTCTGCCAAAGCAAATCTTCAGTTTCCCTTCCATATTCCCACTCTCTCCTCCTTGGAACTCTGTTTTTCTTTCCTTGCTTCCTCCCTTGGTCACACCTCTCCCTTGTCTTCAGCCTTACTGCCCTTCTCCCTCTTTTTTCCCCTGTCTTACTGAGAATTTTCTTTCTTTCCCTTCCCATCCCTACTCTCCTCACTCGGCTCTGCCAGCAGCATGCTTTGGAGCACAGTCGGTGCCGAATTTTAACAGCCACAACCCGTTGTGCAGAAGATGACTCCACACCAACGGCCAGACTTTGCCGTGCCACCACCTCGTGCTTCAACCACATTTTCTGCCGCGCACCCGTTGTTCCTTTTTGTGCGCTTGCCCCCCCCGTCATCTCCTGCCTTCCCTCTTCTGCCAAACTGTGCACGGCTGAAATGGTTGCCGCAGTAAAAAGGTCTCTGCTGCTCTGATCTGCGTGTCCCGGGGGGCCAAGGCATTGACCCCTGGAACACTGCCTTAAAATAATCAATAAGGCCGGGTGACATGCCAACCTCGAGCTGGCCAACCAGGGGTAACTTGGGGTATTTCCTCATTCTCTGGAGAGAAACAGCTATTTGTTTAATAGAGGCCACTGCCCGAAAACATCGCTGTGCCTCCCTCAGACCGCCACACTCCAGGAGAGTGGAGCTGGAAAGCCTGAAGCTGGCTGCGGGGAGCTCCGGAGCCTAGAGGCCATCTTAGCCCCGTGTAGAAGGTAAGCAAAGGTATTTACATGCTTCCCTCAGCATTAAAAAGCAAAATTTTTCTAAAACCCTGGTTAAAAATTAGAAGCTTGCTCTGGCCACCTTGCTTAATGAATCTGTAGAAAGTGCTTTTGTTTGCTGAATTAATAAAGCATTTTGAGTGCTTCTGGCAATCCAGAGTGTTTTCCTAAGCTATAATAACACGGTCAGATCCTCTGATGTACACAGGTAGCAAAGCGGCGTTGATTTTGGTGGTAGAGGCTCTCACTAGGTCTGGTGATTGATGTTTAGGTAAGTTCTCCTTGCAGTTTGAAGTGGTATTGAGATAGGTCAGAGAGAATGGGTTGTAAATCCCTGTTCTTCCAGCCAAAGCAGCATCATGTTGCTTCACGAGAATTGGGTGAGAATTGGGCCTTCTGGCTATGTACGAAAGATGCAGAAGAGAACTTATAACTCGCCTACAAGACTTAGCTTTTACAGAATGAGGCTAGGCTGTGCCTGTGCTTGTTTGCTTCTCTCTGGGGAGGGGAAGTAGGTGAGGTTGGGCAAACACATGGAAAAGCAAAAGCTGGAATGAGACAGGAAAGTAGACAGGCAAAAGTCAGTGTAAAAAAATAGCAAGTGCAATGAGTATTTGAGAGAAAGACGGGTGAAATACCGAATATTCTTTCCATTTCCCTCCGCTCCCTCCCCACTTAATCTTTCATTTGCACATTGTCAGTCTGCTTAGATTTTTATCTCTTTGAGCTGGGGCTTTTTCCAGAGGCTTGCAAAATGCCCTGCCCAATTTTGAGCACTATATAAACAACAGGTAATGACTGTAAACCAAGAAGCATCTCTGTTAAAAATGCTCCCTTCTGGAATAGTTTAATGACAGTTAACTTGTTTTAAAGCTGGATTAAAAAGCATAAAGTGATTGTAAATTGCTCAGAAGAAAAGGCATATAAGCACAATGCTGTTATTAAACTCGTAGCAGCAAAGAAGAAAGCAAATTTTTTGCTATAGAAATGCAAACTCAGAAGTCTCTGGCAGTCTCAGCTACCTGACAGCAATATACGGCATCCCATAAAGTCTTTCTGTTATCCCTCTCAGTTACAGAGGTCTGAGGACATTGGTCTGTCTTCATGTCTTAACTCAGCTCTTCGTTGTATTTGTTCTGTCAACAAAGCTGGTTTCAGCCTGTCTCTGGCTTTCTCAAATATCTTCATACTGCCTTTCACCGGGGTTTTTTTGCTTGGGAACCCAACCTTGATTGATTTCTGTACTCCTAGCCTGCTTAATACCATCTCCACAGCAACTTTGGTCACAAAACTTTCAGGATTAGCCAACACACATGACTAAATTGAGGGACATTTCACTGTTTACTGCCTCGGTTATTACAAAAACTATTTGCATGTAGCAAGCATAGACATGTGCCCGTGTATGGCTGCGTGTGTGTGTGTGTGTGTAACACAGGTGTATGTACTGAAATGGTGTGTATTCAGATCATCTTCCTTCTCTTACATTTTGTAACTTGCTCACAGGAGATCAAAGCCATCTTTGTCTCAAACTGTCAGCTTTCTCTGAGGACAGAAACCCACAGACTGATATTTTGTATTTTTATGCATTTGAAAGCCTTGAGCTGGAGTGAAGCTATGAAAAAGCATCATGAAGTTGTGATAGGTTTGTGCCATAAAGTTAATGCCAGTGTGAAAATTCAATAATCTCTGACCCAGTAGTCTGAATTTTCCAACCAGACACGGAGAAATATCTGTGGTCCACTTTTGTACTGATCAGCCCTTTCTCTTTGGCTATAGACCACAGTGTAGGAGCAGTATGAGCTGAAGTTGTTCACTTTGGTGAAGAGGGATCTAATAGCAGCCTACAACGAACTTGGAAGGGAGTGACAGAGGTGATGGAGTGGTGGGAGAGGATATAACGAGGAGCAACAGCCATGTTTACAGCTTGGGAGATTCAGGTTGGGCAGCAGGAAAGAATTCTTCACCAAGAGGCTGGGGCAGCCCTGCGACAGGTCACCCAGAGAGGTGGTGGTAGCTCCATTCTTGGGGGTTTTCAAAGCTCAGCTACAAAAACCCATGGCTGACACCGCGACCTAGTGTTGGTGGTAGTCCTGCTTTCAGCAGGAGGTCAGACTGGAGACCTGCAGAGATCCCTTTCAACCAGTGCTTCATTTATGCCGATTCTTTGATTTTTAAAATACGATTCTTTGATTTTAAAAGAAGAACCTGACCACTGTGAAATAGTAAGCTGCTGTTTTACACATTGTGGCAGATCTCTGAAAATGAGATGGGGTGGCTTTGTGACCTGCCCTTAGCAAATAGCCACAGAATTAGACATGCTTCCAGTTTTTCGGATATTGTAGGGTGGGGGCCAGACAATCCCGTAACCCACAGTCTTATCTACCCTTATCTGCAGAATAAGCACATCACAGGAAACAGTAATGAAGGTTTCTCCAATCCTTGCTGACAGAGTATTTTTGATCAAAACAGAGAAAATGCAGCTGGTAGGGGCCCTGGTGAGGCTTCCCCATCTGCCCCAGTGCCATGGCAGGGCTGAACGTTTCTATGGCATTCCTGGCAGTCATTTCCTGCTCTTCTAGGTCTTCAGTGCAGGAGATTTCACATCAGCTTCCCAAGACAGTGGTCCCAGACAAGCCAGGGCATCCACCTCCCCTTCCACCCAAAGCCTTAGCCCCACCATGAAATCTGCTAGCCAGGGTATCAGTTTGTGCGGCCATGGTTTTGTTACTGATGTTCCCAATGGACAGACAATTGTCCATTAAGAACCAAAATGCAACTCTCCGTTCATTTCATACCAACACGTTTAGTCCTAGTAATTTTAAATACATTCAGTTAAACATTCCAGTTTTTAATAATTCCATTTTAAATAAAGTCTCTGAAGGGAACAGGCTCTGTAGAACAGGATTATCAGTGTAAGTCTTAACTGGAACACTTCTTGCTTCGAAACTGATTCTCCTTTCATTAAAGAAGAAAACTGCTGAAATCCCATGCTCCCTGCGCTGCAGTAACCCAAACCTCCCTGCGTCTTCCCTCAGCAGAGAGCTACCATGTGCACGGGGAAGTGTTCGAAGTGCATTGGGATCACCCTGTTCCCACTGGCGACTTGTGCCATAGTCTCCAACATCCTCCTGTATTTCCCCAATGGACGAGTTCTGCAGCTCAGCGAGATAACTGATCTGGTCTGGTTTTTCCATGGCATTCTGGGAGCTGGGATACTGGTAAGAGAGAAGTGTTGCTACTGTTTCTTATAGGTTTGGTTTTGTTTTAAATTTAGGGCCAAGAACACCACTGTTAACAAAAAAAAAGTCATAGAAATGTGTTTTGCATAAACATGTGAGCAGCTTAACTGGGAAGCTGGGTACAAGACTGAGAAAGTGCGTTCAAGACTGAAAAAGTCCCTAATCGCAAGAATACAAGGTATTCCTGAAATAAATGTCAGGTCTCCAAGTCAGGAGGAAGCAATAGGACTGACTTCTCACTGTGGAGAAGGGTGATGTGGGTGTTCATCCTCCATGAGTCAAAGCAAAGCTGAGGTCCTAAGCTCAGCTGGAGATGGTGAGTTTTCACTACAGACTGCACCCCCTCGTTACTCCTCTAACTGATTTTATGCTCACATAATTCACAAAAAAAACCATTAAGGGCAAAACTGAAACATGTTTCAATAGGTGTTTTTTAGAGACCCAGCCAACACTCAATGAATGTGGAGCTCCAAATGGCTTAAATCCCAAACACTCACTGTGTTCCCACACACCCACCTACCTCCTTTTGAGTTTGATCTGGTTTGTATGTATTCTCCTATAACCAGTTCTCCATTCCACCACTCACCACTTTTATGTGAATATCCATAACTAGAAGGGAACATGTTTGGGAATAATGATTTTTCCAGTTCATTAGAAAGCCTGCTCCCTTTACACTCTTCCAATTATCCACCCAAATGCAGATAAAAAGCCGAGCGAGTAAGACGCATATGAAAAATACTGGCTGTTATGCAGCCTAGGCAGGTGGTAAACTGGCAGAGAGCTGGCTACCTGCATGTCAAAAAAAATGAATGTTCAGGAATAATTAACTTAGAAAAAAGCAAATCTCATTCACAGTCAGGCTATGATGCAGCTACCACTTAAGTCTATGGAAAAGCTACAATGGATGTGGTTCAGACTCATATTTCCCAAAGCAGAAACATGGTATAAGACCATTCAGTAAATTGGTCTCCACCAGCAGCTTGCCCGCTTCTTCTTCCAGCTACCACTTGGGCCTATTACTCATGCTGAGCTTGAACGTAAGCGTGAGTTTGTGGAAGGAAGCCTAAAGGAAGAAGTGGAACTACATGAGAGACCTGTGGAAAATTCGTATCACTGCAAGCCCAGGAGTCATTGGCGTTCCATGAAAGGAAAGGTAGATGTTAGGCATGAGAGCGTCAGAGGCTCATTGAAAATGTGCCTTCTTTTAAGGCTTCCACAGAGGCTTGCCCGTGGCCAGCAACACATACATCAAAAATGAGAACAGCAAGTGAGAGGGGAGGAAAAATTTGCATTGACCTTCAAAACACACATTAGTAGTAGTTATTGATCCACAAACAATGCTGTTGAGTGTACATGTTTTCCAGAAAACAGCATGACAAATGCCCACAGGTGAAGAGAAGGGGAAAGAAAGCATTATCATCAGCTCCATTTTCCAGGTGCTGGAAGCATGTTAAAAATGAAGACTGGCTTCTGGGCCTCCTAGGGAGCTAGGCAAGGGGCAGAATGCCCCGTGACTGGAGCCTAGTCCGTATCCTCGCTCCACACTGAGGACTGACCAGGCTGCAATGTGTTCCCCCATGCACCCAGCTTCTCCCCAAAGGAAACTCAGGAAAGTCATGCCAACAGGTTGCCCAATCTTGATGAATCTCCCTGTGACCAGGACACAACCTCCAGAGCCAGGACTGTGGGGGAAACTTCATAACAGCCTGGCCTGGTTCTGCGAGCCAGAAAACCTGCCTCCACCTGGGAACTCCATCTGTAGACTGATACCCAGCTCATCAGCACACTCCTTGGCTGAGCAGCCAGCCTCGCCCTTCCCTCCTCTTCTGCTGCTTCTCTAATGGAAATTTATATGACGTGAAAACCTCTCCATTTCCTTATTTCAGAAGTTTAGGGTGTAAAGAGAGGAAGACTGGCTCCATGTGTCACAGTAACGTCTTTCCTGGTGGAAAGCCTGTGTGGAACACTGGGAAATACCTGACTGAGCCATGGCTCACACACAGCCCTCATTTTACTGACAACAGCCAAATCTAGCAAATTTTCATTCCCATGTCAAAAGGCAGGTGTTTAATAATCAGGCACTGCAGAAGAAAAAAGCTGCCAAGCAAGCCCTTCATCCTGAGCCAGACTAATAAATGACACAGAGGTGTTCGCAGCTTAGATGAGAAACCTCCAAAGAAGAAAGACAGCCCGGGAGGAAAGGGAGTGTTGGATTGATAGGCAGAGGTATTCGCTCTCCTTCTGAGTGCCAGCCAGTGGCACGCTGGGGCTGAGGCTGCCTTGGGGACCACCTGTGATTATTTAAAAACTGATTTCTTTCCAGGAAAAAGAATGTCTTTTCAACCTCAATGTTCTACAGCTGCAGGTCTGTAGCTGTGGCCCAGTGACCGCTGCAGGTGCTGGAGGCTGCCTCTGGGGTGTGCATGAAAGGCAACGGAGAGCAAATCCTCTGAAAAATATTTAGGGGCCTCCAAATCTAAGCAGGTTTCATAACACTGTCCTACACAGTCTAACAGAGATATTCACACTGCATGTATAAATTCCCTGGGCTTCATTCACCTTGGACATTCTGCTCTTCCTGCCCTACACGGGACAATATCTCTCCAACATCTAGTCAGGCTGCTTTTACAGGTTTTATCTTTTTTTTTCTTTTTTTTTTTTTTGGGGGGGGGGTTCTCCTTCTTTCATTAACTTTATAGGGACCACTTCCTACTTTCTCATATACTCATTTTCTTGTGTTGCTCTTTGAGATGCCTACACAAGCAATGGTGGGCAGAGGCAAGGCAGCAGGAGTGCTCTGGCTGCAGAGCTAGACCCACAAAAGCTTCCTTGCCCTCTAGCTACCAAACTCAATGCAGCTTTTCCGATCTCCAGAGTGCCTCTGTAAGGTGGCATTATATCCTAAGACACAGATGGTTACTGACTTCATTGTTATCAGTCCAGTTCCACCTGATAATTACTGTGGAGAAAGCTGATGCGAGCTGGGATTTCCTTGTGGAGTGAAGTCCATTTTGTAGCTTTTCCAGAAGCTTAGCACAAAGAACCAAAGGTAGGTGTGTTTCAGCAAGTTTAGGACTGATTTCCCAATTATAATGCAGAGCAGGATGCTCAGAAGATTTAAACTGACATAATTCTTGCTCCAGTGACGCATCTTTTCTGAGCAGAAATTCCATTTTCTCAAAACTGACACATTTGTTCCTAAAAAAACCCAACAAAACCCTGCTGAAAACAAGTATAGCTTCAGCAATCAGAAATACCGTACCAGAAACTTGCCACCCAGCTCTAGCTGTAATCCCACGCTTCTTCCCGAGTTACTCTTCAGCAAGCACCAACGTTTAAGCAGGTGTAACTCACAGAGAAGAGGCAGAAGGTGGTTTGCATTTGAGGAACATGATGCCCCATCTCCTACACTTTAAAAACCATCCCAGCAGAAGTACTGTACTCCAATTCAGCTTGTGCTTTTCTCACAGGTTATTTTGCCGGCCTTCATGATGCTGGGAGCAGGCGGAGCAGGATGTTGCGCTAACAGATGTGGGGTAAGTGGATATTTCCGTGTTGAAATGGCACTATAGGGTTTGCACAATAGCTCTTAAATGGCTGCTTAGCAGGTGGAAATGTACAATGACAAACCATCGCACCACCATCAACAGCCGTGTGAGGGAAATGCAGAACAGGAACTTGATCTACAGCGTCCCTGGGCTGGGGCTGAGGGCTCAGTTAGCCAACAAGAATGTTACGATATTGCAGCCACTGACATGAGGGAAATCATACTCAGCCAGGGCAGGTGCTGGAGCATTTAGGCACAACGCTGAGGGCGGAGGCGTACAAAGCTACTTCACTTCCCCCCACATAGAGTAAACCATGGCTCTATCTTCCTCCTGCTCAAGGCAAGCCTAAAGACTGAGACAGCTGCCTGTTCCTTCTGCTCCCACCGCGTCCTGTTTCCTCCATACCCTTCCATGGCAATTTACTTTTCCACAGGTTCATCCCTGCTACCTCTGTAGGTCCCCTACTTTGCAGGCCCAAGCTAAAGGCCTGAGCTGCCGCGGCTGGCACCAAGGAGCGGGTGCTGCTTCCTGAAGGCTGGTCCCCATGGAAGGCTCTGACCGGCAGCATGCATTTGCCCAAGCGTTATGCACATGAAAGGTGCAAATGCAATTTGGGCTCTGTCATCCGGAGAAAGGCCAGAGAGACTTTTTCCCTTGATAATTACGAATATTATAAACCAACATGTTATACAGGCATCTCCATTAATCCTCTAGCCCTGGGCACAGACTTCTGTGTGGCTATCATTATTAGCAAGAATAAACTGACTTAGAAACGTTTTTTTAGTCTGCATCCTCCCCAGAAGCAGCCTGGAATGAGAGATTCCATACAGTAAAGCATGTCTCCTCTGTACTCTTCAATTGTTATTTAGTCTGATCCATGAGAAGACCTTCACCTCTTCAAGGTGTTTTACTTAAGTTAATTCATTATTCATAATATCAAAATAACATTCTTCCTTAGGATGTCAGCAAGTACATCCCAAGGGACATCATTATACTGATTTTACCAAACGTCACGTGCACAGAGAGGATGTTAATGATGGCCAAGTAGGCCACTTGCAGAGCTGGGGTGTGAGCCTAGGCACCCAGAACCCAGTGCCTGAGCCAGCTGCTTCTCCTGATTTTGAGAGGTGTAGAAAGCGCTGGTGAAAAACAGCCGTACTCTGGGTGCGCCCACGCTCTGATGAACGTGGCAAGTCCCAAGGGGAAATCCAGCTGAATTGGGCTCAGTTCACACAGAATCTCAGGTCTCCCTTCTCCATCCTCCATCCCAGCACTGTATTACAGAGCCAAGAGTCACCAAGAGTCAAACTTCCCCGGACTGGCTGGGTTCACTCCCTCAGCCCACCAACGCAGGTGGTAGCACAGTCCCACCCAGCAGCCCGCATCCGCAGGGCCCCCACGCTCCTCCATTCCCCTCCACCGCCCGTTCGCTGTCTGAGCCATTCCTAGCAGCACCCATGGATGCCAGGTATCCTGTCTGCACCTTCCCATCACTGACTGGTTACCTACAAGCTGTTCCTCCTCTTCCTTATTTGCTGTTATAGAGTAATACAATAGACGTTGTTGAGAAAGTAGTTTGATTACGCACTACGATATTCATATAAAGAGAGGTAGCTGATGGCCAGGTCATGAAGCTATTTAAACCAAACTAGACAATAGGCTTGGTGAGGACAGTGTATCTTTGAAAATGCTGTCTTCTGGGACTGTGGGAATTGCCCACCTCTTTGAGGTGGAAAGGGGTGAAGCTCTACAAGTCACTCCATGGTTTAAACAGAATGTGGCTCAATGTAGAGCTGAGATGGGGACAGGAGCAAAGAGCGAGTGGCTGTGAATAGCATTAAAACCAACAGTTGCCCCTGCACAGCTCCTGGGGAAGAGTGATTCCCAAGCATGTAAAAAGAGGTGAGTATTGCAGGGAGATCTGAAGGCTAATGACGTGCTTCTTCAGGAGAAGAAACCTTAGGGAAACTTTGCTTTGGGGATAGTGGGAAGAAATGCACAGATGCCCACAGCAGGGTTGCTCAGATGCCCTAACCATATAGGCTGTACAGCCAAGGTGGGGTACAGTGTGAATCACCAGGCGCTGGACAGCAGAGGAGCCCTGGGACTGGTTCAAACTGGCAGGATGGCAGCAGCTTCCCAAGGTGCTAGAGCTCCTTGCAAGGTGGGCCTGGGTGGACACGATATGGGGTCCCCAGCTCTTGGTGGCTTGTCCACTAGCTTCTACCTACTGGCAGAGAAACAGCCCACACTGGAGCTACTCAGGAGCCTCTGTAATCCAAAGGCTAGTTTGTCCACCTTTCTGCTTTGGGGACCTTAGGTATGAAACTATAATTTACACTGAATACTTAGCATTGCTTTTCATAGGGAAAAAAAAAGGCTAAATAACTAATACTGATCAGAATTATTATTCAATCAGAACATCATTGTCTTCCTCAGGGTAGGGACTCCATCCAATTATATTTTGTGCAATCGCTGGTTTAATAGTTTCAGACTTCATGACAGCCTTTACACACTGCTGAAGAATCAACAACAGCAATAATAATTACTAAATTTCTCATCCTTTTATTCATCTTATTGAGTTCTCCAGTTCATAGTGATTATGTGCTGCATTGAGTAAGTTTTTTCATTAATCCATTTTAAATTGTTGCCTGCAAACATACCTAGATGGCTTCTTGTCCTTGCATTATGGAGTAATGATTTTGGAAAGTAACAGATTTAGAAAGCTTCTGTGTCTTGCAGCTTAGCTTGTACACATCTGAGAGCATCCACTGCACTGGCACAATGATACAGCTTGAGTCATTGCATTAGCAAACATACTCCAGTATTTTTCTCTAAGCCTTCCATAAGAGTTACTAGTAGAACAAGTATAACCATAGCAGCTTTCCAGACAAACAAACAAAGATAAGCAAAGATATCGGGATAACCAGACAGCATATTATTTCCACAAAAAAACACCTCCAGAGAAAGAAACAGAGAAGAAAGAAATGTGCATGAAACAAGAACCAGGGCAATAAGGAGCAGCACAAGCTGGGACAGGAGAAACTTGGTAACTTCACCAAAGCAGCCAATGCAAGTGCTCAAAGAATGAATGCTAAAAGTCTTCATCAGCTCACCAGAGACAATCCAATTGTGTGAAGGATAAAGTAGGGAAAACAATAAAAGAATATCAGCAAAAATGATGAGCTAAACCTTTGCAAGAGGTAGAGAACAGGCAAACACCATGGGAAACTAATTTCAGCAAACTCAAGCATCCCAGCTTAGGCTTCATGTTGCAACTGAAGACACAAACGAGGAAATAAAAAATTTCCAAAAAAAAATGATAAGTGAAGATCGCACAGTGAGGGAAACTGCGGAAAGGTTGAGATGACACATTAATAAAATCGTTGGATTTCCACAGAATATGGGACAAGCCACCAGAAAAGACCCCAGAACAGTGGATATAATGGGGAAATGCCACTGTGTGTCTAGCAAATGCCCAGGAGACCCAATTTAACAGCTACAGCAACTTCAGACTCCCTCTTCAGTGACAAGTAGTCTTTGTCTATATAAACATGTGCGTAGTAAAGGAAATCGGTGAGATGAAGCTAGCCATACACCCAACAGAGTTCAAATGAGAAAATCATGTGTCAAAGAACAGTCATAAAAGACAGCACGGACAAGTACTACTAGTACTAACCATTATCATAAAACACAGTAGCAGCAAAAGACCATATGACTTTTTTTATCATAATTGTCTTTGGGGTGCCCATACTGCTATGCTGTGCTAAAACTAATCGTTAGCATAATTAAGACCCTTCAACCAAGACGCAGAATGCACAGTTGAAGTAAATGAGAAAATAGGTGGGGAGAAGTGGTTCAGCGTAGGCAGGAGTTTCAGACAGAGTATCAGTCACTCACCTTCACCGCGAGGCATAGCTGGTGATCTTATTATGAGAGACAGTGCATCAGCTACAACCCAGCGCTGCTTTGGTCTGGGACAATATACTAAATTACTTACATTTTGCTGACAGTGAAGCTCTGCCAAGAGGCAACTCAGCCAACATGCAGATAAAGACAAAAAGAGTGTCCAGCTTTGCAAAAAAAGACAGAGTTGTTAATCAGTTATGATGAAATAAATCTCATGAGAAATCTCAGCAACTTCTAACTCAAGGATTGCTTTAGAGGCAAAAGGACACAAAATGAGTCAGTTCACACACCGGCAGCATGCAAGGTTGTACAGAAAGCAGTAGTGTCATTGGCTGGCAAGCTGGAAACTGCATTCACCAGCTTGAACATGTTTGGACAGTGAATAGTTTTTAAGACTATGTCACAAATCTACAGCGTGGATGGTGGATATTTCCATTTGACTCTGTAATGCAGCACTCTGTGGAGCAGCTGGCATTAGAAGAATGTTTCTACCTTCCTTGTGGGCTATTAGATTTCACTAGTATTTGCTGGCAACAGGGAAATGTTGCCAGAGGTATTTGGCTTCAAACCCAAGTCGTGGACAGGAGTGTCTCCCATGCGCTTCCGCAGCCATTCCTCTGCCCTGACTCCGAGGCAGTCTTGCTGCCTCGCCCCTAGTCCAGGTCTTCCCTTGGCTCTGTCAGTCTGCTCCAGAGTTTCCTTTTCACTTCTCTTTCTTGGCAGAGTTGTGAACAACCACAGGAAGGGACTCTTACCAGACTAGTGGGAAGCCTGTCCCAGATACACCACCACTAGCACCTGCCTGAGATTCTTGTTTCTATAGACAAACAGCATCCAGATACATTCCATCCACTAATAGAAAACTAGCCCAAAACAGAGCAAAGGTAACGTTTCTCTGGGAGTGGCCAATGTAAAACGTACAGGTGCATTACATATAATTCGAAGTCACTGCTGGTTCATTGCCACATGCAGCACAATTGGATGTCTCAACATGAGCAGTGGGAGCCACGTGTCATGCTGTTGCATAATGAAGGAAAGCAGCAATACAAAAGGCTCTTTTGTATTCCTCATCAATTAGCAAAAACAACTAATGCATCTTTTGTTGCTTTCATACCTGGTTCGGTAGTTGCTTGCGAGTTTCTGTTGGTACAAGGGCTGACAAAGGTGCTCTTGGTGGAGAGGTGGAAATGCCAAGGCACGTGATGTGGACCACATCAAGCCAGTACGGGCTTCATTTTGTCTTTTTGAAAGAAGACCACCAGATTTTTCATAATTGATTGGTCAAGTATAAAACTCTGATTAATTAAAGCTCTGGGCTCACCCACTTTTAAAAGCAAAACAAATACAGTCTGAAATCCTTTCACATCTAGGATAGCTGCACTAGTCAGAAAAAGTCAACTGTTTTTTATTCCCACAAATATCATACTACTATTATGAGTTTCACCATATAGTAAGAAACAGATAAAGATCATTTCCTTCCCATTCAGTGTAAGCTTTCCATGTTACTCAGTACTTCCGTGCATGTGATTTTGAAGGTCTTTTCCCTTTCAGATGCTCCTGTCAGTGGTCCTGGCTGTGCTGGGATTCGCGGGAGGAGCGTACTGTGCGGTCATCTCCTCACTGGGGCTGATTGGGGGCCCTCTGTGTGACACGGGTGATGGAGAATACCTGTACCCTTTCAGGAACGACACTCTGGAGTAAGTACGACATACAGGCTCCTTCAACTTTGCTTTCCCTGATCGCTGCCCCCCCCCCATCTTTTTATAGTAAATTTGAATTTTTCCAAAGTGAACTGATGGTCTGCCCAGTCTACGAATAAATTCGTATTTCTCTGAGCCAGCATGTTCCAGCTGGTCATCTCTTTGGCCAAGGATCATCTTTGGGCAAACTGCCTGAGTTTCTTCTGTTGTGCTTGTCAGCAGCCCCTTCTGCAAGTTGCAGCACACTTTCAAAAGGCTGCTGAGCTGTGAATCCCACCGGAGTCAAAAGGAACCGTTCGATAAGTATGCCACATTAATCTGTTAAAACATCATTAATTGAGTCTACCCTGCCTACTTCCGAAAAGCAAAGCAAAAGTCTTTTCTAACTCTTTAAAGTTATCCTTGGCAGCTACGCTCTTCAAGCCAGAGCTAGAGATGATGGATGGACTGGGCTGAGATACCACAGCAGGAATGGAGAATATGGAGACACATTTTAAAACCATTAGGGACGTTTCACTTTAGTCATTAGCACTGCTAGGGAGATTCTTGTGCATGTACAGATGTGGCTTTCTTCTCTAGTCATCAGTTACACCTCTGCAAAAGCAATTCTGAAGAGAATCACCAGCTTTTACCAATTTGAGACTCACTTTTTGCAATCAAGTTCAGAAAATATAAAGCTAGAAAACACAGGAAACATTCTCAAATTTTTATTTTCTAATACATTGCCAATTATTTTTCTGTATCACAGAGACAATTATTTGTTCAACCAGACAACATGGAGCATTTGCAAAGAACCTGAAAACATCATCCTTTGGAATATCATCCTTTTCTCTATTCTCCTGGCCATTGGCGTGATTGAAGCTATTCTTTGTTTTATTCAAGTCATCAATGGACTTACCGGTTTTATATGTGGCACATGCATGAGAAAAAGAAAGGTTGGTATGCAGTAAAAGGTATTAGAGTGCTTTATGTTCTTACCACTTTTATTTTTCAGGATCTGGGAATGGTACATGATCAGAGAGGTCTTCACAGTCCCTGAATGAGCTCCTCTGGGGAGCTGAGGCAGTACAGATACATTTGCACACACTCTCTCTCTCTCCCTCACATTGTAGTCAGGGACAACCCGGTCCTCAGATATGTCAAAACAGCGGAGCAGTGTGATGTATTGACATACTCAGTTGCATGGTTGTGTTCCTATTCAAGAAGACTTTTTGATAAAGTGTAATGACCCCCCAGCATTTGTAAGTTAGAGAGATGAGAAGTGGAGGTGGTTTTAGCTGGTCAACAATAGTAAAAATATGGGTTTACAGAATGGAAGAAAACCACTTTCCTGTTTCATTTATCATCACTGCTTCCTTTTCACCGTTTATTTTCATTGTACGAGATGTTTGCAGTAAAACTCTGATATCCCTCTGGAATACTAATTAATATCTTTCATTCATTGCCTTTCAGACAAATATTTCTGGAATGTGAATGATCTACAGGGAACGCCAGGACAAGCCCCGAGCTGCCAATTCACATACAATAAGGATAGTGCACTGTGCTGTATTTATGGGGGGATGACAAAGAAAAAGCCCAAAATGTTCAGGAGTTTCATGGGGCAAAAGGAATTTTTTATAAAGAAGTCAGGGTGGTAAAAGGTTAGATCACTTAGATCTGAGAGTCCAAATTTTCACCTCTCTAAATATTCCTGCAAAATCTCAGGCACTGGCAAAACTGCTAATCTGTCTGGTCCTAACTGCCATACTTGTGCCTAAAACACAAAGGTCCCCAGATCAGAGCTCACCACTTGCCCTCTTGAGTATATGGGAAACTGAACTGTTGTTAATGCATGCATTTATCAGCTGCACGAAGCAGGCGCTCTCTGGCTGGATGTAAACAACCTCCCGTCCCCTCCAAATCCCACCTTGAGCTCACCTGTCTGTTCCTATTAACTTGCTACCCAGGCACTCCCAGTTTTAAATGAGGATGCGCGGAGAATATATCAAGCGGCATTTGCAACACTGCAGAGGCAACTGAAGCACACGGTTTTCAGCCTCCCTCAGCCTCTCTGGAGCCAAATCCCCTTGTGCCCATTTGGTAGCTTGCTATCATGTTTGATAAAGACCAGTGCACTTCCACATCAGTTCTTCAGGAGCATCTGAGAGATGTGGTAGCCCTGGAGGGGCATTTGGGTCAATATAGACAGTAGGGTTTGGAGCAAGAGTTTAACAATGTCCAGTTTAAATAAAAGGAGGGGAACCTCAGCGCCAATTTTGTCCTCACGAGACTGCATAGGAGTCTCACTAATTTCCACACAGGTCTGTAGGGTTGTTCTAGAATAGACCACATGGACAAGCAATGAACTGGTAAAGATAAACATTAAATCAATACAGGTAGTAATTATGTGCAGCTTAGTAACTAATAAGAGATATGATCTGAAAGGCAAAAAATTGCATCAGTCTTAGTGTTACAGCAACAGTAATCCCAACCAGGAACTGCGTAATTCCCTGTCATCACTCAAAATCGAGCCCTTGATGCTGAAGTCCATGACTGGCAAATTTCAGAAACCCCATAATTTCAGTTACTTCCTCAAAGGTTAATTCTTGGACATGCCACTGATTTCCCTAAGTCAGCCAAACTATAAGATAATCTTTATCCATCCTGAAGGCATGTATGCAGTTATAAAAATCTAAATATATTTAAAGCACTTGGAGTCTGTTTTTCACTGAGAGATATTTATGTTTCCATCACTCAAACACTGTTAATATTTCTGCATTGTACCATGAGACCAAGTTATTTGAACACAGTTATTGCAGAGAGACATGGTTGGTTCTGCTGTCCGCTAATGCAGCACACAAACCCCTTTACATAAAACGGGAAAGAAAATGCCAGTTGTGCTAAGATGAGGCGCACATGTACATTTCCTTGGAGCATAGCTTCACCCCTAGGAGGAGGAAATTTGACCATAAAACTTGAAAGTACCTTCTGTTAAAAAACTATTAAGACGTGCTGAAGTTTGCAGTCATGACTAGGTGCCTCCAAACCTGCCAGGTGGCTTAAAAAGCTCATGTTCATTGTCAGCAGTGAAGCCTGGACAGTGCTACCACGTAAAGTGGACATCAAAACAAAAACAACTGATTTAACCAGGAAAAGAGTCAAGGAGGCAGCTACAAGTAAGGATATTCAGCATGTGGCCAGACCAAGACAGATTCCTTCATCAGCAGAGGGGCTCTATGAGCTCTTCACAGCCCCTAAATATCAGCACGGCCCTCATCCTTTAGTTTTGTCTCCCTGACTCTTACCTCTATGATAAAGCCAGTTTGGGCTGTGCCAGCACTGGGAGAGGGAGATGTACCCACTGGCTCACACCACCTCCAGCACAGGAAAATAAATGCACTGTACTGCTGTCGTCTGCTTGCTCCAAGCTGTCCTGCCCTGGGGATGGTTAGTGTCACATCTGTGTGCTAACGGGGACACTCTCTGTCCTGTCAACTCTGCAATCACTGGCCTCACTGATATGTGTAAATATTAAATATTGTTATTCTGAAGTTATTTTCTGGCTTGGTTTGTGTGACCTAAAGGACTTGTGACTTCACACTAGCTCTGGTAAGAAAAGACATGGAATAACATATAAAGTAGGGTTAAATTCATCTTGTCTTACTTGAACCACTGAAAGGGAGTCTTTTCTGGGGCAGGCATCAAGCCACGCAGCCCATGGAGAGAGGCAGCCTTCCCCCAGCCCATATGGAAAGAGGTGTCTGAAGCAGGCAGGAGGAATTGCCTCTCTAGGCAAGATTCAGTTGTCCACCCTAGACAGGAGCATCTGGTGCCATTTGAAGTGCAGCAAAACCTCCTGCTCAGCCTCCAGGTGCCACTCGAGGTGGCAAGGGTCTTCCACGTGTCCTGTGTCACACCTGAGAGCCACTTATAGATCTCTAGAGACCCCAGTATCTCAGCTGGAGCTAGCAACATGGAGGTGCGGCTGACCAAAGCGAGCGCCCATCTCTTGCAAACACAAGGATGCTAAAAATCAGTTTAACCGAGATACCTACAGGTGGCTAAAATTCAGTGAAATCATTTCAGCTCATGGCTTTTCAGATGCCCCAAATCACCTTTTACGCGCATGAAAGCCTGAGCTCTTAGAAGTGTCGCCAGAGCCTCCTCTGGGAGCCAGCCAGCACATCGTAACAGGGGCAGCTCCTCGCCCCGAGCACTGCAGAGACCTGTAAGAAAATGGCTGCACAATACGAATACCAATAAGTTTGATTTGGGCTTCAGTAAAGATAAAATATCATGTTTCAGAATTGGGATTACTACAGATTTTAATTTGTTTTCTTTTTTTTCAAAACGGGAAAAAAATATTTCAGTGAAATCTCCAAACAAAGGAAAAGAGGTATTTTGTGTCTGAAATATTTTATGTATCGTACACATGAAGAATTTAGTAAAACTAAGGAACTCATAATATTCTTCTACATCTATCTTTTATCTCTATTAATCTTCTATCTAAATATCTATCTATCTACCTACTAATCTGTCTTCTCTGTATCTAACAAACTTAAATAATTAATGGTCATTAACTCACACAGGTATAATGACAAAATATTTGTTTCATTTTTATATTTATTACTCACTGTGCAGTCTCACCACACAGGGTCTCATACAAGGAGTAAAAATATGTTACTTTCTAATCAAATTATCCCTCTCTTCTGCATTTGAAACTCATGCAGGAGATCAGCCACATGCAAATCTGTGTTGGCTGGAAGAGAAAAAAGTGTTCCTGGGATTGACTTGGGATAGGAATAAAATTTTAGACCAAGGACATCATCTGAAAAATTGTATATGTTTGGAGACCAATGGCCCAGTGTTTCAGCTGCCAGGATCAAGGGCATGATTCAAATACCTGGGTTGGAAACCACAGACTAGTTCATACCACCTCATTTCAAGAGGAGCTGTCAGGCTCAGATGCCTCAGGCCCCAGTGCTCAGTTTTTCTTGGTGAGCAGAGCAAAGCAAACCAGTGGAGAGGTTGGTCCCCGCAGATCTCCCTGTGCCACAGCCTCTGCTCTGCTGCCCCAGCCCCAGCCCTGCGTCTCTCCTCCCAGGGAGCTCCTCACAGGCAACCACTTCTTGGCAAACAAACTTTAAAAAAATCCCAAATGAAATTTAAAAAAAAAGACCTTTCGAGATTCTCGGAGTACTTTATTTCGTTTCCTACAGAGCACCAGCTCATTGGGCTTGTCCCTTCCCAGAGGAGTGACAGGGGACAGCCACCCTTTGGAAATGCCTTTCCCTACAAGACCTCTCACACCCCACGCCGCCCCTTTCCTCCTGAGCCCACAGGCCACAGAGGGCCATCTAAAGCTCATCATCAATAACGTAGCACATTTAACCCAGAAAGGCAGGGCAAGGGCTTTATCAAAGGCAGAGAGGCCACTGTTTTGTCCATCTTTATTTCTTTCAGTGGGTTACCTTCAAAGCTGAGTAGGCGTAAGCGCTCACTATGGTGCAGATCATTTCCACCACTTCCCGGGCACTCAGCCCTCCTCACTTTCATCCAGGCACTCGTCTGTTTTTATCAGCCACCCATGTCAGAGTTTGTTCTATCAAGGTCAAGCAATAAGGAGAAAGTAAGAGCTCAGCTGAGTATCTTCCAAGTAGATACTCAGAACGACTGGAGATACACCAGAATATCCCGGCTGCTGCTCTAGAAGGGCATGTGTCTCCCACAGCGGCTCTGTAACGTCCGCTTGCCCGTGTGGACATCTCAGAGGCTTTAGAGTCTCAGATCTCAGGTGGCAGCAGCCATGTCTATGTAAGCGACCAAATCAAGCCCTGAAACATCTACTGGGTACTGAGATCTGCCCTTGCTCTGTCCTGCCTTACAGGACCTAAAATAGGTCAGTGAATCACATCCTAAAATTGCGTATGTCTCCCCACGGGTTACGCAGGCAGCTTGAAGCGAGCAGTGCAGCAGCTGGCACCCAAAACTGCAGCCCTGCATCGTGAGCAGGGAGGTGAAGCCCACCTCAGACTTCTCTCCATTGGTGAGATTTCTTTTTTTTTGGTAAAATAGATGCATTAGCTGAGAGTCATCTAGTGGCAAAAGAGCACAACAACAGATTCAGTGAGGAATTGGTCTTCTTGGTATAATCTCATGCTCATACAATCCTTCTTCCATGCACTCTATACCATCAAAACCACTCCAGCTTCAGATGAACTTCCTTACACATACCTTTTCTCTAAGCCTCCTTCATCACATTGTGTAATGTTTTCACTTACATTTTGTCTTACCACATCTGCCTTCCACCCCTCTGGGTCTTTGAATGAAGTTTCCCTGCAGGTTTTTATGCTTGCCGCTTTTTCTTTTATTTTTTTCCAAGAGGTGGTAAAAAACAGAGTCAGTCCAGATGTTCTCTGCAAAGAACAAATTCAAATCTCACTTTGGACTTGTTGAATTTAGTTGACCCCCACGTGAAGGATGCAACACCAGGTATTTCCTTACAGGAGTGCCTGGCTGCAGAACGGGCTGAGACCCAGCTGTGTGCACCCTCAATCCTTTTTTGTTCCTGCCTAGGAAACATGCTGCAAAACATTCATTCACAGGAAAAAGCTTAGTGTGTGTCTGTGCGTAAACACCATTTTAAAAGTTTTTGAAAGATCCTGGATTAAGCAAGGAAGACAGCCCAAAGAAACCAATGTCTCCATTGCCACTGACAGCTGCAATTTCTACAACTTTGTAGCAGGTGCAATTAAGATGAAAGGGAGTGTTTCTAATTACCACCTAGAAAATAAGCTTTAAAAAAGCATGGTGTCCCTTTTTGTACATAATTAATTGGCTCAAAGTTAAAGCACCTCACTCAATCAAAATAGTATTTGAGTATAAATATAAAGGAATATTTCTTCTAAGGCAGGATAATAATCTGGTTCTTGGACTTTTTCATCTTTTTTAATTTTCACTTTTTTTTAAACACTCCTTAAAGAGTCTTCCCACCAGATCACTGCATAACTTACCAAAAACCTTGTTTTCCCTTGTACAGAGAGGTGTCACAGAAAACAAGGGGTTCCTGCACTTCTCCCCTCTTCTTCCCGCAGCCGTCGCCCGTGTGCCCGGGTGTTCCTACCATGCCCTGCCCATGGGACATGCCTAACCTGTGCCGCTGTCATTTCCATGCACAGCTGCTCCTGGCTGCCTGCAGGAGATGGCACACTGCCATCCTTCCTAAGGATCTGAGCTTTCGAATTCCTGCTCAGGGTTCATCTGTGACGAAGAAATCTGTGATTTCCGCGTGGAAAGGCGCTACCCACTCCACAGATGAACACGAGTATCCAGGAAAGTCAAAGAAGTGCCTTAAATAGGGTAGTTTTTACACAGAATTGCTTATGAAGAATCATACCTGGACAGATGAAAGATTCACGGGGCAACTAAAAAGTGAGCGATGTGGCAACTCTGTAACAAATGCAACTGACTTTATTCCTTAACGCATATATGGTTTTTTCTCAGAATTATGCCTGTTTAAAGGGAGTTTCGCAAAGTAGTTTAAAAAAAGTCTGTATCTTTCCTGTAGTTTTATTGCAGAGTCTAACAAGACCTTGCTCTCCTGCCTGTTTCCAGCAGTGGAATGATAATGCCCTTGTTTTGAATTTCAGCGTGCAACTCCTTCAGTTGGTCAGTGGTAAATCTCCTTCTACTGTTTCATAGGTTTGTTTTCATGATTATCGTGGGTTTAGTTCAGTCAACTTTAAACAGACAAATTCTTAGCCCTATCTTCTGCATTAACCTTGTGCCTAGAACCTAGAGAAATACAGATTATTTTCATACCATTGCATATCAGACAAAATACAACATTTCCCCTCCTTTAAGCCAAGCTAGTATTACCCCTCACATCAGTGCTCAAATGCTCTTATCAAGACTAATTCCTACTCTTTTATTCTCTGCTCCCCAGAAAAATAAGATTGGGTATCTTCTGAAGAAAGAGGAAGACAGAAGAATTGCCAGTAGTCCTCCAAAGACAGAGACTCTATATCCAGTTCTCAAGATTTTTGGGTTTACGGCTGTTTCGTACTGCTCCTTTCCTTGCAAAGTACAGCAAACTAATACTTAGCAGTTTCTTTACAAGGTGGCACTCTTTTTTTCTGATTTTTAGGGTTTTTTTTGACTGTGGACTCGGTCAAAGATTATAAGCCATTATTCCTCTCTACGATCTAAATTAAGCAACAGAAAATGGCTCTAAATATACCAGGCTTGGCATCTTTGAGTGTGTTTTTTACATTAACTTTAGCTACTGGAATTTGGGCTTCTTGGAAAAGCAAAAAGGACCAGCACAGCAGAAACCCAACTGAAATGGCCATAGTTGGAGGCAGGAATATAAATGTTTTTGTTGGATTGTTTACTGCAACAGGTAAGTTTTCTTAAAGGACTTCAAAAATTCTTCTTAAAACACATGCATTACATAGATGTGGGGGACTTTTCTTTCAAAGCAAGTGAACTCCTTTAATGTCAGGGCAGATTTCACCTAAGTGTGGCTTTAAAGGAATATGGTTTCATGAATCATTTTGGGATGGATTCTTCCAAACCTCTTCACACTGAGCAAAACCTAATGTTTATGTAGATTCTTTTAAATTAAAGAGATTAATTTAAGAGTTTAGTTAAGAGTTAAAGAGTTTAATTTAAGAGTGACTGAAGAATATGACACTTTTCATTAAGGAGGACTATGGTCTTAATCTTGAACCAGTTTCTGTTATCCAGCATAACAGAAGAATTTTACTCCTGGAACAACCCAGTCCTGTGTGGAGTAAGTTGCTGCTCATGGTGAGCACTGGTCTCTCTCCTAAAGAGAACATGTTTCCCTGCTGACTGCTGCCCTCCACTTCCCTTTTCTCTTCTTGCTGCCTGGCATCCTCTGAAATTTGCTTCCCTGACCCAGTTTTTGTAAAGGCTTCCCCAAGCGGTATTTGCCTGGCTAAGACACTTAAGCCCGTGCTGTCGGTTGTATTCTGACCGCAATGTCTGCTTGCATTTTTTTTTCCTAATATCTTTTTTCTTAGAATATGTAAGTGATGCTCATGAAGGATGGTCTGTCAGTCATGGGAGAATAACAAAGGCAACTCTGTTTGCTCTAGCAGAAGTTTTCTACTGAGAAAAAATGAAATTAAAAATTAGTATATTCAAATTGCCTCTAAATGTTTAAACATTGAGCTTTTCTGTGCATAGATAGGTATTCATTTTTGAACCCAGGAAATTATTTAGGGTGAGATTCTAATACTGTTACCTGTACTTAGCAGCATATCTCACTACAGAAGAAAACTTTGTAAAGAAAATGGAAATGTAGTTAAATACTTGTATGAGAAAAAGGTTTACAAGCTCTCAGGGTGTTCTGCAAGATAGTTGAGAATATGTATTGCAATTCTTACCTTTCCATCTTCCATATTTACAGCCACCTGGGTTGGAGGAGCATATATCAACGGCACCGCTGAAATTGTCTACCTGCCTTCCAAAGGACTATTGTGGGTCCAAGCACCTGTGGGATTTGCCTTGTCCCTTGTTATTGGTAAATAATTCACGTAATCAGGGCACACAAGCTTTTAAAAAAAACATCATATGAGTATATTAAGATGTGTAACAGAGTACAGAGTACATTTTAAAGGTGATTTTTGTTTCTTCAGTCTCCCATAGATCCAGAATAAGCATTTATAAAGCTATCCTCTAAGCTGAAACATAAGTAATGGGGGCAGCTTGCAGCTAGTGTAGAGTTTTGCCTGCTTGGAGCAATTTATAGGACAAAAATCTTGTCTGAGAACTTTAGAAGCATGTGGCTATGTTCATACTGCTTTTTTATCGTGGTCTCTTATTCACTGACTGCTGAGAGTATTGGTATTATTTTTTCTTCAGAATTTCTATGTGATGAAATAATACCATCTTGATTTGTCCACTAAAATGCATTCTTCTGAGTAGACTCATCTCAGAATGGATTTGTAGTGCATCCAGCTTATCCCACTTTTGTTGAAAGTAAGCTAAGTTTGCAGTGTCCTATACCTAAGTTGCCATTTCTAACTTACATATATATATAACTTATATTCTAAGTTATATATATAACTTATATATATAACTAATTGTTGGATCCATGCTGAGGTTCAGCTGTCTTGCCAAGATCAAGGTTTCTTCCAGTCCACACTGAATTATACCGTAACTCTCTAGGGACACAGGATGATTAAAGCAAGGACACCCGTGCAGACCTTGCACAGGAATTTCGAAAAGAACAATAACCCTTATTCTCAAGTCAGGGAAAAGAGTCCTGCTGACGTGAATATGAATCAGGCTTGGAAGTATACTGCCAGCATTTCTTACGTGAGTAATTCTTACTAATGAAATTGAGGAGTGCAGGTCTGATCCTGCAATCTTAACTCAGGTCAGTAGCGCCCAGACAAGCAGTCCTGTAAGCTCCAGGGTAAGGCACAATACGTATTCTTTGGTTTTAATGAGATGGCTGTACGTCTGAAGTGTAATACTTAGATGAAGGCGGGTGGGACCCAGCTCGATGTGCAGATTAAGCAATATGGTTCTGGAAAGAGACAATGAAGCCACCAAAATGAAAATGTAACCAGAAAAGGAATGTACATCAACATGTTGCATCACATGGTCAAGGACAAAAGTTTGTCTCTTTTTTAGCCAAATATGAGTCTTCAATGCCTCACTCTGACTACTGACATTTTCCACAGGAAGCATTTCAGAAAAATTTGTGTCTCAGGTTGATAGGTCATTGGAGATGGAGAAGAGACTATATGTGGCTGTCCTCTGAACTAAGCTCCTGTTACAGTCACACAGGTATCTTATGCCATTTGGGGTGCCCTAGAGGGTCCTACCTGGCCTCCAGTAGCCACTCTGGAAAGATGTAGGTCTGCCAGAAGTGGAGGGTCATATCTATCAGCTGTAAGCAGATATTCTTTATGACCTGGAACCTCTCAGAGGGATGAAACCCCACATTTAGGCAAGTGAATTGAGGCCCCAGTGTCTGGTTGGCTGCATTACTCTCTAGGGTTCATTATGTACAAATTCCACACTCACTACACAGGTCTGATAACCAAATACCACAGGATTCTTACTTTTTTTCCTGGAATATAATACATGCAAATTTTTACCAAAATGTCATCACTTCTGATAGGTGGTTTCTTCTTTGTAAATCCAATGAGATCCAAGAATTATGTGACAGTGATGGATCCCCTCCAAGAAACTTACGGGAATGTGATGGGAAGCTTACTCTTCATTCCACCACTTCTAGGAGAGGTGTTCTGGTTTGCAGCTATCCTGGCATCCCTGGGTAAACACTTTGCTGTTATATTTGTTAAAGGTCATGTGGCACAACTATCAGAGTATAATACACATTTGGGAATTGGGTTGGACTAAGCTGTGGGAAGTTGTGCTTCATGTCTCCTTTTGTGAGAGGAACACAAGCATTTCTCATTTCTGGAATATATGTTTTTAGGTTTAAAACAAATGACAGTAGTATATATCCATGATATTATAATAGAGAGGTCTGGCAATATGAGTTAGTACCTTCTTCTTGTCTGTGGGAGAGTAGGTGTAAAAAGGCAAAGTGCCTTGGCAAAGGCCATGCAGCAAGATAGCAGCAAGAGCAGAAAGGGAACGCGGGCTTTCCTGAGTGCTCACTCTGCCCACTCTCTGTAGACCGTGTGCTTCTCATACAGTGTGGTCTGCTGGCATCAAGGGAATAACATATCCTTATTTATTCTGTATTCTGCACATATGAAATCTGTCTTAAAATACTTGACTGCTGCCCTTGTCTGCAGGAGCAACAATGAGGGTCATCTTGGATATTGGAGGCTCTTTGGCTGTCATCATCTCGGCATGCACTGTCATACTCTACACTCTACTGGGAGGCCTCTACTCTGTTGCATACACAGATGTCATCCAGCTGGTTTTCATTACCCTCAGCCTGGCAAGTCCTGTGCATTTCTTTTTGTTACCAGTTTCCTAACTAAGGGAAAAAAATCCTGCTCTTCTTTTCAGTACGTCTCAGACAAAAAATAACTCTACCAGTACTGGCCCTTGCCCTACAGTTCCTCTTCAGGAGAACAGGTCTCCTCAAACGTCGTACAGTCCTTATGCATTTCAGACAGTGCTCACAGAGGCTACTGGGCTTGCTGGGTGAATGCAGCCGCTCACACGCAAGGTCTGCAGAACCTGTCCAGGACAATCTTGCCTGGAAAGGAGGGAGATCTGTCTACTGAAGGCACCAATTGGCCTGAATTACAGACTCGTGTTCTTGATGATGCCGTGAACCAGAAACATGTAGACTTAGAGTAAGGAAAGGGGAGAAAGGAAGACTCATAGTCTGGGTTTAAGCTTATGTAACTTTATGTTCTACATCTACCTTAATTTCATTATCTGAATAGATTCTCCTAGAACAAGGGCCCTGGGGAAATGGTTAACTATTTCCATTTCTATCCTAGTGGGTCTGTATCCCCTTTGCCCTGGTGAACTCTGCAACGGAAAGTATTTATTACACTGCAACTCATCCATCTTACCAAGACCCTTGGATTGGAAAGATAGAAAAACAGTATCTTGGAAGGTGGCTGGATGACTTCTTCTACCTGGTATGGAGTATTTCTTGGACAGGTGGTTGGGACAAGAGATTGTGCGGGGACTTTCTGCTGGAAAACTTGTGGGTTCTTCTAGCCAGGAGCCCTACGTTGCACAGTTGGCAGGGGCAGGACGATGTGTAAAACCTTCTCTCAGCCACTCTGTCGCATACTGAATGGACTGGGGAGATCCAGGGCTCAGCTGTGGGAAGGAAAGCAGCAGCAGGGACACTCCATCCTTTACTGATGTGAAGGAATGTACTTCTTGAGTAAGACCATCCAGGCAACTAATTCCACTCCTGGCACCTAAATGAGGAATTTCCTGCCTTTTAAGAGGTCAGTCTTGCAGCCTCAGTTGTCTTCTTTTAATACAATTATGTAAAATTCCCTCTATTTGAAAAAAAACTATTAAAATGACACGAGTGCAGGTCATCAGCAAGCATGGTGCCATTGGCTCCACTGCACAACTCAGTTTTTGAGCTACCAATATAGCCAAGACTACAGGAGGTTGTTTTGCTTGACTGGTAACAGGGACACAAAAGCTTGAGCTTGTTTGGTGAGGACAGAATCTTCAGATTTTATCTGATGAAATTTGTTTGCTAAGAAAGTAAAAATGGTGATTTTATTTTTAATTTTAGATTCTACTCTAGCTAAGTTTGGGTAGATTTTTTACAAAAGTTGCATTCGTGAAAAACTTTTCTTCTTTTTTCCTTACTCTGTGCCTGTTTCACTATGCCAAGCAACCTATTTTTCAGCTTTCTCAGTCTGCTAAACCATTAACCTGTTTTGATCAAAATTTCACATCCATCACAATGAAAACAAATTAAAAGGACACCCTCAACCATCAGAAATATCATCCTTAATAGTTACAGCTGGGCAACATTTATGCATTTTAAATGAGAGTTTTATAAGAGTGAAGATTATCATCCACCTGAATGGATGCCCTGCAGCAGCCAGCAGCCTGGTGGGTACCACTAGTAACATCTGAACGTTTCAGGTGCTTGGGAGCATCCCGTGGCAAACTTACTTCCAAAGAGTGCTCTCCGCCGCCTCGCCAGGACAGGCAAGGCTCATCTCCTACCTCTCTGGACTTGGGTGCTTTTCAATGGCCATCCCCTCTGTGCTCATTGGTGCAGTTGCAGCATCAACAGGTAAAGCTAATTGTTTGTCTCTGAATAAAGAACATGTTTTTGTAAAGGTGATTAAAACAGGATCCAAAGAAGTCCTGATTTAGACTTCAAATTACCTAGTTCTGTGTACCTAAAAGCATAGCCCTGGCCACCAAGCTAGGTGGTCTGTATGAGAAATGTGGAGCCCTCTGAGGTCCAGTGCACATCTACACAGAGACATCTAAACCGCCTCAAGACTTGTTTAAAGATATTTCATTACGATAAAATGGCTTTTCATGGACCTTGTGTTGAGGAAAGAGGAAGGCAGACCCTGTAAAACCCTGTATAATCCTATTTTCCAAGAAATCTTTTGCTTCCTTCTGTTAATGCCTTCTACATGTAAGTCCCAGCAATATTACTACAGTTTGTTAATAAGGTTCTGAAGAAAACCTGCTTGAAGGAATCAAGAAGTTCAGTTCTGTAAACTCACAGCCCCCGTCCAGGGGATCAGTTGTGTGTTGGCTGTGAGCAAGGGTTAAAGAGCAGCCAGATCACCGAACATTTAAAGAAATCAGTTGAACTCATTAATTCATCTGTCACTAGGGGCGTCAGAGCAAAACTCCCTTCTCCTCACAAGCAGGGTCTAGAAAGTTGACCTTTAACTGTCCCAGTTTTGGAAACACATGAAGCACAGGCATTTCTATAGATGCTACTGGGAAAAATGAAAATCTTCGCTCTAGTGAGAGCTGCAGCATGCTAAGGGGAACCACAAGAGATCATAAAAGAATCCAAAAAATTAATCCAAGTCCTAAAATATTGAGTGGGTCTCATTCTTTAGCCCTGCTGTGACTGGTCCCCGTGCAAAGGCAGGTTCAAAGAAAGCAGAAATGTCAATGAAGAATTTGTGCCTTTTCCTTGTTCTGTTTTAAAGACTGGAACCAGACAAGCTATGGTCTTCCGAGTCCACTCGAGAGAGGGGAATCGGCGATGATACTGCCACTTGTCTTACACTATCTCTGCCCAGCGTACATCTCCATTGCTGGTTTGGGAGCCATCGCAGCTGCTGCAATGTCTTCTGCAGATTCAGCTCTTCTCTCCGCCGGCTCCATGTTCGCTCACAATATCTACAGGAAAATCCTGAGGAAAAAGGTACTTGGTTACAGCATTCAGTAGTTTTGGTGTCAGGAAAGGTGCTTTTGTTTCAAGACCATTTCAAAGCCAGCCTGCGTGGTCTGCGATTAGAAGTGTCTGTCCTTCAGCTGCTCCAACTGAATTCTGGAGCCAGAGCTTCAAACACAGGTCAGGGGTGTTCGTATCCTCGGTGGGGATACAAATACCCACGCTGGTGAGATTTGCTCTTTATAAAACCACTGGTATAAAATTTGGACTAGGGTGTAAATGGAAACAGCATAAAACCATGACCCTTAAAAATACAGAGAGCAGCTCCATCTCCAGGGGTGCCTGCCTCGGGCGGCTGCTGGTGGCGAGCACTGCCTGAAAGCAGCAGGGGCTTGCTGAAAACCAGCCCAGGGCAGGGCAGTGCCGGTCACCTCGCCAGTAAACACCGTGTCTGTAATGTTACAATCTCTGTTTTACAGGCTACCGAGACAGAGGTCTTATGGGCCATGAGGACCTCCATGCTGGTGTTTGGGGCCGGGGCTGCTGGTCTGGCGTTTTACTCCAGCTCTGTCTATGACCTCTGGTTCCTCAGCGGGGAGCTGGTGTATGCCCTGCTCTTCCCCCAGCTCTGCTGCGCTCTCTTCGCTCCCAGCACCAACACCTACGGCTCGGCTGCCGGTTTCTTGGTTGGGCTCCTCCTGAGGCTGCTCGCAGGGGAGCCTGCCCTGAGCATCCCCCCCGTCATCTGCTACCCAGGCTGCTCCCTGGTGAATGGGACCTACAGTCAGCTCTTCCCCTTTAAAACATTCACCATGCTTCTCACCTTGGGGACCATCGTTGCCGTTTCGTACCTGGCTGTGGTTTTGTTTCAGAGAAACCTCCTTCCCCGCAGGTGGGATGTTTGCAGTATCACGGGGGGAACCAGCACTGTCATCCCCCTGGAGCAGGTGGAGAAACAGATAGGTTCATCAAATGTTGGACTAGAAGAGAATCGTGATTAAATGTGGGGCCTCATTTGAAAGGTCACAATGCATTCAGCAATTAGAGTATGGCACAAACAGCATCGTTCTTCCCTTTGCTTTCTCCAGTAATGAATTATTTAAAGTCCGCAGAGTAATAAAGACGCACTCTGTTCATCCAAGGACAATGTGTGAGCTCAAAGTCTGCAGTGATTAAAGGCGCGTGGTGATGGAGCACGATCTTGTGGTGGTGACCACGGGGCACCTAGGGCCCCAGCAGTGTTTGCTTTGGGGTGCCCCTGGTACCCCACCCGAAAGCAAGGCTACAAGTCATGCTCCAACATTTATGGCATTTTCAATCACGTACTTTTCTTACCACAAAGGAAACAAATTAAGGTTTAATAGATTGGGTATTCTTGATTTAAAAAAAAAAAAAGTTGAGCAAACCTGTTCCCATTACAACATCTAGAGTTTTAGCATAATCACCCCCGATGGCAATGCGCATCGAACCTGTAAAAACACAGATTACTGAATGGAGTGCAACCTCCACAGCAGACCAGCAGTAATATCAGTTCTGCACCATTCTTTGTATGCTTTACAAAGCTTTCCTTGATACCACAAAAACTTTTGCATATTCCTCTCCCCAGCCGCAGTCTCAGGCCATACTGCCCAGTCTGCTGCCACGTGGCTGAGGAGAGGACGTCCCCTCTCACATGACCTGGTAGGGCAGAAGCAGATGAGCAAGATGAAGCAACAGCCACTACTTACTGGATAAGAAAGTTTTACATAGCCACTATTTACAAAAACTCAACCAGCTGGAAAAACGGAGGTGCCAGAGAGAATCTTGAATGAGCCTTCTCTAAAACACCTTGGTAAATCACTCGTGTGAAGGTGTTACCCAAGCACAGCGGTGGGATGGTGTGGGGGACATACACAAACTGTTGTGTGAGAACTCAGAGG
>JAVKLA010000026.1:16074934-16089979 GCA_034782735.1 Sagittarius serpentarius
GTGTGAAGGTGTTACCCAAGCACAGCGGTGGGATGGTGTGGGGGACATACACAAACTGTTGTGTGAGAACTCAGAGGGCTGTGATGACAGGAAGGTGCTAGAAACTGATCCTGAACCTGCCTGCAGGGACACAAAATCCTGAGGGCAAGATCCCAAAAGATTCAAGCCGCCAGGTCTGTACAGAAAAGCCCCTGACACCTTGTTTGCATAAATTCTCAATGGGTCAGAAGGAGAGCAACCCAGCTAACTAGCGAGTCTGGCCTCTAGCCTGAAGTCTGATGGACAAGGACCATCCCACAGTGGGATGGGTGGTTAAGATGGGAGCTGGAATAAAGATTCAGGAGGATCCTGCAGTGATGGCTAATGGATGGCTGTGACTTTATACTTCCCTCGGCAGCCGTGCAGTGGCTCACCAGGGATCAGTCGCAACCCACCCACAACAGCCAGCGGGAACCGCGCTCTGGGCAGCCCCTCGCCACAAAAGCTTTACAAGTGGTTGTGGGAGCTGCTGTGCGTGGAAACACCTGGCACCACTGGAGGGAAGGTATTTACTGACATATCCAAAATACCCCACAGCAGAGCAACCCTGACAGCCAGTTGAGCTGCCGAGAGTGAAACCAATATGCTGCTCGGTGAATTGCTTCTCGTATGGGCTGAACACCGCGCTGTGCACGCACAAGGCGAGAAACTCTGCTGGTGCCACCATGCACAGCTGCAGAAAGATCAGCGAGGAGCCACGTGTCACTCTGAACTGTACCCAGGCAAGTGCAGTGGCTCGGGAGGAGGACTGGCAGCCCTAAGTTCTTGATATGGCTTTGATGACTCTGCTCCCCATGGGGAGCATCATCTCCTTTAGAGTACCCATCCTCAGCAAGGTGGAGATTCTGCTTCTCATCAGAAAAATATCACACATATTTATGCTTTGCCCTAGTGTTAGTGAATACCTGGGAACACTTAACTTCCCGTGCACAGCAGTCCTGTTGATATGCTTTGTTAGACCAAGACCAGAAGTTCTTTCCTCTATCTCTACAGACTGTCATGAAATATTAATTACAAAAAATTATAACATGTGTCTAGAAAAGGGGAAAAAAAACCTGGTTTGAAAATTAAAAGCATTACCATTAACTACGGCCCTAGGCGGTCACCCACTGGAGTCTTTCACATCCCAGTGATTTGAGTGGGAGCATGTGAGGTCACGCTTAGCTAAGGGAGACACCAAAGCTATCATTACTGTAGCGCCAGAAGAACTGGGCTCTTGTTGAAATCGCAGTTGCTGTATGCTGATTCAAGCATACTCCCCTGAAAGATTTGGGGTGACCTAGTTTGGGGACCTGGACAGCCCTTTGTGTGGAGCAGACCAAAGCGGACATACTGCACTTGCACAAGGGCACAGACCTCCTGCATGGCCCAGAGGAGAGTGAAACTCCAATGTCCTCATGTCAAGGTCAGTATCCCACTCACCGACCATCCCACCCAGAGGCTCTGAAAGGCAAATGACTACATCTGGAGATACCTTTTCTCTAGGCCACTGTGCCCGAGTTCCGCTGCTGTCCCCATGCAGAGTCCCAAAGTTTGACTTTAAAGCCTTTCCCTGTCCACACGCTTGGCCTGGCGGACAATAGATCCACAGCTTCCTGAGACAGCACTGAAGGACAGCACTCTGGGGTAGGACCTTGCTGAAGAGTGTCACCACCACCATCATGTCACCACCCAACTCCCAGCGACTTAAACAGGAAAGCCTTAGCTCTGTAAGGGGTATCTGGCATACCCAGCAGAGACACTTTGCCCTTACAAAGCTTCTCTGCATTTCATACCACTAAAACACGCTCTGCTTCACGTGGAGAGATGAAAATGGCAAAGACACAATTACTGTAACTCTCCTGAATGTTTACCATTTTTCATCCTTATATGACTCCCTCCTCAGAACATCCCCCAGCAAGCTTAAAAAGAAAACATTCATCAAGGTCAGACAAAGTTTTGAAAGCAATTAGTTGCAAGTAAAATAAATATAAAAGCGATTCTAGCCTATACTTAAAGACAAAATGCCTAGTTGTTTCAATCCAGCGCACCCAAAGTCCTTGAGGTGCTGCCAGCACGGGGGATAATGACCCAGCTCCCATGAAATCATTCTTCTCACATGTTACTGCCTCCAGTTCAGTATTCCTTTCTTTTCCTTGCCCCCTCTTTATAAAAAATTTGCTTGGGTACTGGAGGGCCGCAGTTTACATCTCCACTTGTGGATTTACCTCCTTTGTCTCTTAGATGTGTCCATGCCAATGACTCTTTATAGTTCCAGTTTTCATTAACTTTTCTCAGCCTAGAGAGCTGCTACCAGTTTCTGGCATTCTTGAGGTTAATAATACCCTATCTGTCATGTATAATTTAAAAAAAAAAGACCTGCAATTTGGGAAGCATTTGGTTTGCAGTGACGTCTCAGCATCTCATCAGATCCTCAGCACGCATCTTTGGATGTCCAGTTTACATAGATGAGAAAAATAGGAACATTACACTTCTGAAGGGAAATCTGCATCTCCTCCCCTTTTCACTTACGCTCATTTTTAGGATTTCCTAAGTGCGTCCTCACTGGAATAACAGCTGGCGTCCAGCAAGAGAGCGAAGAAACACTTGCAGGTTTGCCAGACATTCCTAGCGCTGTCAGGGAGATACTTCCATGTAAGCTATGAGCTGCGTGGGGCCAGGATGATCCTCTCATTGATTGTTTCCATGCAAATGCCATGCTCTCTGGCCTTACCCCGCATGCCACACACCGATCTTCCCTTGCAGTTCTCAGACTTTACTACAGCCTCCGCTGGAGAATACATCAGCTCAGCTAGCAGAGCTTGCTGGTCTTCTAATAACTTTTCCTGCTCTAGACCACCACTGACTTTTGTGCCCCTATAACAAGGGAAGAATTGGAAGGTGTTAATCCCCCACAGCAGGACATTTGTAAATCCAGAAAAAAAGCCAGCTTGCTGTGCTGATCCCTAAAACTTCAAGGCAATCCATCATCCCCAGGGATGGGAATGCTGCTGCATGGCTTTCTCTGCCCCCCAGGTATGGCCCAGGGTCATCTTTGTGACTGGAATTTTGGCTGTCTGGAATAACCAAAAGAAGTAGAATAATGTGAACTGGAGTAAGGTTTCCATTATCAGACACAAAAGCATGAACATCCCAAATGATGTCTAGCTCAAGTTTTCCTTAAGTCTGCTGGGAAATGTCTTTCTTCAACAACCTCAAGAATAGACAATATTTTCAGTTCTTTGGCCAAATGTTTTTTTTTTAAAATCTTTTGGCAGGTCTCTTGAAGTAATATAGGATCTGCCTTGGCAGAGGTGTTCATTCTCCTCCTCCCCTCCTCAGTTTCCCTCCACCAGCTATCTTATCTGACCCAGGAGGTATTGCTGCACAAGGTAGACTTCACAAATCTGCCTTAGGCAACTCACTTGACTCACTCGTGCTTTACTTTCCCAGTCCCTTGAAGAGGGACAGCATTTTAATTGACTCCAAGAAGGATTCTGAGATCTTTGGAAGAATGCTCTGTTATACATGTTGAACACTCATTTTTCATGAGTTCAGAACTTCTGTTCATAGCTGGAGGGCAGTTTTCCTGGCCAGTTTAATTCACAACACTGAACCTGTGGAGGTTATTTATCTTTACTTTAGCAAGGTTTTTGACACTGCCTCTAACGAAATCCTCACGAGCAAACTGATGAAGTACAGGTTAGATAAGTGGGCAGCGAGGTGGACAGAAAAGCGGCTGAACTGCCAGGCTCAGAGGGTTGTGATTCACAGCACAAGGTCCAGCTGGATGCCAGTCACTAGTCGTGTACCCCGGGTTTGATGCTGGGGCCACTGCTGTTTAACACCTTCATTAACGGCCTCAGCGTTGGTTCACAGCGAGTTTGCAGATAACACAAAACAAGGAGGAGTGGCTCATCCAGTAGCTGGGTGTGCTGCCATCCACAGGAACCTGGACAGGCTGGAGAAATGGGCTGACAGGTACCTTGTGAAGTTCAGCAACGTGAAGTGCAAAGTCCTGCACCCGGGGAGGAAACAACCCCAGGCACAAGGACAGGCTGGGGGCTGAGCCAGCAACGTGTCCTTGTGAGAAAAAACACCAACAGCCTCCTGGGCTGCATCAGGCAGAGCACTGCCAGCGGGCCGAAGGAGGTGACCCTTCCCTCTGCTTAGCCCTGGTGAGAGAGAGCCCAGTGAAGGACTACGAAGATGATTAAGGGTTTGGAGCATCTATCACACAACAAAAGGCTGAGACAGTTGAGATGGTTCAGCCTGGAGAAGAGAAGGCTCAGGCAGATCTGTATCAATGTAGACACCTGAAGGGTGGGGAAAAAAAAAAAAAGCAGAGCCAGACTCTTCTCGGTGGTGCCCAGTGAGAGGACGGGAGGCAATGGGCACAGACTGAAACACAGCATAATCCACAAGAAAAATCTTTTTCACTGTAAGTGTGGTCAGGCACTGGAACAGGTCACCCAGAGAGGTTGTGCAGTCTCCATCCTTGGAGATCTTCAAAGCCAACCGGACACAGGTCTGAGTAACTGACCCTGCTCTGAGCAGGAGCTTGGACTAAACAATTCCCAGAGGTGCCTTCCCACCTCAGCCGTTGTGTGATTTTGTGACCCTGGAAAAATGCAACGGCAGTCTCGTGGTGCAATCTAGAGGTTAAATACGTTCAGCAGCAGCACCCCTTTGGCGGGCTGGACTGGGGCTCCTTTCAGATATGTTCTCACCTTAGTCATTGGCAATAACAAGCAGTTGAATCCGAGAAAGTTTTCATTTTAAAGTCGTCATGAAACTATATCTTTTTTATTGCCATACAGTGGTCTGGACCCAAAATTGTCCATGATAACAGAAGTCCAGCTCAGCTGGCTGCATGCAATTTTTTATGAAAACTAACAAAAGCTGGGCCAAAAAGGCCAGAAAGGTCTGGATCATTTATGTGAATACAGCTGTGATAAGAACTCTTCAAGGTTCCTGATGCCATTGTGGTTTATGCATGACAATGAGCAGAATGATTTTGAAAATGGGAAAAAGAGCTTCCAGATTAAAAGAATGGCGGGACTGGGGTTTGGTCAGCTACCTCAAAGGAGATGAAAAGCCTCTTGGACACTACTTGTGCTGGTTCACTCCACGGGGCAGGGAGAGGACCCAGTGGACTCAAAAAATATGTCTACATGACTAAATGCTTCTGCATGATGGAGCAGTCCTGGGCCTCTAGGCCAAGTTGCAGAGTGAATGCAACCAGACTGTGGGGGTGCAAAGCCAGTTGGAATAGAAGTGGAAGACTGCAGAAGTTGGAGGAGCCAAATCTAGTGCAATCTCAGTCCTCTGGAGTGATCTGGAGTGAACTGTCTCCAGAATAGCACCTGAGTTTTGGTTTCAAAGAAGCCAGTTAGTTCACTCCAAAAAAGTCCCAAGGAATGCACTAACATTCATGCAAAGTGGACAGTCAGCGATCTGGGACCTGGGACTGAACTGACAGGATAAAATATTTGCAGTAGACAGACTCAAAGCAGCAAACACCAGCATCTGGGCAGCACTCTACTGTCGCCTGGGCTGGCAGGATCCACCCAGATACCCTGAGGCTTCTGTTGTCCTGGTTTTCCTTGACATTTTTAGACTTCATCTCCTGTGGTTTGTCTGAGATGGCATCAGACAGAAATTTGATTAAGAAACAAGAACAATACAAAATCAATGCCATGTACACTAGGTAGATTAACAACTGGCTAACTGACAGGTCTTGAAATGTAATTACAAGTAGGAAATTATCATCCAGTATCTGAATCTCTAATGAGGTTAATTCTTGGCATTACTCTATTGAACTGCACTTATGAGTGGCTGGGTATGCAATGAGGAGCTGTCCACATTGTGTGTTCAGCTGGTCAAATGAGATGCACTTTAGTATGGGCTAATGGACAATCTAACGCAGATGTCTATAGACAGATCAGGTGAATCGCAGTCTAAAATCAATTGTTGGTTGTGTTGTCCTGAAAGGAAGCCCTGAGTGATGTTTTGCACTGTAATACTGAAATTTAGATGAGATGAATCATACCCAGAGTATGTTCCTCCTACTTTGATAACGTCTCTTTTCTCTCACAGGCAGGGCTTATGACAATACCCAGTGTCTGGAAGTTAAAACTAGACAAATTCAGACTACAAACGAGGCTCAGCTTTTTAAATGTGCGGTTGATTAAATGTTAGAACAATTTGCCAAGGACTGAGGTGGATTCTTCATCACTGAAAATGCTACAGTGACACTGGAAGCTTTTCTGAAAGTTACCCTCTGTTTTAAGGAGGAATTCATTCAGGGGAGCCCTAGGGTACGTGACATCCAGGCCAGAGTTCAGATGGTCAAACCCCAGTGATGTCTTCAGTTCCTTACTACTCCCAACCCTGCCAGAGACAGGCCACCAGGTACCATTCAGGTGACCACTACCACTTTTAGCTTAATGCTGACAAAAGTTCAGAGCCCTGCTTGTTACCTTTGAGCTCCAACAATGGAGAAGAAGTCAAGATCATAAATCTAAACTGGCTCCTATATCAGCAGAATCTCTGTACACTGGACCCCAGGTTATCTGTGCAAAGACAAGGAAAGAGAGTCTGATTATTAAAGAAGAAAGCAGGATTAAAAAATTAAGCATATTTACAACTCTGGAATTCTTGCTATGCAACTGCAAGCTGTGACACTTGCACTGTATTACAGCAAGGGCATGGTAGGGTTTTCTTTAATACAAACATGGGATTTATTTTCTCCCAGAGTTCAGCTATGCTCTTAATTCAGGAATAAGAGACCTTGACACAGTTAGAGGATTGGAGAGAAATTTTACACTATGGGACTAAAGCAACCTGAAAAACTTCCAACTTTTCCACAGTTTTTACAATTTTGGTGAACTATGCAATATTGTGTTGCACATCGCATAATACACCTCTAGCCAGGGCTCAGATCACAGCATGATGAGCAAAGTCCGAGGACTGAGATGCAACAGAACTGAACAGGACAGCTTGAAACAATGCCTAGCAGAGATTAATTCCCCTGCCCATCCTTTAATCATACTAAGTTTTCAAATCTGACTAGGATAATTAATTGCAAAGATTAACTATCTAATTGACGATTATCATATTAGACGGAATTAGGAACAGGTAGGGAGCCCTGCCAGTTTGAAAGTGTTTGTTGGTACGGGCAAGGAAACAAGAGGGAAGAGCAGAAGAGCCACAGGAAAGAGGAGAAACACACAGGAAACAAGACTGAGGAGCACTGCACAGGATAGCCATATGGTTATAGCTGGGAGTGAGAGTATTCTCTCCTACGGGGAAATATCCCCTCCTGGAGGGTGCTTAAAGTGACAATAAGATACTGAACAACGGCCAGAAGCTAAGCAACTACTAACATCCACCTTCATCCAAACCTGCCTTTGAGATCAGAAAAAGGACTGCGTTGCATAAATTTATCCCATTGTACCATATCATCACTAATTAAAGGAAATGTGTGATGGAGGAGCAGAAAGTTTATGGGTGGTAAAGGGGAACTTTCAGGATATACTTTCCCAAGTAGTATTCTTCTCAGCTAGATATCACACACACCGGACCTTGAATATTAGGAACTATGCAGTTGTCATCGTTTCATTGGGTAGTGAAACAGAAATAAAGAGAAAGGAGCCCATTTAGGTACTGAAAGGGGTTTTTTAATTTTTTAATTTCTTGGCCTCGCCACTTGTTACTAGTTGTAAGTGTAAAAGCACTTTATGGACGGGGAGTTATATGCTGGACATAAAAACAGAGACATTTGGTTTCCAGAAATGAGTTATTTTATGCACCACTGATATGTAGCTTCTCATTGGATGGATGTGGCTGGTTACACACAGGCTTTCACACCACTGCTCTGGACTCAAGGAGAAGAGATATGGAAAGTAATTGGGTTTGTAGTGAGAATGTAGCCCGGCAACTAAGAATAACACACTACTCTGAAAAGAAATTCTTTAATGTCTATGAGCACTAGTGGCCACCTGAGCACTGGTGGCCACCTGAACAGCCAAGCATAAAGGAAAAGATGGCCTTTAACTGCACTGCAGTCACCAAGGCCATGCAGATGTTGTGTCTGACATAATTCAAGGAAATTAATGCAACCTTAGCAGGAATTCATGCTAACTTGCATGCAGTCTCTGAAAGGTTACTGCTTAATCCCATCAAGGTAGATCTAAGACCAACCTGAAGCTGCTTTGGCTATATAATCCCCTCATCAGGAGGAAAGTCACCTTTGCACACATCAGTCTGGGAATGAGACTGAAGAAAAGCAGAAATGAGGCTGAAATCAAACCTGCAATCTCTGTCCTGGGGCTCCTTCAGTTCATCCAATTAAAATACAGGTCCTCCACAGGCTTACAAGAGGTTTTCCCAAAAGCAGGAATCAAACATCAAACATTTAAAGAAGATCAGAGATGAATACAGATTGAATATCAAACTTTTTTCCCCACTTGCTGTACGGATGTTTCTACCTCAGTTCATTAAGAGACCACTTTTCCAAAGCCCTTCCATGTTCAGAGAATTGTTTAGACATTTGAAACAGAAATCTGGGATACAGAAATATACAGGTAAACAAATTTGCAGAAAACACTAAATTCACAGAACTAAAAGATACTTCGAAAAGTAAAACCTACAGAAAAAATTAAATGCTGTTTGAAGTAGACGAAGGCTGGGCAAACTTTTCAAGAGCACTAGATGAACTGCCCCTGCTTGCTGTCCCTGGGACCAAGCACTTCTTTTAATTCCATGTGCAACTTGATTTAAGGGAGTACTCATTCACTTAATGATGATGATTCAAATCTAGGAAACACTACAAATACTGAGGTCATGGTCTTGTAGTGGTCTCTCTGCATGCGAGGGTCAGTACACATACACGAAGCTCCAGGAAATCCTGGGGCTTTGGACAAGGCTCTGTGCTGACCAGTTGCACATGCTGTTGTGTAGTCCCTTCTTGGAAACTCAAAATGAACCCCACAGGGTGGCAAGACCACAGCTGGGGAAAAGTGTGGAAAAGGCAAGGGGCTACGGCTTGCAATATGGATCATAGGTTTGGCCACATTAGACCCTGCTTTTAACTTTGCATTGGAGATAACGTCTGTCAGATTGGCACACTACTGTTAAAACCAACAGCAAAACTTAAAACTGGCTAGTTGGATATAAAACCTGGAATTTCTAGATGTACTTCCACTGTGGAGTCCAACATCGTCATACACTGGCCCTATTGCTACAAAGGACCAGGTTGTAGGTCCTATGCATTTTTTGTAAAGCAAGCACCACGTCCAAGAGCCCTTATCCAAACACTGTGTGCACCAGGGCTATAAAACACCCAAGGGGGAAAAGACGCTTACCTTCAACAGCTGAACGTGACACTAAAACTCACTCAGACTCCAAATTCCTGCAGGTAGATTCAATACAGGAGAAGCCGTGGTCTGCCAAAGATGAACACCACCCTACCCAGTTCTCCTCTCCCCTGCACAACTTGCAGGGCAATGCAAACCCCTGATGCCAATCCTGATTTGCATGGCAAGAAAGGAGAAAGAGGTTTCTTGGGAAGCTGGAAGAAACAGGACCAGCAGGAGAAGTAGGATAGGAGCTGCGCTCGACGCTCCCCCAGCTGTGCTTTTGTAGGCACTGTTTGGTCTGTGAATTTTTGTTTGGACTGTATCACTCTAAATACCCCTCTGGTGGGAATGTCAGGCAAGGATTTTGTTACCGGATAAAACTGGAGGGTCTCCTGTTCCTCAAATCACATTTTGAGAACGTACTAATATGATAAGACCATTTAAGATTCCTTTTCCTTAAACATTGCAGCCCTGGCATGCCCTGTGATGTGCCTTATTGGGCAGCGTGGAGTCCACCCAATCACTGTTCTTCACCAGACGTTTTAGGGACAAATGTCGCTGAACTCCCCATCCAGACACCCAAATTTCAGAGAGGTTTTAAATATTTACTCTCTAGCACCACCTAAGTGCAGCCCCAAGTACCACAAACCAGCGCTTCCCTTTCAGGGCACGCCTTTCCCGCGTCCTGAACCGGGCTCTCCCAGTATCACCAGAAGTGTCCTCACCAGGAGATGCAGACTGCCACCAAGCGCCATCGCCTGCCACTTGCCAGTCAGACATACACCTCCCCAAGTGGCTGGTGACCTTTGGGCCCTGGCAAGGCACCCGCAGCCTGTCCCGGGTCACCAGGCACCAGGTGCCTCTGTTAAGGCTGTTGGGAGGTCTGCTGTCAGTGATGGTGCTGTATGACCTCCTCCACCAGCCACCTACCCACACTGCGCTCCTGCACAGCAGAGGCAAAAAATAAATGAAGTTTCCACCTCTGATATGGTTGGGGCAGTTCCTAAGTCCTCCACACACACAGGCTTAGGTGGGGAGCGGGGCCAAGGCTATAATTGACATTGTGATGTCTGCGATGCTCCAGGAGGAAACCACCCGTAGTGCATGGGCAAGGGTCTGAGCTGTGACTGCCCTGAATTACCCATACTTGCTTCCTCAGGAGACATCATAATTACACCGCCGTTGCTCAATCACCGTCATTATTTGAAAGGCAACATGCCTTACATGCTTCAGCAGTCATTCTGCAGGGCCGGATGGGCTTGACTCAGTTTGCTTCAGTGCTGTATGTTGCCAGCTGCCCCGCAGGTCCCGCGTCCAGACATGGGAGCCAACATGGGCAGCGAGGCTGCCTGCAGGGAGGAGCGTCAAGCCTGGCTCTCTGGAGAGACCCTGCGGGCAACCCCCGCTCAGCCCTTCTGCAAACCCAGAGCAAGCTAAATCAGTGATAGACAAAGAGGATTCTGGTTTCAGCAGCTCAGACCACATGAGGACATCGCTGTGCTGACAGGGCAGGTCAAAGTAAATTCTTTGCACCAAATTCACGCCAAAAGAAATGGAGAGATGCTCAGGCGATCCACATAAAAAGAGCTGCTGAGACTAAAGTGTAGATATTTAAATGGTCCATTTCAACTAGACCAGCTTAATCATACTTAATTATTGCTTTGCTTAATTATTACTCATGCTTAATTCTATTTAAGTTCTCACCCAATCTGTACATATCACTACTCCTGCATCTTAGGACAGTGACTGAATTGGAGATGGGAGACAGGCTTGAGCACCTGGGGCATTCCAAGATTTGAGATGACAAAAACTTGTGCTATTCTGGTAATGGAGAGGGTAGAATTGAAACTCACAGGGGAAAAAAGGGAAGACACAGGAGTCCCTTTTGTATTTGCCCCTTTTTGAGATTGTTTTCATTCTGCACACAGTGGATAGATGTGCCATTTTCTTTGCTGAATTCTGCAAGTGAAAAAATTCACACTGCTAATGACCAACAGCGAAAAGTACCACGGGTCAGCAAAGTAGAACTTGAGTGCCTTGGAAAATGGTCAGATGATTCTTACATTGATAAAAGCTCCTTTTATATTTTCTTTGTATGGTGTAACACTAACCAAGTCCTTTTCTAGAAAATAGACAATAACTTCAGACATTGAGGTCAGGTGAAGGGTTATATGAATGACTGACCTTCTGGTGTCCTGGCCAAACTGGAACATAAAAATTTTTAATAAGTGCATTACAATTTTGCTATTATTTTTGCCACAACGCATAGTCCAAGGGCAGTCAAAAGAGACTTCAGGGCCTTGGGACAGTTGGTAAGGGAATCTGGAGCACAGGTTATTTTTGCCTCTCTCCTTCCTTTTGCAGGCAGCAACACTGGAAGAAACAGACAGACCCAGACTACTAATACATGGCTCCATGACTGGTGTCACTGCCACAGTTTTGGGTTTTTCGATAATGGGGTGGTCTACATGGCACCAGGCCTGCTGGTGTCGCATGGGATTCTCCTTTCTCAAAGGGGGAAGAGGGTCTTTGCTCGTGAGCTAACAGGGCTCATTGACAGAGCTTTAAACTAGACTTGAAGGGGTATAATATCAGGCTTGCCTGTGACAAGCTGTGGGATGACACACCAAGGTTAGAGGGACACGGTACTAGTGAGGGCCCTCAGCCTGTTGCTCTGAGACATGCTGGGTACACTGCAGCACACCTGAAGTCTTACAGAGATGAGCCAGGAGCTTTTGAGGTAATAGGAGACAACAGGGAAACACGAGTGAAATACCCCAAAGGAATTAAGGGGTGTTCCTCTAATAAGATGACATGGGCAACATCCCAGCTGAAGTGCCGCTACACCAATGCATGCAGCATGGGCAACAAACTGGAGGAGTTGGAAGCCACCGTGCTGCTAGAAAGCTACGACCTAGCTGCCATTACTGAAACTTGGTGGGACGGATCGCGTGACTGGAGTGCAGCTATCGATGGCTACAGGCTGTTCAGAAGGGACAGGTGAGGAAGGAGGGGCAGAGGCATTGCCCTCTACATCAAGAGATGGACAGAGTATGAAGAGCTGTCTCTGAAGAATAGCCACGAGCAGGCTGAAAGCTTATGGGTAAGAATGAGAGACCGAAGGAAGAAAGGGAACCCTGTGGTTGGTGTCTACTAGAGGACGCCTGGTCAAGGGGAGCCTATTGACGAAGCCTTCCTACTCCAGCTGCAAGGGGCATCGTGCTCACAGGCTCTCGGCCTGCTGGGGGACTTCAACCTCCCTGGCATCTGCTGGAAAAATAGCACAGCGAGCTGTAGGCAATCCAGGAGACTCCTGGAGTGCACTGAGGATGACTTCTCAGGCCAGGTAATAGACAGCCCTACTAGAGGGGATGTGATACTGGACCTGTTTGTCACCAATGCAAGGGAGCTAATCGGTGACGTCAAGACTGGAGGCAGCCTGGGCTGCAGTGATCATGCCCTGGCGGAGTTCGCAGTCCTGAGGGATAGGGGTCAGGCGAAGAGTAAAGGCAGGACCCTGAATTTTAGGAAAGCAAACTTCCAGCTGTTCAGGGAGTTAGTCAATAGGACCCCCTGGGAGCAGAACAGAGCTGGCAGCTCTTCAAGGACACTTTCTATAGAGCGCAAGAGCTCTCCGTCCCCACGTGTAAGAAATCAGGAAAGGAAGGCAAGAGCTCGGCTTGGCTGAGTTGAGACCTCCTGGCCAAACTAAAGGGCAAGAAGGAAATGCACAGGCAGTGGTATCTTGGGAAGAGCATAGGGGTGCTGCCCGGTTGTGTAAGGATGGGGTCAGGAAGGCCGAGGAGTGGCTGGAGCTGAACTTGGCAAGGGACACAAAGGCTAACAAGAAGGGTTTCTACAGGTATGTCAGCCAGAAAAGGAAGGTCAGAGAAAGCGTACCCCCCCACAATGAGCAAGACTGGCAAACTGGTAACAATGGGTGAGGAGAAGGCTGAGGTACTTGACAACTTTTTTTGCCTCAGTCTTCACTGGCAACCTCTCTTCCCACACCTCTCGAGTGGATGGAGCACAAGATGGGGACTGGGGGAGCAAAGTCCCTCCCACTGTTGGAGCGGGTCCAGAGGAGGGACACAGAAATGATCAGAGGGATGGAACATCTCTCCCATGAGGACAGGCTGAGAGAGTTGGGGTTGTTCAGCCTGGAGAAGAGAAGGCTCAGGGGAGACCTTATGGCAGCCTTTCAGTACTTAAAGGGGGCTTAAAAGAAAGATGACGGAGACAAACCTTTAAGGAGGGCCTGTTGTGACAGGAGAAGGTGTAATGGTTTTAAACTGAAAGAGGGGAGATTTAGACAAGATAAAAGGAAGAAATTTTTTACAATGAGGGTGGTGAAACACTGGCACAGGTTGCCCAGAGAGGTGGTCGATGCCCCATCCCTGAAAACATTCAAGGCCAGGCTGGACGGGGCTCTGAGCAACCTGATCTAGTTGAAGGTGTCCCTGCTCACCGCAGGGGGGTTGGACTAGATGGCCTTTAAAGGTCCCTTCCAACCCAAACTATTCTGATTCCATGATTCTAAAGGAGAGAGGAAAAGGGAGAGAAAAAAATTTTGCCTGATGCTATTTCAACCTGAGTATCTCATCAGTGGGGATTTGGGGTATTTTCTGCATCTGTCCAAGAAGTGGGGCAAGCCAGGCCAGAATGCCCAGCACAAACCCTGGAAGGGAAGGAGAGAACAATGATGGCCTGAGCCCAGCAACCCCTGAAGGCACTGCACATGCCTGTGGGTACTCAGAGCATCCATGTTGCCGTGGCACACTATGGTCAGCAGTTTCCGTCACCAGCACACTCACTGTGCATTGTGTCTCCCTGATATATGTGCGGCAGCATCTTTGTTCAGGAATTGCAAGAGGAAGCTAAGGCAGTCGGTAAGTCCACCACACATTGCCGGGTTGCTCCAAGCTACTTCGGGGCTCTCCTCAACACACTCCATTGCACATCGTTCTCTGCACATCTCCAGAACGCTTTGCTTTATCTCACGCACATCTCACAAGCAGGGAGTTTTTCCACGCTTCTGCCTGTAGCCTGTCTGACTTCCTGAACAGAGGTGGTATTGGCATGGTTTGTGCATGTTTCTTATCTAGGTGCAGGCTGCATTGCCAGACCGTGTTTCTGGACATGCACTTCAGTTTGTTCTCTCTCACAACAGATTAAGTGATTACTTTGGAGTATGTCACGGACCATGTAGTCATGGCTGAGCTAGTCTCTTCCTCATACAGTAAAAGCATGCATATGAGAACGCTGGCTGCAATTACTGCAAGACACCAACCAAGACTTTTTAACCAAATCTATATTGAGTCTCCATGGCAAGGTTTTGGTAGCCGGGGGGCTATATGGGTGACTTCTGTGAGAAGCTGCTAGAAGTTTTCCCCATGTCCAATAGAGCCAATGCCAGCCGGCTCCAAGACTGACCTGTCGCTGGCCAAGGCCACGCCCATCAGCAATAGTGGTAGCACCTCTGGGATAACAGATTTAAGAAGGGGAAAAAAAGTTGCTGTGCAACAGAAACTGCAGCTGGGGAGAGGAGTGAGAACATGTGAGAGCAACAACCCTGAAGAGCCCCAGGTCAGTGCAGAAGGAGGGGCAGGAGGTGCTCCAGGCGCCGGAGCAGAGATTCCCCTGCAGCCCGTGAGGAAGACCCCGG
>JAVKLA010000026.1:16096688-16112340 GCA_034782735.1 Sagittarius serpentarius
CCCCCCGCCCTGTCCTCCTCCTCCTCCGCCTCGCCGCGCTACCCGCGGCTCAGCCCCAGCGCTCGGCATCTGCGCGGGGCGGCGCGGAGAGCCTGGCCGCCCCTCCGCGGGCCCGGGCCCCGGCCCCGGCCGCCCACCCTGGGCTACCGCCAAGCGGCGAGAGCTCGTCCCGACCTGCCCTTAACCAGCAGGGCCCGGAGAGCTGCTGGGGGTGGGGGACGGGACATACCGGGGCTCAGGCCCCGCTCCGGCTGCTCGGAGGAAGCGGGGGAGCCGAGCGGTGCCGGCCCGGGAGCCGCGGCCGCGGGGGGGGCCGAGCCGCACGCCCGCTCCCGGCGGGGGCGGCCCCGAGCAGCCGCCGTTCACGCTCCCCCTGCCTTCCCAGCAGCAGAGGGGAAGCGAGGAGGGGGAGACAAACCTGGGTTAACCAGCCCGAAAGGGCTCGGGTCACGGTGGGAAACGCGGCGGCCAAGAGGGAAGGTGGGTGTCAACCCAGCAGCCCACGGGGGGCGAGTGGGGAGGGGGGCAGCCCGCAGAGAGCCGGCCGGCCCCCTCCGGGCGAGGGCTGGCGGGGGCCGCAGCCAGCCCCCACGCCGGGGACCCGGGGTGGGCAGTGCCACCCGCGGGTTTGGTTTGGACACGTCACGCCGTCTCCTTCATCATCAAGGTGGCGCACAAGCAGGACGCCGAAGGGTGGAGGGACGGTCCCCGGAGTTCGAGAGCTCCATTTTAGAGCGCCCTCCCTCCCCGTTTTAGAGCTCCTGCGTGGGGGCTCCTCGCTGCCAGCCCTTTTCTGCCTGCTGCCCGGCACGCCGCGGGCCCGGCTGCGTTGCTACAGCCGGCTCTGGTACACAGAGCCACGCTTCCAGCTTTGACTCTCAGCCCGGCGAATACTTCGGAGTGCAGCAGCGTGCCAGGGAGAGCAGCAAACTCACCGCACTCCGAGCTGCGCCGGTACTCTCTTCTCCTCGGTGCGTGTTTTACTGGGCGTGAAGGGTCTGGTTTTGCAACCAGCAGAGCGCAGTGGCCTTGCGCAGGGCGCTGCAGGGGGGTGTGATGTTTGCTCTCAAGGCTGATGCAGCTCTGTTTGGATTAGACCGGTTCAGGTGATCTAGGCGGACTGTGTATTGAAAATATTTTTGAATGGTTAGATATTGCATTGCCTTTTTTAGCTCTGTGTGCCGGATAGGGACAGAACACGTTTGCAAATAATTTTATGGAAGGATTTTTTTAATCTTTTTTTACATTTACCTTGCAATCACATATTCAAAACAAAGCCGTGCCTTTATCAAAACATAAAAGGGTCACTGTGGTGAGATACTCAGCTCCTGTCTGGTCAGAAACAGTGCAAAACGCCTTTAAATAAACACATGGAGCAGAAAACAATTAGAACAATTTGCAGCGATTACCAGAGGTTCCCATCCGTTCTGTTTCTCTAGCTGGCACAACCCGCTTTTTCACAGCTCTGGTTAGTCTCCCCTGCACGCAGGCTGCACTGTGGACCGCAGCTTGGCTGAGGATGCACTGGGCTACCCGGAAAGCGTGGTGTCCCTGCAAGGGGACTGGGCAGCACGAGCATGACAAGACGCCCACGAAGGGGGAATCCCAGGCCTGTTACCTTGGAAAAAAACCTAGATCCTATCTCGTTAAAAAAATACAGAGTGGCTGGGGCTTTCTCCTGTGCTGGTCCCAAAGGTAGGAACCTGGGAATTAAACTGGCTTCTTGAGTTTCCCTGCCTTACCTCGACCAGCAGAGTTTCTGAATTCTGCTACAGATCCCCAATAGAGCAAAGTCAGCTTGTAATTAATTTACCCATCTCTCCCCATTTGTGGCTGCTCTGGGGTTTTGGCCGTGGGGGGTTCTTTCTTATTTTAATAAGATTTTTAGAATTAATTTCTTTCCCTTGCAGGCTTTTATTTTATTTGCCTTTTTTAACCATTATTTTCCCTGAAGACTCTGCAGAACCTCCAGGAGCATCCCCAGGGGTCCTGCTTTGTGTTCCTTCAGCGTAGCTGACGGTCTCCTACTCCCTCCCCACTGGGTTACAGACACTGGCAGCTCAGCGTTATTTTTTCAGTTCTGCTCTTGCAGTCAGGCTGTTCCCACAGTATGAGAAGAGAGCGGGTGAGCTGCTCCAGTCCAAGCCAGGAAAAAGGCATTCAGCAGTGTGGCTTACTCTGTGCTTTATCTGCCTTTTGTCTGGTTTGATTTTTGCGGGTAGATAACAGGATTTCAGCCTCTAGCCAAGTGTGTCAAACATGCCAGTAATTACAAAAAAAACCAAAGGTATGCCAATTGAAACTTAGATGTTTGGTGTTCATCCAAATCTTCATGCAGAAATACCGACACACAAGCAGAAATTATTGCAGTTACACATTAAACTAAATGGTCAGTTCAGTTTCAGAGTGTTATGAACAGCTCCAGAATGAATATTCTTTCACTTACATTTTTGCCTGGAAATCATCAGGAACATGAAGTCCCTGACTTTGCATGAAACTGTGTACCTTTGATTACATGCGATTTATCTGCACTGGCATATAACTGGCTGCCTTTACAAAGCTGTTGTCTTAAACATTGATTACGCATCCTGAAAACATGATGAAGTCCTTGCCAAGTCTTCACATACTTAAGCCTGCTACAGTTCTTGCTTTTGGGGGATGGTAATTAATTAATATAATAGGTTACCTTGGCCATGGCGATTAAACTTTCCATTTAAATGCAGGATTTTAAAGGAAAGCCAGTTACTGATGCATACAAAAGCATTGCTCAGTTTTCAGAAAACGTTATGCTCCTTTACCCAAAAAGTCTCTTCCAAACTCTCTTCTTCGGGGTATCGAAACACTGAAACATAGGTAATTACTTGGCCTGTATTCTGGAAACGTTTCTCCTGACTATCACCAATTAAAAATGTGTATTTAGTCTTTAAGTAGGTATATTCCTTTTATGGTCAGCAGAAAGAAAAAGAAACTGCAAAGCATAATCCATCCTCGTTTCAGACCACTGAGATAGGTAGGATGAATCACGCCCCAGAGGTCCCATCCTGCCCTCGACAATTGCTGCAGCATCACCTCCACACTCATCACCCTCCTTTGCCTTTCAGCTCCCGGAGGAGTATCGTTAGTTGTCCCACAACCCAACATCAATGCAACAGTGGCACAAAACATCCTCCTGTCCGTTGAATACTCTTGCAGAGGCATCGCCACCATTGAGTGGAAACACGTGTCAAGCTGGGGCACCACCAAAATTGTGGAGTGGAAAAGTGGGAATTACGTCAACATATCCACAGTCTACAAGGACAGAGTAACAACTTTTGAAAATGGCTCTATACAGCTTCTGAACGTGGGCGTGAGAGATGCCGGCTACTATTTTATCACTGTAACAGAGGAGTACGGAACCAACACCTACGGCACCATCATAGTCAACGTTTATGGTACAAACTAGACGGAAGTTCTTGGCTTTACCCTGTGTTTAAACATTAATCTGCTTGTAATCAATTTTATAATTTTTTTTTCTGTCCGCCCTGCAGAGATTATCTATGAAGATCTACATTTTGTAGCAGTTCTCTTTGCATTTCTCGCTGCAGTATCTGCCATTTTGATCTGCTTCATGTGGCTGTGTAACAAATCTCTGCACCTATTTCAGAAGAAGACGACACACAAACTAACAGGTATCTAAGAATGCAGTGAAGCTATAGGGTTTTCAAGCCTGAATTTTGAGCCTAAAATATACTTGTGATTTGAGCCATAAAGTTGCTAAGCAGGGACACTGAGAAACAAGGTTGGAAAGGGCTCAGTTCAGTTATCCTGTTCAACAATTTACTAGCTGAGGCAACTGAATAATAGATATTTAGTTGCAGAACAATCCACAGGACATCTACCTTATACATTTTACATCAGAAACCACAAAACACTTCCCAAAACACTTCCCAGCATTGCTAACTTCAAAACTTAGGGAGAAAAGGCCAAAGCTGCAATAACGCCCCCCATCAGAGGGCAGGAGACAAAGTCAAGAGCATCAGCAATGCTCTCAGGGTCTGCACCAGAAAGGTATCTCCTAGGGAAAAACACTCAAATGGCCCTTGGGAGTGGCCCCCACCTCACTTCATGGAGGACTGCGCCCCTCCCTCTCCTCTCAAAACCCCCTTTTCATCTGTCCTCACGTTTGATGCAGTTGTGGACTCCAACAAACACTGACTATATCAAAAGCAGACTCCTAACACGCGCCAAAGACACCAGTCATGAAAAGCAGATCAAGGGAACACAAGGGCTGCACTGAAGGGAACATTCACGTATTAGAGAAGAAATTTCCAAGCCACAGACAGGGATATTTGGCCTAGGCAGCAAGACAAGGTGCTACGCTACAGCCTGGGCTCAAGCTCTGGGCACATCTTGGAACGGGAGGTTTCTTCTACCACTTCAAAACATTTCAGGCATTTACCTCCCTTCTTTGTAAGTGCAGACCCACGAGTGGTTTCTTGCCCTGCAGGTAAAGGTCTGTGTTTCTTCTCTAATAAGCGCTGCTTAAGCTGTTACGTTACAACAAGCAGCCTAAGTATCAGTATTTTACTAGACCAACGCAGATATTCAAGACTCCTAATCCTCATGGCTCAGACTTTGTGTCAACTCCGCAAAACCTGGTATGAGAAGAGATGAACTTGGCTCGAGCTGTCTCTTCCTTTCTGCCACTCACCTACAGCTCTAAGGGCTGCTGCTGTTTTCACAGTGCACACACACGACTCACAAGCTTCTGTAGGTACAGAAAGTTGTCCTATCATGCCAGAATATACAGACTTTTGTTTGGATAAAGCCTCTTCTTCCTCCAGTTAAAGCCAGTCTTCCTACAGAGCTGAATCGAATAGTTAGTTGGCGGTGTTCAGGAAAACCACATTTCGGGATACTTGCTCTGTTATCTTCCAGAACGTGATTCAAAGCAGGGACCCAACTTCTGCCCCAATTCCACCTTAGAAGAACCCTCTTTCCAGAAGTCTTGAAGAGAGGTATATGGACAGGCCCTATGGACTTTGGTTTTCACAGCACCTTTAGTCTTGTATTGGAAGAAACCAGTGTCACTTTAAAGATTGTGAGGGACTCTTTATTCAGTTAAGTATTTTGAAAAGATGTATTTAAAATCTAATTATAGATGAGTAAGCCTGAGCTAATATTAAAATGTTCAAAATGTCTCAGCTATTAACACAACATTGTTAATTTTGGAACACTAGCCTTCCAATCCATTTGCCAATCAATAATAATATCCTTTTATTTGCAGCAAGTACAACTGAAGAGATTGAATTGGAAACCATTGAGTGTTAGCCAAGAACTGTCTCTCAAGAAAAATAATAATTCTACCTCAGGAGAAAGTATTGGCAAAGAAAGTGAGAAGAAACCTAAAAGGTAAAATGTTTGTGACTACTGTAGAAACATCCTGACTTGCAAACTAATTAGACACTAAATCAGTAGTGTCTGATGGAGCTGTTTTGACCTGTTCAAGTTTTTGGCTCTGCTAGCCAAGGTTGAAGAAAAAAAGGAGTATTCTTCCATGCTGAGCACAAACACATTTTTATGGCTAATTAATAAAATCTACAACCTCTACGACTCTTAAAAATGGCCAACCAACCAAGCCTCTAAGACGAACCCATAAAGGAAATTATCGTGGTCTTGAAGGACACCTGTATTCTGGCTACAAGTCTCCTATTACAGACAGAACAGCCATTAGCATCCTTCACCATAATAAATTTAATGTCTAATTACAGTATTACATGAAAAAATTAATTGCAAGGATTGAATCCTGTTTATTGCACCTATGCTGCTACTTTTGGGCATAAGGAATTTCCTGAAGCTCTGAAGACAAACTGTAATTTTTCATGAGAAAAAACTGACTTTGAAACAACACCTAGCTTGTCAAAGTTCCCCCACTTACTTTTCCAATTGTTTACAGTGCCCTGGGATATTAACACACATTTTACAACATTACTAGAGAAGGTTGTTAAACAAGGAACCATGCACAGGCACTGAAGAGGACACTGTCTATAATGGTAAGAGGGGTTAGATAAAATACTGACACATCACACCAGTGGGGTGGCAAAATACTAAACAGTTTCATTCTGAAAGATGTCGAGTCCTTTGCAAACTTAGCCCACTGATGAACAGTCTATCTGGGAAGAAAAGTTAAAACAGCATTACTTTGAAATCCAGTATTTACAAATACAGTTCTGAAATTGCTCTTGTTGAGAAGCCACATTTGCTTTCCTATGTTGTAAGAAAACACGAAGTGATCTAACTAATGTTTTCTTGAATCTGCATCTTGCACTTACATTTTCCACCTGCAGATCTGGTGGGTGGAATAACACTTGCTTTTGTGAGTGAGAAAGCACTAAACTGACCGAGCTTCAAATTACCATTTTGCTTTTGTAACGAGAATTTTGCAGTGTGAAATAAACTTTGAAAATGTAAGAGACCATGGACTAGTCCATATCTGCAGATTGCCACGTGGCTTTTTGAGCCACACTGCTGCTACTGCTTCTCACACTTCAGCTCACTTCTTTGCAAAAAACCTTTTACAGGACAGGCTGACAGAGCTTCCACTCTGGTCAGAGACTACGATGCTCAGGTGCAGAGGTATTATGGGTTGGATTTGGAAAAACAGAATTTCTTACCAAGTGCATAAGGATGCAGGTAGGTGCCAAACAGGCTTTTTCCAAAGCACTCTGTACACAGTATCTTTAAAAACTCATCCCTGGATTGAACTGGCCAGTTGTAGTATGAAGGGTCTCTCACCCACTTATAAATTCAGGTACCAGATTCAGCTGGTTGCTCCTTCCTGCATCCAAGAGAACGGGTCAAAAAAGGTGAGAAAGCTTAAAAAAAAAAAAAAAAATCCCAGCTACAGCACAGCTTGGCAAAGTAACAAGAAGTCTTCATATATATACATGTATATATACACACCCCTCATAACATGCAATATGGACATAAGTCTGAACCAGTTCATACAGACAGGTTTCAAAAAGACCCTTAGCAATTAATCATCAAACAAAGCTTTGTGCAACACCTTACCAGAAGCTTCAAGAAAGCTACAACTACAACCAAAAAAACCCCATAAACATGACTGTTTTATTTTAGAACTCAAAAGAGCTATCTTCAGGATAGTATTGTTTCCCTAGATGATAATCAGTGACAGTGCAGAAAAAAAAAACAAAACACAAAAGCACAAGTGTGGAGATCCAAGGTCTAATGCATGAGAGTTACCTGCTTCTATCCAGACACAAATTTACACAAGTCACCCACAAACTCAAACTGTCAGAACTCTGCAAGCAGAGTAAGACCTTTTCCTCTACACGCTTGCAAAAAACAAGGACAAAAAACACAAGCAAAGTAACCAACACCACATAAGCTCATCTATAGCCATGAGAGAAGACGTTTGCCACAAGCTGTGACTTCATAACTTCTCAACTTAAACAAATCGCTAAGTAAATGTATCTCTCGAATAGAAATGGGTCACCCAGCAGCCACATCAATGTAGAAACAAACTCCAACTCAAGAATGTCACGCAGTGAAGACTGTTCCTTGATTCCTAGGTTTTGTTTAGCCTTAATTCTTGACAAGGGAACTCTGTTTCCCCTCTGTTGTCCCACTTCTCATCAAATGAGTCCATTAGCTTCTACAAGGATAGCCATTCCCTGGGGTATAAGCCTTTTAGTTGCTTATCGATAGCACAATTCAATTCAAATAGTTTTCATCTTTCAGAAATACTTGCAAAGATCTATTGAGAAAAAGTAGGGGCACAAGGGGAAAGGTAATGACTCTGAGCAGACACCTTTCACGTAGCAAAGGACTACTGAATTAAATTTTATAAAACAAAAATACATTACTGAGCTATGTTGCTCTAGATAGAGCAATCTGCAAAGATACAGCTGAAAGGAACTTTTTCAAAAAGTTGTATTTTATATATCATTGAAAAAAGTTTTATTACAAATACTACAATGGACATATCTGTACAGTAAATAAATGTGGTTTTGCTTTCTTGTATTGCCCCATAGGTTCCATTTCCCTTTGCTGCACAGGCAGTGATCATTTGCAGCACAGCGATGATTCAAAGCCCCCACAGACAGGCTGACAGATTATTAGCATGGAGTTAGGGCAGCCATGAGGAGTTCCATTTTATACACAAAGTTACGCCCTTCCATTTTATTCCACTGCACTTCCTTGAATGGCCCTCGAAGATGATTCCACTTGTTGTCCTGCAGTACATCGCCTTTCGGGAGATCCTTGCACTGACTCCTTGGAAACTGAACCATAACTTTGCTGCCACTTTCCGGACCATTACGTACTATGATGAACAGAGATTTTTATGAGCATTTTTACACTGTAGGAATTCCTCATATTAAATATCCTTCCTCATGTATGCTATACATTACTCCTACTCAATTCCAAACATGCTGAAAGCAAACAAGGGAAATTACCTTACTTTTTTTTTTTCAAAAAGTTTTTCTCTTTGAATTTTTTTTCTCATCTCCCACTTCTCTATGATTTTGTTGCTTTAGCACTGCATGTTCTTGGTTAGAGCAAACCAAAGAAACATTTGACAAGAAATCCCACACATACACTTTAAAAATGCATTTGTTTTTCCCTAATGATGCCAGGAAGAGCAAAGGTTTTTTTGCTGATTCTTACCTTGGATGTATTCCTCACCATTCTGTTGAAAAACATGATCAAAAAGATACTGTTTCTAGTGGATTTCTCTCAAATGGACAGGGATGAAGTCACTCAGAATAGCTGTTGCTTTTAATCACAAAATTCTGCAGGACTGGTGGAGGGGTGGTGGTGTTCTATTGGCTTGGATAGGGTTTTGTGTTTTGAGGCTCGGGGGGTGGTGGTGGTGTTTTGTTTGGTTGTTTTTTAAATAAGCACTCAGGAAGATTTCCCCTCACCTACCAAGCTAGCTGTCTACAAAGAGATGACTAGCAGGCTGATTAACATAAATAATTTCTCCTTCATAAATCGATGCTGACTATTCCCCATCACCTTTTCCTTAATATGTCTGGAAACTGCTCCTGTTTTTTTGCCTCATCTTCCCAGTAATTACGATGAGGCTGACCAGACTCTAGTTACCCAGATTCTCCCTCCTGAATATAGGATGTGACATCTGCCTACTTCCAGTCTTCAGGAACCCTTCCTGATCACCCATGACCTTTCAAAGATGATCAAGAGCGGCCTTACAATGACATCAGCCAGCTCCCACAGCACTCATGGATACAACCCACCTGGTCCTGTGAACTTGTGTATGTCTAATTTGTTCAAAGGTTCTCTAACTCGATCCTCCTCTACTGAAGGTAAGTCTTCTTTGCTCCAAAATTTGCCATGGGTCTCAGGGACCTCGGATTCCTGAAGGCCAGTCTTAAGACCAAAGCAAAGAAGACATCGAGTACCTTGGCCTTCTCCATGTCCTGTGCAATCAGGTCCTCTCCCCATTCAACAGCAGGCCCACATTTTCCCTATTCTTCCTTTTGCTGCTAACATACCTGTTGAAGCTCTTCTTGTTGCCCTGTACATCCCTTGTCAGATTCAACTCCAGATAGGCTTTAGCTTTCCTATCCCCATCAATGCATGCTAGGACAGCCTCTCTGTCTTCCTCCCAGGTCAACTGATCCTGCTTACAATGTCTTGCAGCTTCCTTTTTATGTCATGAGTTTAGTCATGAGCTCCTTGTTCATCCACACAGATCTCCTGTCACCTTTGCACAACTTCCTGCACATAAGAGTGACCATTCTTGAGCTTGAAATAGGTGATACTTGAAAAAAAAAAGATGAGCCAGCTCTCTTGGACCCCTCTTCTCTCCATCCCATAGGATCGTATACCATAGGATTCTTCCAAGAAGATCCCTGAAGAGACCAAACTCTGTTCTTGTTAAGTCCAGAGTTGTGATCCTGGTGTTTGCATTCTGCCCTGCTCTCAGGATCTTGATGTTTCTGTAATCTATTTTTTCTATGCTAATTCTAAGAAATATTTTCAAGCCTGTGTAAATTAAATCAGGTTTATATTAAGTGGCTTACTGGGCACAGTATTGATTCTATATAGGTGTCAATTCCATACACAAAAGAGATTGTTTCTAGAATATTTTGCTATAAATTGACATTATTCTATAAAAGTCTAGAGACTATCTCAGAAAGAGACTTACAAAGCCTGTATAATTCGCTTAAGAATTTTAAGATTTTTCCATACGTTTGCTATAGAAAACACTACCTGAAATAGCATAATCTCCATTTGGTGATGCCACAGTTATTGCTGATGCATTGCCAATACTCTCCACCGGCCCCAGACCAACATGATTACTGAAACTCAGCACATGCCATCCCATAACTTTTGCAAGCTGCTGAACTGCATGTACTTGGTGCTGTGACATCTGAAAGATAACAAGAGGTTCATCTTCTGTTCAGTATTTGCATACCACAGAAAGAATTGCTTACTGGTTTTACCAAGCATTTTTTCTTTTGCTGTACGGTAGTTATTGATAAAAAGTGACTTTAAGTTCTCTAGTTTCACAGGAACTTTTTTTTTTTAACATATATGCTATGTAAGTGCTAGTACAGCTTTGTGTTATTTGGATTTAGAATACCTCCTTTGCAGACAGAGAAGACTACTGTATTAAGTACACTATGCAGTTAGATGAATTTTTCATAGGTATATGGACTTATTCAAGTATTGCTTTCAATGTACAAAAACCTTTATTTATGTCTCAAGAAATAATTCAAGCGATACAAACAGGATTTTGAAATAATCCCTTCTTTGAATGGAAACGAGACCTCTGCTGTAAAATATATAAAATCTGTGAGAGTATTATCATAGCAAACTCAGGGGAAAAAACGTGGAGGTTCTCAGATGCATGATTATCTCTATTAATGCTCAAGTGTTAGCACTGAGCTTTAACAGCTTAAAAGTTTCAATGCTAATGTTTTTCTGTATCAAGACAATACTTGTAACAAGGAAGTATCTAGCACTGTTCAGCAGTTCTCTGTCAACAAGTCTGAAAATACTTGACCAAAAAAAGATACCCTCAGCAGAATCTGTTTCAACTTGTTTTCTGTGTTGTGGAGTTTCGTATAACTGCAACAGGCCAACCACTGTTATTAAAGACCTGTATTTTGACTATTTATAACGCATAGTGCGGAGACTGTCACTTCTGAATAAAACCAGCAGCTTGCTCTAGGCAATTAAGAAAACACAGTTCATTCAAGTATCAGCTGATTTAGTAACGGCTGATGCAAAATGAACATTAACAGGACAATGCTGAAATGACAGTAATTGTGGGCTCATTAAGATCGCTACTCTAGATAGGACTTGGTTACAGTAAGTTTCATATATTGAATACCTTATTGTCTGCTATAACTCTCACTGACTTGTTCTGAAGTAAGTAAAAATCCCAATGCTCCCACGAGTAGCATAAAGAAACTTATTTTAAGTAGGAGAGAAAAGTTATTATTCCTACTGACCTTGGTAAAACCTGGCATTATATTTTACTAACAGTTGCTAAAGTCACTATACTAACATACTGAAAATTTCAGTCATCCACCTTCCTATTTTCACTATCTGTATTTGAAGTTTTCCAACATTTTCTACATAGATAAACCTGAGATTCTAACTTCCTCTGTTTCCCAAACAGCACAAGAAAGGGAAGAATAATGTATATGAGTCTACCTGAGATAAAAGGAAATCCTGCAGTTCTTGCTTTTGATGGGACAATGTAATAACTCTTCCATCTCTGTGCACAACTCTGATCTGTTCGACTCCAATGTTCAGCTGTAGTTGAATGGATCTTTGAAGACAAGATGCATATTTATTCAAAATGCATTGCAACACTCAAGAAAACAGGAAACTAAGAACACAGAATTCCTCCCATTCATTGACAAGAACTCTAAGATTAGGATGGTGTGAAGCCTACGGAATATGACAGCAACTCCAAACATTTCAGTTTCATCACTCACAACAGCTCGCTCTATACTGCGGGTGACATGTTCTGTGGCATGTTCCCAGACCTGGTCCACTGCTTATGCAGGTCAAGGAACCTCCTGAGGTGCCTCACAGCTCCCTGCCAGCCACTGTGCCCAAGTTTTCTTCCAGAAGTACAATGGAAAATGGTGTGTGCTCAGGGCCTGTTCTATCCTACAGCCAAGACTTTGGGCAGCACAGGTACTCTGGAACTGAGATTGCAAATTGTAGCAATGATGGCAGTCTGCTCCACACTGTGGACACAGCCAGAGAGGACTGCTCAAAATGGAAAAAACAACTGGGTCATCCACTGTCAACGCATTAGTTAACTCACGCTTGGTCAGCATGCAGACACTCGTTTCTGGAACATGAAATCTCTTACTTTGATGACAATGTGCATAACTAATAGCACGAATTACATGAGTTCCACAATTCAGTACCTACGCAACCAAGCTAGGACTGAGCACTGATTAGCTCTCTAATAGCTCTCCATGACCAGTCTGTAAGTTTAGAATCCAGCACATACAAAGATACTTTATATTCAGCTATCTCTATCCAAAGCACATCCCTCCTTAAACAGCCACTTTCACCTTCAGTTCCTTCTTTGAAAGGAAACTGTGCTAGCTAACAACTTGCTAAGTTTCTTCATTAAAGTGTAAAGTGAGTGAAGAGTTTTGTTAGGGTGGCTGTTCTGCCCACAACTCAGAAAAACAAACACTCACACACAAATTAACAGGCTCCTACTTGTCTGTCTGAACAGAATCTAAACCTGTAAAACACAAGTTGAATACACTCTGCCATTGCTGCATGCTTCTACAACTACAAAGATACATGCATTTTCATACTTACTTGCATATCTGTTCATATCCTTGAGAAGTTATTAGAACTTTGACACTGGATTCATAAACATCATTTATATTAGACCAGTGGGCCTGAATCTGAGGATCCTCAATACGACTAGCCAGACTGTCAATAGTTCGAGCAGTTCTAGAAGATAAAGACATATTCTACACACAATAATCTACAGAGTTTGTGCTGTTTCCTTGTTTAAAGGAAATGAGTAGGTTATTAGTTTGGGGGTGTTTTTTTGTGCCACACAAAAAAAGGCAAATTTAACAGAACCATGTAGATCAGAGTTCTATTTCAGCACCATTCTGGTACTAATGAAGCACACTTTGTCCACTTTTTTACTCTGTACATTTCACATACATTCTGCAGCAGTATTAAAGCGGTATTACTCAGTATCGGTTACTGCACAGCAAAGAATAGTAAAAAAGATTTATGCGGTTTAAGAGAAGTAGGGACAATTATCAGCAGCCTGTCATAACTGTCACAGAGATCTCGAAGAAATCTGGGGTTTTTTCTTTTTTTTTTACTAGCTGAGTGTTGTTTGCTCCTATTTCATGATATGTTATCAGTTCTTAGTACTTAAAAATAAAGACTATTTTAACAGTGAAGGAAGTAGCAGCTAGTTTTAAGAACACTAAAAAAAGATCAATTGTATTCTACATAATGGCACATTCTATTGCAACTTTAACAAGAATAGCTTGTAACCTACCTGCGTCTCAAAAAGATATGTTTTGCCTGCTTTATTATCTTTTCCAGAAGTCCTTCATTCGACTGTAAAGAACTGATATCATTTTTATCAAAAGCCTGGGGTCCTGCAAGTCTCATTCTCTTATGACCAAAGGGTGCACTAGCTGGGTGCGGCATCACTGTTGAGCTCAGGGTTTGCTTATGACACTGCAACAAACAACAGATGTTATAAAAGGAAGTGAGCAAGTAATAATATGTATGCTAAAATATGCTGGTTCACATGAGATTTAAGAGTACGTACTTTCAAAAATTGCAACTTTTTTACTTTATAAACTTGACAGCACTTTAAAGCCAGCTTTACACTCATACTTTGCCTCCCCTGTTTATGCAGGTCTTTCAAACCTTATGGAAAGTGATTTTTAAAAAAAGGTGCTAGCTAACAAAAATTTGGTAGTATGGCAGTAGCTCCTACTAATAAGTCTGCCTTGTATACGTCTCTGGAGACAGAATGGTCAAACAAAAATAAAGGAAGCATTTTAGAGATAAAAAAATTGAGGTACAAAAAGATTAGCAACCTGTTCAAAGTCAAGAAAGGAAATTCACAACCGAGCTGGGCACTGAGCCAAAGCTTCATGAAACCTACTTCAGTGTTTAAAACACTGGACTATTCCACACAACCGCATGACTTGCAGAGCCATGCCCTAAGGAGATGAACACTCTCTGAAGCACGGTTTCACAACTGCTTAAGACATCAAAAATTGTGCTCCTTTTCTGAACAGATGCAACCTCAACCTTCTACTCTGGGTCCCCTCCTGCTAGATTATACGAGAATCTAAAACACTGAAGCAGAGAAGTGGACCTTGAAAGAAGTGAAGTTACGGTGATTGTTCTTTCTTCATGGGAGTATGGTCTGAACAGATGCTCACTTAGAGTACTTGACAAGCACTAATTAGACACAAAGAAAAAAGGAGACTGATGAGCTGTACTGGAAAAACCTTGCACAGCTTTTCTGAAGTGAGAAGCCAGGCCTGAGGTTAAGCAAAGAACTAGTGTTCCATGAAAGCATTAACTGGAACTCCCTAACCACCTACACACACTAAAACTGAGCAGCAGGATGCTTTACACAAATGGATAGAAAGTGACTGGCCTCTTGTGGCATTCTGTTGTTACAACAGTGCCACACACGATGTAGAAGATTAACAAAACCTCTTCAGTACTTGACCATAAATGCATTACCTCTCTGATAAGTTGATGCAAATTATGTTCCAGAACATAGAGATGATCCTCTGGATTCTGTTTTTCAGAAGCAGACTTTTGTGATTTTTTGTCATTAGAAGAGTGACACAGAGAAATAGACAACTGCAAACCTGTACAAAGCAGATTAAAAAAAACAAACAAACAAAAAACCACTGACAATTTTCAAGGAGGCTAATGAGAACTGCTTTTCTTCATGTTTTACAGTCAGTAGTTTTACAACCAGTATTCACCGTATCAGAGAAAAATCAAAGAATGATGTTGCAGAGCACAGCACCAAAGGCAAGACTTGCTACTCACTGAAGTATTGACAGGCCAACTATTAACTCACTAGGTGCATTTCACACCAATTTCTGACTCAATCCCACACAAAAAGAAGAATCCCCAGGATCCCATTCCTTCCAAAAAGAAGGAAGGATTTACCATCATATAAATTTTAAGCAATCCAGAAACATACTCTTCACATGATATAATCAGTTGTGTACCCCTTGTAAGAACAGAGGATTCACCAGCCGACTCTGAGCTGTCTTCATGCTGTTTAATTATCCTCACTGAAAAGTGTCAGCCTCCATTCTTCTAAAGACCCATTAACTCAAGTCTTAAATTTCACCTGCATGCAATCCAGGAGCAACGACTTATGCACAGCTCCAAACTGGAATGTGCACATGGCATTACAGTTGACAGCTTTAAGTGCTACTGACAAAAAAAACACAAACGCAAAGAAAAACAACCCGAAATCCACACAATAAAGTATGAGTAAATTAGAAACTAAAGTGCATTAGTTGAATGTTTCTACAATTAGCAAGCAAAATTCAAATACTGGGAAATTTTTCAAAACCTTTGAAAGACAAGCTTTTTTTTTTTTTTTTTTTTTTTTTTTTGT
>JAVKLA010000026.1:16115051-16130649 GCA_034782735.1 Sagittarius serpentarius
GTGTCCCCTCCCAACTTTCTTGTGCCCCTCCAGCCTTCTTGCTGGCTGGGCAGGAGAAGCTGAAAAGTCCTTGAGTTGGTCTAAACACAACTTAGCAACAACTGAAAACATCAGGGTGTTATCAACATTCTTCTCGTACTAAACCCAAAACACAGCGCTGTACCAGCTACTAGGAAGAAAATTAACTCTACCCCAGCTGAAACCAGGACACCCACATCTGTCCTAGCTGCATCCCTTTTAGATCCAGGGCACGGTTCATCTAGTTTAGGATAAATCATCTAAAAAGAGATATATCCTGGGCTGCATCTACAGCTTCTTCATGAACGTAAGATAAATAACCCTAAATTTGTCCTTCCTCTCCTTCACCAATGACAACAGGAGCTCAACACAACCAGTTCAGATGCCTGCTTTGTATCTATGTCTTAAGTTTCGTGAGATTCTGTATTCACTCTTTCACTCCATAATTGGCTCTAGAACTCTGGGTTGGTTACCCTCTCTTACTGTAATCCATGAAATGATACATATTCTCAGTAGTCACAAGCGTAGCAATAACAGGTATAATGAATCTATCTTCAATGAGGCTCTTTAGTCATACGGTTTAATTTTAGGTAGTCCTCCGAGGAGCAGGGAGCTAGACACAATGATCCTTAGGAGTCCCTTCCAACTTGAGATATTCCATGATTCCACAAGCTTCTCTCAGAAGAAAATGCAACATACTACTCTTTTTTTTTTTTAAACGCTTTACAGACCAAATGTAAACAAAAGCCAAAGACTTACAAGGTGTACCTGTCAACTGATCAACTACATTGTCAATGCAGAATTGTTTCCGTATAGCAATCCTTACTAGAATCCTACACAGTCAGCCTTTAAAATCGCTTTCTAGGTTGAGGATGGCACGATATTTTTCCTGACAATGAAACAAGTTTCCTCCTTTTATAATCCTGTCTCCTAATTACAATAAACTTTTATTAAATTATATTATTTATTATTAGAGATAGTCCCCCTGTTTTTCCAGTTACCAAAAAAAAAATCATAAAATATAAATACCCATTCTTGAGACAAAGACTCTACTGTTTACCTGCACTTCTGTAGCTCAGATCACCAAGAATTTTGTCTCCCACTTTTCTCAGCTTCCAGTGTTGTCTCAGTCTTAGCAGTTCAGAGTTGAAGTCTCTTTGCCGCTTATTTTCCTGGTTTTCTGCAACTGATTTGGATAATCTTTCTGCACCTTTCAACAGGATTTGAGCTGCTCCAGCTAATGACTTCTTTTTTGAAATCAACTGTAAAAACTGAGGATTCTAATAACAAAAAAAGAGAAAAAGCTACTTGCACCTTAATTATTAAAAAATTATTGTTAGTGGAAACTAACTGACAGTGACTGATAACTTGTTTTTGCTGGATGTTCAGTAACTCATTTAGAATTACTGTCACACCAACATTATAAAGCCAAGAGTAGCATTTTGACTTACAGCTTCAGCAAAGAGGCCTTTGAAATCAGCCTCACCTCCCATTCTCAGCCTTACCCTGATGCATAAAGCACTGCATCAGCACATCGCAGGGAACATTTTACTAAATCTTGTATGTACCATACACAAAAAAAATCCACTGAAATACAATTTTCAGTAACAAGCCATACAAACTATACAACTAGGTAAAATATACCTGTTTTGGAGGAAGGGGATCCTGCACAACTGGATCTAGAGTCATGAACTTTTTATCCTTTACAATGCTAAGAACATCATACAACACACACATCTCAGTCAAGGCGCTTCTTAAGTTGTTCCTCACTGAATCCCAAGGCCAGAGGGATGGCTGAAACTTTACCAACCCTAAAAATAAAACAAAAGAAGGCAAAACAAAGGACTGTAAAAAGATACGGTGTAAGCCTTATTCTTAAACCACAGAGAGAGATCATAACTGCATGAAATACAACAGAACGGCACGCTATCTGGATCTACCCTTTCCACTCTACCACTGCAATTTGCTGGGACTCGGCCACGAACGCCCTGGCCTGCTGACCTGCGGCCAGCCGTGGGCATCCGCGGGGGAAGGCGCCCGATCGCCTGTGGGGCTGCAGCCCGGCGAGAGAGCTCAGGCTCTGGGCCCGGCCGCCGGCCGCCTGACAGGGAGCCGCGGGCCCGCCGCCCCTCACCTTCCTCATCCTCCGCCTCGCCCGCCTCGGCCCAGGCGCGGCCCGCCGAGCCCGGCTCGTCCTCCTCGGAGCCGGAGCCCTGGCTGAAGTCGATGCGCTGCGCCAGGCGCGCCAGGTTCTGGGACATGGAGAGCGGCTGCAGGTAGGTCTCGCTGCCATCCAGCCCCACCTCCTGCACCTGCTTCTCGCACGCCGACTCGATGCTGATGCGCACCGCCGGCACCCCCGCCATCTTGGTGCGACCTCCGACCGCAGCTGCCGGGCATGCGCACACCCTCCCACCCCCCCCACCCCGCCGACTACGGGTGCCGGGTGGAGGCGGGGGAGTGAGGGGGCGGGGCCAGCGCCGGGCGGGCTCGGCTTTCTCCGGAGGTTGCTCGGGAGGGGGCGGGGCCGGTCGCCCCTGAGGGGACGGGCGGGAAGGAGGGCGGCAGCCGCCGCGCTGTGCTGCGGGCCGTTGTTTCCGCGGCCGGTTACGAAACGCGGCGGCTTTCCTTCTGCCTTTCACGTCGCAGGCAAGCCCCAGGCGGGTTTACCCTCAGAGGTGGCCACGCAGCTCCGACCTGCTGCCAGTTTTCTTTTACAGCATTATTTCTAACCAGAAGTTGGTGTAATTCCCCATTCTAAACATAATTTCACTTCTGGTTCTGCATCATAGAATCATAGAATGGCTTGGGTTGGAAGGGACCATCAAAGGTCACCTAGTCCAACGCCCCCATCATCAGCTACGACCGCACAGGAAGCTCAACCAAATAGCAAAACCCCCCCATAATTAATAATACTGCAATGAAATTACTGCTTGAATTCAGTCATAACAATTTCAATTGCACGTACACTCTGAATTCCTCCCTGTAACAAAACTAAGAAGTCGGTAGTTTACTGCTCTCATATTTATTCTTGACTCTGACAAATAATTAAAAGCGTTACAAAAATCAGCATTTGTGTTTCAGAAAGGTCAAACTGCTACGCCTTCGCCAGCGCCTCCCTGTTTCAGTCTCTCCCGACGAGGTGGGTCTCCTGGGGCCTGTCGATGCGGAAGAGCAGCTCGGCGGGCAGGAGGTACCCCAGGTACTGCACGCTGTCGGGGCTGGTGTCCTGGTGGTAGTGGCCTCCTTCCCCGTGGTGGCTGAAACAGTGGGTGTGCTCCACGCGCAGGTCAAAGCCCTGTCACCAGAGAAAGGCCGGTGAACACTCGTTCGTGTGAACTGTGGTTAAAAGCCCTGGGATAGTCTCTCCTTTATACCACGTATTTCCACGCATCTCAGAGCCCGCTCCAACCATTGAGCAGTGACAACTTGCAAGATGCTTGTGATAAGACAAAAGAAGAGGAGCTGCACAAGGCTTTACCATAGGACATCAAAGAGAAAAGAATCTAGAAACCCTGACAGCCCCCAACTTTTGGTGTCAGTCTCCCAGAGGTTTCCTTTTTGTTTTTCTCCCTCCACTGGGATTAAATAAAGCAGTCACAGCAAGGAACCCCTACCGGAAATCAGAGCCCCTTTGCACTGAATTCCACAAACCCATGCGATAAAGGAACAATCTCTACTCCAATTCTGAGAGCCAGCTTAGATGAAAATGAGAAGAATAGTGAATAAAATAACAACTAGCATACTAAACCATGGGATCACCCCCACCAGTTTTATATATGTCCTGGTTTCATCTGGGATAGATTTAATTTTCTTTCTAGTAGCTGGTACAGTGCTGTGTATTCCGTACCATGTGATGTCATGCCCAGTATATAAACTGGGGGAGTTGGCCTGCAGGGCAGATTGCTGCTGGGGAACTAACTGGGCATCAGTCGGCGAGTGGTGAGCAACTGCATTGTGCATCACTTGTTTTATATATTCCAATTCTTTTATTATTGTCATCATTATTAGTATCATCATTATTACCATTATTATTATTTTCTTCCTTTTTGTCCTATTAAACTGTCTTTGTCTCAACCCACGAGTTTTACTTTTTTTTCCTATTCTCTCCTCCATCCCACTGGGTGGGGGGAAGTGAGTGAGAGGCTGCGTGGTGCTTGGTTGCTGGCTGGGGTTAAACCACGACAATATATCATAGAATCATAGTCATGGAATGGTTTGGGTCGGAAGGGACCTTTAAAGATCACCTAGTTCCAATGCCCGCTGCCATGGGCAGGGACACCTTCCACTAGACCAGGTTGCTCAAAGCCCCATCCAGCCTGGCCTTGAACACTGCCAGGGATGGATGGGGCATCCACAGCCTCTCTGGGCAGCCTGTTCCAGTGTCTTATCAACCTCATAATAAAAAATTTCTTCCTTATGTCCAATCTAAATCTGCTCTCTTTCACTTTAAAATCGTTGCCCCTTCTCCGGTCACTACAGGCCTGGTAAAAAGCCTCTCTCCATCTTCCTTATAAGCCCCGTTTAAATACTGGAAGGTCTCCCTGGAGCCTCCTCTTTTCCAGGCTGAACAACCCCAACTCTCTCAGCCTGTCTTCACAGGAGAGGTGCTCCAGCCCTCTGACCATTTTCATGGTCCTCCTCTGGATCGGCTGTAAAAGGTCCATGTCTTTCTTGGGGCCCCAGAGCTGCTTGCAGCGCTCCAGGTGGGGTCTCAGAAGAGGAAGAATCACCTCCCTCGACTGCTGGCCACGCTTCTTTTCATTCACCCCAGGATACAGCTGTTTGTCTGGGCAGGAAGAGGATACTGATGAGTAATGCTATGGCAATTGAATGCTACTTTCTACTGCTGTCTCTGCAGTGACACTCAAACATTTCCATAGGCTTAGCAGAGTGCTGTTGAGCTTGCAGTGGGTACAAACGGGAGTAACTCAGCTGCATCCACTACACAAGTTGCATTGGTTCTGAATGGAGCAGCTGTTGATGGCTGTTTTCAGAGTACTCATCAGTTGACTGGGAAGATGCACACAGTTTAGCCTTAGGCCAAAGGCTGCCACATAATGACACAATAAAGTCACAGCCTTGAACATATCCAAGCCTACAGCACGTCTCATTTAACACTGGAAAAAATGTTTTTTATATTACTTATGACTGGACTGTTATTTATAAAATAGTTGTTTTCATCTATGGTTTACTGGTTACTTTTAAATAAATAGTCTTCCTAGTGATGAACATCTTAATGGCTTTTGAAACCAGATTGTTTTTTATCCTGAATTGTTTGCTGTTGAATTTAGTGCTTGTGGAAGATGCTAGATAACTTTCTAGCATGAGGCTTTGCAGAGTTTAATTTGCATCGGCAATTGTGAGACACATGCTTCACATATTTCAACACAGCATTAGCAGAGACAGTTCTTATGAAAGTGGACTACATGAACACACACCTGAACAAGCTTCCATGCTCTTGACATTTCTCCTGGTGTGGCCAGCAGTGAATGCAAACTATGCTGTCGGCTTTGGGACACAAACACTTGCACACTTGCAATTGGAACTGAACCATTAAGTTCAATGCACTATGAACAGCCACTGGGTTTCAGAACAGATTGACCTAGCCTCAATTCAAACCCGTGACAGAAATGAGAATCTTCTATTTCATTACACCACCTCTGGAATAGTTTAACACAACGTATACACACTCCTGTTCTTAAAAGGAAAAAATCATATCCAAGACAAACTTCATTACAAGTCTCAGTTTACACTTAGAAATGAGAAAGCGACTCACTGGATCTCTGGAAACTATTACTGGCTGACAAATCAGTGGAGCCTTCATTTCAAAGAATTTGAGCCAGTTATTCACATCCTCATCGGTATTCAGAGGACAGGCAGAAAATTCTGGAGGCTACAGCAAAAGTAAAAGTTATAAGTGAAAGGAAGACATTCGTATCAAGATACTTTTTCTCTAGCAACTTCCTTCTGCTTTTCCCCTCCTCACTATTCTGTTCACATTCCTTCCTGCCTAAAAGAAGTTCACCTGTGCCCATTACTGTGTTTCTGCCAGAAACATAAGTGACCAGAATATTGCTTCTTTCATTGCACAGGTAGTGGGAGAACTACTGAAGTGAGGATTCCCCTCCTGGTACATTTTAGAAGCTCAGGTATTTTTAAAAAGTCTGTTGCTTCTTATAAGTATCATCTCAGTTCATGTGTTCCATTTCAATTAATTTTACAATAGTTCTAGAGTTCTTTAGCTTCCCATGGATTTCAAAAGAAAAGATGACAGTATTAAGGCCAAGTAATACAGCATCCCTAGTTTTGTAACATCAGTTTTGTACTGTGAGCTCCTTACTTTAATACACTACTTATCCTAACAGTTTATGCATACATTTAAAAATACAAAACAAAGTCAAGGCTCTAAGATGTTACACCCTGATTTATGCTTTTGTTTCCAGAAGGATGAAGAAAGTTATATGAATTGAGCACAACTTACCATAATGTGAATCTTTGCTTTCCCCTTCTGAATGATAAATGTACCACCCATCCCAACGGGCTTTTCTCCATAGTGTTTCTCTAAAATTTGTCTCAGACAAGACACAAAGTTAAGTTCCCCAGTTCTTCCATTGGCTTTCACTTCAATGACCTGGAGAATAAAGTTAATTTGTCACTGCTATCTCCCACTGCAACTGTCTGCAAAGGTCTGTGAAAGCTGCTTTGAAATTCTCTCAAGCTTATAACCCAAGATTACTTTTTGAAAATGTGAGTTTTCCTGCAAGTGCTGCTCCACTTGCATCCTTCCAGTACCTAACCAACTCTCTTTCCTGACTTTCTGTTCAATGCTAGCTTTGCCTGTGAAGGGTGCTGGGCAGCAAGTCATTTACTCATACATGAGACAATGATATAAGCAACCCCTTTCTGTCCACCAGCTGGCTTCCACTGTTATAAAGAAACTCTTGGAAAGAGAGAAGACTGCTCAGTTTCCATGCAGTAGTCAGGTTTCTGACCGCTCTGCCACCACCTCTTTGTGCCAGCTGTGTTGGGGGAAGCACTTCTACAAAAAAATAGGCAAGCGCTCAGACCTGATGTACACAAGTACATTGTACAACCATTACCTTAAATCACTGCTAGTTTGGGCTAGATTTGGATGGATGATTTATGACGGAAAAGTTTTAGTAAACTAATATTTACCCCTCAAAAATTCAAATGCCTCTCTGTCTCCACCAATTCTTCCCTTGTTCACCAGCATCAGTTCCTTATGTCTGCATATTTCTTTCATGGAATTACTACTTACTCTTATCACAGAAAACTGATAGGAGAACACTGAAACATGAGTTTCCCTTCAGCCACAAAGCTCTACAAGCAAAGTCACCTTTGATCCAAGTACATACCTTACCAGGTTGGCCCTCACTGGCATAAAGGTTGGCCAGCAGTCCAAACTCACAGTCAGTGTATTTACTGCTATACTTCTCAAGCAGGCACCCTTTATCTGCAGGATTTATCTGAGCAATGTAGCTCCCATTTACAGCAGGCTTTTTTTCACTCTTAGTTTGAACAATAGGGATAAGCTGCAAAAAAGAATGTGTAAGAATAAGTCAAGTAAGTCAGTAAGAACATGTTAGAGTTAGTCAAATGAACAGAACTCACATAAACACAAGTTAAGCTTTGGACCTTGATCCCAAGAAATAATGCCCTTTGTCACACAGCTCTGTCTCTCAGGATGAGGTCTGTACTGGTAAGAAAAATGCACTAATATTGTAATGTAATTGAAAACTCCAGAAAAGAGTCTTACTTTTTCTGGACAGTTAAATTCGACGTTATGTGAAGACAAATGCTAGTGTTAAAAAAAAAAAGAAGAAAACAAAGTCCAGCCATTGAGATCTGAGGCCTACATGCAAGTATTGGAATTCTATGTAATACTTTCTCAGTATACAGTAACAACCACTATTATAGTGGCCTAAATTTAATGCAGAGATGGACTATCTCATCTGCCAATAAATGCATCAAAAAGAGACAGCAAGACCAGAGGTTTATGCTTGAGAAGACCCTGACAAACCAAAGCCTCCACAGGCAGTAGTTTTTGTCCCCTGCCTCTCCTGCAGGTGATCACTTAAAATTTACAATGGTAAAACAAAGCCATCCAAGAGGGCAAAACCCAAGGGGTATTTCAAAGGCATTTACCAGTAACCGCAGCAAGCATTTCTAAATCTTGTCATTAAAACCTCTGGTCAGGTCTTTGTCAATCAGTTTCAAAAAATCATGTTCCTTGCATGCTTCAGAGCAATCTCATGCTTCCTGGAAAATTACAAGTTAAAAATTAATCTTTATTATTTCAATAGTATGCACCTCATTGGATGGCCCTCATCTGAATTCCTTCTAATGTGTTTTACGTGCTTTTGGCATGAATGGTGTTTATTAAATGTTTTGTTGTAAATGGGAAATACCCAGCATGATACCGCTCTACTATTATACTTCCAGGAATTCATTGAGAACCATCACCCTTACTTACTAACCTCAGCATTTACTCCAAGAATCTTAGATGAAGCAGCTCCAGCTCCAAGAATGAAAGCTCCAGGCAGCTCTATGTCTTTTGCAACTGTATTTAGATCATAAACCTGCAAAAGAGTAACAATCCTTTGATTTTGGTGTGGTACTCTGATTCTGAATTGTCATTCTGTCTACTGTAACCTCTGGATGCGTTTAATTCACAACACCCTCATTGGTATTTTGGATAATTAGGTTGAACACAGTTTCTGAACAACACAACATTTGGCAGTAATGAATTGGGTACTCGTCCATTTGTTTTCTGAAAGGTGGAGTCTGCCTGTACGTTCTCCTGCCATTTTACCCCGAAACTGAATTATTGTTCTTACTGAAATTTATATTTGTGTAAAATAAAAAATGGAAGGGAATATCATATAGAGACAGATGGGGTGAAATGTCAGAAAGGAAGCATGGTATTCTTGGAAAAGGACAGTAACGTGAATCCAGTGTTGGCCTGAAAACGCAAATACAGCCAGTTTTTACAAAGCAGCATGGCTGTGACTTGAAATCTCAGGCCTGCAGCAAGCCATATATAAACATGCAGACAAGCCCCTTGTTCAGTAGTTCGTTCCATGGCTCCTGTCACAGATGATATGTTTCCAAAACTGTCTTGTATTTGAGGGCAGGAGAAGTTGAACCATCAACCACGATATGCTATTCTTGCTATGATGTGTAAGATTTCCTGACACAGTCTATGTTTAACACACGTCAGAATCAATCTCATAAAACACTGAAAAGTAAGTCTTTTTCACAAGTGGAATCTTATAGTATCTGTTAGTCCTTACTTTTGTTTATATTTCAACAAGATATTGCTTTTCTTTTGACAAATGTGTTAAACCCCACAGCTACAGGAAAAACTTACTTTTTCTTTCTGTACAACAGGTATGAGATAAGGAACACCTCCCACATCTGCTATTCTAGGCTTTCCGCAGATTCCTGGAAGAATACAGCCAGTTAGCTTGGTAAAATATTTTTTCCTAAGAATCTTAAGGCTGCGGTCTAACCCACCAAAGAACTGGTTCCTCAAACTTCTAAAACCCTTTGAGAACACTATTTCCCTAGCACACTTTATCTAAAGTGTTGCACTATTAAGAAGTCCAAGGACAGTAAGCCCTAAAATGATTCACAGTAGGATTTAATGCTAGGCAACCTGTTGTAAAATTAATATTATCTAAGCAGAAAAAAATATTACAGTGGGCAACAACTGCCATTTGCCAGTTCTCCAGTAAGATGCCCTCACCACACAGTGGATACCCCCACTGGCACTCTACTTGCAAAATTTCAGCAAAGCTGGATGCCCAAGTCTCAGGACAATTCATCCCACTTATTTGGACATGTATTTTAAGAAGGCATGAAACGCCTTCTGGAGGTGTTTCTTTCTCTACATTGATGACAGAGGGAACTCAGATGAGTAGCACAGATGACATGTCTGTGTTCCAGACAGCTAATGTCAAAGAAGATGAATCCCACTCAGAATAAGACAGTTTCACTTCACTGACATACATGAATGGCAGGACTTTAAAAATGAATGGAAGCGCAACTCCTTAGGTTCAGATAGTGATTGGCATGTATCAAAAAAATTTCTCTATCTAGAAGATAACAACTTAATTTCAAAACCTCTTCAGTACAATAAATAAAGCTTATGAAATAAGTGAGTATTGCAATCATAGGTTAAGAAAAGAAATTATGACAAGTACTTGGTAATGACTTGTCCTTGTGCATACATCAACTAGGAAGCAAATCCAGAAATAAAATGTAGCTCTCCTCTCATGCATGTTCTTTACCTGAAAAACAATTTAAGCTCTCCCAACATCTTTAGAAGATGAAACCGAAATAGGTTCAGGTAGAAAGAACTGGAGAAGTCTTAGTGGAAGACAGGAATGCTAGGTTACCTTTAGCAGGAAAGTTGAAGGGTTCCTGAGTCAGATCAGGACAGTCTACAACAGAGACTTGAGCATCAGCAAAGTTTTCTTTAAGCCCTTTCTGCAAAACTATAATAAAGAATAACAGCAAAGTTCTTGACAATGAAAAATTAACAAGAGTTTGACAAGTTACTAACAACAATAAATAGATCTGTTTCGGCTTTATTTCAGCAAGATACATTAAAGGACTTAATGCTTACCCTAAGTAACTCCATTGATTTAAATGTTAGTGTCTGTAGGCACTTGTTTCCTGAGTCAGAGCTTCAGAGAAGAGCAAGAGCTTGTTCAGATAATTGTAAGCTACCACATTAATTAAATTTAAGAATTTTAAAAACCTTTTAATTGAAATACAATAACTGACTGCTCCTAGTAGCACTAGGAGGAGCACAGTGTAAAGTAACATGGGTAAACTTAAACCACATTCAGCAGTGGTTTTGCTTCACAAGAGCAGACAATTACGATCACAGTCAAATATCACACAAGAGCAAAGGAGAAAGTAAGTTTTAGCTGAAGTGACAATCAGTTCTTTAAATACGTTAACTAGACTGCTTGCAATAGCTTGATTGTAATCTCAAACTGTCTCTGCTGTCTGGAAACTTCTGCTGTCACAGGATATTGCCTTATTTACGTTCATGTGGAGATTTTCTGGCAAGTGCCACTGTCAGTACAAGACAGAAAATGAATGGTGCTGATGATAAAGAACAGCCCCAAATCTAAACTTTTGGGTTTGCTTCATATCAATGTTTTTAGGCTCAGAACCTGCAAAGTCACTCAAACAACAGGGAGGATTCTGACTTAGACAAGTGCACTGTTTGGAAACAACTTCCAAACCTTAATTGAGTGTGGGATTGCCTTCACATACGCTCCTTCAAGCACCATGTTAAAAGGTCCAAGTTCTTTCATGTCTGAGGGTCTGCTTTGACAGGTGTCTCAAACTAAGGAACAGAAAATCCAGTCTGTGATCTCAAATCAGGCAGTTCCTCATTTACTCAGAAGACTTTCCTGTGCCTTTGTTTCCTCCCATCAGGATTTCAGCTGTACCTTACTTCTTGGGAGCAGATTTACCAAGCTGTTGACCACAAGGGTCAGTAGAAGGTACTTGACAGGTTTATAAATACATCTCAGCACCTTCTGGTAAGTGGAAAAGGACAAAAGGGCACTCCTCAAATTATACTCAAGAGCTGAACGGCAACAAAATTCACAGCTTACAGGAGGTCCTCAAGACAGACAGGGGAAAAAGGAAAATTCTGCTTCGTGACCCATCTTTTCTGCTACTGTTCTAAGCTGTTCTACTGCAAGTACATGCTGTTCTCTGCAGAGCCCACAGGTCTATAGCAGCCCTGGCCTACTGCTCCAGCCTGACAGCTACTGGCTGAGAAAAGCACTGAGAACCACTGCTGGGACCACACTTCTGAAAGCATGGAAATACCAAACTCAGAGAGATTTGGGAGAGTAGCAGACTGAACTTGAAGACCTCTCTGAAAGAAAAAAAAATGTTAGTACATCTGCTGCAGGAGACAGACTACCAGAAAGAATAATGGCTTTCTACTAGGGCAAGGAAAGAAGCTCATGAGCAAGTGGGTTGGACCAAATCACCTCCAGAAGACCTTTCCAACCTCAACCGTTCTGTTATTCTGAGCCCTTTTTTTGAAGGCTTTGGAAAGAAACAAACTAAATAAAATGTTTCCTGCAGCCTGGTTCTAAGGCAATCACCAAAAGAGGAGCCAACTAGGTTTAAGCAAGAGGACCTGCCATGCTATACTGCATCTTTTCAGCTGTGTTTTGAGTCGTCCTGAAAAAGAAAGAAATACTGGAGTGTAAAGGAGGACAGATGATCCTGTATATGTAAGTTCGGTCTGTAATTGTCAAACTTTCACAACCCATGCACAAATCTGCAAATGCAGCAGGCAGTTTTAAAGGGTTTGAGGGCCTGTTTGTGTGCTTAAATACCACTGGGGTTTAGGGTCATTGTTTGCTTTAAGGAAATAATAGCATATAGAAAAACAGTGCTTTTCTTTACATCTCAGTGTGCTAAGAGGAGGAACATTCTGCATGTACTAGCTGTAGAAAGGTTTTGATAAGAGCTTTAAGATAAGTTTGAAGAGCACATTATAAGTTTGTAAAACGTTACATACTGCATGACTTACCCCCAGCAAGCTCCTCCAGACTTGGAACGTGAAAAGCAAACCTTTCGACTTTGGCCATTTCCTAATCAGTGCTGATTTCTTCAGGTAAGAAATTACAATATACTACGCTGTAGGAGCGACTGAGCTGTCAACAAGGATAGTAGTTTAACAATTAAAACAGGCTGTTTTCAATATGTTACTTATTTTTCAATTTCACTCAAGAATACATAAACAACAGTAGAATTGTAGTTCTGCTATCAAAGGAAAGACTAACAGCTTCAATATTAATGTTGATTTTCGTATGCACTTTGGAAGAAGATGTGTCTGCCAGTTCTATAGCTGGCTGAGAGCATTACATATGCTAGTCCTCAAGCTTACAACTGGGTGTAGGCAAAACATATCCTACACTGAATCCAGTTCAAGGGACAGGTCAGATTTATCTGGCCTTTGTAAGCCTGGAGTCATAATTTGTTTTTGAAAGAAAACTGGGCTTTTCTGAGAACATTACCTGCCTCCTCAGGTCTTCCCTACCTTAGCATTTACTTTTCCAGCATTGGCTATGGTGGGCTTTCAACCTCAGCTGTGACATGGTCTCCAATTGGTTCTGGGCATGTGTTTTCCCTTCCAGGGGGAACAGGTTAGCAGCAAAATAGAAAACAGAGCAGCAAGTTCTGCAGTATCAGGCTCTGTACAGGTACAAAGCCTGTAAGAAAAAGTTTTCTTTGAACATAAGTTTAAGAACCCCTTTACAAATTAACTATATTTCAGTCAGCCTTGCAACAGCAAAGTCAGCTACTAGGGCGAACCACTAGCTCAGGGCAGAAACAGATTATACACTACCTATAAAACAACCACAGCAATCATTAATTCCTTAGGCATATGCTTGCTGCACACAGCAGAAAAAGAAAATGAGTCCCACTTATCCAGATCTCAGGCCTTGCAGGAAAAAGCCAAAAACCTAATTACAGTCTCAGACCTGACAGAGCTTTTGTTGGGAAAGACTGTGATGTGAGCTAGGTGTTTAAGTATACTTTTAGCTTCTATTTCAAATGAAACCCTAGCTTTTATGATTGTCAAAATTCATACCTGTCCTTATACCATCAGCCTCTCGAGTCTGCATAAAGGAAAAAAACCCAGTGGGAAAAAGAAAGGTCACGGCAGTCACCTAACTGAAGTCTTTCAGCTCAAAGTTCAGCCACCCCAAATTACTGCTGTAGCATGCAGTAGAGAAAGGGAGAAAGACAGCTACATGTGTATAGTAATTCTCATCTTAGTTGGTCTTATCCATCTCCACAGGTGATTCCCTCCCTCCTCTGTCTGTGGAGGAGAAAGTAACAGGCTGGATGTGGTGCCTCTGGTAGAAGCCTACTGTCAGATGGAGTGACCCATACCCCAAGACTTGAAGTGTGCACCATGAACACAAGAAAGTGAGTAATTAGAGAAAGAAAGTGAGAAGATGGCTTTGGCAGCATTGTTTTAGATGATCCTGATCCCCTCAAGAACCTTTTGCCACATCTGGAAGGAGGCTGTGCCAGCACTTAAGACACCCGTTGAAAAACTCCTGAAACAGACTGAGAAGACAGGCTACAACTGCTGTTGTCAAAAGGTAGAGGCAAGACTTGGACACAGTTCAAATAAGTAGGCTCAGATATAACACTTAGACCATCACCTGCTGTTTAAAGGACAGTAGTCAGCTCCCCACAGTCAAGAAAGAAGGGCAAGACTGTGGGAAAAGCTCAATGTACCACAATAAACCCGATCTGATTGCTAGACAGTAATCCTTACCGGGAAGGACACAAAAGAGAAGTAGATCCGTGAGTCACCACTGCAAGGAGAGCGTTCACAGGGGAGTTTGTGTGGTGTGAGAGAGAGAGAACCTGAAAGAAGACAACAACAGACAAATGAGATCCATCATGGAGGGGTGGAGTGACATTGAATTACTACAGAAGACTGTCAAAGAAAGAGCACAAATGCTAAAGGGATAAGATGATTATTAGATCTGGGATGGTGCAACAAGAACGGAGAGAACTAGCATCTAAAAAGACTGTAAAAGTCTCTCTTTTTGAAGCAGGAGGAAAACATCAGAGACAGTAGTGAAGTGCCAGGAGAATGCAGATGAAATGGGAACCACGATATTAATCCAGGGAGGGGTGTCTAGTATCAAAACCTGAATTAAAACTAGTTTGGAGGGTACAAGCCAGAAATGAGAGGTTATAGGCAGCTTAGAGATGAGGTGGGGGGAAAAAAGAAATATGAGGGAAAAATTGAAGATGCCAGTTGGTGAAAGAAGAGAAATTTAGCGATGACACCAGGAAGAGCAAAACATCTACAGATGCATCTGCAGAAGCTGTATTCCTCAAATGGGGCAACGTAAGGAGATCCCGTAAGGAGATCCCGTAGGTGGCAGAGGAAGGCTGCAGGAGAGCAGGGGCATCTGCTTGAGCGGCTGGGATTTGGGGAAGGGATGGGTCATGGCAGGGCAAGAACAGGCGGCCCAGGCGGGACGGGGGACCTTAGGGAGAGCACCCGGGCAGTCAAAGGCAGCAAAGAGCGCTGGCGCGAAGAAACACTCAAGCTGACACTGCACTTGGCATGGCTGCGAGCGGAGCGGAGGGATTATCCGGGTTGGAGCCGCCAGCTCAGGGGAGACTGGGCGGCAGACGGAAGGGAAGGCAGGACAGCAGCAACGAGAGGCCGACCGGTGCAACGAGCAGCAACTCGGAGTCTCGCTCCCAGCGGCAAGCGCCGGAACGGCGCCCTGAAGGGGAGCCCGGACCCTGCGGGCCAGGCGCGGGGCGGCTGAAGGGGGAGACGGCCAGGAGCGGCCCCGCACTGCCCGAGCTCGCAAAAGCGCTGGCGGACGATCCTCGGCCGCCGCTACCGCCTGACCGCACGTACCTGCCCCGCCGTCCGGGCTGCGCGGCGGCGCTGCCCGCCCCCGCCGCGGGCCGGCCCCGGGGACCACCCGCCCCGCCCCGCCCCGCCCCGCCATACCCAGCA
>JAVKLA010000026.1:16139877-16166439 GCA_034782735.1 Sagittarius serpentarius
CCTTTCCTGTGCCCCTCCAGCCTTCTTGCTGGCTGGGCAGGAGAAGCTGGAAAGTCCTTGACTGAGTCTAAACACGATTGAGCAATAGCTGAAAACATCAGGGTGTTATCAACATTCTTCGCATACTGAGCTGAAAACACAGCGCTGTACCAGCTACTAGTAGGACAATTAACTCTATCCCAGCCGAAACCAGGACAAAAGGAAGTTTGGAGTTTCCCAGTTGCAACTTGGTAGCTGTAGGGAGTAAGGCTGCAAAAATTGCTCTTCAGTAGTTGAAGATCACATTTAATATTGGTCCAAAATTAATGGCTAAATGTAACTCTTTCAGGCATCTACCTGAGAAATACTCTCTGGCTTGGAAGACTCATCCTGGATCTAGGAGTGGGGTTCTTGCTTGGTAAGGCATAGCGAGGTGGTATGTGGAGTCCCGCTCGTTCTGCAGTTCATGTGATGAATTTTTCTGTTCAACTGCTGAGTGACTCAGAAATGAACTAAATTTCAATTCTGATTAGAACTGGATAAATACACATGAAAATCAGGCTTATTACAACTGTTAAATTGATTGCTGAAACCTAGCTTTTGGCTTCAGGAGTCTTCAGTTATTTGACCATGTGATAGTTCTTACTCCTTTGGTTTTGTTGTTTTCTTCTAGTTTGTTTCTTTTGGAAGATGAAATGCCACTCGGTTTTCTTGATGTGCAAGGTAAGCTGTTGGTTTTCAGTTCTGTTTTCTTCAGGTAGCCTTTTTGCTTTACTTCACAAAATGTTTTGAAAAAACAGTATTCCATAGTTCAAATGAACACATTAGTGTTTCACAGCTGTGTAATTTTTCTGTGTGATGCTTCCAAGGCACTGAATTCAGTGCAGCATCTCTTTTATCATTCTGACCAAAATTAGAGCCTGTAGCCTCTGCTTGAATGAAAACTAAAACTTTTGAGTTCTTGAATACCTGTGTATTAAACGCAGTTTTTGTTAGAAGTAATATATAGACATACTTTGTTTCTACCTGATCTTGAATGCTGCAGGGCAACTTTATCTATTTGGCTTGGACACTACCTGGGGTCCTATCTGCTGAACACGTTTGAGAACTACTGTACACTTTAGTCTCCTGGTGGTGCCCCGCCCACACCGTCTGTGCCTGGGTGTATCATACAGCTGCAGCTTCTGATCGCTTCCCTGTGGAAAAATTTCATCTTAATGCATGTTTCATGCAAGAATGGGAGAACAGCAGAAAGAAGCTGGTAATCTTGCACATATGTTGCTGAAGCTGTGAAATGTTTTTACTGCGGGATGTTACCAAGTTCGTGTGGTATCTGGAGAGTCAAGGAAATAACATGAAATAAAATGCCATGTAAGATAACCAGATAGGAAAACATCTTTAACGTGGGGAAACCCTGAGCTAAAGCTGGGCAAGTAATGAAATTTCACAACAACATACTTAAGAGGATAGGATCAAGGCATCTTCTTTGGCCCTTGCTGCAGTAAGGGTGCTGGACTAGAAAACATCAGGTTGACACAGCATAAATTGTTCTTATGTCAGCATATCTGATACCCAACTCCTTGCCACAGTTAGCTTAGTCCAAACTATACCTGTCTCTGAAAATAGGAAAAAGTAGTTGAAGGTGACAGTTATGAATTGTAAGTATATAGTAGACTGAGAAATAACTTGATTTTTGTGTACTGTTCAAATGCTGTTTCAAAAATATTGATAAATAAGATGAAAGGTAATGCAGTCACTGTTCCAGCACGTGTTCAGTTTTTGTCTGTTGCTGTAGACAAAAACCTGGAACCTAGTGCTTAGAAAAAACCCTTCTTTTGCAACCCACAGCTGATGAACATATTAGTTGTGTTACTTATATGAAGGGACAATATTTGCATGCATTCAAACAGCAATTCATTGAACTACTGATGAATCTAGGGTGAGTTTCATGTTGCTGGCTTGCAGCAGTGTAGTGCAGTTATATTGATACCTTTCCAGACTCTGCAGGTGAACACACCAGTTCTGCAGCGGTGAGCAGTTGTAACTTTTTTGGACTGCTTGAATTCTTACTGCTGTTTGCTGGCCTTCTGATGTAGTCTCTTACTTTGGATTTTTGTGGAACGTGTTAGCGAAAGAGGTAAGTTTTGTTTCTTTTGAACTTCAGCATAAGAGTATTAGATTACTTGCTGTGGAAATAGTACTTGTCTGAAGAAATCAGACTAGTTTGTGTACTGTATGGTATCTGCACCCAGCAGTGTCTTCCTGATGGGGTGTTCAAAAAGCAGTGCTACAGTATTTCAGCAGTTGGCTTCGTTGGTTCTCATGCAGATGTGCTGGTTAAACTTGGTATTTCTGTTGAAACAAGTAGATTGAAAGTTTCTTATTGGGAAGCTTGTAACATACAACATTGAAGAACTGTTGAACTGTTACGGGATAAAAGTATAGTTAAATCAATGACCTTGTTCAAGAACATTTCTTCTTAAAGGGCATTCCTGTGATGTCTGGAGCACAGTGGCGAGCCTCTACTGAAGGGCAAGTATTGAGGAAATAGTTTTTTCTTAGGTGGAGGTAGTTGTATGAGGATCATAAAAGTCGGAAGTCTTTAGTTTTTTGGCTGCCTTTTTACAAAGAAGCAGTATTTTATTTTGAAACACAAATCCAACTACCAGATGGCAGCTAGTGACATGTTTCTTTTAAAGTTAACTGGCTAGACTTCAAAAACAGAAGCTATTCTGCAGACATTGTGAAGAGTTAATTGTTATGCCTCGTTATTCAGCAAATAGGCACAACTCAATGTGTGTCTGAACTGATAAACGTGGCTAGAAGAGTAACAGGTTATGCTTTCCTCGCTGTAAAGTTAATTGCAGTGGTGACAATGAGACCTGTAACAGATGTACTTAGTGCGACAGTTACGCAAACATAGTTCAAAATGCAGCTACTGTAAAATCCCAAGGATTAGCTTGTTTTGGTGTTTTTGAATTCTGCATCCTGACTACTAAATGAAGTAGAATTAGCAGGTAGAGGAAAAATACATGTAGTGCTGCATTCTTGTAGATGGTTTATTACAGCATATTTGTAAGCTATCTTAAAATGTTATGTAGTATGTGTTTTCTTTACATCACAGTATTAGCTGACGGTTGGTTAACTCCTTTAGTTGTGTCTTTTGTGCCATAGTCCTCCAGTTTCCTAAATTGCAGATAGATTCTGTTGATAGTTTTGTGGCCATAGCTCTGATTTCAAAAGAAATGCTTTGTTTTGGCATTAGCATTCAGACAGCGTAACTGGACTACAATCTGCCTGCTTCGTATTCAGTATAAAAGTGCCTAAGTCTTAATAAATTACTAAAATCCTGAAGAAACTTGGAACTATTACTCAGATGCAACAATTTACTTCTTTTTAGGAAGTCCACAATAGTACAGTCTGAACTAGCATCTTGGTAAGTTAGTGTGATAAATTGTTTTTTAACCCTTGCCTGTTGCAAGTTAGCTGTCTTTAACTTGGTGAGCTGGTTATATTGCTGTTTTTTCTTATTGAGAAGGTGCAGTGTTGCTTTAGAAAACCTAAGAGCTTATCTTCCCCCAAACTTGAGAATGCTGTGAGAAAATTGTTGTGATGATTGGCAAAATGTTCAACTGCTCTGAAGAGAGTGAGTGAGAATAGCCTTTCTGAACAAATCTGTTAACGTGAGTGTCCTTTTCATGTCACCTTATTCGGGGCATCTTGAGCATTTAACACGCAGTGTTTTGTCTCAGTGAGCAAAGATCATGACTGTGTGACTTTCTTTTAAAAATAAACAGGAAATTAAGAGCTGTCAAATTAAATAGGATAATATTCAGACATTATAGTAGCTTTAAGTGTGATTCCAAATAGAGGCTATCAGGAATGTCTGTGTTGGTTAGAACCACCTAAGTACTGAGTACTGCTGTAGGTTCTGCTGGTTTGTATGCACATGTGTCAGTTTGTAACCTTATCTTGCTTTTTCAGGTGGTATGTAATTGGAGAAAATGAGAGGAAATGCAGGATGCCATTTCACAGAAACCTGAAGCCCTTTTCTAGGGTTAGTATGATATCTGAGGTTCTGCATATTCCTTAACAATTGGAGGGCTCTGGTTTTCAGTGGCTGGAAGTCCTTATGACCTCAGGCTTACTGACTTGTGGAGGGTTTCAGGGAGTTGTTTCAACACTGTTACTGTATTTTAATGTAGCATTGACTCTAAGTGAAGAATTTACTTTAACTTGATTTATCTGAAGAACACTCATACAAATTTATCAGTCAAAAAGGTGATCAGCTTAACTGCTTAAACTGATAGTTTTATTTCTACAAGTAATTTAACACTTAGCAGGAAAGTTATAGGGAGGATTCTGTTTGAGTACAATTTTGTAGTTAATTCCCTTTGTTTGCCTTTCAGGGAATGTTAACTTTTAACATTAAAACTGTTGCTAATATGAAGGAGTTACACTAACATTTGGGGAAGATGAAGTATCATTTACCTTCTTCCTTCTCCCCAGTGTTTTGAAACAAGTGAAAAGACACTTAAGGTCTATGAGATCTTTCCAGTCTGGTTGATTTTTATCTGTTGCGTTAATCTACAGTACCAGAAATGTTGAGGTCTATCCCGATAGGATCTCTTCTGTAGGTTCGTGTCGTTGGAAACGCCTCACAGAATAAACTTGTGGCTTCACTTTTCCCATTGAACTACCTGTTAGCTCTGTGGGATAGAACTGCAAGACAAGTCTCTGCAGATGTAGCATCCTAGGAACTGTAATAATGTGTTATGTTCTCCTTCAGGTACTGAGTTACGCTTTTGATACAAATGAAAAAAATTATTCAAGTGGAAAAGCTTGGTAAGTGCCAAAAGATGGTGTGTTCTGGGACTTCAGGTGTAACTAACATGTTGAATTACATGGGCTGAACTTACTCTTCAGCCAGTTTTTTGTGGGGGTAACCTGATTTCTAACACTGTTTGTCATTTGAGTTTTCTGGATGGCTTGAAACAGTTAATTCCCCCTTTGATCATGCAGTGATGATTATTTCTTGTTTTGGTGGCTGTAGGTAAGAAGAGGCAGCACTATGGTGTCTGTCTGAACTTGAAGTAGCTTCATAAACATGCTGCATTTTTGCTCTGTGTCAAGAAATGCTTGATAGTTTCATACTGAGCAGCAGTATTTGGGTTATATCTTTAAGTTTGGGTTTTAAAGAGTTTTCTGAGCAGCTCAGCCAGTTTACTACTATACAATTAAAATTCCTGGCTTCTGTTCTATAGAATGGAGGGTTTAAAGTAAAATAAGCAAAATATTCTGGAAGAGGTATAAATCCTTCATCGTAGGGATATATAAAAACTTGGAAGCATTCTGAAGCTGTTGTTCCTATTAGGTGAGATTCATGGAGTCTGTTTTCTTTTAGTTGCATGGCAGCTTTTGTGAAATAGTGTAGTTCATCACTAGACACTGACTGGTGCATACAAAAAGCTTGGATGTTAAAATGAGCAGTTGCAGATGAAGAACTACTGCAGCTGTTGCACTTGTATGGTATCTGCACCCAGCAGCCTTCTCCTGATGGGATGTTCAAAACACAGTGCTACAGTAGTTCAGCGTTTGGCATCGTTGGTTTTCGTTCTGCCGTGTCTGTTAAACCTGGTATTTTTGCTGATACAGTCTTTGTCCTCTTCAGGGATTTGAGTGTACTTGCTTTCTATTTTTCATGTTCCAGTGTGAGCACTGGATACTGGCCTCTGGAACTCAGCAAGTGTGTTCAGTTTCTTCTTTTTAACAGGTGCTTTATGATACAGTGAAGTGAACTTAGCTGTGTTAAAAGGATGAGGTGTGGAAGATAATGACTTGTCTGACAGGTAAGCACTCATCAGTTCAGATGGTTTCATGCTGCTTTACAGTTTGTGTGTTCATTTGATGTGACTGTAGAACATTGAAACCTCAGTAAACTGTTCTAGAAAAGTGTAGAAATGGTTGTGCAGTAGCAGAGATTACTGGGCAGTGATCACCCCACATCTTGGCAGTATCTGAGCAGGTTGTGTATCTGTAAGTCATTCTTGTGTGTGTATATATACTTTAAATGGATGTCAGAGTTCTGCATCAATTTGTAGAACTAGTTTCTGAATTAGACTGCTGCTGGTTGTGAGGAATCCTTCTGTACTTGGAGCTTTTAACAGATTTTAGGCCTGTTGGTGTGCACAGCTTGGCTTACATATTGGCATGATTGGTCCATAACAAGAAAGGATGGGAAGCTTGAAGATTGATTTAAGTCCCAGATTTACATTGGTGGTAACAGCAGTGATGGGGGAGTAGCTGGTCATTACCAAGGCTGCTAGAATGTTGCTGTTTCTGGCCAGTTGTGGAGATGACCGTAAAGCAAGTCCATCAGACGCTCAAATTGCCACATGATGTGGCACTAAGTCTGCTGGGAATAAAGGAATAAAGTGAGGTGTGTGGCTGTATATCCTTGGGTACCTCCAACACTTCAGCTACAGAGGAACAAAAGTTCTAGTTGGAACCTTTATAACTTGGACTGCAGAAGCTGCTGTTGGGAGGATGGGTGGTTGTGCACATGGAAGCAAAAAGGGGAGACAGAAGGCTGCTCCATGCAATTTATATCCAACTTCTGTTACCTCTTCACTTAACACTAACCTAACCTGACTGTTTAACCCATAGTGTCTGCTACCAAGTCCTTGCATGTCAGAGGGCTGAGAAGCACCACCTGAGTGCCACCAAAGCAAGTCTGAAGGTAGGAGTGCTCAGCAAAAGTGCTGATACTAAAAAGAAATTCAAGGTCACTTCAAAGAGGGTTTGCATGGCAGAAAAACCAGCAGCTCTTAACGCGGTGACCACATATTGAAATCCTCTGCAGGATGCTGTGGACACTTGGTGTGTGCTATGGTCTATTTGTGAGGAGATACTCCAAGAAGCCTTACTCTGTAAGGTGTAAAAAAGAATGTTATCTACTGCCCTCATGTTTTTTGAGATGCTGATGTAGGGAGGAGGCTGCTCAGTTTCATTCAAAAAAGAGTTGACTAACAGGCTGATACAGTTGTGGCATGAGCAGTCTTGTAACTCAGTTGCTGCTTGCATGTCCAGAGAAGGGCAATGAAGGTGGTGAGGGGTCTGGAGCACAAGTCTTATGGGGAGCGGCTGAGGGACCTGGGGCTGTTTAGCCTGGAGAAAAGGAGGCTGAGGGGAGACCTTATCGCTGCCTACAACTACCTGAAAAGAGGGTGTAGTGAGGTGGGCATTGGTCTCTTCTCCCAAGTAACAAGTGATAGGACAAGAGGAAATGGCCTCAAGTTGTACCAGGGGAGATTTAGATTGGATATTGGGAAAAATTCCTTCACTGAGAGGGTTATGAAGCACTGGAACAGGCTGCCCAGGGAAGTGGCTGAGTCACCATCCCTGGAGGTATTTAAAAGATGTATAGGTGTGGTGCTTAGGGACATGGTTAGTGGTGGGCTTGGCAGTGTTAGGTTTACAGTTGGACTTGATGATCTTAAAGGTCTTTTCCAACCTAAGTGATTCTGTGATTCCTTTTCCCTTGGCAATGATACATTCCTAGAGCTGCATGGAAGTTTAGAGTGGATAATCCTGCAACAATTAGGTGAGGGAGGAGTGCTATAGCGAGGTGAGGGCATGCTATGGGCATGGAGTAGTTACAGGAAACAATTGTGATATTTGGGGAGCTGGCATTGGAAGTCATGCTTTTGCCCCTTAACTTTTTAGTAAAAGGGGGTACACATTTCCTGTGTTACTGCTTCTGTACCAGCACTATGTCCTGAAATGAAATTGTTTCAAACTGGGGGAAGCTATCTTATGCCAAGTGTGAGGAAGACAACAGAGTTCAAATGGCTTTTCTTTTCAGTAAAAGTGCTAATAGATGCTTTTCCTCTCTCAGGTCTTGGTGATGTTGCTGCAAGGAACTACAACTGTGCTTCCACACAGAGAACAAAACTTATCTAAGTTACTACAGTAACTTAGAATTAAACATTCATTTGAACTTCCCTTGCTGCTTTGTAAACTGAAATAGTGCCCATCATTTGGAAATGAGTTCAGAAGTGCAGGCAGCCTTTGCCCTTATCTGTTCAGTTGTGATGTGCCTGTTTTGCCCTCCTGGGAGATGTGGCAAAGCTGCCTGCTTGCTGTTGCAGAAGAGCTGACTAACTAAGCTGAGTGTATCAAGTTGTGATTTGACTGGAAAAGGCTTTATCAGCTGTTTCCCTCACTTTCCTGTCACTGAACTCAACTGTACTAAAGCTCTGGAGAGGTATTTGTCACAGTATTTAATAAAACTGATATATGAAAGCTGCAGCCTGGGATTATTTCCTGTTGCTATATAGTCTTTAGCAAATGAAGGAGGGGTGAGTAAATCATGGCTGATGGTCACCTGTGGCTTGCTGATAGCAAAGTGTAAGCTTGGGCTCTTTCTTCCCTTCTGCTCATAAGAATATTGATGTGTAAGAGCACAACCAGCAGGGTGAAGATGAGAGAGACTACACATGCTGTACCTCTTGTCTTGGCAGTGCACAAAGCTTCCACCTCACAGTGCTCCATGGAATGACAAGCCGATTTTGGCTTTTGCTCTTTACTTGGGGGGGGGCAGGTAAGAAACTGCTTTAGCTACTGCAGTACATGTAACTGAAGACTTGCCCCTGCAAGACTTGACTTGTCTTTGCTGCATTTTAAACAGGACCAGCTGATAACCAGATTCAACTTTTGCTATAATATTGAGCTCTGAATTTATCCTGAGGATGTAATTACTTACTTAGCTCTGAATTGGAGCTCAGGAACCTTGGATAGAAAAACTACATTTAGAAGTAGTAATAGTGTAAGGTTCTACTACCTTCAGGTGCTTTAAGATGTACCTTTTGACTGCAGGAACCTACCCTTCCTGATCTTAAATCACTAGTACCAAGAACAAAGTTCTGCTTCACAGAAGAAGTTAGTGTCTTGAATGGTCAGGATACAAGTCATCTTAAAAAACCCTTTATTTGAAAATATTTTATACATGTATATTACAAAAGTTAGCATGATCTCCCTTTAAAACACTAACAGAGATAGAAAAAAGCTTTTCAGTGTCAGTCTACTTAACTGGAGGCAAACTGTGTTTAAAGTGGTGATTAATCTGCTTCTGTAGTGATCTCAGTAAAACATCAGGGTACTACACAGATTTTGTTTACTGATGGTTTTCCTGCAGCTTAAAGCTGAGGGTTCCTAATGGCTCCACTGTTAACTTAATGACACCTGCATTATTCAGTGGTCTCTTGGATTGTACCAGGAGTGTTCCCCAGCATGCTCAAAAGTCTTCTGCCAGTCATGGTGCTTTGCAAGTCTTCTTGGCTCGCAGTTTTTCCAGCATTTTCTGCAAATAAAACAAATGAGACTACTGTAGTCTAGCTTAAGTGACTATACTAAACCCAGTGTAGTTAAGTGGGCACAGAGGTACTACTGCTCCTGTGTAAGCTGAGCATCAGTAATGGACAGTGCAAGTCTGGACAATGGGGCAGTGCTCTGCAAAGGTCACAGATTTCAGGGGGAAAGTGTGCTTATTTCTCTCATTTTGTTAGTTATGGAATCTGTAAAACAAAGAGAACAGCAATTTATTGCACCACAAAAAAGCTGAGGTGATCAGTGCTAAAGGCAGGCTTTGGGCCTGGAGCCCAAGATTATCAAGCAGCATTTCCTTCCTTCCAGTTGACTGAGGCCCAGCAAGGGGACAGGGAGAACCAACAAGCCCTCTCACTCAACCCCCTCTTCTAGAGCAACAGCAGGCAAACCCAGACAGGATTCTGGCAACCCTTTAGTTCAGGTGTCATCAGCTCAGCAGTATCTTCAGCTACCTCGAGTAGGCAAAGCAACAAAAAAAAACCAACCCACCCAAAACTGCCTTATAGTGGAAGTTCAGTCAAGTTTGGACTAATAAAAACCCCAGCCATTCTTTTGCCAAGTAGACTGCAGCAGCTAGGGTCCCCAACAGCCTTTTTGCTCAATCTCAACTCACCAGAAAAATTCTGCCTGAGGCAGAGATGCTTTTTAGAGAACATTTCAGCTCAGCCATAGTGTTGACAAAGAAATGCTTAAGCAGGATGTACCAATAGCATCACTTGAAATCCAGGCCAGTTTGAAGGTCTGTTTCAGCTGCACTCACACCACAGAGCTACCCTCTCAATTAGTCTCATTAGCAGCTCAGTGAAATCATGAGAACTAACAAGGTGGGATGACACTGTAGCAGACTTACTACCTTTTGAAACTCTTTAGCCTTTTCTCTGTTTTTAGCACAAGTTTCTTGCCTTGTTTTTTCTTCCTTTCTGATTTTTACTTCTGCAAGTTGATTATAAAGTCTGTCAAAACAGTAGGAAAAAAATTGTCTTTTCAGAAAGAAAGTGGTAAAGCTGCAGTAAGTTAACAAGCTTAAGGGTTTGTACTGTCTCATTGCTAGAAATTAAAGGAAATTTTGACTTAGTTATCCAGTAATCTAGAATTGCTTCAAATTCCTCTTTGGCTGCATCTAACAAATGCCCTGTTCAGGAGTTGTACCTGCTGCATGTTACTGTTAATAAATGTCCAAGGGCAATTCTGAACTTTGCTTCAAATCTGATCTAGTTTCATGCATTAACTGGCACTGCTGCTGCCTTTGCAGGATGAAATGAGCAGGCTGCTAGTCAGGTTTCTTACTGCTAGCTGTGCAAGGGCATTTCCCAACAGGTACCTGTATCAAACACACCGGGCTTCGCTCTCCCAGCTCTTTTGTGTTAAGCAGCCTTGGGTCCAACTGGAAGATCACAAACTGCTCTGACTGACCAGTAGCTTTCACAAGGCACAGGAACTACTTTTTTTTTTTTAATCCAAACCTCTCCCACTTGTGGTTCATGCAATACCTGGAAGTACGCTGGTGCATTTCAATTTCTCCAGACTTCCTGTCCTCTGGAGAAGACACCTTCACTTCTCCTACTTTCTTGAACTGGTTGGGGACTGCACCTTTTTGCTCTAAATAAAAAAAAAAAGCACCAAACATCTTAAATTTAATATCTAGTACAGCTAACTCAAAAGCATGAGAGGTTTTCAAAGATCTTTAAATGACTTTACAAAAAAAGAAGTCAGCTAGCAGAACAGATGCAATGGAAGTGTCTTGTGGTAAAAATAATCTTCATAGTCTCGCTCGTTAGGCTGCTGCCTGTACCCGAAGCCAGCCATGCTTCTCAACAGCCAGCTTCCAACTCTCCATTAAGGGACATTAGAGATGCATCAGTTTGCTCAATATGGTAGTTCTTTGATAAACAACTATTACCTGGAGACACACCTTATGACTACAAACATGGGCAGATTGTGAAAACACGAAAAGGACCGACCAACCCGTAAGTGACTTCACAACACCAGAGAGATGGCCAGGCGGCAGGAAAAAAAAAAAATCTCCCCGCATCCCTGAGAAAACAGATTAAAGAATATCCCAGTCTGGCAATAGCAAAGATGCAACAAATGTGAAATGTATTCTTTGATATAAAACAGCAACTAAAAGGATACCTAACACTATGTCTTGTTCCCAGAAAAACTTACCAGAGATAAGAAAAGACTCCTTTTGCCTGTTTAATTTCTCAGACTTTCCTCTTTGAAACTGTCTGGCTTCTGGCTTTTCATTTTCTCTCTCTCTATTTTTTATTTCCTCTACTCTTTTCAGAGATTTCTGGATGAAGTTCTTCTTTCTTTTTAAAAATGATTCTTGCAAACTTCCGGGTGTAGCCACAAACTCGAGCAGCATCACTGTGAAAGAAAACAAAGTCTCAAATTTCTCACTTTTAGCAATGAGCCCTATCACCTCTAGTAAGTCCCACATTTCAGTGTATTTCTCCTAAAATGCTGAGCTTGACTTCTTTTGTAAATCACACTAGGAGAATGACATTGTGGATGAATAATCTTGCCAAACAAGCAGCAATTCAAACCTATGGAATCCAAGAACTGTAAGCAGGTCTGCCAAGGCAAGTACTGTGATAAATACTGCATCGAAAGGCTGTTGATGCTTCAAAACATACCAAAGACCTGAGAAGTCCCCAACATGGTTAAGTTCTGTCAATTCCAGTCTTTCATGTTACCGCTGTTTATCTTGGACAGAAAACATTTCAGTATTTTACTGATGTTCCATACTCGTCAGAACAGAAAAAAAGACAATCTTTGGCTTGGGGAGTAACAGGAAATAAAGAGCGAGTGAAGCTGCATAAACCATATGGCAAGAAACCACAAAACCACAGAATTTTTCAAAATTAAGTAGTTACAACACAAAAAAACCCCAGTGTATCATAGATATTATGAACTTTCATGAAAGATAGCCTGGCATAGAAAGAGAAGTCAATACTTCATTATCAGTAAGACACATTAAACCTGGGTCAAACATACTACAAACCAAGCCTGAAGAGCAAGATGCACTTGTCTAAGTAAAAGAAGCTCTATGTTTTCCAAAGGAGAGGTATATTTTATTCATGATTTTAATACTGTAAATAAAGACCTTCTCTATCTCAACCTCAGTATGGTGAAGTTACACGTAATTACCTGCAGTCTGATGTGATGGAAAGTGACTGTCACCGGGACTCCAGGCTTTGGAAGAACTGTCAGGTCTTACGAACACTGAATAATCTGTGTCTGGAGCTAGCGGTAAAAATTCTCTCTCCTGTTTCAAAAGGAATCAGTGATTGGAAATGCTTAAAATATACCACAAATTTGAGTGAAGTGGTAGTGCTGTACCACTAGCATAGATCCAATGCAAATTGCCTTTATAGCAGATGCAGGAAAAACATCAGAAATGGATCTCGGTAGTAAGTATTAAAAAGCTACTTTCTAAAAACATTTTAAAACTTTAAAAAATTCCATTAAAGACCCTTTGCCCACCAGATTTCAATTGCTTGTTCTTAATACAGGGCTGCATCATTTCATCTCGACAGATGTTGTTTCCCTTCCTCCTGCTCTCTCTCTGGTTCTCCCCCATCACTCTCCTACTGCTCCATCTCCTTCCCCCACTCCCAGCTGGGCAGTAACTCCCCACAGCAGAAGTACAGCCTCCAGCTGCCAACCTTCCCCTTACCCACATTTCAATTACTTTTAAGGACCCACCCTTAGGCACTTTTAGGATCTTCTCTAGATGCCTCCTGCAATTGAAACATGATTTCATCTAATCTCTTCATCTAAGAGACACTCGTTACTTGGTTCTACTTTACTGCTTCAGCACCCAAACCATTCTCTCATTACAAACCAGTCCCTCCACAATTCACAGCCTTTGCTTTATACAAGCAAACAGCAAAAAGCATACCACAGGCAAATTAAGCATGGCAGTATGACAAGCTGATCATATTTTCCCCATAAACCTCCAGCTGTTGTGTGGGCCTGGTGTAGCGCCATCCAGTAGGTAGGGGATTTTTCCTTTTTTTCCTGTTTAGTTTGTAGCTTTTGTTTTGTCCCACCCTCTCCTCTTGTTCAAGTCTTCAACTAACGGCATAAAATTTAGTCTTGCAAACACCAGCAAGATGGTTCTGTTTCTCAGCAAGTCTTCCCAAACTCTGTCTACGCTGATATGACAAGGTAGTGATTTTAAGGAGTAGCCCAAATTTAAGATCCATTAGCTCTGCTCAGAAAACATAACATCAAACCAAGACGATCCAAGCAATTTACTAAGCTCAGATAACCCTAACAGTACACTGTTGCAAAACAGGAGAACTGCGACAATGGGGCCTCTCATTACGATTAAGACTTAAGTTCAGAATGATATTAGATAATACTTACCTCAGTAAAAACATCCAATTCACACTGATCCACACATGCTAGGTTTTTGATTTTATCCTCCTTAATTTTCTCTTGCTTAGTATGTTCAATGTCTGACTCTGCAATACTGATGTCATTTGAGCTTACCAGAGTGAGTTCAGGTTCTTCCATAATACCACGCCCTGACTCAGTCTCCTGCAAAATAATACAAGACATCAGTGTAAAAAAATAATAATAATAAAAAATAATCACTATTTCCAGCAATAGCAACAAGAAAATTTGCAAGCAATAAATTGCTCTTTCTGTATTTCATTTGCCTGAGGTTTTGATGTATGCAAACCCTGGAACCTCCGATGCAAAGTATTTTATATACCAGTGTTAAAACCAAACAAACAAATAACCCAAAGCAACCAAACAACAAAACACCTCTCCTCCTCTCACCCTAAATTTAAATCACTTAGTTCTAGGGCAAACTTTTTTTTATTATTAAAAGGTACATCAAAGGTATTTCCTTAAGTTTGCTTATATGCTTTAGTTAAACTATTTACCTCCTTCAGGCTTCTAAATGGGGTAGGGGCTGTTCAGTTAAGTAACTTTGCCACGTAATACAGATGCCTGTGCTATACCAACTGATGCTAAGAGAGGAAGATGCAATAGAGACACTATAGCTCCTCCAGCAATCATAGGAACTCCAGCTCATTTTAGCTACTGCAAATTATTTCAGTGCTATGATCTGAAAGAAGGAGTAGGGCAGAAGTCCAGCAAACATGCGAGTCAAACCAGAACTGTAAAATCAACATTTGCCAAGCTTTCAGATATTGAAGGTCTAAAATAACTTGGTGCAACAACACAAAAAAAAAACCAACCAACAAAAATGCCTGCACAAATTACTGCTTTTGGAAGTCTGTTTTACTCACCCAGACTGGAATACGACATGAGCTTCTGGGCATAGAATGAGAATGTTTTTCATGTCTTTCCAGGAAGGAATGATTCTGGTGTACAACAGACTGTAAATGGATGTCTGAGTCTTCCAAGTTCGTTTCTCTGGGAACCCTCAAAGATTTTTGTACTTCTGGAAAGCCTTGATCTGGCTCCTTTATATTTGTATTGCACTGAGAATTCAACTCCACAGCTCTGTTTGCTTCATGTACATGAACTGATTTTTCAGGAAGCTGCACATACTTCTTATCAAATGCCTCCGCAGGTAATTTTTCAGAAGACACAGTCTCTTTTAGCAAGCGTTGAGGAAAAGTTTCGTCCACTGTAACTGCCGTGGTATTTAGCTGATAAAATGATTTTTGCTCTTCCAGTGCATTCAGACTTTCATTTCGCAGATCTTCCATTGAACACTGGAGATTAATACATTCCATATTTCTTGCCAGTTCTTCGTATTCTCTGGCAGATGACATACAGTTGTCATTGCCCCATTTTTTAATTTCAGGGGTTTGTTCAAAAGATCTCTGTAACATAGCATTAAGGTCCACCGGCTGATCAGCATTCTGACAGTGATCGCTCAGAGTAGGTTCTAATTGTAGTGGGTGAAAAGATTCTTCAGATCCTGTTTCAAAAATTACCAAGAGTCAAAATTCTAGCCAACACAACCAAATTTCAACTTTAGGAAGTCCCTCCATAATGAGACTTCAGTCATGTATAGTAAGAAGCCTAGTAAATAGGAAGAATTTTTTTTTTTTTTTAAAGTTTCTTCAAACATAATATCATTAGCATTACATAAAATGATTCCTTCACTGTACACAAAACAACTTCAAGAAACAACACTTTTTGTTGCTTCTCAGAATATGTTTAGGGACAGGCTTTGTGATGGTGCTGACATAACTACATTGAAAGTCAACGGATTTCACAATTTATACTCTGTAAATGGAAGCCCTTTGAGGCCCTTTTGGGCCTCCAAAGTCTCTAAAACAGGAAGAAAATCCAAAACACCATTACTTTGGCAGAAACTCTTCAAAGTAGAAGAAAACACCCAAAGTGGAACAATGACTGCTGTTCCTACAAGTTACAATACTGCACCCTAAGTTATCTTTCCCTTAGGATCTACACATACAAATCAAGACAGTATTTTTTTTTTTTCCCCAGAAGAGGCTGGGAAAAGAAAAAGATCAAGTATCAACATTTTAATAACTGGGGAGGAATTTCAGCAGTACAGCATATGACAACAAAAAACAGATTTAATTTTTTTATTTTTTTTTTAAAAAGATGCCTCTGACCTAAGTCTGATAAAATTGGTTACACAGACTCCAGCATCATGCTATCAATAGGCTTTTTATACACACAGGAATATACCACAAACCTTTAACGGTTTCCTTTAAAGATTTTTTTTTGCATTCTTTTACACCTAGAAAATACCTAGTTTTACATATACAAAGAATATTGTCTCCTGATAATAGCTGTTAATGGGGAGGCTGGAAATACACTGCAACTTCAGCCACAACTAGGAGATTCTCCAGATAATTGACTTGCATATCAACCTACCCTGAAGTGATAACCCAGAAGTTTTTACTTGCTTAGCCTGTTGCTTATGTTATTCCCCCCCACCCCGCTTTAAAGCTCAACAATAATTGGTTTGGGATTATAAAAACACTTAGGAGATGGGAAGATATTGCAGTTACATTTAAAGCACAAAGATTGTTTCTATAAGAAATTTAGAAATAGAATGTTTTGAAGTTAGAAGGGAGGCTCCTAAATCCTGTTTGCTGTGACCACAAGTAGTCTTAAAGTGTAAGCCTCTTCTTGCATTTTTTAACTACTTTTTTTTTTGGTACCAGCATCTGCCAGCTAAACAGAAAAAGAAGTATAATAGACAGAGTAGTTGCTTGCAGCTTTAAACATAAAGTAGTGTGTGTTTCCAAAAATTGTATGTATATATATGCAAATAAGACAGATAACTGACCAGGAACATTATAAATACATCTATTACTTAGAATAGTGCTGCGTTTCCCATTACTGTTCAGCTCTCTGTTGGAGCACCTTAAAATGCTGAAACACCTGATCCTTGTTAAATAAAAAGCTTCAGAAATATTTAGATTACTACTAGCTGCATTTGCAATTTTGGATTGGTCCTTTTTTTAGAATACATGAAATATCAAGTTCATTTTAATTCATCTGCAAAATATTAAAAAATACTTTTACTGCTGTGAGCTGCAGTTAACTTAATGCTGCTGTAGAATCATAAACCTGTAGCCTACTAAATTAATTCCTACATTGTAATCTAAAGGTTCATTCCTTCCTCTCTCTCTTCCTGCCCCCCCCGCCTTTGTTTTGTAGATAAAGCAATTCTATGATCAGACCAAGTATCACAGCGTGCAGTACAGAACGACTATTGGTGTGACTTAACAGTGGAAAAGGAAAATTCAGCAGTTTCTTCAAGGACACAATGTATAAAACACAAATGAGTAAGAGCAGAGATATTCTAACATATACCTCAAAAATTTTTAATTAATTTTTGGAACTTCCTTAATTTACTCAAACTTACAAAACGATGGATATGCATGAACAAGTATTTGGAAAAATACTTAAACTGGCAGTTTCAGCCAGAGTTGATATTTCTTCACTAAAATCATAATTACTGCACAAATAATAAGTAACATAATATCCATTACAGTTACTTGAATATGCGGGTCTGCTTTTGTATTAAAGTCGTAACTGTTAAGGAAATAAGGAACTTCACAAAATTTAGGAGCTCTACCCATTAAAGGTGGTAGAAAAGACAGTGTATGAGAGCGCAGCAGCAGAGTTAAGACATTTCAAAGTAGGACTGAGAAAAGTGAAGAGTTCTTTCCCAGTTTCAACACAGCAAACCCACCTTAAGGGTTGGTATTTACATATTAGGCTGATTTTGGAAGCATTGACTGACCTGACTATACGGTACATACCTGGTGTAACATTTTCTTTAACAGCCTCTTCTTCTGATGTAACGTTGTTTGGCCCATTTGTTTCAAGACTAGAAGGCAGATTGCTTCTTCGCATATTCAAACTGGAGTTTCCCACTTCTAGAAACGTAGGTATGTCTTGACTTTTTGTTGAAAATTTTGAAGTCTAGTGGCAGAAAAAATATCTTGATTTAAGATTTATTTTCTCAGAAATATGAAGGATAATAAGTTAAAGGTAATATCTGATTTTTGGATCACATTCCTGCTACAACCAGCAAAAATGCTTCCAGCTCTACATACATCAAAAATTACTGTTGTGTTTCTTCTAAACAGAAGACAGTATAGGGATTATATATTTAAATCTTACAGAAATCTTAAACCAAAGTATTTCCTCCATCAGAGTTTTTCTATAGTTGTACCTTGCTAAATTCTCTATTGTCTTGTGAAATTCTGTATTGAGAATAGGATGATGAAGTATCAAAGTCAAGACTTGGTTCCAAAGGCTGAAAGAGCTGGTGATGCAAGTTTGGAAAGGGTCTCTCCATTTCAGGAAAATCAAGTTCAGCTGCTAGAGCTATAAGAAAAGAGGTTATTTTAAAAACACACACCCCCAACTCCCCCCCAAAAAACCACAATGGACAAATCACACCTTGCTTCTATATGCAGTAAATAAAGCATATAGAACTCTGCAGGTATACAAATACTGGTTTTGTGGGGTTTTTTAAAATAATTTTTACACCATCCAATTCTTTCAGTCTGATACAATGCAGGTACAAAGAGCAGCAAGAAAGTGCTACATTGATGCAATTTTAATTTTTTTAATGAAAAGCTGAAGTCCGTAAGATCTCTGGTCAGCACTGTGAGACTGCATAAGTAGCAAGGGCTTCCCGGTACAAAACACACAGTGACACAGTGGAACAAGTCCAGTGAAGAGCCACAAGGATGATTAAAGGAAGGAAGAAGCACATGATGTTCAAAGAGAAGCTAAAAAAACAAGAGTTTGTTCAATCTTAAGAAAAGGCTTGGGGGTGTGGGGGAAGGGGCACAGAAATCTCTGCTGCCTAAATATACTTAATAAAAGAGATAATGGACACAAGACAGAACACAGGAATCTCTGTCCTTGGAGATACTCAGAACTTGCCTGGACAAGGCCTTAAGCAACCTGGACTAAGTTGGCTTTGCTGTGAGCAGGAAGGAAAATTTGGACCACATAACTAGAAGTCCTTCCTGGTCTCTATTAATCTGTAATTCTATGATTCTAGGTTTTCAAACATTTCAGTAAGAAGCGGTTCAAATTAAAATACTAGTATTATCTTCATGACAACTAATAAAGATGTTCTCATTTTCATGAATTGCTACATTTTTCTAGAGAGCACAAAACTCCCACCAGTCTGTTAATCAGTGTTTCATCAACTATGTGACCCTATGTGAGTAGTAAAGTAGTATATATTATTGTGTCTACCTTCCTGAAGAGAAAGCTGTGCATAAACAAGCAATAAAATTGGCACAGATAAACAGCCCAGCCATGGTAGCAGGAAGCTGCACAGAACTAGACTATGACCAGAGAGTTACCTGATCAGACTATTTTTATTTTTTGCACTACACTACGCTATGTGGACATACACATAAAGCAAAGCATGAGTAATATCAAGGCATCAAAGTTTTTGCATGTAGAATCCTTATTGACTTTAAAATGTAAGCTGAATATAAATAATACAGACTAACACGTAACATTGAGTAAACTCCTCATTCTCTATGAGGACAGCACAGCACAAAAATGCTTTAAAATAGCAAATACCTTGGAAACGTGTATTGTCGTCTGAATATGAGTTCAAGTCTCCAGTACATTTCCCCAAGATCTGCTGTACCTGACTTTCTTTATAAAGGTACACCTTTCCTTCAGGCAACTGAGTTTCAGATGCTCCAGATAAATTCTCTTGCCTCTGCTGCAAGGTAAAAGGCAGCGAGGAGTTCCAAGGGTGGCTTGCTGTTTCCTTCCAAATTTGATCTTCTGTACTATCAGAAGACAATCCTGAAACAATAAGCTAGGTGGTCACAGTTTTGCTTATAAACCACTTACATGAAGTCATCTGAAAAGACACTGCTTAATATCATGAAATATTCACAAAGAGCTCTTGGGTTTTGTTTCTTTAATGGTCTCCTGTCAACGCCCCCAAACCTCACCACAAATTTCCACAAATTCAAGTTGATAATATCTAATTAGGTAGTAGTCAGGACAGCTTAGCACTTTCAGAGTATGTAGACTTAGAAAATACTGAAACCATAAAATTAGGAAAGAATTAATGCTGTTATTTATGCTGGCTAGCGTATTTTTACCTCCTTTCGCATATAAATGTGTCAATCCTTTCCTATGATCTTGAGTATCTTTATGACATCGTGCAGTAGTTTTATTCATGCTTAAACAGAAATTGCCTAATACCAACACAAGAAATTGGAGGGAATCACGGCAACCAAAACTCTGTTCCTAGTTAGAGTACCAACCCCTCTTTGTCTATACACTTACAGAAGAATTGCACAAAGCTATCAGAAAAGGTCATTATTAAGCCCTGAGTGTGTGGTGAAGACACAACTAGACTTGAAAAATTTATTCACACAGCTGAGTAACCAAGACCTTTGGTATTTTTCTTCTGCAACTAAAAAACAACAGAAAACAAAAGCTACAAACGAATGATCCCAGAATTTGCTTTAGCTTTCTTCTATCAATAAGACATCGCTTTGTCACATGAGTTATGAAGTTTATTATTCAAAATAACAGTTACCATTTTAGAACATAAGGGTTAAAATGAGCCACTGAAATCTCAGGCTGTAAAAACTGTAGTCTTCAAAAACTGATTTATGAACATGGAAATAACTCATATACACATATGTTGTTTATAAGATCAGGTATATGTCAGATTAACACAATATTAAGCCTTAAAGTAAGTAAATGCACATGTCACTATTTAATCACTTTCCATGTTCACAAGTGATAATGTCAGTATACAGAGAAGCAACTATGTATTTATTATAAAGGAATTATTTTTAATTTTATGAAAAGGTAACAAGTTCAAGAGGCAGACTGCAAGCAAAAAAGGATATGAACCCATATTTCCCAGAAAAGTATTAAAAGTCAATATGGCATTCAAATGACATTTTCACAAGTTATTATCACTTGGGGATGAGGTTTTTTAAAAATTTTGCCACTTGAAAACCGCTAGTGTTATAGTTGCTTAATAAAACTCAAAATATCGTTTGCCAAAGCAGATGTGTTAAGGTTAAATTATTATAAAAGTAAAAAAAATCATGAGCACGTAACAGAACATTCCAGTTACACTCAACTCTGTAAGACACATTAATCATTTTTAAGTGAAGTTCCACATTAGCCTATTTCAGAAGAGCTTATGTCCAGTGAGTTAGACCCATTCTGCTATAAAATAAGAAGAATACAGAAAACCCAAACACTTACCAGCGTCAACAGGGCTTACATCCAGTGTTTCACTAGTCAAAAAGCTTCCAGTGGAAATTGTTGAAGATAAGTCACAGGGTATTCCTTGCATGAAAGCCTCTGAACCTAAGTTTGTGGATAGTACTTTAGAAAGCACTTCCTAGGATGAAATAACATGCTTATTACCGTGTATTCCGGTGTCCATAATTAAAGCTTTAAAGCCGCACATTTTATTCTGAGCTCAGTTCAAGTGTAGAAGCCTTCATGTTTTGCACAGTCAGGCAAATACAGACTCATCATCGCTCAGTACAAAACACTCACACCCAATGTCCCAGACACATCACTCCCCAACAGCCCCCTCCCCTCAACACACACACATGCACACAAACACACACACTATTATAAAGCCTCTCAGAACTGCATACAAATCATGACACCTAGAAGATTGTCTTCCGGTGGTCAGATTTGGCTATTTCTCATCACAGACCCACTTCAGTAGAGTTGTAGATCTCAGAGGAACATACATGCAATACATGAAAAACTCTGGTATTTTACAAGTATTTGCAATACTCAGCCTTTTGCATACAGGAGACTGACTTAAAAATTTAATTCTACAAAACTAAACTAAAAAATACATGAAATATCCTAAAATATTATCTTCCTTAATTTTGAGGTAAGCTCTACAAAGCCACAAAACAGAATGAGGGTTCTTGTAGTTCCTAATTCTTAAGAATCGTATGTGAACATTTCTTCCAAAACTCTGAATTAAAAATGTGTGCTAAGAAAAAAGACAAAGAACTAAGAAACCTTTCCCCTATATTTCTCATTACATACTACCTTACACAAATGTATTTTAACGTACACATACAAAACAGGTACATTTAAAAATCATTTTATATACACACATAAAAGATGCTATGTATAGTGTGTGTAAGTACTGTTTTTATCTCCTGACAAAACAATGGGGTCTTCGGGTGAGGGAAAAGCATGGGATATCACTGGTGTTGATTTTAGCAAGGCTTTTGACACTGTCTCTCACAACATTCTTGTATCCCAGTTTGGATGTCACCACCTGGATGGATGGATGGACGGACGAGATGGGTAAAAAAACCTGGCTGGATAACCAGGCTCAGAGGACAGTGATTAAAGGGTTACACTCTACCTGGAGGTGGGGAACAAGGAGTACCACAGGGCTCTGTCCTAGGACCTGTCTTCCTTAACACCTTTGGCAATGACCCAGAGGGAGCAACCCCATATTTTTATCAAATGTGCAGATAACTCTAAGCTGGGAGGACACTAAATGGCAGGGCTGACATCGAGAAGGACCTTGTGAGGTTGGCCCTACAGGACCATTATGAAACTCAGCAAGAGCAAATGCAAAGTCCAGCACCTGGGAAGGAAGAACGCCATGCATCACTGCAAGCTGGGGCCGGCCTGGGGAGCAGCCCTGTGAAAAAGGACCCAGGAGTCTCACAGACAGAGCGCTGAGCATAAGCCCACGGTGTGCCCTGGCAGCAGAGAGGGGCAACAGCATCCTGTGCTCCACGAACAGCAATATAGCCAGTAGATCCATCACAATGACTACCTCTCTCTACTTGGTGCTTATTATACTGCTGCATCTAGAATACACCACCCAGTCTTAGCCCCCCAATAAGAGATAGAAAGATTTCATCACAAAATAAAGAGTAAGTTATGTTATATGGTTATTTTGATATGACTAACCGTATTATCAAGTCTGAATGATGGTCCAGAATGTGTTGTAACTCCCTCTCCAACTTCAGCAGCAAGAACTGGTGAATCTTGAGCCACTTGAGAATCCTGGGACGGGACTGAACACAAATGTAATGGAAACAATAAGGAATAGAAAGCAACTTTAGAGTTCATAGTTAGCAATTTTTTTTTTGGACACCAGATGGCAGTAATACCCCACTGCTGCTGTCCTCACTATTGGGGCACTGATTTTCCCCACCCTTGCCACTTTCTTCTCACCTACAATATAGTTTCTGCTCCACCGTACCACCAATTTAATTGGCAACCAGTGGTTCTCCTTGACCAGCCTTCCTAAAATTTCTAAGTAGCACGACTGCTCTCTCCAGAGCACGCAGGAAGAGCTAGAAATTAATGCTTTGGCTTTGCAGAATGAAACATGGCTTTGCTAGTGTTACTACAATCATTTAATTGGGGTGCGGGGGGAATCTTTTGCCCTCTACCATTACAACGATTACAAAGAAAAGCAGACATTCTAAGTAGATCAGAGAAATCAGAAAGACTGAATTACTTAACTATAGCATGACTACTACCACAGAACTGAATCACCTTTGCCGTAATGCTCTTACACATAAAAATAAGTAAGACTGGTATCTGCCAAAGCAGCACTGTAGCAGCACCAGAAAAATGCAATTTCTGTATTCAGTAGTGACAAGCACCTTCAAAGTCTGACAATTCTAAGACTGTAAATGAATTGCCAAGCAACTCTAAAATGAGTATTCTTATTTCCAGTAATAATTTTCAAGAAATAAGTGCTAAACATCAAAAGGAAATTAAACAGTAGAAGTTCAGTAGGTATCTTTTCTCCCAATTCTACAAGGGCTGCTAGTGACAGAGACGTTTCAAAGTCCCCAGCATTTGCAAGACTATACTCAGGCAGATCTCGTAACATTTTGTGAATCCTAACACTAGTTTGTACCTTGTATAAGCTGAAACTAAATTTATTACTGGAAGGTGGAGTCTAGTTGTTCCATTTTTCCTACTACAAAAAAAAGGAGGGAGAGGTTTCCTCTGAGGGAATACCAGTGAAGTATCTGTATGATGTGATACTTATGTATCACAATACATATAAAACATTGTGAAACTCATCGGGGGGGGTGAGGGCGTGAATAAATAAACCTAAGGTTTCCTATAGCCACTATCATCCAGTAGTCTACTAGGACAAAGTACAAAACAGGAAAGGAAATACATCGAAAATATATTTATTTGGATTAAAACAGAAGTTAGCCTATTCTTAATTCATTTACTATGTTATTAAATGAAATGCTAACTTGACAGATCTCAAAATAAAAGATAAAGAAATTCTCAAACAGTTTCTTTTCCCCCAACACTCAAAAGTTCTCCAGAAACTTCTAGCAGGCTTGATCCTGATCATTTATGACATTTTGATCAGTAACCAAACAGAGCCATTGGCACTCGAATTTGCGAATAATATTAAGCGTGGAAGAAGAGTAAAGAAATGCAGTAGCACTGCAACCTCCTGCAAAGCTCTGTCTGTTAAACAACGCTGTTACAGTATAGATAAAACTCTAAATCTAAGACCACAGAACACTGGTTTCTGATCCCTTTTTTCTACACGTACGTAACAAAGGTCTTCAGCTTCACAGGGAAGATAACTTTTACGGTTTGAGTAAAACAAGCTGGCAACAAGCTCCTTGGTTGGATGTGGCAGTAGTGTAACTGAGTCTGCTCTTCTCTGGGGCAGAATATAGGAGATAAAGGGTCCTGAAAATGAGCAAGGCCTTGAAGAAAATTCCTTGAATCATCATGGAAATTGCTATAATATCTCTTGGCATTTAAATATCTCCATAGGAGAAAAAACACACAGTACAAAATATTTCTAAACTCAAAGAAAGTAGTAACAAGAAGCAGTGGCTAGAAATGGCTGTCAGACATTCAGAAACAGGAAATAGACCATTTATTTTATAATTTGATAAAAAAAGAAGCTACCAAAGAATTCTCCATTTCCTGATACCTTTACATCAAGATTAGATATTTTTCTGAAAAAAAAAAAAAAAAAAAAAATTCTAAAGGCTATCGGCATATCTAAAAATTGAGTCTAATATCCAGAATGCTTCTTTTTTTTTTTTCTCCTCAACAGAAATTGCAGTAAAATAGCAGCAATTACTTTAGGGTGCAATTTGAAAGACAAAAGACTGAACAACAAACCACTCAGTGAAGACAATATAGAAAACAGTGATTAGTCCAAATCCAACCATATAAACAAACAAGTTGTACTCCACACCACTTTGCTAAATTGGTGATGGATAAGACAATCTGTCACAATAGTGACTTATGGAGAAATACTTGGGATTACTAAAAATAAATTGAAATCTTAGGTTACCTTGGTTCACATAAAAAATAATCATGCTTGGAATAACATTTCTGTATAGGGTAGTAATAGATGAAGATCATTACATCTGGAACACTGCTCTAGGGGACCAATAAAGAGGAAGATGAATAAAGCCAGACAAGCCTGTTGATATGTAATGAAAGGAGAACTGTGGAAGAGATGTATATAATCAACTCTAGTCACTATTTTCAGGTTGACTTCCTAAGGAAATTAGGTTTATGCCATCAAACTGCCTGTCTCATCTGTAGGGTTACTTTGCAATTCCATATTAACAATTTGCATTCTATTGGCCCATTTTAACCAAACTGAACTGGAAAGGATAAATAGCGAGTGTCCAAAGTTCCTGACTCATCTTGTCATACATCAGTGGCACGGTAAGAAAGAGCAATCCGAATCTTAGCCTCACTGGCGGCACTTACTGCAACATCACTTCAACAGTTACCTGTCCTCTCTGGCTGCCAACCAGGTGCCCAGGTTGTGTAGCACTTGTAACCACTCAATACTGAGCACAGGGATTCATCCTTCCCTAACCAGGAGCAGTCCTTAAGACTCATTTTATGTTCAGACATGCCTGCCTCTAGATTTGAGATGGTTAAAGTTATTTTTCTTTCTTGTAATAACTGGAAGAAAGAAATACAGCTAATTGTGGAAATTTAAAAAAAAAAAAAAGTGCCTGTTACCCAAGGACAAGTCTCACATCAAAGGAAACTCACCTTTGTTGTTAAAGTATCCAAGCAGATTTACCAAGTTTATCTTTTTAAGAACCTGTACAACTTACCTTTTTATCTTTAATGCTTTATTTTGAAAAAGCATGTGAGCAGTGATTAATAGGATTTGTGTAGATCTAGTGGCTCTGTAATCCTGAAAGCAGTACAACTCAAGTTGTAAAGCTTTACATTATTTGATTGAACATAGAAACCACCAAGAATGTAACTTCAAAGAATAAGGTCAAAGATCACATGTACAAAGCACTCATTTGCTCTCACCTTTGGAGATACAATTACGTCTTGAAAACATGGGAAAATTCTAAACTGTTCTTGTTAGAATAAAGTAGGAAAAATATTTTTAAAAAACAATTAAATAAAGAATAATCAAAGCTTTGGGAACTTTATATTTAACATGGACTGTAGATTTTTCTTGCTGAAGATACCACACTAGTTACTGTGTGCTTCACGGCCCTCAAATTACAGATACTGTCAACAGATTTGCTTGCTGATCTACTCAAGAGGACAATCCTCTTAAATACATAATCACAGGAAGCTTTGCTTTTTTTTTTTAATAAATACAGATGTTCACATAACCTTTCCTGATCCTCTTACATAAACCATTGCACTGTTCATATATAATACTCACTAATGTAAAAAGACACTACACTAAGATATTTTACA
>JAVKLA010000026.1:16166539-16180546 GCA_034782735.1 Sagittarius serpentarius
TTTGGTAATGGCTGATCTAGCAATGCTTCTACAACTTACTCAGAAAAATACAAGCCTTTTCTTCAAATATTGGTAAAAATGACAAAATTCTTTAGCAATAACTTAAGTTTAAATATATTTCAAAAAGTATTCTGAGAATTAAAGGAAGCAGTTGAAAGAAAATGAGCTTATATGTACTTATTCAAAACAAATTCAATTCCTATTAATCCTGATTGAATTGAAAAGGATGTCTCAACACAAGCTAAATGAAAAGTTATCTTAAGATTTGGGGCAGTGGTGAAATTTCCATCAAAATCAGGAGGTGCATACTACATAGCTGTATTGCTTGTAAAGATGTACATCTAAGGTAGCAAAGTTGCTGAAAACTCCTTTGCAGCTCTAGTAATGTACGGATTTTAGATGGACACTGAAAACTGTACTGGACCATGAGATGCTGTCATCTTGTAATAAGCTTCAAATTGCTTTAGTCGTTATTTTGCAAACTTTGTGTAACAGTTCCCAGAAAGTCAGGCATAGCGTTTCTCAGTTACAATGATGATAAAATGCATGTCAATCTGCAGGAAATTTGAAGAGAAGCAAGAGCATTGCACTGGAAGTACTGCAGCTTTTGAGTTAAAATTATTCCAAGACTGGAAAAACAAGCTAAATTTTTGTAGGCAAAGAAAAAACAGTAGGAATCCAAAACCTTGACATCCACTTCTTAGTCTGATCTCTTGAAAAACTTAGTAACCCGCTTTGTTTACCTAAGACTAGTCACCTTTGTCCTTTTATAAAGCCAGTCAAGCTATCAAAAACATGCTTAGCAGGTTTCAACAACCCTGTAAAAAATTATTTTGAACATTCACAAACTGCTTTATAACAAAACCAACTTTTTTTTTTGATAACCAAACCAACTTGGTTTAACTTACGGAATCAGACTGTCACATATGCACACAGTCTATCCTCAAAGGCGTGACCTCTAATAAAAGCTCTTCACAGATGAACAGCAAAGATCAGAATTAAAGTAACGCTTACATTACTGTACTATTTTTATTTCTGTCACAACTAACAGCTGATTCTTTCAAAATTGTTTCTTTGAGCTGAGGGTAACATTCAGCCTTCTGTTTTTTGTCTCAATTGTATTTTTAAGCAATTTTTTATATACACTGATCTTTCAGCAGACATCTACATTAGCATGTTAACACTCCAGAGTTCTTTTTAAGCATTAATTTTTTTTGTGTCAATACAAGGAATCACTGAGTGCTGAATCAGGCACACCACTGGTCCACTCAAAACAGGTTCCCACCTGGTGAAGCTGCAAACCTGAACACCCTGTAGTCTGGACAGAAGGTACCTTCCTTGGGAGGAAGACACACCTGTGGCTTTCTACAACTGTTCCCTATGCACGCATGGGATTCTGCTGGTAAGGGCAGTGCCATCAGGTAATACAAAATAAGTTTCTTTACAGACAATTCTACAAGGTACAGATAAAAGCACATGCCTTGGATGAGAAACTGTTGACTAGCAGTGAAGTTTACTGCAGTGTGGACTTTTGTTACTAGAATGGTAATGGTTCACAAAAAAAAGATAAAAACTCAGTCATTCTGAGACATGCTTATTGAAACACCCTTTTTTACACTTAAACAGTATTTAAATAGCCCTGCACGTTCTTTAACAAGTCAGGTCATATGCTACCAATAAATGGCAGTAAAATTAGCAGTGCTGAATGGTATTCACCTAATTTCTCAAAGGAAGAGGATTTCCTCACCTGAATCATATGAGTTTTCAGCAGTCATTATCAGCACCTCTTGTAATAATCTACTTGACTGTTTACTTTGCCTTGGACTTCCATTAGAGATTTGTTCCTGGTAGTTTGTTATGCTTGAAAGTGACCTGCCTTCTTCATAAAAAGCATTACTAACTTTTCACATATGCAAACTGCCTAGTGGTTGAAATGGAAGATTCTCCACCAACAGAATCTCTTTTATCTGAATTTAAAACATTTGTAATCAGTTTAGGTGTAGAAATACACTGTTTTGCACTTCATGAAAAACATTAAGATGCACATTCTTTTCTACAGAAATAACCTGCCAAATTTGTACAGTGCTCCATTTTAATAAAGTTAACCATATCAGGTCAGTAAAAACCTTTGCATTACAGTCTATGGATTATACAGGTTGAAAGATGATACAGGTTATATATGACCTGTATGACTTCTCAAAAAATAATTCCTAACTCAACCAAAATATTTATTAAAAAAAAAAAAAAACAACCAATTTTTCCACCAAATCCACCAAAACTTTCAGTAATTTTTCCAACTCCAGAGGCAATATAACTTCACTACTCTAGCTCAAAAATTTCTTTTCTCCCCAGCCCAGCCCACATAACAGCCCTTTTTGGCCACACAATCCAGCAAAGAAAATCAAGTTCAACTTTTCACTATCAGGATCAATGGTTAGATAATATAGGAATAAATCACCTGTGGATCGTAATGGGATTACACAGCAAATGAATATTCCCTACTCTAGAATTCCACTGGATAATATTGCAGAAAACTTTTTTGGTACATAATTAGAAAAATATATTAAAAATCAAAATAAGATGTGTGACACTAAGCTAAGTGCTTTTGAGACTATATTCTTCAATCAAAACCTTCACCAACAAAACTTGTCTAATCAAGATACCAAATTGGTCCAACAAGAATTATTCTGCATAAACTGATGCTGACTAGCATTAATTACTTTTCTTTAATTAAAAGATGTCCCATATCAGCTGTTTCATTATTTTGCTCAAGATGAATGCCAGCCTGACAGACCTATAATTACTCAGATTGTTCTGCTTAGCCCTTTCAAAAAAACTGGCACAATATTAAAATTTTTTTAAAATATGCATTAAATTTTAGCTATGAAGAAACTAAAAAGTTTACATTTAGAAAAGATCAGTTTGTTGTACCTGTTTAATTAATGTTCCTTACAGAGAATTACAAAGCTCTGCATGCAGACTGTAACAAACATGCTTAGAAAATGCTAATTGCTTTGTGTAGTTACTGTCCAAATTTTTTACAAAGAGTGTTTTGCAATTGAAAAAAACCTAAAAAGATGGTCTAAAAATTTCTGTAGAAACTTGATACCAACTCCTAATTTAAAGATTTCACACTCACTTTCTTGGTACACTCAAAAGCTAAACCTTTAAACACCGTCCATCAACTCCGATGGTTCTCTTTACAATTACCGTGCAATTGTCTATTAACCCCGATGCTGTTCAACAGAAAAATCAACAGGGAACTTAAGTCATGGAATAACAGTGAATTTTCTTTTCTTGTTGAAATTTTGTTTCAATTATGTTTTTCTAGACAGACACTGACAGAATAAGCTTTTCTCACCTATAACGCACTTTGCTAGTATATAAATTATACCTTAAAAAAAGGCAATTATTTCATAATCAATCACCTCAAAGACTCTTCAGAAAAGATTTATTTCCTCCAATCTGTGTTTCTCAGGAACAGCAGCATTTATTATATATTTTATATCCATATATATATATATATATTTTTTTTTTTTTACCTGCAAAAGAAATGTTGCAACTCTTCGGTGTGTCCACCTCTGGTATAACACTAAGTTCATGTTGTTCCAGATCAAGCCCTAACTTGACTTTTGCCACAGGTGGTTTGGAAGACCTCCATTTCTGTTCTCTACAGAGAACTTTCTCAGACTGTTCTGTAAGACAAAGTTTTGCATGTTGCAATAATACATAATGTATCAAATTAACTTGAGAGAGGGAAGAGAACTCCATCTCAGCTGCAAAATGAGAAATTACTACACAGCCTTACCAGTTTGCTCAGCTGGACTGATGCATTGCGAAATCATTTCATTTCCATGAAGTTTACTCCTGCTAGAATTCTGCTGCTGGTAGTCTTCTGAGACTTGGAAAAATTCAGTCCTATTAACCCAGTCAGACTTTTGTGCCTTTGTCATTTCTTCGTCTGTGCAGATACGTCTCACCTTACAGGGTGGGGAGGGGAAAGCAACTGTATATAAGATTATATTTATACTCATTTATCAAACCAGCATTTTCTTGTGTGTGTATTCCATGCAGGACAATATTGAGCACTTTGAGAAAGTGTGCCAGATACTGGACAGACTTGCTTAGCTTATAAAAACATTTGGACATAGAGGTATTTTATTTAGCTCTACAAACCTAACATGCTAAAACAATTATTTACATTTTCAAGGTCTTTGTTAGATTAGATCAGAATACTCAGAATTTTTAACAGGAACAATTCCTGAAAAGTCTGCTTTTAGTTTTTCAGCTCCTGAATTCAGGAATTTAGCTGAAGACTGCAAAAGCAAGAGACAGGGACTCTAGGCAACAGTTGTTTTTCTAAGATGTCTTCTGTTAAAAAAAAAAAAAAAAAAAAAGGAGGGGGCAAAAAGAGCTTCTTTAGAAGCTCAGAAATAAACTTTCTTCTGTTTTTTCTTCTGTTACCCAGAAACAAGCAAAACTACAAGCCAAGAGTGCAGCTGCCAAACCAATTTCCTAACAGGTACACATAAAAAGACAAACTTTAAAAAAGAATCTATTAAAAATGCTTACAATATCCTTTGCAGTGCTGCTTAAGTATTTTTAATACAAGAGCTGTTTTATACATACAGCTGCATTTCTACAGCTGAAGAAAACTATACCTGCAAATGTTTTGGACAACATAACTATTTCAATAGACATTATGTTTAGAGACCAAGCACAGAAGTTCATACTATTTCTGTTAGAATGCACAAAATGGCACTCTTGGGGCTTGCAGAAGAGAACAAGTGATTACAAATCACAAGTCCTAATTAAAATTTTCATTACGGCAAATCACCTAAAACTATCAACACTCCATGGGATACTTCACTAATTGGTAGCATTCACTCTTAGGTTTGATCACCTACTAGATGACTCACCATGCAAAGCATTTACAAAGCTTACCTGCTTGTTCAGAAATTCTTTCAAAGCCTCTTGCTGTCTCTGCATCCGTTCCTTCAATTTATCTTGCTTCTGTAAAAGTAGTTGTTCTTGTATTTTCTGTCTAGAAAGAAGAGCTTCTCTTTGTGCATCTAGCTGCTTTTGCAATTCTTTCAAATACTTTTGCTGAGCTTGGATGCTTTCTGATGAGGCCAACACTCTGTCCCTTAAATTGAGTATACCAGAATAATTTAACAAAGATGCATCTCCTGGTTTGGATATCAAGAATTCCTCAACACTCTGGGCTTTAGATTCTTCATGAGATGAAGTCATGGGTTCAGAAATATTGAGGAGTTGTTCAAGGCTTGTTTTGATGGTGCTCTCTGCAGATCCCTGCCGATAAGCCAAAGAATCAACTGAGGCTGCCTGAATTACGAGAGATCCCTTTGTTGCCGGCATGAGCGGTGTCTTAAGTGAAGGCTCTTCTCCAGCTTCCGTCTCTGTTTGATGGTTAGACGTCTTCTGAGACGACTCTCTGAAGTGCACTGTTTCTGAAGGCTCAGAGGAATCTTCTGCAGGCAAAACAAATCTAACATGTTGTACATGTGCTTCCAGTTGTGTTCTTACTGCAGTGACATCTTTCATGACCAACCCTGATGGTAACCGGAACTGAGATGGTTCTCTGACGTGATTATTGGAGGTTTCCAACATTCCCACTTGTTCCTGCGAAGGACAGCCACACGGCAAGCAAAACTCTCCATGCTCCAATTTTGATGCTTCTAAAAACTGCACATGTCTGCCAGGACAAACATTATGCATTTGCTCTTCATGTTTCTGTGAAGATGGTTTTTCCAACATATGCAGTGTTCCTGAAAACACAGGTAGCAACTGTGCATACTCTTGTGCATGTGCTTGTTCAGATGACTGGTCCTGTGTTGGCTGCAGTCCTTGCCACTGTAGAAGTGGTTCTGAGACTGGCTTTAAATTGATTAATTTCATTTCCACAGAGCTCGGAGATGTTGCAGAAGTAGACAAGTATCTTTGCTTCAATTTATTCTGATACTCCTGTAGACGCTTTCTAGCTTCTTCAATGGTCTGTTTGTGCAGCCTGAACAGAATGAAAACATGAATCTTTCCAGAGTGGTGCAAAGATAAACATCAATTTCAACAAACAAAGCTATTCAAATTACTTTGAAACAGGCAATGCAGACTTCCATTTCATAAAGGAATTTACCTATTTTGCTGCAGAAGGTGGTGTTGATAATTACGAATCACCTGTAAACGGCTGTCTTCTCTAGGACTCTTGGTTTCTGACACAGTAGTATTTCCAGTCTAATCAAAATAAAATAATTTTAAATGCACATACCCAAATAACTCACAGAAAACTACTAAAGCAACAACGTTAAGTATACGAACATACAGAAGTATGTTCTTTCTCCTGAGTTTACAGAAGCCATTCTGCAGCACTGTTGGACGTCTGTGAGATTTCAGCCTGAGGCAATGAAGCTAAAGCGGTTTCTGGAACAGATGGCCCACAGCTACAGTCTCTCTTGGCAAGTCAAGCATACACCATCAAAGTCACTAGTGCTGACAGCAGCTTAGCTCAGAGAGGTGAATGTACCCAGCAGCAAACTCAGGGAGCAATGATCCAGCAGAGCTGCATTTTCAAGACAATCAGATTCTCAGAAGAGTACAGGTTGTGCAAATGATTCAAGATTTTAAAAAAGATTGCTTTCCTTCAACATCCTCAATAAATTCCTCTCCTTTAAGTAGCTCTGAGATTTAGACAGACAAAAACAGAGGTGGGGTTTTCTGTCTTTTCTTTTTCCCCCTAAGATTTTTCTTTTCTTCTTGAAAAAGGATACCTGTGCATGCATAATCATTATATGACTCTAATCAGACTTAACTAACAGGTATTTTGAACAGACGTGCTGTCCCTGGGACTATGCAAAGACAATCCAATATTCAAAGCCCAGTGATATCATGCAAAATACAAGCTTCTACATTAGACAAAAGAAAGCTTTTATATGTATGAACTTCCGATTCATAGCCTAAGAAATAAAAACTGTCTTAGTTGATATAATTTAAAATTGGCAAATGGTACTCTCAATTTTTATAATAAGGTTAATTAACAAACTACACCCAATTTTCTACAGTTCTTCACCTCCTGTTGCACTTTGTTCTGCTGATCTGTAGAAGGAACACTGTGGCTTTGTACAAGCTGACTTTGCTCTTCCTCCTCTTTTTTTTTCTTAGCCTCCTCCAAAGAGGTTTGCATTTGGATCTTCAGAAAATCAGCCTCCAAACGTGCTCTCTCTTCTTCAATTTGTTTAAGCAAGGCCAGCTGTTCCTGTTTCTGTTGCTCTATTTGCTCTTTCTATTGAAAAGAAAGATGAGGGTGAATCTCCAGACCTCAATGCCAAAGAAATCGAAGACCCCTCACACACACCACCACACACAAAACTTCGTTCCAACTTACAGCACAAATTTTATTGCTTGTGACACGCAATTCCAAACTGTAAGAGGCCTTTAAAAAATAGTTCCAAAGCTTACAAGAATAATTTTGTCTTACTGGCTAGATATTTCTAAGTCCCTGAATCCATTTACTATTGCACTATTATCTGTTCTCAAATTAATAGAAAGGATAAAATCAGAATCTAACCATTCAAGATACATTATAATTTTCCAGAGACTGCAAAAGAAGTCCTTTTCTTAAATTTAATTCAGAAATCTACTTTGCATTTTATAGAGCTTTTCATCACAAGTTCACCACATTTAAATGTTAATTCGAGCCTTACAAAACTTCTGAAATAGCTAATGTATAACCACTTTAAGAGCACTCCATAAACCTCTGAAGTGGTTTGTCTATTTTTATTCTCTATCCGTGTACCTATCAGCTACAAATCACTTAGATCCACACGTAGCAACAGCATGTATACTTTTAGAATGGAAGCAAAGAAGAATTTCAAAGTACTGGCAAAGACGAAGTGGACAACAGCCTTTAATGAGACAGTCTGAATGGGGATGTCAGGAAGAACAACCTGAGGAAAAGCTAGACCTGAGAACAGGTAACATGGACATAGCAATATATACACCTGGGCAGGTGCAAAGTGGGAGAAAATGAATGTTAAAGAAAGTAACCACACTTTCACAGAGTATATGCTGCCTTCCCCCCCTCCAAAAAAAACCCCCAGTAATATTTTGACAAATTTCTTTTTCTTTAACTCTACAATTTAAGGCTGCACTAAGACTGAATTTCAACTTTCCTTTTTTTAAACTGATAAACCACCACATAATAGCTGGTAGGTCTCTAAGGATACAACAAAAATGAAAATATAATGAAACACATGCAATATATGTAATGAAATAATGCACAAAGTTATTATTTTCTAAATATAATAAATGCAGCATTCCCATAGACACAAAAGACTTTCTGCATTTTTTCCTAGTTAATAAAAAAATACTCAAGGTTTGTAAGCTTTTCCTGTCACTCTAAACGCAATCTCACAGACCTTCCTATGTTATTACACAGGTTTAGTAAAGTTTTCAGAGTTGTGTATTGTTGACTACATCCTCCCTAAAGCAAAGCTACTAATCTGCAACTGGGATTCCCATTTAATCATAGGGTAGCATCCCTTGTCTATAGCACTTGTTAAGATTTTAAGAAACTTTTTTTCCACTCTATTCTAAATTCCAGCTAGAGCTCAGTAATTTTTTAAAAGTTAAGACATGGAGGCTAAGTACTGAAAATGTTAAAGTAAAAGTTTATTTAAGCATTACAGGTATCATAAAAGGGTCTATAGTTGCTGGATAACCTGAAGCATTTTTAAGTCTTCTGTAAATCACTTTTTTTTCACCACGACTGAGATAGCAGTAAGTACACACACACTTACCCACTTTTGTCTCTCCTCTTCCATTCTAATTTTAGCTGCTCGTTCTTGAGGATGGATCAGAATTGCATTTTCAGCTGCATCTGTATTTTCCAGCATTTTCACAGAGTCTAAAATATATGTTATTTAACTGTAATTGCAGTCAGAAAGAGCCCTGGATTTTCTTTACATCTTGCTTTACAGCTTCCCAAGCTCTCTAAACAAAATGCATAAGCTGCTCTTGAAAAGATTACCATCTCCATCCCACTACTCTGCCTGTCTCCATAAGCTGGAAAATCATTTTTTTGTATTATTTAAGCTTTTAGTGGCCCTTTATCATGCATCTTTCTTGAATATACAGTAACAGCCCAGCTCCAACAGGACTAAAGATTACTTCTACCCAGATTACTCAGTAGCCTAATAGCAAGATCATCCTGAGGAATAAAAAGCCACACATTAACCTCTTAGAAAAAAGACGGTCTAAAACTGGCACTCTCTGGGCAAATGATCTAACATTTGGCTATTGCACAAAAAGCAAGTCTTCATCCTGTACCATCAGCTACAAATAGTAGCACACTTTCCCCAGAGGCATGTTTTCATTCATGCTACACTCTCCAGTGCCCAGGTCTCATTTAAAAAAACAAGCACCCTATGAAAGAAACAAAAAACAAAACAAAACAAAAAAAAAAAAAACCAAACCAGCTGCAACTTGATCACTTTAATACTTCAGAAATCCCACTTAGCATACAAGGTCACCAACTTCAGCACTAGCATAACCAAAAGAGCACAAAGGATACAAATGGGAAGTAGTTAGGCTACTAAACAAAATGGAACATTTAGTTGTTATAAATTCCAGTTTTACAAAGAGGCTTTTCAGAATGGTGCCTAGAAGCAGGAAAAAAAAAAACCCACATGATTGCAGACACATCAGCTCATGCTTGTCTTGTGCATTTCTAGCTGTGAATCTCTGAAGCACCTGTCTTTACCAGTTCAACAGGTACAGAACTTCAATGCCCAGTTTTGCACTGAGAATTCTACTCCTGGAGGCAAACATCTATTAAAGCATGGCAACACTAAGTGTACAACAATTTGGGTGAGATTTAAAAGATACAAAGGTATTTTGGACATCTTTTCTCCACAAGATCCTAACGCGCAAATTGAACGTAAGAGCAAAAACCTCTCCTATTTGTGGTTTCAACAAATCCACAATGCATTGTGGGCAAAGACAGAATTGTACTTTCTGCCAACATGACAAAACACCACCACTGAAAATTCATTGAACAGTTTTGTTACAGTCCACCCTTACAAGTCTTTTTGCTCCTACACAACAAATTTTGATGCAAGTATCTGTTACGTACCTTTGGCTTCACATACTGTATTATTCTGTGGCTCATAGTTAAGTTCTAAATCACATAATGGTCTCTCTTCGCTAGCAATTGTGCCTGATTCAATAGTCTCAATTTCACTTTGAATCTCTTTCTCACTTTTTGATGTCCACTCCTCTTTTTGGCTTCTAATCTTGTTCAGCAATTTCTTTAAGGCAAGTTTTGACTGAGGTTGGTGAGATTTTGCTTCTTCATGATCTATAAAGAATATATACTGTTAAAGAATTTTGGGTAATGAATATCTTCACATCATAAAGACAACAAAAAAATTTGTTTTAATTGCTTACACAGTTGGACAAGTAGCTCAGGTATATTACCAAGTTTTAAAAGCTTAACAATATTTTCTCTTACCTGCAAGAGAGAAGCAGTAATTTGTCTCTGCATGCTATAAAAGGAGGGCTAAGCTAGTTGTAGTGTTTCACAGCCAGACTACTCCTAGACTGTACTGCCGCAGAAATAAGCGGTACTATTCCCTCGCCTGGTTGTATGTTCCTGCCCTCTCCTTTGTATTAGCACTGGCAACGCAACACATCATAGACCAAAAAAACAGATTGTGCCAGCAAAGGGACATGGCAGAAATGTTTGGCTAAACGGCAGAGTTCACTAACACACTTCTTGTTCACATCACATTATCCTGTACAGGCCACAAGCAAAGAGTACACACACAGAAGCAACTGTTGCAGCCTACTCATGATACAGAGCAACTCAATGACAAACCTGAACATCAAGGACATACAATAAGTAGACTTTCATAAAAAGTCAAGCTTTAACTTTGAAATATTTCAAAACACAGATTGAAAAATATTTAAATTAACATTCCAACATCATCCCATAATTTACACTAATTATATAAGAATAATTATGGCTACTAACAGTGTAGTTATTACAACAGTTAAAAATTATTCTCAGTATACTAATGAACTGAAGTATATCAGAAAAAGAAATCACATTTTCATTTTTAATTTCATAATCATTAGCATATTATCATCCATGATAAACATCATAAACCACTTGATACTGAAATACTTCACAGGCATTACAGAATTTTAGTACTTAAGACATTTTAGTTAACACTAAAGCTAATTTATTTGATATATTAAACTAAATCTCTTCTCTTCTACTATAAACCCAAAAAGTTTAAGTTAAATGTAAAGTTTAAAAGTTTTACTTTCTGATTCATTGGGGACCTCCTCTTCTATCATCTGTCCTGATTCTTGTCGAGTATCACAAGCAGATTCTGGTTGAGTGTCACAAGCAGATTCTTGCTCCAAAGAGATATCAAGATCATTATCTTGAGATCTGTCAGAAGGGGGTGGCAAAGGTTGTGGCTCAAACTGCAAAATCAGGTCTCCTTTCATTTCTAATTAAAAGAACACAATCACATAAAACAACCAATTGTAATAAAAAGCAAACAATGTTGCAAGACTACGCTCATCATACCAATCCCTAAGAAGTTCAAATACCAATAGCTTGTTCCACAACAGATTTAATCCAACTTTTTTTTCCAAAATAGAAGCTTCAGAATTGTTTAGATCATTAGCCATCTATTAATTCAGAAACTCTATACGGTTTTCCACTAGAATAAAAGTTTATGTGACAAAAGGCTCATCTTTACACAAAAAGCAGCATGCAGGAACAACTACACGCAGGAGGATCCCAATAACTTCATCAGGGAAAAGACACATCCTGACCTGGCTGCTCACAAGGCTGTCACAGAAGAGCGACTGATCACATAATCCAGGTGTGAAATTCTAGAAGACTAGTCAACAGTTCTCCCACTATCACCTTACCAACTGAGGGGGTTACTGCCTACAAGGGGTGTAGGACACATGGGAAGATCATCTTGGGATTGTACGATTATAGGTATTTAGGGGAGGAATCAAAGGCAGAGAAAGGAAAGGAACAAGGTAGTCTGGGGAGGAACAAGTGTGTGGAAAAACATAAGAATAAGGGGATAAAAGGGGTCAGTCAGTACACTTGTCTGGCCATGCACTGTGCCTGACAGTCTGCCCTGTCTTCTCACTAAATTCCATTTCTGACTGTTTTCCTGGGTGAGGAACCCTCTATTTTGTATGCTTGTGTGTGTGTATGGATATATGGGGCAGCAACTGGAGTGGGGACCAAAAGTCACAGGGGCACCTGTGTCCACAGTGCTGCTGACTGCAAAGACCAGAAAGAGTGCATATTATGTGGGTAGGAGTATTAGCATGCAGTGGCTAGCAAATTGCAAGCTGGACTAGCCAGCAAGAATGATAAAAGAGACTTAGGAGCTAGGTATCAAGCAGCTGTACGGCTGGGCTGGATACTGGAGCGGCCAGGGGATCAGTGAGTTGGCAAGTGGAAGAATCATGAGATCCAAGCATTCAAGGGGAGACCATGGGATCTCAGGGTGAACTAAGAAAGCTGCTGGTACACATGGGTGCATCTCTGAGACAACGGGAGACAACAGGATCCAGGGTCAGCTACTGGGTAGTCTGAGTATTTAAGGTCAGTTACCACAGGGATACATAGCATGTGTGTGTCTGCATACGTTCACATGCCAAACTGGGTCTGTGTAGCAACAACTGGAGAGGAGCAGCAGGCTTAGAGGTTCACATGCCCAGGAGCCAGCAACTGGGGAGACTAAAGATCGAGGGCCAGCTGCTAGGTAGAGTGAGTGTCTAAAGCCACTTACCATGTGATCCATAGCACATATTTGAGTATATCAGTGCATATGTGGACATGCGAGGTAACTGGAAGGCTACAGGGTCCAGGATGAATTACTGGGTAGACTGAGTGTCTAAGACCAACTGCTGGAGGGATCCATACTGTATATACAGATGTATATCCCACTAAAAGGCCTTCATCCTGATTAGCCAGAGCAGTGAACAGGATGAGGCCATTTGTGCTGTTTGTGTTTAATGCGAGTGCTGTGTTTTCTGTGTTGGCCTGTGTGGCCAGCTGTGTGTATGTGTACTAAAAGCCTGTTTGTGTGTGTGCCTACTGTGAATACACACAAAGCCTTGCTACCGGGGCTGGACCTGGGACAGGCAGCTGCAGCAGCCTTTCCTCTACCGGGTTACCAGATTCAGCACCCTCCGACAAATTACTTACTCCTGTCTTCACTGCACATATCTTCAAATGCAAACTCCAATTCTCTCTGCCATTCTTCTTTCATTTCCATGCGTTTGTACGCAGGCACAAAAAGTTGAGGTGGCATCTGTGCTACAACCTGTCTTCTGCGCATCCGATCCATATTCTGCATTTGCTCAAGTTCTTTCAGTAGCCTTTCCCTGTCCTTAAAGTATAAAGGAGGGATAATAAACATTTAGTGTTCACAGTCAGCCAGCCATATGTCTGGACTGATAAAATACTTCCATTTGGTGACCATGAAGTTTGTTTAATTCTTAATGTTTAAAGTTAATTTTATTCTAGGGAGAAGGTGCTTCCTCAGGAGAAGGCTGTATCTGACTTTTAAACACAAGACTTATCAATACTACCTAGAAGACCTAATGTTAAATAAAGGATCAGACTGTACACCTGTAGGCAAACTTTATTCAATAGAATTAAATCTTCTGTTTTATAAGGTAAATGAGTACTACCTTTGGCAAGTTACTTTTGTTAGTATATACTTCAGCAATTGCTACTTTTTAAGATGTGAACTAAATACTCTTGGTGCACTACCATTATATAGGAAAGCTATTTAAAAAAGCTTTATTTGAAGTTTGGTTGGGTTTTCCCCCTGTTAACTTGAGGAGCATCAGTAGTATTTCCACATGTCCTAGTTTCGGCTGGGATAGAGTTAATTGTCTTCCTAGTAGCTGGTACAGTGCTGTGTTTTCAGTGTGGTATGA
>JAVKLA010000026.1:16185759-16221886 GCA_034782735.1 Sagittarius serpentarius
TCATATTTGAGAAGTCGTGGCAGTCTGGGGAAGTTCCCACTCACTGGAAAAGGGGAAACATAACCCCCATTTTTAAAAGGGAAAAAAGGAAGACACGGGGATCTACAGGCCAGTCAGTCTCACCTCTGTGCCCAGTAAGATCATGGAGTGGATCCTCCAGGAAACTACGCTAGGGCACATGGAAAATAAGGAGGTGACTGGTGACAGCCAGCATGGCTTCACCAAGGGCAAATCGTGCCGACAACTCTGGTGGCCTTCTGTGATGGGGTTACAGCATTGGTGGACACAGGAAGAGCAATGGATGTCATCTGCCTGGGCTTGTGCAAAGCATTTGACACTGTCCTGCACCACATCCTTGTCTCTAAATTGGAGAGACATGGATTTCATGGATGGACCACTCACTGGATAAAAAACTGGCTGGATGGTCATATTCAGAGAGTTGTTGTCAACGGCTCAATGTCCAAGTGGAGACCAGTCCTCAGGGGTCAGTATTGGGACTGGCACTGCTTAACATCTTTGTCAGTGAGTGCACCCTCAGCAAGTTTGCTGACGACACCGAGCTGTGTGGTGTGGGTGACACCCTGGAGGGAAGGGATGCCGCCCAGAGGGAACTTGACAGGCTTGAGAGATGAGTCTGTGCAAACCTCATGAAGTTCAACAAGGCCAAGTGCAAGATCCTGCACATGGGTCGGGGCAATCCCAAGCACAAATACAGGCTGGGCGATGAGTGGACTGTAAGCAGCCCTGTGGAGAAGACTTGGGGGTGTTGGTTGATGAGAAGCTCAACACGACCCAGCAATGTGCACTTCCAGACCAGAAAGCCAACCGTACCCTGGGCTGCATCAAAAGAAGCATGGCCAGCAGGTGGATTCTGCCCCTCTACTCTGCTCTCCTGGGACTCCACCTGCAGGACTGCATCCAGCTGTGGGGCCCCCAACATAAGAAGGACATGGACCTGTTGGAGTGAGTCCAGGGGAGGGTCATGAAGATGACCAAGGGGGCTGCAGCACCTCTCCTGTGAGGACAGGCTGAGAGAGTTGGGGTTGTTCAACCTGGAGAAGAGAAGGCTCCAGGGAGACCGTATAGCAGCCTTCCAGTACCTAAAGGGGTCCTACAAGAAGGGCAGAGAGGAACTTTTTACAAGGACATGTAGTGATAGGACAAGGGGTAATGGCTTTAAACTGAGAGAGGATAGATTTAGATTAGATGTAAGGAAGAAATTCTTCACTGTGGGGGTGGCAAGGCATTGGAACAGGTTGCCCAGAGAGGCTGTGGATGCCCCATCCATCCCTGGAAGTGTTCAAGGCCAGGTTGGATGGGGCTTTGAGCAACCTGGTCTAGTGGAAGGTGTCCCCGCTCACAGCAGGGGGGGTTGGAACTGGATTACCTTTTAAAGGTCCCTTCCAACCCAAACCATTCTGTGATTTTTTAGGTTGTATTTCCATTACATAGAAACCTGATAGATCATATTAAAAGAAACTTAAGTTGACAAGAACTGTGACACTTGTCAATAAAATGGTGTTTACAGTTTAACTTCAAATAACTTAGCAGTTGGTCTAACTAAATAAGGCCTCAATTCCTAAAAGCTATCCTTCTGAGAATTAAATTTGATTATGACAATATATCTAGAGTAAAACCACTTTTATAACTGGATAAAGTAACAATAATAGGAGACTCTTCAGAAAATATTTCTTATATTCCAAGTAATCCTGCAATGAACAGCACTGCCCTAGCTCCATTTTATGAAATTCTGTTCAATTGTTATTGCAACAGAGCATCAGATTATGATTATAGTTATGTTTAATAAGCTCTTTATGTAAATTGATTCAAGAAAGTAAGCATGCTTATGCAGATGACCTTGTAATTTGCTATAATTCACAGGATTTAGAGTAAAGTTACACAATTCAAATTCAGTGCCTTTTGAGTAATGCATTTGCAAAACAAAGCCCCAGAAATTGACAGCCAACATATTTTCTCCCTCTATACAGAACTAGGAATAAGCCACAGCTGTAATCATCTCTGATATTTCAATTACTTAGCATTTACCCCATGCAGTACATGGCACCCAGTTACTCTTCCAAGAAAACAACTTTTCTTCACCCTGTGCCCTCCCAGCAACATAGGCCTATGACAAAAGGATTAAAATCCATACAGATATGAAAACCAGGAAAAAGGCTCGAAGTCAGTTAGTCTTGACATGGATCAAATTGACACGCTGTGCTACATTTAAACAATGCAATCTCTTTCCTGAACAAAAATCCAACAAGCCTGGAGAACTGTTGATTCAGTTTGCCATTACTGGAGCACAAACTTCTTAAAAGAAACTAAACCCACGTATTGTAGAAAATCCGTATTTTTGCAAACTGTGCCAAAACCAGCTAAAATAACGTTTGCTGAAAAGGTGAGTAAAGGACATTTGTTCATGGGTGGAAATGCATTAAATTGTAGAATTTCAGGAAAGGAAGTTATGATTCTGCAATACTTAAACAGGGTACTGACCCAGACCTGTCCTCCAACACAAATCACAAATGCAACTGTACCAGAACCTGGGGAAACCTGAACAAAGTCATCTTGCTTGCCCTAGTGAAAAAAAGACTAAAGAGTAAGAAAGAAATTCCACATTCGTAAAATGGAAAGAGAGATGCATTACTGAGGTTGTTAGATGAAAAGTATTATATAGTACTGTGTCTTTTTAGCTGTTATGCATGTTAACTGCAGCTGACTTTCAGTTACCAATTAGAAGCTTTTTTTTTTTTAATAGAAAGCAACATAAAACACTTCCTAAACTGCTACAGTTACTAGAAAACAATGCCACAGGGTCTCATGCTCTTCCAAAAATGCCAAACTGAGAAACACAAGCATCTGAAAACCAGGAAATGAAGAAACAAATTTTTAACTGATACAGCCTTCGTCTGCTCTAGAGCAGATACACCATGAACATGTCATATGGAACAATCTAGAGGAGAACAGCTGCATGACAGAGTGTTTGAATTTACTTGAACTTTACCATACAGGACCTTATTCCATCTGTTCTAAATTCCAATATTGCATATATTTCACCAGAAATAACCCCAAACTTTACCACTTCCTTAAAACATTTGCTTTAATCCTCACTCATATCCAACTTCCACAATAAGAAAACCCTCTGGCATCCAGCAAGGAGACCTACAGAGAAGCATATACTAAGGGATACAAATGAAAGTATATAGGCACTGCTTCTTCTGATCATTCTGGAAACAGTTAAAAGTCAAACCTTATTCAGTTTTTCCAGATACATCAGTACCAAACCCTTACCATCCAACACACTAACCTGTACATAACGTGCTGGATGTAGCTGGGAAGAGCTTTGATAATTTCACTGGCTTTGAAAGGGACAAGTATACCTTAATCCTTTCTTTTCTTGTCGGTGATCTGAATATCCCTGAACCTGATGGTCTGAAAATGCACAATACATGAGGCAACTTAAACTCGACATTAATGAAGTTCCACTAAATTAAATTTACTAAAAGTTAACTCCAAAGTAAAAACGTGTTCTTCCTGCAGTTCAGATCTGCAATCCTACAGTAACTTCTAAACCTATGCAGAATCTCTGAAATCAAAGCAGCATCAGGGAGGTACAAAGTCACTCCCTTAAAAGGGTACAGGATAGACTTAATATGGTTTTTACCTACTTTCCTCCCCAATAGCCTTAGGTACTGGTTTCCTATCAAAATCAGACAGCTTACCCTACATTTAGTACTCCCTACAAGAAACAAAGAAATTGGAGAAAAAAAAAACCACAACAAAAACCCCACAGCTAAAAAGGTAGAATTATCTTTATTACAGAATTAGACAAAACGCTACTACTGCATCATTATGACAGAAGGCTGAGGTGGTACATACATGCTGAGAAATATCATTGTAGAGTTTAGTACCACTGCGGCTATTAAATGAAAATGACATCATGATAAAGTTTAAAAGACACATTGACCACAAAAGTAAGATCTCAGATGACAAGAAATAAAATCCACACATAATGAGATGAGAAATAAAAAAATACCAAAGCTTAGGAGTAAGAAGGCTGGTAATAAACAATTCATTAATTTTCTTGATTTTTGCTGAACTGCTGCTCTTATAGTATGCAAATAGCAATTTCAGATAGCCTGTTGTGAGGAATCAGGCCAATAAATAAATCATTACATTATATGTAAATTGTGATCACTATCGCATCATGGATACATACCTCAAGAGGATGTGGCGGAGGAGGTGGTAGGCTTGCAACTTTGGCTGCTCTTTGTCTTTCCACTTCCAGAGCATGTTTACGTGCATTTGTTCGTCTTGGGGGAAAAACCAAAACCAAACAAAAAAAACACACACACACAAAAAAACCCAAACCAGCACACACAAAAGAGAGAAGGGAAACTATTCAAGCAACAATGACAGCACTGTGCAAAATAGAAGGCAAACCTAAAAATAAACAGATTCAGATGTACCCGAATTGAATGCTTGGGAGATAGGGATGGGCAAGCATACTGAAAAGTCAACAGAACTTATGCTGGAAGGCAGCACTGGAAAATTAATTTCTTAAAGTAACACAAAAATGTTAATACACATGAGCTTCTAAAGAACAAAGCAAAATCTCTCCTTTTCACTTAGGTTTTCAGAAAGCACTGCATCACTTCAGCATATTTTTATTGCTCAAGTGTGGACAAAACTAAGTATTTAATCAATAGATCTGAGCTCTACTCATGCACAACTACCCCCAAGAGTACACAGCTCATTTTTCATGCCAGCTCAAGTTTGGTTAAATCTGCTTAAAAAAAAAAAACCCTCTAAGAAGGAAGACCATAACAAATGCAATAGGTCCTTTTTTCAAGTGAGTAACTCTCCCATCAGGAACTAGCCTGAGAACATTTCATTTCATGTGTCACTGAAGAGCTGTCAGCCAACAATCTAGACTGAAAATAGCGATAGAGATGAAAGGCCCCCCACTCATTAAGAGTTGGTAAGGCCAGCTCGTATACTCAACATTTTTGTCTTGGTTTTAAAACTACAGTTCTTATCAAAATCCACGAGCTTTGTCCACAACCATTAATTCTCTAACCCATAAAACTTCAAGATTAAAAAAGCTCCAATCAAGAAGCATCAAAATTTTTGCCTTTCATCTTGTGACATTGTAAAATGCCTTCTATGCTTAATAAAACCAGATAACTATTGCATACCGGGCTTGCTCATGAAGTAATTTTTCTTTCTGGTACTTCTGCTCTTTCAGGGCTTTCCTATGTCTCTTCTCTGCTCTTTGTTTCCTTTCCTCTGCTTGCTTTGCCAGAGCTTCTAAGTCAGGTTCCTTAATAATAAAATATTGCAAGCACTTAATACAGGATTTTTCTCACCTCTCATACTATCAGTGTGATATTTCAAATTAAGTACTGCTGGTAAGAATCACAAGCTCAAAGCTACTTTCTATTGCATTAGAGTAAAAATACTCTAAATAATAACTTTTGCTTCTCTGCCATCTTCTTTATTCTCTTCTTCTCTACCACTAACAGCAGCAAATTTGCCACGTTCCTCAGCCAATGGAACCAAATATTGATGTGGAAAAACTTAGCTTCTCTCTGCTATCTCTCTTTGATAAAGAGGGTAATATAAATATACTTATACATTTTAGCAAATGCTGACTAAACTGTACAGAGAAAGCACATTACTACCTTTCAGTTATTAATTACAACAATTATGTATCAACAGAAATAGTTCATTATTAGTTCTCTCTTCCTGAGGCATTGGCACCATAGTTTTCCCCAAACACATCCATCAGAAAGGACTTTACAAAGAAGTTAATTTAGAGACACTGAGATATGGAAAAGTATAATGCTGTTTTACTTGGGTTAAAAAGCCTGACTAATTCAGGAAGTAAGCTAGTCTGCAAAATATATGCAAGAAATTTGTGGCACTGATTTCTATAAACGTAGTTCAGAGTCAATCTATGGAAGATTTCTACCCAACAACCTCAACGATCTCTCAAAGAGAGCCTACAGAAGTTACAGGATTTTAAAGAAAGTGAAAATAATTTATAGGTGCTGAATTAAGAAATGACACCAGTTTGCAGTCTAGTCTTGGTAAGACCTTCAGAGGCCTTTGCCCTTCCAGGCCACTTGAGCACTGAAGAAAAAAAAAAAAAAGTGAAGTATTTTCTTAACCCTAGAAAAGATACTGTTACGCGGTAGAGAAAAAAAGTTACTCTATTACTGGCATACTTGAGACAATGATTAACCATGTGCAATTTAGTCAAGTACAAGCATACACTATCATGTATGTGTACAATCTAACATGAACAAAATAACTTTAAGAGTTTGCACCGCAAAAGCCTTAGCAAATGGGCCTGCTAGACCATTTAATCCTGATCTTGTGAAAAGATATCTGCAAAGAAGTACATAAACATTTTTAAGAAGTTTCCATTCTTAAAAAATTGTAGGTTTATGTATTAGGACTGAAAGATCAAGAATATAAGAAACCAAACAGCAATCTTGGTATTTCTAGAACATCAAGAATTTCTCTGACAATAGTATTAAGCTGTTTCACTTACGTTCTCCTTGGCTTGTCGGTGACCCTCACCAATCGCTCTTAAGCTTGATAAATACAGTTTTTCTAAGGCTTTCATCTTTTGATCCTGTGCTTTCTGCCATTCAGCTCTCAGTGCCTCCTCTAACTGATGTAGTTGTTGTTCTCTCCTCTGCTTTACTTTCTGTCTTATCTGCAAGGCGATATACTTCTGTTGCTCTCTAACCTGTAGAAACAGCATTTATGTTATGTTTTCTCAGCAACTTTAAAAAGCACAGTATTTTTTTAGCAAGTCTTCCCACAATGTACCCTACCCTCCTTTCAGCTTTTCATCTCATCTACTATTCCATTAACAATCTGTCCAGAAATTTTTCCAAAATTAATATATTAAATAATAAATTTAATCTTAGTTAAATGTTTCAGGTAAATTCCAAACAGCAACATACAACCGATAAGCAAAATGCAAAAAACTGCTTGGAATATCCTTCCCTCCACAAATACAACACAATAATTTATTAAAGACTCCTATTACAATGCAACATGGTTTAAAGAAAATCAGCAACTATATTGATAAAGTCTGTTTACTAAGTTTTTGTTTTCCACTTTGTCAGTAAAATTCTCTTCGCTAAAGAGAAAAATGTATCAAGAAAAAAGCCCAAAAGGGCTGAAAGATTAGTACATGGTAAATGTCTTGAAGATACATATTTTCTGAAGATGTGAAAGACCTGAACAGCTTGTGTAGGACAAAGCAGAGGAAGGCTAAGTAAAGAGTAAGAAGAGAAATGGAGAAATAGCCCTGGGGTCTAACAGCAGAACAGGAATGGGAGAAAGCTGAGATGACCATCAGACATGCTCTGAAGAACGTAAAGGTACTCTGCTGAGACATTCTGAAAGGAGCAGTACTTAAAGCATTCAGAGCTATGACATATTGTAGCAATTCAGTTGGTCTAGTGGAAAGCTGTGACGTTCTGTATTAGCAGTAGTTGTCTTATTTCTTCTGCATGATCACTGTGAAAACACCTAGAACACTGGAAGAGGTATGAATCCTTACACAAGTGACACATCTCCAGAAGAGAGACGACTGCATGTTCATAGCCAAATAAAAATGGTAGATACCGGGAAGCTGGCAGGGAAGAAGAGATTCTGGAACAGATGCCAAATTGAATCTAACAAACAGAGAAGGCATCACAAACAAAATATGCACTTAGCAATAAACAAGCATGAGAAAATGAAAATAATTCACAAACTAAATAGAAACCTAATATACAATATTATGACCCTGAAAATTAGTTTACATTAAATAAATTTTTCAGTTAATTTTCCTAAATTATGTTACATCATTAAATGAAATACACAACATGCAAAAATACAGGCATACTTGCTGTAGCCTCAGTTTTCTTCTTCTTTCATATTCTTCTTTCAGAAGCATGGTTTCTTCATTAGGACTAAGCCTCAGTTTCCCAACTTTTGCAACTTTCCTCTTCATCTTTGGAAACGCTGAATAATCAACTTCTATGAGAACAACATGAAACACAGAAATTATGCATAAATGACATAGGTAAACCAGCTACAAAAATCAATGCCATAATCTAACAAATCTGCCATGGGATCTAGGAGCATGAGCTACAACTGTTCATGTTCCAACTGTAATCAACAACATTGGCACTGTCTCCAGTCAGTCACAAAATGTACTGCTTTTTGAACTGTTATGCTATTGTAGCAAACTCTGCAACAGTATACATTCGCATTCTACACTGTGGACCAGAGAGGCACATCTGCAAAGTGAATAGCAAACACCATTCCACGCCTGGGAAGACAAAAAAACCTATAGAAAACCACACAGTAAAGCAGGCTGGTCACTTAAGTGATTTGTACTGAAATATTCTTGTAACAGTTATAAGATATAAAGTTTGTTAACATTTTGACTGCAGTTCAAGGTTTTCTGCCTTGAAGACTATGAAACTCCGACCACAATCTGCATGCCAAGAATTTCACCGGAATGCTAAAATTGCTCACTGACAATTTTTTATTCAAGTTTTCCTAAGCAGCCATTTGAAATGATGTTTCCCTTTAGATTTTAGTGTGGAACCAGGATCTGCTGGTTCTACAGACTGCTCCCTGTTTTCCTCACAATTATATTTTTCATCTGCACAGCAAAAAAAAGACTTTTTCAGCCTGATATGCAGCCCAGTCCAAAACTGCCCCCGCTAAATAATCTTTATTTGATCTTTAAGTATTTGTATCCCTGAAAATACTCTCCCAAAAGAAACCAAAGACTTTCAAAAGCCACTGTTTAGTTGTAAAAATCAAAAGCTTATTACTAGTGATCAATCCATGCAGCAGTAACAATTTAACCAACATGTTACACTTGGAAAGATTTATTTTCATTATCATAAATAAAAAAAATAACAAAACTCTAAAGAAATCAGGTGAGATGTAAAAACAAAATAATTATCTTTCAGATACTTTTGGTACAGGGTTACTAAGCCAATGAATTCCAAGTTCATTACAGGATAAGCAGGGACAGAATATCATGGTTCCTGCTAGCCTTCCCTTATTCAGCTAATGAGGTTATCAATTCACATAATCAAGGAGCAAATGACCACATTTCCCCCCACCCCCAAAGAAAGGAAAAATTTAGAGGATGAACAAAGTCTAGATGTAACACTTAAAGGATAAGAACAAAAGCAGATAACACAGCAGTAGTCAACAGTAGTAGTCAACACGTGCGCAGATTCAGTCACAGTACAAAACAGTCAGTAAATACACGACAGTTATAACTAAGCCAGCCTTCCCCGGGAACACTGTTCTGGTACAGAGGTTCCTGTAAGCAACGTTAACGCCTCTTACTACCCTGCCCAGGAGAGCTAGCGAAAAGCACTTCTCCGGAGCCGGGAAGGGAAGCAGCAAACTTCAAACTCAAAAGGTAAAGACGAGGGCAGCGCGCCGGCCGGGGGCTCAGACCTGAGGCGGGTGGCTCGGAGCGCGGCCGCCTCGGGAGCAGAGGATGGAGCAACGCAGGAGCACACGCGGGCCCCCAGGGAGAGCCCCACCGCCAGCGAGCTCTGCCTGGGAGGCCCCGGGCCCGCTCGGGCCGCTCCCGATCGGTCACCGGGAGCCCCCACCAGGGCCGCGGCCACTACAGCACGACCAGCCCGAGCTGAGGAGGCACAATGCGGAGGGAAGAGAAAGGAAGGTAGGCCCGGGAGGGGAAGGAAGGGGAGAAACCCCACGGCGGGGCTGCCCACACCTACCCGCCGCTTCTCCCACCGCCGACTGGGCCCTCCCGGCCGCCGTCGCCACCAACGGCTGCCGCCTCCTGCTGCGTCACCTCAACGCTCACCCCGAAAGGCCAATGGCTGCGGGCGCAGCGGGAAACAAAGAGCCACGGCGGGACTCGCCCTCTGCGCATGCGGAGTGCTCCCCTCGCTGCTTACCGCCACACCTCCCACCACACCAGGCTCACGGCAGCGCGTATGCACCACCCTTCCCCGCCTCCCAGTGCGCCTAAGCCCCGCCCCTACCTCCTGGTGACCAATGGGAACCGAGGAAAGTTGTGACTGGCCGGTGAGGCCGAACGCGGCGAATATAAAAATGGGCTCCGGGGGCAGGGATGGGGCTCAAGCCTCTCCCCTCCACTTCCCGTCAGGTCGTCTGTTCTCGGTCAGCCCCTTCCCAAGGACTGATTTCCATGGAGTTAGTGTTTTGCTCACTTACTCAGGCTATCTCAGTGTGTATTTGAAGGGGTTTACGACCATGATTTTCTCACAGTGCTACATCAGCAGGCCCCGGTCAGGGTTTCCAAGCGCTAAAGCTCATGGGGCAGGGGTATTGGCTAAACTAGAAATGGTGAGGAAGCAGAAGAAAACTCAGCACTGCTAGTTTTACCTCACTAGTTTTACCTCTATATAACTTTTGGATGCGCTGTATGAGTAGAAGGAGTAAATTTAGACTATGGCAGTACCCCTGGACTTGTAGTGCTGCTCTCCCTGTCTCCTAGGCTTGCATAAGGCTGGCCAAGTTGCTTCTACTGATCTTTCTTTTATAAACCTCTTTTTTAACTAATGTCTGCTCCTTGTAAGTCTGATGCAATACTTGTTTGGTTCTTTGCTTTCCTCCTTGTGTTTGTTTTCTTTCTAAAAGGGAACATTTATCACGTGTGAGACTTGCAGCAGTTGGGATTTGAAAGCGGAGTCATCTGATATCCTTGATTTATGAGGAACACAAAACTGAGCAAAAACTTGTTATTCATGTGGAGAGAAAAAATTCTGCTGCACATACGGATGAAGCGAGAGAGGCTGTGCTCGACTGTTTCTCTGCATTGAGTATGTTCCCAGGGCCTGAGCTGCTGCTGCAAAAATGGAAGAAAGGCTTGTGACTTATAACCGATGGGGCACAAAGGAGATAATTAGCTCTCTCGCGCTCAAACCTGAGTGCAAAATATAGCTACTCTCCATGGCAGTTCCTTCTAGAAAAATATAAAAACAATTTTGTACTGGGAGCTAACTGTCATAGTAACCCACTATATTTTGCCCTACAGGACTGAAACCAGGAGGGCCGAGATTACTTGGTAAAACTTAACAGTTCAGTGCATGCAGATGCATGGTCACACAGGAAATATACACTGAAAAAGTACAGGATTGCAAAACAAAAGACATGAGCATAGGAAGAAGAGGTAACATAGCAGTTGAATGTGCTTTCTTCCCTGCCTTCTGCATTTTACTGCTAACCTGGCTGCTTGTTCACAGACTTCTGTGCTATGGGATCAGTTAGGGAGATAATTTGCTTTCTGTCAAGTGCTCGCAACTTGCTGCAAACTGCTGACTGTAATAGCTGATACCAAGTTAATACCTGATTGTACATTAAAGACACCCAGATGTTTCACAGTATGCATATTGAATAAATTAAATGTGAGCAGTGCGCTTCCAAAAGCGTTTTCCAGTCTCCTTATTGGATTTTTTTGTCCTTCAGCATTTTCATTATGGCCGTGCTCTTCACAATAACATCTCTTCTAAATAGCTTTATCCAGCAGGTCAACAGGTAAAAGAAAAACTGAAGGCAGTCTATTAAGAGAGTAATTGAGATTATAGATTTTAGAATACTCTACTTATAAAATGTGAAAGAGGTCAAATATATGCTCCTCAATTATACTACTGGAAAAAAGCGATATTATGAAACCCACATGTGCTGGTTAAGAATTTCGTTTCAAGGGTGTTTTCTAGTCAGTGTATTACAGAATTATTTCTGCTACCACTTAATTTACAAACATATACTAAAAAACAGGGATTTAGCAAACAGTCATTTTAATATGGTAATATTTTCTAATTTTTACTACACTTGTTTGAATTACAGTACTACAGACCTGCATTAATTCTTTCCCATTGTGAAGTAGATGGTGTTCCTTATATAAAAGGTGAATAGTGATGCAGCAGTATCAGTGCATCTAGCCAGGCATATATAAAGCTGGAGACAATGTGCTTCAATTACTGGTCACATATCTCCTGGGGGAAAAGAATGATACTTGGAGGAGTTATCTACAAATTCCCAAGATAGCTGGGGGAAAATCTGAATTTCTTTTCAGGAATGGAATGCTTTCTGTACATAAAAAAATGTGAATCTATATGAAAACAGATTTAAAAGAAATTATTTTCATTTCATGTGTTTGAAGTTGAAGAGGGGTTGTATGACTGTGAAGTTCACTGCTGAGATGGCCTGCAGCGCATGGTCAGGAGCTCAAATCACAGTATAGGCCTTCTGCTGTCCCAGAAAATGGCTTTTGAGAGTGGGGACTGTCCGTACTTCTCTATCACAGAGGATGTTTATTCCATCAGCAGATGAACTGCAAGAGATGTTGGCACAGGAGCCTTGCCTCGGTGTGCTCTGTGAGCCTGTTTAGTCTGGATATAAGATTAGTGAGACTGGTGGAGTTGCCTTCCTGTGCCCCAAGAGAACAGATTCCCTGTCTTGTAGGCAGCTCCAGTAGACCAGCATATGCAACTTATACCTTTTACTGCCACACAGGAGCACTTGCTCCTTTCTTCATTAGAAATTCTTAACTGGCCACACGTCTCTCGCTCTCACAAGGGAAGGATGACCTTGGAGGCTTTTCTGCATCTTCAGCAGGGAAGCACTGGTTTTATAGGTTTTCTGAGATCACGTAATGGAAGAGTACAATAACCTGACAGCTCACTCTTGTGTGGGACTTGGCACCCTGCAAGAATTAAGTATTCTACTTGAAAACCTCTGAAGAAAGAGCTTTAAAGAAAGTGTCATATTCAGATACTAAACCCTACGCCCAGTATCCTCTAACACCTCATTAGACAGTAATGCAGTTTTCTGTTTCTTGTCTCCTTCTTGCTGATTACTGAAGTACCGGATAGAAATGAGAACTTCTCTCGGTTTGAATTGGCCTTTCTTTGCATTCGGTATTCCTCAATATCACATACCACATTATCATGTGGTCTTAAATGTTTCCCTATGGTTCATTTTGTTTTGATCTGTGATTACTTCTCCCATGCTGTTTTATCTCTTTCAGCTCCTGACACCGGATGTCTAATTATCATGACCCCCAGGAACTAACAGCATGTGGTTTTACAAAGGTTTGTAATCCTCCAGTTCATACAGTCTCAAAACTGCAAAGTGCTTTTGTTAAACAGTTTGCATTAAGTGTGTTTTTTACCTGTAAACTTTGCAAACACAGATGGAGTTTCCTAACAAGGAAAACGGGCTAACCTTTATTTTTAAGACTGACTATTCTACTATGGTCAGCCTGTGCAAGCACAGCCTATAATCGTCTCTGCCTGAGACTGATTTGGAGATAAATTTTCTTGACAGATGTGGAAGGGTAGCTTTCGTTATTATACTCTGCGTCATGTAACAGAAGGCTGCAAAGCTACGCTGTCCAGTACCAAAGCAATTGTATCCAGAGCTGTACCTGTATAAATTCTCAATATGCAGATTCTATTCATAAAAAAGATGTTACAGTTAAAAAAAAAAAAGCAAAATATGAGGCATAAAAAGCTAAGTAGCTGGTAAAAGAATAATTACATGTAATTAAATTAAATACAATGTACATCCTAAAATTACTGTCACGGAAAGACAAAGGAATGGGTGTAAATTCAGATCTGGTTTTAGATATAAACGGTGGTGTCTCACAGGAAAACAAAAAGCATGCTTTCTTATGACATGGGTCCAGAAGCTTTGATTAGGGAACCAACAGCAACCTTAAGCAATGCCCATTCTCTGTCATGAATGCCCCTGGGACTTCACCCAGTGTCCTTAGCCCAGCTTAATGGTTTGTGTCTCTGGAAAACAACCAGCCTTGGGATGGTAAGAGCAGCACGAAGTTCCTAGAACCTTTTTATTCATGCATGAACCACGGTGCTGCGTAAGGTCATTTCAAAATGGGCTCTCAAACTCTCAAACAAATGAACTCTCCCAAAGCTTGAACCCAACAGAACTGAGCTCGATTCGGGTTTTTACAGACATAAAGGAGCCTTGTGTAGCTATGCTGCTGCATGTCCTCCAAACCGGTCTGCCTGATTACTCAGTGATGCCAGTGTATGCACAATTCTAAACACAAACTTGGTGTGTGCACATTCATTTACTAAAACACTTGTAATCTGTGTTCAGCCTTCTAAAATATACTGGAACCATACATAGAATTTTCTCCAATTGTTACCATATGCACAGTAACTGTGTGCACAAATAGGCCAATTATGCTCAGTCCAGTGAGTTTACAGCTGGTCTTTGCCAGCTTTTCTCAACTACTGTGCCATATCTTGTTTAGCGAACCTTCTTTTGTTTCTTCTTGTAATATCTTCTTTTATTCAATTTCAGAAACTATACTGAACATTACTTGCTTTATTGCAGGTAGTTTCAATCAGAAAATAGAACAGTGCTGGGTTTTCTGGCATTTCCTTTAAATAACGGATTCTACTCCAGCAAGATCTTTTAAATGTCTTAAAAGTTTACCTTCTAGAAAAAGACCTCTTTATGTGATTAAAAATGCTTTTTTAGCTTAGTGCTACATTAGTAGTAAGCATCATACTTTTAGCATGTAGTACAGATGAAACTGGGAGAAAACTCTTTTTTTTCTTATTTTAAAATGATTACTTTTTCTCCAACCTAAATTGGCTTGTTTTGTACTGTTTGCCTCCTCCTTTTGATTGCTTATGTTTATTACATTGTATACAGGAGCTGCTGGAGTTTTCACAAGCTTCAGTTTCCCTTGGACGTGCATCCAAATGCTGTGCTGTAAGCAATAAAATTAATGAAAGAATATCTTGAAGAATAGCTTAAGGCTTTAAGTCTACAAATAGCCAAAGAAGAGGTTAAAGGTTCTGGATGAGATCATAAAGAACAAGTCAATGGTCAGGTTCTGCCAACTTAATGACTGATTCAATCAGAATCCCTTTTGATGTCTTAATAGTCATTTATACATAAAGCAAGTAAAAATATGTGCTGGATACTCTCTTTCCTTACTGCTGGCTTCTGCCACCTCTGACAAATTCTACAGTGGGTGACATACAGGATTAGACATAGAATGCAGGTCTCTTCTCGGGAAAGTACATGTCATTATCCTTGGATATCTGTTATAATATCTTAATATTGTTTATGAAATACCAGCAAAATGTTCACAGTGTAAAAGAGTGGATCCTGGTTTGATCGAGACCTTCACAGTCTAAATCAAACAGACTGTATGATCAGACAGACCTGTGATATACCAGATTACACTTCTACCATGAATTAGCTTTGATGTTTTCTTTAGTAGAAAGAAACTGATTATATAGATGGAGTCATTAAAAGGCTTTATGAAGGAAGTATGTTTCAAAGAGAACCTTACAAAAGGAACGGATTGTGAAGAAAAATTTACAAGGAGTGATAATGAATTCACACCAAGAGGAGGAACTTGGAAACAAGCTGCAGAGTGAACAAACTTGGGTTTAGAAGAAAGCAGTGAACAAGGAGCAGTGATACACTGGTTCTTATTGTTCCCATTCTACTCTTTTTAACAGAAACCAATTTCTCTACAGACACGGAGACATTTTCTGTCATAATTTTGCTAAGTATTATAGAAACCAACAAGGGATGAAAGAACAAATGTCTTTAGTGATTAGAGTCAAGTCTGAGAGAAGAAAATGTGGAAGGGAAACTGATTAATGACTTACATGCTAGTTTGGTAAACTGGAGTTTAAGCTTCAGTTTTCTACGAGACCATAGATTTTTGTGTGTGTGATCTTGGCTTAGTCTCTTGGGGATTGATCTGATAAACGGAACTAAGTCCCAGAATTCTGATCCTGAAAAGCCAAGCTAAGCTACTGAAGTCTAGAAGTGAGCATTTTTTAATTGTAAAGATCCCTGGGCTTCTAGATTTGCTGACCTTTACATGCTCAAGCTGTTCTAATGGTGACAGGAGTGAACAGCTCAGAATCTAAATCTGAACAAGATTCAGGAATTATATTTTTTTTTATATAGGTCAACATCTAGTGTACTCAAAGTACATGCAACACAACAACTGCACAAGTCTCTGCACAAAATACACTGCTATTTTCTTTTGTGATTGGAGAGAAGAGGCAGTTGGAGACCAGGCCTACTGTTTTCCATGTTGTTGACTGAACAGCCTGATTAGAGTCATCTGCTCACTCCATGGCAAAACTAATAGTGAATTATGTTTTGCACAGTGTCATGGCTTCACAGGAAGAGGTAGATGATCCCATCTTCCTAGAAAGAGGTGGTTAGAACACCTCTGTGGGAGCTGACTCTGACTTGTACAAAAAAACACTTAATCTTTCCCACTTCCTCCACAAGTGCTGTGACTGTCAAACTGCTGTTAAGTTGATGCAGTTCTTACTGCCTGCTCCTGTTGGGGAAAAAAAAAAGAGCTTTGCCCAGCTTTTTTTTGAAAATGTGGGTTCCTATATTTAGTAGAGGTTTGAGGCTAAATATATATTTTCTGAAAAGCATATGCCTACAGGTCTGAGAGGTGGAATTCAAGATATATTCTTTTTCTCAGTATTTCCTATAAGCTTGTGCTAGATAGCTGCACCTTTGACTTTAACTGGTGCCCTAATGGTGTGCTCACATCCTTGGATCATACCTCGAGGTTCCACTAATGCCCAGGTGATATACCCACCAGTATGAGGTAGATGCCTAAAATTGGAGGAGTCTATTGAATCTGGCCCTTTTTTTTCAGATATTAAAGTAATACTGAGGTCAGTAAAGGGGACAGCAGCAGTAGCGCAGAAAGACATGGACAGCAGTATCATTTGTCCCAGTAACGTCCTTGGTAAAGCAAAAACATTTTTTCCCACTGGCCCAATAAAATTGCCTCAATCTGCTTCCTTGGGTGATCAGTGCTCATCTGGAATTTTATCACTGTCCTTTTTAGAGGATAATTTAATTGTTTTACATTTATAGAGGCAAGGTAATAACCTTAGATTTACATAGAGCTAATTTCTTTCTTTGCGAGTGGGTTCTGCAGGATGTGAGCAATTAAGCTTCTGTGGGAGGATACAGGAAACATGATTAATGGATCAAAGAGACAGCATCTAAGGGAAATGGGTATAATACCAAGGGAGATAATGCTCCATTTCATAATAGTTATGCAAATATGCCAAATGTTGGAGAATTCAATTAATATTTGACAAATGGATTTTCTGTGATGCAGAGTAAACACATACTGGGGAAAAAATAAAGCTCTATTGCACATTATCTGTTAGCTTCCTCTCACGCAGGCTGGGTTGGCTGGTCAGGCATCTCATTTCACTGCAGGTGGCAAAGAACAGCTAGGCAGGAATCAGTGCCAGACAGTGATATTGTTTGGATTAAAAAGATTGACCAAGGTTAAATTCTATGCACACAAGGCTGATCAGCACTTGTCAGTGTGCTTAGGTCTATTGCTCAGTCTTCTGCTAAAAGTTTTATTTTATTCCATGTAAATGAAAAGTGGTTTAAGAATGAAGGAGACAGAATTAGACAACATTTATGTTCTTGATTTTCTTTTTCACTTCTCTTTTCTCTTCTGAAAAGCAACATTAGTAGAAAAAACAATAAACAACTAAGAACAGAATGCCTGAGCTAGTGGAAGACACTAGGCTGGGACTCAAAAAAACTGAGCCTCAGTTACCCAAATATAAACTGAGGTTAATACTAATGATATAGAAAGGCAATGACTCATTCAGCCCAGGTTAGGCTTGTCCTTCAACCATTACATTCCTCTAAACAGAATGAACCATGCTTGGTTAGGTCACTACGGTGAGGGGAAGGCTCTGTGCTGTGCATGCTGCGCAGGCAGAAGCTCCAAAGTCCAGGAAAAGAGAAGTGCTCAGACATGTGTTACCCTCAGAATTTCATACTGGCCAGCCACCAAGTCCTTGTGTAGCAATCTGGGCTACCCTGGGAAGTATCTAATTCTTTCCTTTGAGAATATGGACCTTACACGCATAATTTCAGTTCTTTGATTCACCCTGCTGAGACCAGACTTTGTGATGCCTGCAAGAAGTGCATAAATAGGCACTCTGGATCTCATTCTCGCATCATTTAAGTGTGCATTTTCCCTTTGCTTTTGACTGTAGGAGTGGATATGAGCCCTATTTTCTACTTGCAAGGCATGTGTTCATTCATTTTAATTGACTATGGTCAAGTTACAAGACCTTAAGAAAATCCTCATCTCTTCTATTAAGTCATCTATTTAAATCAGAGACAATAAATTTTAATAAACATTGATATTTTCCTGAGCTTATGATTTCTTTTAACAAGCAATTTTGCTGTGATCTTTGAGTTATTGCCTCTAATAGATGACTTCCCTGTTGTCAGGGCTGATTCTATCTCAAAATGTATTAATCTAACCCACATGTACACTTTAGGTAAATGTATCTTGGCAGACATCCACCACTGGAATCAGTGCTGAACACCACAGAGTACTTTTATAATTGGACATAAAATTCATAGTTTTATCATATGATTCTTTGCTATACAGTGTGTCCAATTAGATTTAATGAGCTCATTTTCAGGAGAAGTTGGCCAGACCAGTGTTACTGCTAATTTATAGAGGCTACAGAAAAAGTTACTTGATTAATTTCTTTCCTAAATTAAACCTTTCTAGGAAACACTGTTGCTTCTTTTGCTTTTAGCACGTGAATATACAAAAGCCTAATTTTGGAAATAAAATGCTTTCCCAGTGTGATTTCCAATGATTGTTGTAATACCTTTGTTTTTGTTTGCAAATGTTTTGGCAACAAAGATAAGTCTAGCATATTCTTATATCATGTTAATAAACCAAGCTAAGTAGCACAATGACTGAGGAACCAGTAGCAATGTAGCTATGATAGTCCGAATTGAACAAGCCAGCTTGAAATCCTGTGTAAATACTTGGCAGCTGGCACCCAAGCTACTCTAGCTACACTGCCAGCTCAAGAGTTCAGTGTAAAAACACTCTTGGTTAATACAGAACATGTTTAACAATGTTTTTCTCTGGAAAAATTATCTCACTGGACACAACCATGTAGTCTAGGACAGAAGGAAGAAGCTTTAACCATTACTGTCTGAATTTACTAGACCTTGTGAGCTACACAAACCTGAGCTGGTCCATGCTGGAAAGCTGTGTACTACAGACCTAATTCAAGAGATCAAAGTTGAACCAACCCCTGGAAAGATTAAAGCATGGAAAACAACCCAGAGGAAGGACTTCATTTGGCCCCCTCATCACTGCAGCACTAGCAGAGGAGATAACAAAGCAGACTGGTAAGTTATTAGTTGAAGATGCAATGCAAAATGTCAGTGTTAACACACGGTTGACAAGAGTTGTATTTGGGAAAAAAAAAAAGGAGACCCAAACACTTGAGACAGTCATTCACAAGGAAGGGTTCTCTAACAAGCTGATGCTATTTTATGTGGTACCCTTCTGTCTTCTACCTGTCATCTAATGTCAGTGGATAGATGATGGGAGCTGGGAGGCCAAGGTTCTCTTTCCAATTGCAAGAGCAGGGATGGGAGCAGCTCTGTGCGATGGCTGCTGCTGGAAATGGCAGTCCCACTCCCACCTTTCTCTTCCCTGCACTCAGCTGCATGGCTTCCTCCCACCTCGTTCACCAGCTGATTTGTTCAGGCAAGGCACTTGGCCTAGTGGGATCGCTTTCCACAGCTGCAAAATGGGAATACATCCATTTTTGAAAAATCCGTTAAGAACTACCAGCATGAACCTCAGAACAGGAGTGGAAATTATTGTTATTGCAGTTTTACTTGCCTCTACTTGCTTTGTGACAGTGTCCCAGGCCATGATCGCTTCAAAAATTGCTAGTTCTGAGTTACTAAGAATTAGACAGTTATGTTCTTGTTTGCATTGGATAGACATATACTAAGGCTTTCATGCCTGGTATCCTTGCTACTTCTTACAAAGACATTTCTCATTTATATACAGAAACAATGAGACAGAAGAATGTTAAAAGGATTGCCTGAAAGCTGCAGATCACTTCTGGCAATATCACTTATCTGTCCACCATTTTGTTTGTGTATATTTTATTCTCTCTCAGTGTATATATAACAACAAATTACTTGGCAGAATCAAAGCTGCTTATTTTAAACTTACAATGCTCACTTTTGACCTGTCCACAAACAAGCAGCATAGTGGAGGACATATGCACATTTTACACTGAGTAATCTTTTGCTGTTAATTTATTTACATGCATCTGGTTCCCTTCCTAATAGAACAGACCAGTCTTCCCTCCCTAATGAAAGTAGTAAAGGGAAAATTGCTTGAGGTGCTATAATGAAAGCCAATATATTATGATGTGTCTTTAGAAGAGTGGGTTAAGCATGAGTACCTTTGTGTGTTAACTGTTTCTTTCACCCATACAGTACAAATTTTGCACTAACAATAACAATGTATTAACATTTTACACAGTGAAGAGTCAACATTAACTGAGTATCTTTGCCATATCCCCTGCGAGAGGAGAATGTCATTACCCTCTTTTACAGATGAGGAAACAATATCAGATTAGCATTGTAACTCCATTGACTTCTGTGGAGTTATTCCAGCTTCACACCAGTAGAAATAATACTAACATTAGTCCCCAAAAGAATACGCCATTTGCTCAGGGTTATCTAGTCACAAAGCTGCACACTCAGGATTAGAAACTGAAGACATCCACGTTTCCTTTGCTGTTATAGTAAGACTTTCTACTGAAATATCATCTATAAACCTTTAGCTAGTATAATTAAAAAAAAAACCCTCACCACTATAGAACCTTACATTGTTCTCCCACTTGTGTCTAGAAATAATTGCAGTGTCTAGAAAGGTCTGCATCCTATGGAAATTAATGAACAAGAACAAATTATTTTTTATGAACTTCTACTTGCCCAGAAATGTGAATGTTTTTCTGGGTAAATTTAATAGCAGAAAAGAATAATGGGCTTCCAAAGATTGCCAATGAGCAAAGAATGTAAGTTTAAAGCCTTTTTATATGCAAATACTTCATTATGTTTGGGAGTTTTCTTCTTTTTTTTTCACATTTTTTTGAAAGCAAAAGCACAATGGGACACCAGTTATTTCAATTTACATATGAATACCCAGAATTCACTTTCCACTTACAGTTATTCCAGAGTCCTAGTCGTACCTGTCAGCATTTGAGGTCTGGAGCAAAGTGGGAGTCTGCTGACTTCTCTAGACAGAGTGCTCTGCAGAAATTGGGGGTCTACACTATTTCTGCAAAAAGAAAACCTTTTTGCAAGATATGTGTTCATTCCCAAGTAAGTGGTGGCAACAGCATTATTTCTGAAGCAGTATGACTTGCAAACACTTACAAATACAACTAGCATGTCTCCTAGTTAAATTATTTCTAATGTATCCATTCTAAAAATGCTTAGCTGTCAGTTATAATATACTCACTGCAAGTCTGGGAACTAGAGCTGAAATTCAGCCTTACACAGAGGATCTGTACCAAGCTTCATGCGTAAGCCCCACTCAAAACAAGGTTAAAGTCCCACTCATTAATCTCCTTGCTCTGAGCGGCCCTTATGCACTAGCCAGTGTCCCTTTACCATGGCTAAGCATTCAAATTCCTTCTTGAAATCAGGTTAGAAGGTAACTGTAGCTAGATCTTGAGTATTCCAGATGAAATAATATCAGATCTGCAGACTGAAAAACTGCTTTCTGGGTCAGTGTCCTGGCTTCGGCTGGGATAGAGTTAATTTTCTTCTTACTGGCTGGTACAGTGTGTTTTGGATTTAGTGTGAGAATAATGCTGATAACAAACTGATGTTTTAGCTGTTGCTAAGTAGCGCTTATCCTAAGTTAAGGTTTTTTCAGTTTCCCATGCTCTGCCAGCAAGCAGGTGTACAAGAAGCTGGGAGGAAGCATGGCCAGGACAGCTGACCCGAACTGGCCAAAGGGATATTCCATACCATAGAACATCATGCTCAGTATATAAACTTGAGGGAGTTGGCCAGGAGGGGCTGATCGCTGCTCAAGCATTGGTCAGCAGGTGGTGAGCAACTGCATTGTGCATCACATCACTTGTCTTTTCTTGTTTGGTTTTTTTTTTGTTTGGTTTGTTTTTTTGTTATATTCCTTTTTATTACTATTACTATTACTATAATATTTTAATATTATTAATATTGTTAGTATTTTATTTTAGTTTAGTTATTAAATCATTCTTATTTCAACCCATAAGCTTTATTTTCCGATTCTCTCCCCCATCCCACTGGGTGGGAGGGAAGTGAGCGAGCAGCTGAGTGGAGCCTAGTTGCTGGCTGGGGTTAAACAACAACAGCCAGAAACAAACAGGAAGACCAAATTTCATGAACCAGTTCAGTGATATCACTGACACTACACAGATGCAAATTCATATGGAATCTGTCTGCTGAAATTAAAACTAATATTCCAATGGGGTTTGATATTCTTCTGAAAATTTAAAACATTTAAGTATTTAAAGTCTGAAAATCTAAATAGGAAATAAAACATTTCTTTCTTCCAAAATTATTTTTCACATGAAACTCCTTCCAAAGGTAAGTGTATAAGAAAACCAATTACATAAAATTCTTCGCAAGACTAACTGTGAGCCAGAAAATTAAATCCATTCAGATTTTAGCAGAACTCTAGAGATTGTAGTCCTTTTCCAAAAATTTGCAGAGATAAGAATCGGAGATTGAGAAAACCCTACGAATCTCAAAAACCAAAGGCAGCATTTTAAAAAGTATGGATTCATTATTTATAGTTGTGTGTAAGTAACCATCACTGTTAAGTTGCCAAAAAATTCATTAGTAATTAATATCCAAAACCTCAATTTGCAAAGGGAATTTGGAAAATACTTATCATGGTTTCATTATTTCCATTATCCACGAGTGCTGCTTTTCTTTCTCTGTCAGAGATGCCTCTTTCCTAATACAGTTTATCATCAGGTGGGATTTTTATCTGTCTCACATGGCAGCACTTGAATGCATGAGAGATGCTGGCAAGTCTAACAGATTTTGTGTGGAAAACTTTTCCTTTGTAAACAGTAATAAAAACCTTCCTGTACAATAAATTAGAAGGGCTATGGATTTCCTGGTTCTTGAACTGTATTACCAAATATCCATGAAGGTGTATTCTATTTTATTGGCTGATGTTTGCTTATTTAAGTTAAGGCATATTCACCTTTATTTTTAATTAATTGCACTAGTAAAATACAATGGGGGTTAAATGCTAAAAGCAGAGATACATTCTCTCTAGGGAAAAATCTATGATTTACATATGGATTGGTAGTCTTATGTGGGGGGGATGTGTCCCCATCCCACTCTGTCCCTTCTCTGCCTTCTCCCCCACATTGGTCACAGAACCAAAGGGTGAGAGACTATTCTTTTTCAGGGTCAGTGTATCACCAGATCTGCAGCGTGAATAACTTACCCCCGGGTTACATTCACCCACATTTAAAGCACTCAGCCTCCTGTTAAGCTTGCTTCCTAGCAGAGCCTTGTCATAATACAAAATGGCAGGTCATCCTGGAATATGACAGGATCAGGCCCATGCTTAACCAAGATTATAGGCTTTTTATTCCTTCAGAATTGCACTCTCTTAGTTGTCCTTGCAGCTTTCAAAAGCACCAACCAGGAACAGAGGAAAATGCATGCTGCCAAGCTGAGCTTAGTCACAGGATTTACCTTACGTGTTCCTTACAAAACAAAATGTGCTGTAAGACAGTAGTTTGCACAAGTACTGCAGTAGTGGCCAAATGAATGTGCACAGCTTTATCACTGCAAACATGGTCCCAATCTCCTATACCTCACCGTTTATGCTAAATTTATTTTGACAACAAAAGATGGCTAGAAGCTTGAAACACTTCTAGGATAAAGTAATGCTCCCAGTTCAGAAATAAGAATTTTCACATCCCCTCTCTTCAGAGAGTCTTGTGGCTGCTGTGCTCTTCCACAGACCTTTTTTTTTTGGACTTGGACAGACCAAACAAGGACTGCTCCAACTTTTTCTGTAGTCAGTGGGAACAACTCCAGTTGACTTCAGTCAGATTGGTTCAGGCCCTTAATCTCCCTGAACGTATTTCCATTCGAACAAGCAGCAGACATTGATATTACCAGAGAAAAGGAGGGTGACATGAATCTATTTCCAAACAAGAGAGATTTATGGGCCAGTTTGAATTACAGCACATTTATTTTCTTTAAAGTTAATGAGTGGCATGATCCAATAATAATAGTATCGTATGCTTTTCATAAAGCTCTTAAGGTATTTCATAATCAATTAACAGCTCAAGCACATCATCATTACAGAACATTTTGCAATAATACATTAGGAATTAATGTAGAGTGAGCTTTCCATCATCACTAAACAAACCGCTACACAGCTAGGATCCACGCCAAGCAGACAGGCTTTGAATTTTATAATGAAGATTATACATTCCCTGCAAGCATATTGCCAGGACTTTCCATTCACCTCCTCCCCACCACCTGCAAATTTTTTTATGTTTAGCCATTTCTCTGTACTCTGGTGAGATTAATAAAATCCAGTGTTTCTGTGCTGCATTACGTCTCATTCAGATATTTAGGATGAGATGGATCACAGAAAATGCAATGGAGTAGTTATACTCCTGGATTGAAAATCAGTCCCTAGAGTGACTTCATGTATTTCTGAAGTCTTTCGTAACAGCTCTGTGAATAAGACTCCCAAACAAACTTTTGCTGCCTCCTCTTAAATCTTGCTACTCCTCCTATTTTTTCCAGTTAGTAATTCTGGACATATCCCTACCTCCTCAGATCAAACACAGCAAAGAGAGAGAGAGAGAGAGCACCTATGTAGGTTTTTACAAGCTGTTGTCAGACCTAGCAATTAAGTGCCTGGCTCTCACAGGTATTTTAGCGCAGCAGTAATGCAATCAGGCTCCTCATGTTCCAGAGATAATGCCTGGATCAAGCTTGCACTTAAACAGCTCCCTCGCCTGGCAATAGCAGGCTATTCCCTCTCCACCTAAGGTGTTTGCAGCTTTCCGCACTCATCTGCCCAGCAACAGTTTGTCCCTTCCCATCTGCAGCAACAGTCTAATGCAAGCATCTTGACCTAAGATCAGCAGCAGGAATTTAAAGTATGATTTACAAGGGAAAAAAGCTGCTTCTTCAAAGATTAAAACTCCTTTAGATGTCTGACATTGGGCCCCCACACTGACAGCATCACACAGGATGTAACTTTTAAGCCATTTAAGCGAGACATGTTTTTGTTTTACAAAGACAGCACACAGTCTATTATTAATCTTTTGCATGAGAGACATGGCAGTTTCCCCACTGTTATGCCAGACAATATGGTTTGATTGCTTCTGCCTCCTGTCAAGTCTCCAACTGGAAATGTGTAATATGAAATGGAGTGCAGCAAAACAGATAAGGATGTGCTGAGGTCGTTAAAACAATACCGGGGTAATTAAGGATCGGTATCTATACTAGAAACAAAATAAGCCCACTGTTTGGATGGTTTGATTAACACTGCAGGACTGTAAGGCTACTGATGACACATACTCTCTATAAAGTGGAAGGAGAAAAATCATCTTAAAATAGGAAAGTTTGACACTAAATGGTGCACACTGGGAATATTTAATTTATGTAAAGGTTCTCAGGAAAGATTCTCCTTCAAGCAGAAACAGAAATAGAAAATGGTTCTTGCAGCAGCTATAGCAGCAAGTTACATAGTGAGAGGCCACTCTGATCTTTTTGCTAACATGTACTGCATTGTTATTATGGGCTTAGACCTGTGGCAAATGTAGCAATAATGAAGGAGACTGAATGCCAGTGGCAGAAAAAACTAGCAGCAACTGACTACATAAAACATGAGGAATTTCTCCTGCACACGCCACATTTTTTTAAATAAACCAAGAGCTCCTTCCTTCCCTGCACCAAAAAATGAAGTACTGCCTAGAAGAGCAGTGCTGAACCATTAATTGCTCTTACTAATGCTATATCATGCTACTTCAAAAAACAACCTGCTTTGCTCCAGAAGGCACCAGAATCCAAGCAATGGAGCGAAGCTTACTGCTAGGCATCTGATCCGTAACTCCTGTTCTTTTGTATCTCTTTCAGAGATTACGTTTGCCCTCGGTAGCCTGTAACCTTACAAGGATTGGTCCCCTCCTGTGTCCAGCTGCACTTCTTTGACTATCAAAGAGAGTCATTAATTCCCGAGTCTTTAATTCTATATTTACAAAGTAATGATCCCTCTTCTTCGGAGAAGAAATACAGTTTGCGCACAACTGTTAAGTTACACCCAGAGCTGTACAGTGTATGCACTGTATGTGGGAAAAGGGGAAAGGGTGGAAGCACAGATTCCCATTGGCTTCAAATGGGATATATGACCAGTACAGGAAACAAAATCTCCTTCAAAAAGATCCAGGAAAAATGAATGAAAAAATTCCCTCCAAAAGATCCATTGCCTCTCTTTCCTCTCCCTCCTGCTAATCATGCCTTGTCTTGTAGGCAGTCATCATCTCTCTTTTCAGTAAGGAAGATATTCATGCAGTGTAGCCTCGCTCAAATGGAGAATATTCTTACTTTATTTCCCAAAGTGAATGTATCAATTGAACCAACTTGTCGACTGGAAATGGCTGTGTGTGAGCCAACCCCAGCTTTCTGCGTTGTCAACTGAATGATGCGCATTGCTGACAAGCTCGACAAAACAGGCCATTTCACACTTGTGAGCTGCAGAGTGATTGAGCTGATGTAGATTTCCAGCAGTATGCTTTCCTAAAGAGCTACTGCTTCACATTCCCCTTGTGACACAGCAAGCGCTAGGTACGCTCTACCCTCATTCCTTCTGCGTGAAGAAAAAATACTGCAGCAATTATTTCTAAATAACAATTAACACCAGAGGAAGGCATATTAATACCAGCAGCAGTCTTGTGACCAGTGTACTACTAGGAGGCTGCTTAGATTAGGTTCAAGCCTAAGCTCTGCTGGGCCTGCTGGATGCTCCTGGTAAGTGTTTTACCTAACAGCTCGCTGATAATGATCTGAGTTTGAATGCAGCCCAGGACACAAATGCCCCAGTTTCTTCTTTCCCCTTAAAGGTTTGAGCTTGTTTTCCCATGAAAGTGCCATAACATCCAAGTTATAGAACACTCTGGATGTATCTCTCAGCCACCTTTGCTGAAGCTGTTGCACTCTGCGTAGAATAATTAATATTCACAGGGACCTGAGAAAGTATGGCTTGTAACTTAGCGATTAAGGTAGGCATCCGGAGAGGGCATGGGGTTTCTTGTCTGTTCTCCAGGGAGTATAAGCATTTTAATTTACTAAGTTTATGATTGAAAATTGAAGATGAATGCTAGGCAGGTAATGCACAATGACACAGACTTAAAATTTTTTCATAACACTACTCAGAGATGAACTGCTGTGGTAAAGGAGCATCTTTATCACTCGCTTCTCCAATGTGGATCACAACTGGATTCTGGTGCCTTCTGAAGTTACTTCAAACTGTGATCAGTGCAACACTCCAGGATAATCCACATTTTTGTAGGATCAAATGCAACGACACAGGTGTAGTGCAGTGGAGTAACTTCCTCTAACTACAACTAAAGGAGAAGAACCAGGCAGCTATGTGCTCCTTGGATGCACAGAGGGTTGTTCAACCATTTATATCAGCTCCTGTTAAATTGCTGGGCAACCAAGTCAGGATATGGCAAGCTTCAGTAGGTCTCTAAGATGAAGTGAAACCTATATCCGGTTGTTGGGGGGAGGGTTAAAGATCTTGACACATAACACTTAGCAAAAATGATTGATTCAATCTTCAGAAATTAGCAGAAGATTCCCATTGATTTCAGAGGGTCACAGAAATTACTCACTCCAAACCAGCAGTCTTCACCTTTAAGAATTGGTGATAAACTAGACCAGTCACACTTTTTAATCTAAATAATTTTCTTTGGAAAATGCTATTTCTATAGAAGTGGGGGGCTTATGTGAAACTATCAATTTCAAAGCAATTTCTATTAGGAAATAGTGAAAATATTCCTCTTTCAGTATTCTCCAAATGAGAAATGTTTCACTTCAACACTGTGCACCATTTAGTGATGAAGCTTGTATAAAAGAAATTTAAATTGATACAAAATATTTGGAACAGATTAAGCTAAAACACAGTAACTCATCTAAAATTAATTTATTTTTATTTAACAATTTAACAGAGACAATTCTCATCCCACTCATCTCCCTGCCCCTCAAAAAAAGAAGCAGCATCTTTTCTCCCACTTGGAGTAAGGAAAACTTCTGTCCCATTGGGAAGAAGAAGAGCTTATTTCGAGATTTTCACAGACTGAAAAAAATATTTCCCAACCAACTCTACCAAATAGACTACTGTGTCTCAGAGCTGTAAATACCGTTTGCAGATCTTGCATCTGGTTTTTGTTTACAGTGATGGTAAGATATCTGTATAGGTAAGTCAGGTTTTCCATGACAACAGTGTGTAGTTCTACAATTCTAGCTAGTGGTAGTTCTTGAAAACACAAGAATAAGAGAATACAGAAAGAGAACTTTACAGAAAAAAACAGCAAGAATCTAAAGAGGCAGAATTAGGTAATGCATAGAGTAGCTGAGGTTGTTCAAGTAGGTAATTGTATTAGTATTGACTCAGTGTAACCATCTCTCTTTCATAAACGAATGCTTTGCATGACTGGTTTTCTGTGAGTATAACTGCACTGTATTTTTTTTCTTGTTATTGAATTTTATAGAAAAATAACCAACTACATAGATGGAGGTGAAAAGAACTAATCCTAATATTTTATATGAGAGGAAGTATGAAATATATGTAGCAGTGAATCCAAATGTAACTAGAGATTATTCCAACTGCTAGGGTGCATAATCATGCTTATCTCCACTGGAAAAAGATCTGAAACCAGAACTCCAAATCTGAAGTCATCAGGAATACTATTTCAAATACCCCCACCCCTGAGTGTGAGCTTCCATGTGGGTCCAGTTTCAAAACAGAATTTCATGCCCACTTCACCTTTGTGAGATTGCCCCTGTAGTCCCTACTTAAGCTGAGCAGCACCTACTCACGCAAGTTATTAGACTGAAGGAGAAGGGGGTAAGAGTATCTCCCCCCTTCACTTCTCCAACACTGCAAAAAAAGTGCAATATATATCTTTGCATTATAAATATAAAAACTTGGGGGGAAAAAAAGAAAGGTTATGAACTTGGCCTCAGATCCACAGGACTGAACTGATAAGAACATCCACAGATATAATATTAGATATTATATCCACAGATACAATGTAGAGAAAGACTTTGGAATTGAGCCCAGAAAGAACTGCTGATACAAGACAGTTCTCCTAGAATCTCAAAATCCGGTATCAATAAATAAAAAAGTTTTTAGGCTGGAATTAAACTTGCATAGTTTTATGAGGGACAGGTCTTTACTGCCTAGTTCAATTTGCATGACAATATAACCCTCAGGCTCTGCCCAAGTTTTTCAGAAATGTGGTAGTTGGGAAGGTCTTTTCAGTAGCAGGTAAACAGCAATCAAATATTCTCTTTTCATCATCTTATATATGAAAATGTCTTATAGTGACATCATTAGTGATAGTACTGGAACCAGACGATCTATAGCCAGAATCTACTCCACTCCCCCACCCAACTGTAAGCATAATCCCCCAACTCCTCCCTTCTCACATAAACACGTATGTCCAGCTTATGGTCCAAGCCTGACTGATTTCTCTTCCTAGGCCCAAAGCTGGCTTGTGAACAGGACAACCCTGCCAGCCAGTCTGAAATCTTCACCCTCTCTAGCCACCAGTCCACGCAATCCAGCATCTCACTTTTGGTGGTTTTGGTGGGAAAAAAGATAAATAAAAGTACATCTGTCCAGCTCTGCCCAGGCAAGTGAGGGGGCAAGGAAGAGAAAACTTTCTAATCACTTCAGGAAATCATCTGAAGTCCTGAGAGAAGAGATTTAATTGCAGATATTCGCCTAATACAGAACTGCAAGCACTATGAGTAAAGCAAGGAGTACAGACACACTTCTGCTCACTATGCTGTGACCCACAAAGAAAGGAAACGCCTCACAGATTCATAGTTCCTGAGACCAAAAGGAACTGTAATGTCTCCAGCCCATAACCTCAGCACACAGGCTGTAAATTTCTTCAAGGTAATTAATGCATATTTTGTAAAAAAGATATTAACTCCGACTTTTAAAAAAACTAAAAATTATCTACCTCTTCCTTGTTAAGGCACCCTACTGTTTATTTAGTCTCACAGATTGCATTTTATTTCAAGGTTGAATCTATCGCACTCTGACTTAAAGCTCTTGGATTTTGCAATGTCATCAAATGTGAAGGCCCATCACAAAGAATTATAGTGACATCTATGTCAAAAAAGCACAGGACTCATCTCTGCTAAACATGCTAAGCACAAAGCTGGATAATACTGCTATGTGATTTTTCTAATGTTATCTGGGGATACCTACACTCCCTTTAATTATATTATTTTACTTCCCCAGTCACTGTAAGGTGATCATCAGGGAAGCAGGAAGAAGCAGAAGGCTCTGTTATGTGCCAGAAAGAATAAAGGACATGCTGTAAACAGTATCTATGTGCCAAATGCTACTGGATCTTTCAACAGATCATTGAGCAGTCAACAGCTCTGGTCTGGAATTAGGCTGATTGTTTAGAGAAAAGTCCATAACCAAATCAGCCATTTGGATATCTGGCTACTATGATTTAGGAAAAAATACAAAAGAGCTCACAGCATTAGTATGTTTATATACATAAGGGAGGCAAATTATCTGCTGAAAGTCATGGAACTACACATTAACTTTTAAAACTAAAATCTTTTTACACTTAAGTTTCTCCAAAACATTTTGTCCTCTAACACTGAAGATAACAACAACAGTAACATTATAAGTTGATAGCTGGTGTGAGAATCTTAAAGGAAGTGACAGTAGGTGTTTGCCAGTTAAGTACATTTTTATGTCAAGAAGAAAAAATAGAAAATGGCAAACTATACCTAAAAGTAACTACAATGTGTAAGCTAACAGAATCAATTTGCACTTGATTCTTTAAAATTCTCAGCTCTTCCTCTAAATAGTCAACTTCATTCAATTCCTAAAAGATCAATAGGTGTTGAACACACTTAGTAACTTGCAGGAAGTTGCTCAGCACTACACCACAGTGTTTATAGTACAGATTTTGAAAGTCTGGCTGGTATGACAGATACCTTGAAGCAAAAGAAAAATCTTTTCTCAAGCGTACATCTTCAGGGATTCACCGTAAGTCACATAACTGTTAATATACTTATGATGATTAAATGTGAAAATGTTATACGTAGACATCAACTTTCAAAATGGTTGTGATTTAGAGAGCTGCAAGTATTGCTTTTGTAAATTTCATACAGTTCAGTGCCAAAAGAGGAGACAGCATGAAAATTTATAAGCAGATCTACTAAAGCATTTGTATCAATAGTTTGTACTGAAGAAAGCTTTGTCAATGTCTGTGACTTATCTTTCCACTACTGTAAAACATGGGACAGCTGTAACTGTCTAATCTGACTTCTAGTCACAATATTTAGCTACCTGAAAGATAATGTATAATGTAACACTATACATTTCTCCTCTTTCAGTCTTTCTCAGCTTTGGAACTGTGAGCCTTTGAAAGCAGATGACATACTCAATTATTATCAAGTAAATTTTTTATCTGTCATTTGATCACTTGTGACAGTGAATGAAATGTAAAAGGACTAAACGTGCACTACAGAATTAGCCTGCAAAATATAATAGATATTGTATTGTATCCAACACACAAAATATAAATCATGTCAGAAGTTTCTGAATAATATTTTTATGCTTTTCAGGTAAGATGAGCCAAAGTTCTGGTGTTGTAACATTTCTATAATACCTTTCAGAATATTACACGTGATGTCCTGCTGAAAAAGGAATTCTGCAGTCCAACAGTCCTGCTGTAAACAGGAGTGCTAGGGAAAAAGGATAGTATCTTAGTGTGTTTTAGTCTTAGCTTCAAATGTTCACAGATCAGAATTTCTCCTTTTGAAAATCAGTATAATTTCACTGACTTCAATGGAGCTAGGCCAAGTTAATAGCAGCAGATGAATCCAGTCCTTTGTTTTCTACCACAATTCATATTTTCTTCTAAAGGTTATTTTAGGCTCTACACTGAGCAAACTCTTGTGATTGTGAAACTGTTATCCAGAGTTCAGGAAAAAAGTTCTGCAGGACGGTGACAGTGCAAACCACTTCTTTTACCTTGTCAATATGGGCCGGATTTCTGTTTGAAGAACTTATCCCATAGTCTGTAAAGTCAGAAGAAAGCACTGTGATAATTTACTCTGCCTTTCTGTATATATAGAGGTCATCAAAATTTCTGGGCTCAATTCTTGTGTGAAGTACAGCAATCTTTTAAGGAACGTATCCTGTCTCAATTTAGACATTACCAGTATTGACACTTTTCAAGCCATACTGGATGTATTACTCTTCCTATTTATTTGCTTGCATGTTTTAAATCTCATTCTTAGTGTGAATATGTTGAGCTTTAACTTTTGTTTATGTTAAGCTTTAACTTTTTGTTAAACTTTTTGGTTTTTTTTAATGTGGAAGCCTGAAGAGTCTGTTCCTGAAATCTTGTTTCCCACATAGGTACTTCCAGTTCACAGCTGATGTGCTCCTGAAAGCATCTCTTTGATACACTTGTTCTACCACAGTTAGATTGAGCTCCAAAGATCTCCTCTCCAGAAGAGAAAGCGTACTACAGTGTCTGGGACACTGTCAGTGAGTGACTTCTATCATGAAATCATCTCTGAGAATACAGATTAAGAGCCAAGTGGATTTCTCATTTTTCAGAGTCTACCAAACTACTTTCAGACAGCAGTAACTAATGGTCACTTGTTTTCTGAGGTAGCTGCTGTGCTAGAAAAGAAGGCATGTGTTATCCATCACCTCAGGTTACCAGGTTGTTACCAGGACAAAAAATTTCAGTACTGAAATTACTCAGTTTGTTTTTGACTTCACTGGCAACACAGAAGTCTCCTAAAATGGAATTCATCTCACCCTGCTTTAAAGATCTAAATCTAATCTACTTCTTAGGTACTTTTTGTAGTCAGTAAAAGATAAATAGGCACTTCCATGGCACATCCCTCCCATTTAAGACTTGACAGATGACTATCACCTAGCTTGAGTGTTTCAGGTAACTGTATGGGAGATTTCCGTGTTAAATCTCTCTATTTAACATGAGAGAAAGAAGACTGTGATGATGCCATTCGGGGGAGGTCCCACAGGAATATGGTACGAACAGAAAATAAGGAAAACAAGAGCCCAGAGTAAATCTGAAGAAAGTGTGGAACCAAAAAGAAATCAAAGAAAGGCAAAGGAGTTCTTGAGAGTTAAAGACACCAGTAAAACCCAGAGGTGGAACTGCACAGAAGGTGGGAAGTATTTGCTGTAGGGGTGCTGTGGCTTTGGCACCCTTTGGAGAAAAAGAAGTCCAGAACTGCTTGAGTCTGTGAAAATCACAAATCCAAAGAGCCTTGGGAAGCAACATTTGTTTCTTATTATCAGGAAATATTTTGCCAGTTGGGAAAGATATCATCTGGAAGGTTTTGCCACTGTAAGTTCTCAGAGAAGGAAAAAAATTCTGCAGGGAAAGGCCCTTGTAGTGTATACATACATGCACTCATACAACTACGTTTTGTATTTGAACTTGTAATTACTACCAGAGTTACTGCACTTCAATTACTGTTTATGTGTGATTTTTTCTCATTCTCTCCATACACACACATATGTAAAAACATATGTATTTATTAAAAGACTAAGCTGCTACTATCACAGAAGTAGGATACAACAAAAGGAAAAAATACTGAATTCAGTAATAGCATTTCCCATCCTTTTACAGTACTACATTAAAAAATCTATAAATTCTGAGCAGGTCTAAGTGGAGATTACTGTACACTGATAGCTCAACTTGAAAAGACTTCTTTTCTAGATTAAAAATAAAATAATAGAGATTATAATATAACCCTGGCAGCAGATTTTTACATCTACATCCAAAGGATGTGCAGGTTTATTAAACAACAGTGCAATGTCTTAAAATGTGAACTGAACCTTTTACTGAGCTGTACTGCAGACTCCACTGCTGCAATCAATACTCCAAACAGCCCTATTTTTCTTGGACAAAAAAACATACATATATCTGACATTTGAGGAAGCCAGGTGAATAAAACAATAGCTAAACAAAAATGCACTTAATCATATCTATTCTGGACAGACGCAGATTGGAAAATCCTATATGGTCCACGTATTGCCTTCTGCTTAAAGCTTAGAAATGAATCTGTGTTTCCTAAACGGCAATGTCCTGTTGCTAGAGCATTGCTGAAGCTAGAGTGATTACAGTAGCAATTAACTGCGTGCTGGCCAGCATTAGACAGATCTATTGCTCAAACTTCACTTCAGATATAGTTTGTTGTTAGAGTACTTTAGTACAAATACATAACTTAATAATCAATAAATGACGTACTTGATAAGTGTAGGCTTTACTGGAATATATAGCAAAGATTCACATTCACTTTAACCTTAAGACTATTGGGCTGCATTTTCTTACGTAGAGTCAGCCCAAGGAGGAATTTAATATATACATAGACTTTATCTTTCCTTTATGGTTTTAAGCGGTGACCATTATTGGATATTTCTCATGGTGTTGCAGATGATCATTAAACATACATAATAGCCCTACTAAATGAGTACAGATAGCTCTAATGCCAAAAATTTCTGTGTTCAAAGGTACATTTGTGCACAGAATGGCCACTACACTTAAAGGTGCTCCTTTACTTGACATTACTTCATAAAGCCCTTTGAGATAACCACAGTGCGAGAGATGTTTTAGAAAAACACAATTTTATTTCTTCTCTGCTTTAGCCCTAAGCGGTTCAGTGCTATGTGAACATCAGCAACAGCACTCCTTTACAACTTCAAAGTCAGATTCTAACCTCAAATTGGCAGTGCACCGTGAGATTAAAAATCTGCCCGGCACTGGAAGAAATGGATGTTTTCAGCAGAAAGAAGAGCAATAGGAGGTAACAACATGACAGTCTAATATCACTCAGAAGTATATTAAGGTTACACTAAGGTGCCTGACATGAACGGTCTTATAGGAAACTCTTTAAGAAAGGCATGAGGAAAAGGACACCACCACTAAGCTTGGGCAGAGTTTTGTAGCTGTTATTAACCTGGAAGAAGGGTGACTCCTTCCAACTGACGTTTTCAGCGAAAAACTCCGTGTCAGGTGCTTTGCAACCATGGAGCCCAAGTGATGTCTTCTATTTTCAAAATGTGTAATCCTAAAAAGAAGAAAATGCAAATAGATGACTGAGGTCTTTTCTTTTCTACCAGTTACAGCTACTGTTTGTTTAGGAACACAGTGAGAGGTCTCTTCTCCTCAGTAAGAAGAGTATCTCTGTGGTGGAGCCAGCCTAAACCATGGAAACTGGGAAGCAGCTACAGGTGTTTTGGGGTCTTGCTGGTACAGAGGCAACTGCAGCGCGGGCTGAGTGCCACAGAGTTCCTCAGCAAATTCGGTCCTCCCGCTGTCCCCAGTCAGCCCCTGTTCCTGGAGGACGTGGGGACTGCTCTCCATTTTTATTTTAGGCTCATTATCGCACAGTTTGATCAACTCAACAAGCGCTTCCATCCCCCTGATACGCAATAAAGCAACTGCTGTTGTGATTTCACCTATTTTGGCATTCTCCTTTTTAATTCACCAACAAATGCAACATCGCATGACTTGGAGTAACGCTTTCCGTGCAGCGCCGTATGAGATTTGCACTTGGACTGCCAATGATTTCAACGCTTGCCTTCCTGGCCCCCTCCGGCGCTCCTGTCCCACACAGCCAGCGGGAGGACACCTGAGAGGTCCGAGGCGGGAAGAAGGTCGGGCTTAACTCACCCCGCTTCACAGCCACCCGGGGCTTCCCTTCAGGCGGGCGCTGCTCACCGCCCCCCTGCGCGTCGCCGGCTCCCGCCCGCCGCGGCGGACGCTGAGGGGCGACGGCGGCGGCGGCGACTCCCCGCGCCTCGTCCCTCAGCTTCGCTCCCTTGAGGCTGAGCTGCCCATCGCGCCCCGCGCCGCCCCCGGCAGCG
>JAVKLA010000026.1:16222055-16240236 GCA_034782735.1 Sagittarius serpentarius
GCGGCGCGGCCGGGGAAGGAGCTGCCACGTCCTCTGCGCCGAGGGAAGCCAGCCCGCGCCTCGGTCCCACGTGTGGCGGAGCGGGGAAGTTGCCAGCGGCCAGCTCGGAGTCTGCCCCTCTCCTGCCGCTGCCCGTCCCTTCCCGTCTCTCGGGTGAGCGCAACTCCAAGTAAGGGCGCGCGGCGGCCCGCTCCCGGCCGCTGTCCCGGGGGAGGCCGGCGGGGCGGCGGGTGCGGGCGGCAGCGGCGTGCTGGAGGCGTTGGGAAGGGGGCGGCGGGCGGTGCTGAGGAGGCGCGGGTCGAGGCGGCGGTATCCCCGGGGGGAGCCGCGGGGCAAGCGGGCTCGGCTCCCGGGCGGGCCAACTTCCTGCGGACTTCGGCTCCGAGCGCTCCTTCCCCGGGCAGCGGGAGCAGCCCGGGGTCCGGCGGCCGGGGCGACGCCGTTAAAACCGGAAAGTTTTAAAAGCGGGTGCGCGGGCTGGGTGCCGCGGCGGAGAGCCAGGAGGCGAGCGTGGCTCGGCGGCGGGCGGGGGAGAGCCGCCGCCTCAAGCCTGTGTGGCAAAGGGGCGGCCGTCGGGCGGCTCGGGGCGCTCTGCCGGCGTCTCTCCGCGGGGCGGGGCGGGGCGGGGCGGCCCGGCTGGCCCAGGCTGGCGGCTGGCTCCGAGCCCTGAAACGAAACCGCCTCGGGTCGAGACCCCGCCGCGGGGGAGGCCCGGGGACGGCCCCGCTGCGGGCGGGGAGCTCAGGTGTGCCGCCGGTGTAGCGGAGCGGGAGGCGCGCCGTTGGGCTTGAATCGCAGCCCCTGAGAAGCACCGCTGAGAGATTAATGAGGAAAATAACTCTCAAAAAGACTCGCAGAAGACTTTTCGAGTTTCGTGGGTTTGCGTTTTTCCTTCTTAATTTCGGTTCCCTAGTCGCGAGTACAATTGTGCTGAGGAACGACCGAGACCTGTGTTTAAGCAGCCTGTTGAACAGAATCTCAGGAAAGCATTAAAAGGTGACCCAGGAAAAAAAATCAAGATAATCCATTCTGAATGTAAAAATGTGGCTTTTGTCTCTTCTTTAAGCACCGTGCCTTCATTTGTGCCTGTTTTGTCCCTGCGATGTGCTGACGTGAGTTGGGTTTGTAGCTTTTTGGTTCTCCTTATTGTTGGTTACCTGAAAAAAAAAAAATTATTTTCTCTTATGTTTCTAAACTGGTTATGGTGCAAGCCTTCTTTTAAAGCAGTAGAGAAAGTAAAGATGTTCTCATGTCACAGAGATTTCCATTCTGGGGTCCTGATCCTGCCTACAATTTGTATAAGCCTTTTTTATCAGTCTGTGTGGTACCACGCTGGGCTGGGACCTCCTGGGGTTTCCGTGTTTCTCTCAATTTTGAAAATGTGATTGGCAGTTATTTTTAGCTTTGTTAAAAATTTCCTCCTTTAAATGAAAAAGGAGTCTTGTAGGAATTCCCTGATGGCCTCTTTAAAAAAAAAAGTGAAATGAGTTTCTCATTAGTTCATTTTTAATAACTTTTTGCTCTCCCTTTCTCTCTTAACTGGCTTTTAGTGGCCTATTTATAACACACAGACCTCCTAGACTGAAGCTAAGAAGAAAGCTGATTTTAGACTGTTCTTAACCTTTGTAGGTAGAAATTTCACTGATCTTTGTCAGATAAAGGAACTGGTCTTTGTCACAGCAATTTTAGCTGCTGCTTTCCCTCATGCTTTGTGGGGAACGTAGAAGGGACATCTACCAACAGGAATTTTGGGTGCAGCCATCAAATATCCCTTATCACCTGGAAGACATTAGGAACTACCTGTTTCTTTAGTCCTTTTTCCAGCATGGGCTTGCACAGGTCTCTTACTTCGCTCCTGGAGAGGGTTTCGGCAGAGTTGTTGACCACAAATGCAGGGTGATACAGAAGAGCATGGACAGCACTGGCAGACATACAGACATAAAGACAAGCCATTTGCAGAGCTGGACATCTTCAGATGCTGCCAGGGTGGACATGGGAAAGCCCTTCTTCTAGGGAGTCCTTAGCACACATAACACTCTTTTGCAATGTGACTGGTGTTCATAGACTGATGGGACTGCTTTGTGTGAGACGTAAGATATTTAGCAGTGGCCCCGTGCCCACACCTCCTGTCTGTGGAACACCACCTGAGCTTTGAAGCTACTCCAGAGCGTCAGACTTGCATGGAAATTGCCCTGTGCGGGGTGACAGCCCTCAGTCACGCTCCCTAGCTGACCAGTGGTTTGTTGCTGCTTGTTTGGAGGTGCATACGTGAACAGTGAGAGAGTGGACTGTTCCCTTGCTGGTTGCTGCTATATCCGTATGCTAGCAAAATAATCTCAATTTATTTTTTTTTAAATCTGATCATGTTTTTCCATGCATTAAATAGACAGTGAAATGCTTTCGCATATATAAGACATACATGCTGATTAGGTGAGATGAGCTGGCTTATGGGATGGTAGATAAACTACACTAAATCTTTTGGCCATGGCACTTAGTGTAGTGTAATGCAGTTTTCTTGTTTGTTGTTGTTGCAAATTTTCCTCCTCCATCATCTTTCTCCTTTGCCTGTTACTTTGAAGCCCAAAAAGGCTTGTCCCGATGGTGTGTGTGTGCTACCAAGAAGCAGTGGTGTAGAGGAGCTGAAAGAATTTCTTCATGAAGAGTCACAGGAGACCTGCCCTGATTCAGCAGGTAGTACTGCTGTCGTGGGGACTGCACTCAGAGAGACATACATTGATCTTTTACAGTGGTATCAGGGTTTGAGAGAACTGAGTGTCAAGTCTCTGCTGAATTGGGCTGGGTTTTGCTTTCACTATTACAGCTGTGCCCCAACTACTCCCAAAGCCATCTGAGCCCTTAGAAAATGGATCTGGCATCTCTGGATTCAAATAGTTTGGTCCAGGTGCTCCAGAATGAAATGATCTCTGTCTCTGTACTAGTCTCTTCATCATGCACTGCAAGAGGCATCTATAGGTGGATTGATGTCCATGTCCAATAGCAATTTCTGTTGCATGCTAATCTGGATGTCTCTGTTTTTTGACTGATTATGGAAATCCTGTCACACTTGGAGAAATGTCCTGCAAAGGGATCTCGGCTCTTGTCTTCTCTGGAGAACCCCCTAAGGCTGATTGGTGTACAGGGCCACCAGAGCAATGGCAGGGCTGCTCTGTGAGACCACAAGTTCTGTGACCAGGTGGCATTTTTTTCACAAGGTAAGAGATCCTGAAGGGTCTCCATGCTTGTGCTGTTCTGTGTTGCTCCAGTTTTGTTTTGTTTTGTTTTTTTTAGTTATTGCACTATCAGCTTTCCAGTAAGTGCTCTGTAAAGCTGAGAAGTTACCTTCCTTTCTGTCCATTATGGGAAAGAGGTACGTTGACAGATGTGGGCTCTGTGAGGATTTGCTGAGCTCTTAATCCTGTTTGTGGCTAATAGGCCATGCTAATGTGGAAGGGCATCTCTTTCAGTATATAAAGGTCTTAACTGCTTGCTACCTTAGGGAAATGTGCTGTTAAAATGCTGTAATTGTCTTAGCAGTAGTGGCAGGCCATGAGGGTGTAGATGTAAAAACTCGTCAACAATACAGGCCTCCTCCCCCTACTATTTTGAGAGAGAGATTTTTACTTGTTAAGACAAACACTAAAATAATTGCTGTAGGCAATAGAGGAAGCAGGCTTTCTATGTTGAATGTGGCAAACAGCCAGAGATCAGATATTTGTGAGCCCTTTAGGCACACGTGTATCTTGAGGGGATGAGAATGTGTGATGATATTCTCTTTGTTGTCTTTTGCCCTACCACTAGTTTAGTTTAGGGTTTTTTTTTTTTTTTGTCTTCTCCATCCTGCTTCCTTTGATTTCTTGTATGCTCTTTTTAGCTGCAAAGAAGTTAGTCACTTCTTTCTCTCCTTAAAATACAAGCTTTGTGCTTTTAGATGTCAGTGCGCCTAGAAGTTTCTGACCATTTCTGTCATTAGAAATCTCATAGAATTTCTCAGAGTAGGGCATGCCCCAATCAAATTACTCTGTATTAAAGTTCTGAAAGTATAAGCATAATTTTAAGTATATTAGCAACTTGGCAGAGACTTCTGTATCTAGTCCATCAGTATGCTGGTCAAAACTTAATTCAAATAAATAGTGTGCAGTGACAGGACTTTCCCCTGCAGTTTCATGTGACTAGAAAACACCACTGCCCACTCCATATGATTAAGAAACAAATTAAACAGCTACTTTAATAAAGATGGAGGCTACATTTTTGGGATCAAAGGAGTTACATTGTGTAGGTTGCTGGTGAGATTCTTTGGGGCTGAAAAGCTTCTAAGCAAAGTAACTGCTTGCCTTCCTGTTTGCTAATATGCAATATTAAAGACTATGCAAGACAGGGATCTTAGTTCCATATTAACCAAGCGTTTGGTGGAGGATGTTGATAAAACCAGAAGCTGGAGCCGGGTTTGTAGATGGAAGACAGAAGGGTAACAAGAGGAAACAGCCTCAAGTTGATCCAGGGGAGATTTAGGTTGGATATTAGGAAGCATTTCTTTACTGAAAGGGTCATTAGGCATTGGAACGGGTTGCCCAGGGCAGTGGTAGAGGCCCCATCCCTGGATGTTTTTAAAAGTCATGTAGAGGTAGTGCTTAGGGACACGGTTTAGTGGGGGACTTGTCAGTGCTAGGTTGAGTGATTGAACTAGATGATCTTACAGGTCTTTTCCAATCTAAGCAATTCTATGATTCTATGATAAGTGATTTGTGACACTGACTTGCAGTATGCGAGACACTTGATTTTTAGGTTTCTTTTGAGTGGAGGTTGCTAACAGTGCCAAAATACTTGTATTTTCCCCTTTATATCAAATAGTATCTGTAACAGCTGCAAGGGAAGGCTTCTTCTGTGACTGTACTGTATTCTCTCTCTAATTGGCTTATGGAAATTAGACACAGTAATAGGGAGGTTCAGTGAAGGCATCCGTCTTGAGGAATTCTTCTTTTTCTTTAAACAGGTGGTACCATTAATGCTGGGCTTTTCTCAGTCCTTTGCAGGTGCCTGTGGACTTCCTGAGGTGAAGGGACTTAGAAAAGGAGTCTGACTGCATGCAGAGTGGGTGGGCTTTGGCCCACTCAGGTGGGTATTGACCTTCTGCATTATGGCAGAAGGTCAGAGGAGACGTGTGTACAAGGTTTTGTGAAATGGCCAGATATGCGGTAGCAGGAATGCTGAAACTCATTATCGGACTTACCAACGCCTGCGAACCGGCCTAGAACGTGAACTCGTGACTGGTGCCAGCTAGCCTCTTATCTGCTCCCTTTCATGATTTTTATTTTATCTTGTTTGGATTGCACATGTTTTCCATTAGACTTTTTGTAATGATCCTTTTCTTTGCACTATAGTTATCTGTATTTTTCTTTCCTTTTTACCCCCATCTGTTCTTTGTCAGTTTGTCGATTTTTTTTTTTTTTTAATTGCATCATTAGATTTTTTTTCCTTCTGTGCACCCCCCCATGTTGTTTACATTTGTTCTTCCTTTATTCATCTTCTTATATTTTTCCCCTTTTAACTCTTATCCTTAGTGGAACCAGTTTTACTCTTGGAGACCAGCCCTTTCTTATTGATTGCCAGCTGCTTTTATTGAAACTAATTTGCATTCTCTGCTCTTATTGTGCTAGACAGAAGACTAGTGATTTTGAGTAAAGCTCTTTCCCCAAAGGCTTTGCTCAGAAATTGTCTCTGTATTTCACAAAAAGAGTGGAAAATAAAGAGTAGCATCAGTGCAAAAGCTGCTTCTGCCTAAACCAATGTGTTTGTGTCTTTGTCACATGAAGAGTAGAAATGTGGCCTGCCCTGCTGCAGCACAAATGACTTCTCCAGGCTGAAATGAGCTGGTGGGTTGAGGGGAGTGCAGAATTATGTGGCCTTACATTTACTTATGTAGGCACCCCTTAGACTCTGGCAGTAACAAACCCAATCCATCTTGATTGGGCCTGTGTATTGGCTTGGTACTTTGGTTTACAAGCACTTGTGTAGCTGTGATTTTTTTTTTTTTTTTTCCTTTCCATAGGCAACTCTAAAAACATGTATTAAGACTAAAGATATACTACAGTTAAAGAGTTGAGCTGTGGCTGTGTGATTGTAAACTTGGAAAACAACTAAATTAGAGCAGGTGGCTGGGGGGGCTTTAATGCTCGAAGTACTATCTGCCTTCACATAGGCTCTTTGATAAGGCTCCTTGAGCCTTATTAATTGCTAAATAGAAAAACCTTGTGTTCAGGCCATGTTGATTTTGGGCTTTGTATCGTGCTGGAGGTATGGATAATCATGATTTGGTTGTATAAAACCTTAGGGTGTATATCCATCTCCTTCTCAGCCTGCTTTCTGTTTATAAACTGCTTTTTCACCCAATGTCAGTTTGTTTTTGTTTGACACCTTGGCTTTGTGTGTTTGGAAAGGAGTTCTCTGACGGTGGTACAGTGCTTAGTATCAGGTCTGGAGTATCTGTGCTGTGTAAATCTGTTATTAAAACTCGCTGAAGTGCTTTGCCTCTGAAATGTTTGTCCTAGCATGGCTGCTTACTGGTAGTTAGATGTCAGCATCTTACACTTTACATAGCATTGTGGCGTCGTGAAAGATCTTGTGCTTGACTTTGGCACTCAACTAGAAAGATAACAAAAATAAGGAATTGTTCAGGTGAAGCTGCAGTATACAGCTTTTATAAAAGTGCACCCTCAGACATAGCTTAGGTACGCGGCTGTCATGATACAAGTAAGATTGAAGATCCTAGAGCCTTTTACTAGACTTTACTGGTGCTGGTATAAAATACGGCTCTGAGCCTGCAACCATGCCACAAAAAGGCCTAGGGAATTCACCTGCAGTTGTTTGTTTTTGCAAACTTAAATCTGCTTAGAAATCAGTACAGCTGCTGTGCTGGGTCTTGCCATCAACCCACCGCACCCACCATCGTGGTACAGCCTACTTTGGATGGGAGAGCATACAGTTAAACTGTAGCGTAGTTTAGGACAGAAACTGAAGGATAAACATCTGTCTTAAGTGGCTTGAGGGGTTTAGGTGGGGATGCTGCATAGCATCAGAAAAACTCAGGTTTACTGAATTGATAACTGTTTAAAGGAGTGGCTTGTAGTTACACTAATACAATCTATGAAGTATGTTTGAAGGCTTGGAGACTTGGAGTTACTTGCGGTGAAGGACTTCAGAATGGAGGAAAGGGGTGCATGTCAACTTCCTGCCTAAATGTTTGGGTTTGACATCATTATTCAGAAGTCTTGATGCTGGTTCTTGCTGCTGAATGAGATTATTTCAGTCTGCAGAGCAAGCCTTAGCCAGTTTCCCTCCATTGTTTAAGTCTTTCCTACAGTGGTAAGAGAAATATTTAACAGGATAGGAAACAGTGTCTGTAAAAGTAAGATTTGCTCTGAAATCTGATTGTCTGAACTATTTCTAAGTCTTTTACATTTCTAAAAGTTGAAGCTGACTTTACTTCTTTCTGTTGATAACTTATTTAGTATGTTAATTCATTGTACGATAATCTTCAACAAACACGCTTTTGCTTTTTTGTAAAATGACATTATAAATTGGGGAAGAGAAAGGGAAGTATTTGTATACTGTAATTTTATTGTTTTTTTTCCCATGACTTCCAGCTATAGCACTGCCTTCCTGAGTGGCAGAAAGTGAGACCTTTCTGTTCTGTGTTCAAACAGAATAAAATGCAGAAGCCAATAGTAGATGTAGGAGTGAGAATCCATTTGACTTTCCAAATCTTTGTCTTTGCTAATAACGGATGGGTTATTACTATTGAACATGATGATTTTTTAAAAAATGAAAGTTATTAAACTTAGCGTGTGCTTAAGAGGGAGCAAGGGGAGTTCCAAACACCCAAAGAAACCTGTAGGAATAAATCTTTGGAGCAAATTCAGTATCAAGCAGAAATATTCAAGTTGGTCTGTATGTCTTAAAATTGATCTCCTCCTGGACTAATTATGCCCCTCCTAATAGATAAGGTGTAGCTATACAATGCCTTGCAGACTGACCTACACTTCTCTGCCCACACTCTCAAATAATTAGAGAGGAGTTGGGTCTTCTCTGTAAGCCTTTTAGCTTTGTTACTTCAGTGCTGTGCTCCATTTAAAATGCACTGCTGAAAGACCGGGCTTTTTTAGCTTAGGCATAGTACCAGTCTAACCAATCACTGCAGCTTTTGAACTGGAGTTAGTTTGCATCTGATCTTCTCTGAACAGGAGTGAGGAAGATTGGGTCTGTCTGTGGTGTAGCACCCTGTCATGTCCCGTGACTGGTTCTGGTAAATCAAAGCTGCTGACAATTGGCTTAGCTGTTTTTTTCATGTTCCCTTCCTCCTTCTCTATGTTCCTGAGATGCCCAGCTGCCAGTGGGAGGTTAGTCCTAGCTGTCTTTTGTGACTTTGAAAAACTTCTGTGGGGTTTGGGAGGATGGGGAGTGTTGGGTTTGGGGGGTGGTGGTTGTTTTCTTGTTTGGGTTTTTTTGGTTTTTGTTTTGTTGTTGTTGGTGGTTTGTTTGGTTTGGGGTTTTTTGGGGTTTTTGGAAGAAGGCACCTGTGCGCTTGGTGCTTAAATTTTTAGTATCTGAATGTGTTTTCTTGGCACAGATTGGTTTTTCAGTGCCTCTTGCAACAGTGAAAAGAACTCACTGGCCCCTGAAGCTTTTCTACTTAATGCACTTTCTTGACCTTTTCAACCACTTTGTGCTTTTGCAAGGATATAAATTTGGATATTTTACATATCACATGTTGCTGAACTAAATGGCAGTTTGGGGGTTTTGAGAGGTATGAGCTTTGATGATAAAAGCATATTTTTTCACTGTATAACTTGATGCTCTGTGCTGCGCAGTCCTGAAGGAGAAATTCAGTGTGAAGAGAGGTCTTCTGACAGTTTTGGCCTCAGCAACCCTTAGAAGCACAGGAGACAAAGAATTAAAGGAAAGAGCTGCAGTATGCAGAGTCTGAAGAATTAACTTCAGTATTTTCAGTCCCTTTTTCATATAATGTAAGGAAAGAGGTGACTGGAGGATGAAATCTTTACCCCGGTACTAGCAGAGAAGCACAGATAGTATTTGAGAGCCAGTTAAGGCCCCACAAGCAGCAGAAATGTATTAACACTGCGGAGGCTTTCTGGGCTGTGATCAGTGTTCTGAAATACAGTTTAAGAAACAGTGAAAAAAGTATGTTTTCCAGGGGTTGAAAATACTTCCAGGTAGTGATTCCTCTTTATCTGTAAGCTTCAAATGTATTTGATAATCCCTATATAATGCAATTCAGAAATATTTTTAAGCTTAACCTTATTTTAATTAAAAAGAGACATCATGACAGGGTATTTCACATTGCATGTTTGCTGTACAACATATACTATCTGGATAAATGACTGAAAACTTTGCTATATGGCGTTTATTTGCTGCTGTCTTTTGTACCAAATTCTAGTTGTTGTTGGGTTTTTTCTTGTGAAATGAATAGGTATGAATTTTTCTCTGGATATTTTCATTCTATGAATGTTTTTATTAATTGTGTGAGAACAATACGATGCCATGTTACTAAAAACAACAAAAATATTTAGGTTGTAGACATGTATTGTAATGTCATCAGCTTTCTTTTTTCCCTGTAAAAATACAATAGATACTGAAGGTTTGTTAAGCTTGAGGAGGGATATAGTTGCTTTCCAAAATAAATACTATTTATGAAAGTTTATTTCAAGTTATCTACAGGAGAGTGAACATGCAAGGAGGGGGGTATATAATGTTTTCTTTGGAACATACCTTTGCTAAATACATTTTTAAAGGTTGCTAGTCTGTTTCCTGCCTAGGAAACCAAGGAAGTCAAAGAGAAGGAGATTATGGACATATCTGTTACTTCAGTGCTGAGGCATTTCTATGACTTCCATCTCCTATGTAGTTACAAGCTCTGCAGGAAAGGGATATGTGACTTGTGTTGAAAACTTTCAGGTTTCCTGTTTCTCTGAGCAAGATGGTTTCTGGCTGAGCCAGTTAACTTTTACTGCTGGGCCATCTCTCAGTATTTTCTGTTGCCCTGGCAAATTTGTGGTCTCCACTGTTCCTGACCACCCTGCATAGTTAGTGATCTCTTCCCTCCAGACTCACAATACCGGCCGTGTAGCGGCATTAGCTATGTGCAAGTCCCTTTGAATTCTGCTGTTGGTTGTATTTCTTGTGAATAAAGTGTTGGTGCTACAGAATTCCAGGGAGCCCTGAATATAAACGTATCAATTATATGTCAACACAACAGCATCTGTCGTTGAAATTGGGTATCATTTATTTGGCATCAGCATAGCAAAGATTTGGCTGACAGCCAGAGTAAAATATTCCAGCAGAAACTGCTGCAACAGGAGCCATCTCTGAAGTAATTCTCTGAAATTCAGGTGCTCTAACATATTTTAATAAATTCTTAAGACATTGGAGACCTTAAAAAAAAAAAAAAAGCCTTTCAGGTTCCACATTTTCTACTTTTATTTCTTTTTCATGTCCAGTTTTTTTTTTTGTTTTTCCTACTCTCTGAAGGGATACATATGAGGTTCTGGGATGTATATATCCTGCGATGTAATATCCTTTTTTGGCTCTCCATTTCATATTCCAACACTTGTTTACATAAAAATTCCAAATGAATGCAATCAGTGATGGCTTCTTTGGGGAAACTTTGCTTAACTGTGGAAGAGGCAAGGCTTTCAAAATAGAAGAGTAAGAAATTATATCCCCTTTCTTGTAAAAGTTATGTACTTGTTTGTTTGGGTTTTTACATTCCCCCCCCACCCCAGTAACTTAGTCTCTCTAATCTTCTGTGCTTTTTCTTAGACCTTATCTAAGTAAGTTTCGTGTTCCCAGAGATGTGAGTAAGTCAAAACAATAATTTCAGAAAGTTAGGAAACCCTGAGTCCCTAAGACACTCCATTTGTCACAGACATAATTGCTGTGGTTCAGTAAATATTTTAGAGTGCCTGTGGGAAATCGGAAACTCGGATCACTTTGCTTTTATGGATGATCCTTATCATACTTAAAAGAGTTAAAGAAGTAACTCTTCTGTTTAATGGTACAGTGTGTAATAGTCAGCTGTTTGATTCTGATATCTTTTTAAAAATGGAAATGGGAAGATCAGAGTTGGAAAGCAGAAAATACGCAGAAAGACTTGGGGTCATGTAATGTATCCAAATGTTTACCTTTTGTCTTTTCACTGACTAGGTTCCGAATAGTCCCCATCCCTTCATCAAGTTAAAGTTTTTCACTTGTGTGCTAAAGAAACTCCTTTCTAGGAAATTAAGAACAATACAGAGATAAAAGTAGTTGGGAGAAAATATGCACTGGATTTTCAGTGCTGGAAGAAAAGCTTGTAGAATAAAGATGAACTGGGTTTTTTTAAGGTTTTTGGGTTTGTTGTTTAGGTTTTTTTTGTTTTGGTTCCTACCACCCTGAGGTTTGAAGTCCTGTGAAGTTCAGTTTCTCTTGGAGGTGAGAGAACAATGAAAGGGAGGGAGGGAGGGAGGTCTATCATATTGTCTGCATTTTAAGTGGGTTGGTTTCTGTTTGGGTAGAAAAGAAATAGTAAATTTAGATTAACTCTTAACTTCATACTCTCAAAAGAAATCACAAATCTAGAGTTAAGTAATGAAACCTCTTTAGGAAAATCAATGCTACCTTTATCCAAGTTCAATTTATTCAAGAGGTCAGCTTTGCTGCTGCCCTGGCATAGCTTGAATTTAATGATTAACCTCTTAGTGACTGTTCATGTAACTTCTGGCTTTCCATCTGGTACTTTATATAAGCATAAGCCAAGATGATAACAGAACGCTGTAATAGAGTGGTATGTGCTATTTCGGGAAAAATCTCTTTTCAAATCCTGTATGCAGTATGTGTCAGCCCCAGTGAAACTGAGAGAAGCCCATTAAGAAATCCGATTAGCTGTCTGCTCTCTAAATGAGTTAAAATCTCTGTCCAGTGTGGTAATCAGTGATGTCTAACTGGTAGCTTATCTGGTAATACTGCTGTCGACTTTTATAGAGGTGCCTTCTCTTGCAGTTCTGCCAGGCATGTGTATTCATTTCAGCCACGTATAACATTGAGCGTCGAAGTGATAGCGTGTAATAAATTTTAAAATCCTCTTCAGTGCTGAACCTGGCACTGTCTTGTTCTGTTGTGTCGCCCTTCCATTCAGCACGTTTCCTTGTGAGATCTAAAAGAGTCATGTAAGCAGTAGCATACAAGAGGAGGGAGAGTATGCTTTGTGTGAAAGCAGCACCGTAAAGTGCAGCATTAGGTTCAAGGTTCAAAGCAAAGTATAGTATTGCCAAGTACTAGACAGCGTGCTTGCTCCAGCGGTAATAATCTCTGTAATTTTCTGCAGGTTAAAAAAAAAATCCATATAATTTTGGGAAGTAAATACCAAAAAGATTTCAAAAGTAACTTTAGTTAATGTAATAGCCTCTAAGGCCTAAATTGATTTCGTGTTAAAAAGAGGAATGGAAGAGCAATTCTAGTGCCAGCAGTCTTTGATGTATTTATCTCCATAAAATACAGATCTGCTGTCCATCCCATATCCATAGATTTTCATGTCCATGGAGAGACCTGGCTGAAACCCGTGGAGCACTGTAGTAGCAAGAGACAGGTTGCCAGATGGGACGTGAACTTCTTATCAGCTCTTGCCACATGTACATAGTCCTCTATCTTTTGAAGCTGTCTTTGTTGGTAGTTGTTGCTTCTCAGCAACATTTGTTCATCTTCCATCTTTCCTTTCACTTGAAGGAGGTGAATTTTGACTGCAGCTGTCCTGTTGGTTGCTGTTTTAAGTGCTGTACACTTTTTGCTCTTGGGTTCCATCAGGTTGCTGTGATCTCAGCCAGTGCTTTCTGCCTTATTTTGTATTTTATTCTAAACTTGCTATTCTGAAATATATTAATATTGTATCATTTCTGTCTAGAGGTTATGAACAATTTTGACCTCTTGCTAGCATCCCCAGTTGACTGAAACTTTAGCATGCCCTTAAGGAAAGTGAGATGATAGGTATGGTACAATAAAGTAGATAAAATGCTAGGCTTCTCCCTTTCCCTTCTCAAAAATGTGCTTTGTTGTTGTAGTTCTAGTTTCAAGGCTTGGTTAAGTCGTGAAAAAAACCTCACTTCTCTGTTGGAGGGGTAAGCAATGGTTGATGGCCTGTATCATAGGAGTAAGTAGATCTAGGTATCTTCTGATATCTCTAGTCCTTTGTAGGAAAAAGATGGTTCTCAGAGTCCTGCTGGAGGTGGTGTGTACTGTCCTTGCCTCCAAATGCACAGAATGTGCTTGTTGATTCTCTTGGTTTTTGGAGAGCCCATGCTCAAGAGTATGGGTGCATTGCACTTGGCTTTATTTAGAATATTCAGGTTCTGGACTGGTTAATAAGAGGTTCTGTTAAACCACTGCCTCATTTTCTGTCCAGATACTTGGTTTATTTAGGTGTGAACCTCTCTGTGTTGAACCTCCATCCCTTTTCTTGGTCTCCCTTCTTCCTGCCAGTTCAAATTAGTGGCAGTTTTTGAGGAAAATAACATTTGCCTTTTCCTTTACACTTGCACTAGATATTCAAAGGACAAAATGCCTGTTGTTCACTCTTAGGAGTGAAGTGCTATTTTATAGTACCCTCAGATTAAATATTGGGGTCACTGAATCTACTTCTGGCACCGCAGCTCTTGTATTGAGGAACAGCCTGTTTGGAGCAGTGTTTGCAAAACCATTTCACTACATCTCACTATTACCAAGTCAGCAATGCAACCTTATATAAGCCAGTCTCCATCCACTTAACTCCTGGACAACTTTGATGATTAATATTTATAAAAAAGCTTTCATGTTTCCACAGTGAAATTGTCTCACTCTCAAAAGAAAAAGTGGCTTTTTCCCTGTTGACTTGGTGTGAAAAAGCTTGCAAAGGCTTTCAGCAGCACTGCATCCGAGACAGGCGTCGGCAGAGAAACTAGGGTCGTCTTTAATTCGGTATTTCATTTTGTGAAATTGCCTACTCTGAGAGAAATAAAACATTTACATGTATATTAACCAATGTTTGCCAGCTCTTGGAATAAAGCCAGTTCTCTCAGGGCCAAACAAATGCGCTGAGTGAATGAGTAATAATCTGCTATTGTCACTCCTGATTTATGGATGGGTAGATAGAGCAGTGTTTGCGATTTTAAGTTGTCCTATTTGCTTGAAAGACTAAAAATCACCATTAGCTATGGGCTTAGAGTATCTATAGCATGTCTGTTTATAGCTGATTTACTCAATATAGCTGTTGCAAAAATTCAAAACCTCCCCACGTGATAAGAAGTAATTGTGGAAGAGAATGAGAATGCATGAAGTTTACAGATGTTTTGGGACAGTAATTTGGAAGCTGTAGCCAGAGGCTGAAAAGATATATGGATCTCCTCTTTTTAAATGACGTGCAAGATCGCTGTGCGTCATTTATTTTCTGAGGAAATCTGTATTGTCGTCTTTCATGTTAATAGAAAGTTAAAAATCTGTGGATTCCCAGGAAAATGGCTGTATCGAGCTTTTGTTGTTGATAGACAATCATGTTTTCCTGTGTCTCTGAGCCTTGTCATTTGCTCAATTTTTCAACAAATGCAGTTAAAAACAGTTTTGAAAACTTTGTTTTACACATTTATGATCATGCTTTTCTCAGAAGTTAACAGCAATCTTGGCAAGATTGGAGTGAATAAAAACAGCAACAAGACTTTCTTTTGTTGAGAAAGATGCATGTTTTTAATGGAAATGCTTAAAATCCTACCCCTACAAAGCCCATATTAAATACTGCAGGGAGGAAAATAGCACAGCATCCCTCTGGAGTAGGAGTTTGAGGCATCGAGAGTCACTCTTGAGATGAAATTGTCCTCAGAATGTCCTGTGAAGTCTTCTGTGAGATCTCCTGGCTGGTTGTGGAGTGTGCTATATCACACCTAAATACGTAGGTAGGAGATGGATGAAGTATGAACTTTGCTTGTCAGACACTAAGAGTAAATAAACACAGTGCAGAGGTGATACAGATAATTGATGTCTGTCTTCTCTGATGGGTTGACTCTTCCATCCACTTCCTTCAGTCTTTTTTTTTCACTTCCATGCAGCTTTTCTTCCATGCGCTGTTTTCTTTTTCCCTTTGTTTTGCTTCTTGCGCACTAAGGGGGCTTTCCTCCTCTTTCTGTCAGGGCTTCATTATCACACTCACGTACTTGCGCTGCATCACAATTTCCCGTTTTCCCCCCCCCCCCCCCGCATTAAACTTCCTATCTGTGGTTTTGTTAAATGAAACAACAGCAAGAGCAGTTGGTGTTGATGTTGTAGATACCAGGATGTCCACAGCCCAGGGTGCAGCCATTAATATTCTGTCCAAAAGCTGTGGAAGGCAGACTGAAGAGACGCCTGAGGACATGATTCCTCAGCCCCTCTGAGAAAGGTCAGATGTAGGACTTACCTTCTGTACTGTGCAGCCTTAGCTGTCACTTGGTGTTCACAGGCACTTTGATAAGATTAAAAACTAATATATCCCTGTTTTGAGAGAAGGTCAAATAATACGTTATCCAAACCCTGCTTCTACTGGATCATCAGCAGATGCGTTCAAACGCCCATTCCCTGCACACCCACAGTTCCCACACTGTCCACGGGCCCCAGCGCTGACTTGACTTACACTGTTACAGCTTCAGGGTACAACTTGAAGTGGTTTGATTGTTGAGTGCCTGCTGTTGTGTTGACAAGGGGATCTACTGAATACCCCAGAAGTCATAATATCGAATGTGGCTGATGTGAACAGTGAAGAAAAATGAGTTGTATTTTTAGGATCTGGTCAGCAGCATATTAATAAAAACGGGGGATGGGGCGAGAACCAACTGATCCACGAAACCAACAAAAAAAAATACCCTGAAGACAAAAAAAACCCGCAAAGACAAAAAAAACCCCCACCAACCTACTCAACAGCTTGGAGCAATGTTTCTTGAAATTGCTATAAAATATGAAACTATTAAGATTAATCTGAATTAATCTATACAAAATGAGAAAGATACCTGCTTAGATCTCAGCAGTAGCAGGTGCTTGCAGTATTATAAATAGAAAGCAGTACAAATTGAGGTGCTTATTAAATTTGCCTTTATGATGCTTTGAAGAATTGCAGTGGAACAGAAAAGAAAAATTACCAGAGGCTCTGGATTAGAAGGGTGACTTAAATAGCTGTGCTGCCAAAGGAAACAGAACATAAACTAGAATAAGTGATAGACTTGTTCAAAAAAGGTTATCTAACAGTGATTTGTCTCCAGGATGGAGAGGTTGGCTGAGAGCTTTTGAGGGATGTGATTGAGCAGAGGAGGCTTAATTTTTTTGGTCAGTTTTAATACAGTATTGAATTTTAATACTTTTTTTCAGGAGATTGCACTGTAATCCTTTCTAGCACTTAGATTTCTTAAGTTTTTTCCTTGTTTCCCTTTTCCCCTTCCCCCAGCTGACAAAAACTAATTCTGCAGGAAACGTTCATGTTTGGGAAATGAACTTGTTCAGAATATTTGCTGCCTTTTTGAATAAGGCTCTGGCGAGAATCCTGTATATCGTTCAGTATTCTCTAAAATTCTTGAAACACTGTAAGGCCTCCACAGAGTGGTGGCTGAGCAGAGCAGCTAACAAATCGTCAAGTAAACCAGATCAGAGCAGCAGGCTCTACTGGCAGAGAGACTATTAAAAATTAATCAAAATCTGCAATGTTTTTTCTTTAATGAGATACTCAAATTGATTTAATTTGGCAGGGAGCATACCAGGAAATCATAGCGTGGGAAAATCAGTGCTTTGGGGAGTAGTGAATTGCCCTGCGTGAGATCCGAGATCCTGCTTTTTAATGTAGCAAAGCACAAGCGTGCTTGCTGGTGGAGAGGAGGTCTGTGATGGTACAGTGTCAGTCCTGCACGCTTCTCATCTCAGTTACTCTCTTGGAAAATGCCTAGCATACAAACAGTGAAGGTATCTCGGTTAGAAATGGTGATAACACACGTGGACATGCATAACAGGTAGAGTCGTTATCACAGAGCAAAGGGGGAAAAGGGAACACGTGCGGACAACAGGACTCCTGGCATCCATGCCCAGATCTCCCTGGCACTGCACGTATGGGCTTACATGAGCTAAGGTGGCTTGTATGCCATACCAAGCATTTAATTTCTTTTACCTGTGGTGAGGAATTCAGTTTCGTCCATATGCTCATGAGTTGGACGAAAAAGACAGCTTAGGCAGTGCATGAACATGACTACCCTTGGAAAAGTTTGGATGTGTTCAGCAGGCAATGAAGCTGGTATCTTGCACTAAGCTTATGGGGGTTAATGCACGATTGTGTATCATTGGTGACTCTCTGAGAGCACTGTGAATATAGTGGATTGCTTTAAAAACAACCAGAGTGGAAAGGGAGGCTGTGCAGAAATAAATGAGAAGGGAGAATATGGATACTGTTACGTAGGGGAATGTGATGGTTTGGCCTTGGTAAGTGCTTTAAAAGAAAGTCAGTTGTACTTTATGGTGGTTGAACTATGGTACTGATGGATAGCTGTTTGCTGAATGTTGTAGGGGAACTTCTGGGACAGCCTTCTCTGACTAACTGGGCTTGCTCGTAATGGACTTCGTTACACACACGGCTCTATAGCATTTGCTTTTGCTTCTGAGTTTTTGAGCTGGCAGAAAGTACTGGCAGTAGGACTGTAAATAGGAGTACATAAATAGGTGGTGCAAGAACCAGTGTTGCAGCACGGATTAGGCAAAACAGGCTTGTGTTCAGAGGGTGGCTTTGCTGGGAAACTCCCTTTGGTTAAGACTGCAAAACTTCTTTTCTGTCTGTAATTTTTTTTTAAGTCTTAATTAAACTTTCTGCATTTAAATTAGTTTACATTAATGTCACACTGTCTTATTATGTGTATATTGACAGACACTAACAGGGATTTGATCAGCCTAATCCAGCTGTATGTAATTATGTGCCTTCTCCTTAAATAATTTCAAAGAGAGTCTATCAATCATGGCAGGAAAGCCTGCTGCTTTATTATAATGTGGGATTGTTTAGTGAAATGTAATAAGAGTTCAGGTTTAAGCTGGGGAGTAAACAGAGTGAGATTTTAATGAGACCAGTGATAGGAAGAAAAAACTCCACACCCATCCTGTGTCACAAGCC
>JAVKLA010000026.1:16245229-16280955 GCA_034782735.1 Sagittarius serpentarius
TAACACCCTGATGTTTTCAGTTGTTGCTAAGTCGTGTTTAGACTAACTCAAGGACTTTTCAGCTTCTCCTGCCCAGCTGGCAAGAAGGCTGGAGGGGCACAAGAAAGTTAGGAGGAGGGGACACAGCCAGGACAGCTGACCCAAATTGGCCAAAGGGGTATTCCATACCATGGGATGACATGCCCAGTATATAAACTGGGGGGAGAGTTGGCCTAGGGGGGATTGCTGCTCGGGAACTAACTGGGCATTGGTTGGCAAGTGGTGAGCAATTGCATTGTGCATCACTTGTTTTGTATATTCCAATCCTTTAATTATTATTATTATTGTCATTTTATTATTGTTATTATTATCATTATTATTTTCTTCCTTTCTGTTCTATTAAACTGTTCTTATCTCAACCCATGAGTTTTACCCTTTTTTTTTTTTTTCTGTTTCTCTCCCCCAGCCCTCTGGGTGGGGGGGAAGTGAGTGAGCAGCTGTGTGGTGCTTAGTTGCTGGCTGGGGTTAAACCACAACACCTGGTGATTGGGAACTACTGGTTTGGGTGATCTGTAATGCTCAAATAATCTGAAGAGTATTGTCTGTTTTGGTGTCTTGTGTCCTTTTTCCCTACTGTTGGCAGGCAATTTAAATACAATGTGTCCTGATTGTCTGCTGGTTTGTTGTTTGATTTTTAATGTCTCAGTAACATCCATGGCCCTAGGGGAAAATTTAAATGATAAAAATTAATTCATGTCAGATAGTTTGAATTTCAAGATGTTTCGCTGTTCTAGAAATGTTGCAGTATCAGTAGCAGGATCATGAGCCCTAGCTAATCCAAACTGGCTTGCAAATACTTGTAATTTTGGATTTGGAGAAAAATTATTCAGCTTAACATGGCTAATACATTCATGCTGTAAGGTTGATGATAATAAGTTCTTTAGATGTCTAGATGTGCGATTACACTAAGTGCAGATAACCAAAATCTTTTGTGCATGTGTTGCATGTAGAAGGAGATGCAGAATTGCAATACTCGGCAAGCTCTGGTGTAGCCGGAGTCAAGGCTGCCATTCCTGGCTTACAGGAATAGCCATGTGTGGTGTGAGGAGCTTTCAACTGCAGATTTCTAATGGTCAGGGTTAATTTTACAAAAAAAAGAGGTCATAGTGGATTGCCATAAATTCTGGTTGGAAGATTGTTGATACGTTTTGAAGGATCCCAGTCCCCACAAGATTCACTGCAGCCTTCTGGCATAAATTATCCCTGCTTAACTGTAGCTGATTTGCTTTAAGATGCTGGCAAGTGCTTCAGCATTAGTATGGGTGACTTCAGCAAGCCCACTGATTTATGCTTCTAGGTTTTGAGGTTAGCTCTGCAAAAACTTAACCCCAAAGACAGAATGAAGAGCACTTTTGTATATAAAAGCAATTTGGATGATGGGCAAGGAGGAATGTAATTGCTCTAGACGTCAAGCCAGTGTACTAAATTTGTGAATTTTTATTATCTTGAGGAATGACATCTTTAGGTTTGTCTTCAGTAGCTTGAACGTTTTAATGTTTTGTTCTGCTTGAAACCTTAGCTTTTCAGTGTCAAGCTGGAGCACTGAGCAGTCAGAGAAGAGGTAGGCTGTGTGAAATGGATGTTTCAAACCAATATACCAAGTCAACGCTCATTTTCTTGATTTGGCAATTGAGATGATTTCTTTATAGCCAGCAGGTTCCTGCTTTTGGGGGAAGCTTTGCTATAGTGAACTTAAAAATAATCTTATCGCCCCATGCAATTTATTACCAAATTTTAACTTGGAAAATTCATAAAAGGAAGGTGAAGTTACAGTCTCTCGCTAGTGCCAGACTCCTGTCATGCTGTTGTGGACTACAGATACTCCACTTTTGCTAGAGTCTGTTAATCCCTTCTATTGCTATTCCTACAAATGTCCCAGTTGAGGAAGCTGCTGACTTTCCAGTAAAAGCAGTAGTTGAACTAGTTTGGTGATCATTTCCCACCTTGGCAAATGCGTGGAGCAGGTTGAGCAGTTAATAGAAACAGGAAGCAGCCTTAGGAGGATGTATATGGTCTGCGGCAGAGAGCCCTCTCCTGTTTGGGGGAGACTAGCAATGGAAAGGAGACTCCCAGCTTCCGTTTGAGGAGAAAAGGCGTTTCCAGTTCTTCTGCAGTGTGAGGTTAGCTGGTCATGAAGGTTAGGGTTTGCTCAAGAAGGCTGTACCTGTGGGACGTCACTCTCTTAGTGCCTTCCTGATAGTGACTTGCTCTGAGATGTTTCCAATGGACAGTGCTAACTAGACTGTTAATTACACCCATCCCAATGCTATATTATTTCCTTTCTATCTTTGCTTCAGTTCAGCCTTCTCAATGACCAACCAGGGTGATTAATGGCTGAAGGAGGACGTAGCTTAGTAATGTGAGAGAATTTGTTCTCATGGGCCGTGCATGCCACAGGGAACGAGACCCTAATGTTGTAATCCTGGCCCTGGCACTGACTTGCTGTACTTTATGTATCTGTTTCTTCCTTTCCATAATTGTCAGCAGTCACTTGCCTTCCAGTGAAGTCCATGGGTGGCTGGTAAGAGGCTTGGCAGAGGAAGGGGATAGCTCTGGCTCTCTTACTCCGCTTGCACGACATGGGCCATAGAATTTCGTCTTACGCAACTGAGCCCTGGTTTTTAAGTGGCGTTTCATACCAACATGGACATAGCAGCATGTACAACATCCCAGACTTTTCCTGTGGAGGAGTGTTGTCTCTTGCAGCAACTGTCTAATACTGTCTGTTGCGTTTGGGCTCCTAGCGGCAGCAGGAGTCTGGCAGCAACTTGCAGAGATTTCACTGCCTCCGTTTTATGGTTCAGTTAAGATGAACCCTAAGGCTCATTTCTCGGAAAACTGTGGGCCAGTTTCTGTGCAAACCCATCTCTGCCAGTAGCAAAGCCAAGTGACCCAGTCTACTGGAAACATATTTGGAGATTGATGCCAGATTCCCAAACGGGAGAGCATCAGCTTGCGATTCAAGTGGTGTTGACATTTGTGGGAAGGCTTTCTGTTCTAAGCTTGTCAGATGTTAGCTGGTGTATGTAATTAATTTGGTATAATTTTGCTTCAGAATGAAATATTCATTCAAAAGAGACTTAAAAAAACATCCTGATGTTTTTGATGTCTGGGTAGCAAGTGATGTTGCGTACAGCAAGGCATACATTTATTGTTAGAGAGATTGGTTTCATGGTTATTCCTGTGGTACGCACAAAGTCCCAAAGGCTTCTACTGTCCATCACTTCTTGGTTCATGTGAGTACTCTGGATACAAAAAAACCACTGACTTACATTAACGGCAGAGACAGAAAACAACATGAAAATACTGTAGCCTGAAATGTTCTGGTTATCTTAATTATCCCAAAGGGCAAATGAAAAAGTTTATTTTGCTTAGTAGTTTTTCAAGAGTTCAGTAATAAAGCTGGTGACCCAGAGCAGGAGGAGAAGGAACGGAAATGGAAAGGGTAAAACAGAGATTTCTTTTGCCCCAGAGGAAATTCAAGAGGTAAGTGATAAACAACAAAACCAAACCAGAAATCCATAGCTTGCAGAATGTGGAATACCAAAGAGACTGCCCTGAATCAGTAAGAGAGTTGAGGATTTGCTGAGAAGAAACAGTTATGAAAGTTTAGAAATGAAGTAGTCCCATTTGATTAAAAGGCTGGAACAGGGTGTAGTTGCTCCATCCAATTCCTATTTACCTCCCCATGATGAAGTTCTCTGACCACTTCTGGTCTCTCTAAATCCATTATGTATTTAGATTCTAATGCTGCAGCTTGCAGAAGGAATTGGTTCTTTGTCAGACTTGAACTTTATTGTTTACTTTCTTGAAAATCATCCTAGGCACCTACATTTTCCTTTTGTGCTTTATCAAAACCGAAATGAAGTGTTTGCCTCAAGAGTGCAGGCTGAATTTGCAAAGTTTATGATCAGAAGAAACAACTGCTTGAAAGATGTGCATGCATGGGATGCAGATTCAGTGAATCCAGCTGAACACCCAGGTCCTGTCACGCTTGATGCTTGTTTTTTCTTTTTTTTAGATTGTATCCAGGAAGGAAGGACCATGTAAAGGCAGAAATATTAACGCATTCATTTGCTGTTGGTTTCCCAGTACCACATGGTTGCTCAGATAGTCTGGTCACTTCCGTAAGTTCAAGTTAGTAGAGTTACTCCACATTTTACCCTACTTGATGCGATATCTCACCAACATAATGGGCTGGATGAGATTCACAGCAGGCAGGTTGCTGCTGTTACGTGAAAGGATGAAAACTCCTTTGTAGTTGCACATAACCTATAGGTGAGGATTCTTGTTTTGTACATGAGCGTTTTCGGTTTTGCTTTGTGATCAGGCTGACAAGGTTGAGTGCTAACACCAACAGAAAGCACCTCACTTTCAGGGAAAACCTCTTCTTTTTTTTTAAAAAGTAGTCATAAAACAACTTGCAGCGTTGACCACAGATGACACATCAAGAAGAAATCGTGTCTGTGGTGAACTGAGCGAGCTTTGCAGCTTTGCTTGTTGACACATGCTCCTCACGTACAGCAGCATGCTAAAATAGTCTTTATATTTTGCTATAAAGAAGACGGAAAGAAAAGAGGCAGTTGCACTAACCCACTAATTTCTACATACGTTTTATTCTAAGTATGTTAGAGAGTGATGGAAAAACATCAGATCATCGTTTACTTTGAATTCAACTCAATATTTGACACCAGTAATTGTTACCCTCCAAATCTGTGCTCAGATACATCTGGCCTGTATCCAGCTGTTGTGCCGCTGCAGAAATGGGGGATGTGGCAAAGAGGAATATAGCCAAACAGTTGGCATCCTCCCTCCCCCTCACAGTCAGTGAATTACACGGCTGTAGGAAGCTTAGGGGCAAAAAACCTTAGGGTGTGGAAATACTAAGCACCTACTAAGTTTCCTTATTTCAGAGAGGCCTTCATGTCATGTGTTGTTTTTGTTAATCTCACTTTATAGGTACTTCTGCTTTTAAAAAATGGTCTAGTAGATGCTTCAGAGCAACCACCTTATTAATGACTGCTTGTCTACAGCAGTGATTTGTAAGCAGGCTGGTTATTGCTTGGGATCTTTTTCTTATAGAAATGACAGCTGTAATAAGAGTGACAGCACTGAGTCATGTTATGATTTAGACTGTTCTATGGCAGCAGAACCAGAAGTGTAAGTTAAGCAGCTCTTTCCCCACGTTTCTTCCTGCTAGAATACCCTTTATTCCAATAAATACCTGGTGTGGATGAGAAACGTTTAATGCTTTTCCTTATGGCAGGGTGTGTGCTTGCCCTTCCTCGTTCTGCAGGCTTGTGGGAGCCACAGACTGACAGCGGGGAGCCTGCTGCTCTTACAGGAAGGGGCAGCTTGTTCTCCGTGTTGACGCAAGACTAATTCATATTATTTTCATGAAGTCTTTAGCTGTGTTATCTTGTTTGCCTTGGAGGACAAAATGTACAGGCATGGGCTTTGTTTCTGGCTTAACAGAGTGCAAGTTCGGTGTTCGTGGACAAATACACACACCGTGATGAACTGCTGTAGTTTTTATGGGGAAAGTGTTATTCATGAACCAAGTGAGCGCACTGTGATTCCATTTCCTTGAAAGAAGCTGCATAGATACTGGTGCCCATTGGATAAAAGATTTACCAAGTGGAGCTGCAAATGGTTTTAAGAACTGGAATGTGTGTAGATCTTGCTCAAAAGAATTGGTTTTTTCCTTCTCTTGCAGTTTCTTGCACAGTCAACCACTTGAAAGAGAAGGAATTCTTCAACCCCTAGTTTCAAAAGGCCTTGGACTGTTTTGTGCTGTTCAACTCCCTTCGCTCCCCCATTTCAGCAAACAAAAGATCCTAAGAGGAGGATGAGGCAGCTGAGAGGAAAACCCAAAAAAGAGACCTCCAAAGATAAAAAGGAGAGAAAACAGGCGATGCAAGAGGCCCGGCAACAAATCACCACTGTTGTGCTTCCCACGCTGGCTGTTGTAGTACTGCTGATTGTTGTGTTTGTTTATGTAGCGACTCGTCCGAATACAACTGAATGATGCAGCTTTTCAGACTTCCTAGCTTTGGGGTATTATTAATTTTATCACGAGCCAAAAGGAACTCTCTGCCACTCTTTTAGTACTTTACAAAGGAACTTGCTGGTATTTTCAGTCTTTCTCTTGGTTAGGGTCCTACAGATTCTCTTTAGGAATGTAACATAAAACGTATTAGTGAATGTGCCAGTACGTTTTATGGTCCAGTTCATGTGCCTTTCAGACTTTTAAAATTGTGTTTTTCTTAAATCTGTTTGAAGCTCTATATTGTAAAAGGAAATCGTGTTCTGCTATAAATTTGTAAAAAATCAGCTTTCAGCTTCTATCACTGTTACGGATAGTGTTGCTCCCAAGAGCTCTTGTATGTCTATTTCAGAACTTCCAAAGAAGTACATTTCTTCTTTGTACTTAATGTCATATGAAGTGCTTTGATTCAGAAAGGATATATTTATTTTTTTTGAATAAGAGAGAAGTCTTACTTGGAATCTTCAAATTATTTTGCAAAGAATGTGACTTATTGTGAAAGCCTACATTGTGTAATAATTTTTTCATTAAACACTATGTAGTTCACTCAGAATTTCTTTTTGCTGTGAGGTGCTAACATGCGAAGTGAATACTTCAGGATCTGCCAGAAGGAATTTTACAGAAGTTGGAAAGGGAGATTCTACCAGTTTATGGTGAACTAAGTAGTAACAACCTACATAAACACAGATAGTTGTTTATCTGAATGTTAAATATTTAAATCTGTTTAAGTGGCAATAAAAAAGGTGATTTTGGATACAGCCCTTGATTTTTTTTTTTTTTTTTTTAAAGAAGGAAAAGGAACATTAGTATAACTTCAGTCTTTCATCTGTTTGCTGGAGTGAGCTGCTGTCCTGTGACATCCTTCTGTCCCCCTCACTTAAAGGAAGCTGTGAGCACAGCTTGGGCAGTTTTATTCTAGGAAATCAAACTATAAATTCTGATCAAAACCCTTCAATAATCCTGTATTCTTCTACAGCTCTTTCTCATCCAAATATTTTAAGTTAACCTTCAGAAGACTTCGGGGAGGCAATTTGAGAACCCTTGCTGCTGCTTAAATACAGGCCAAGCAAGGAAGAATGTGATGCTACAGCGCACCAAAGCATAGCAGGAAATACTTCTGTGCCGAAAGTCAAAGACCCCTCAAGTCTTTACTTTGCCTGCTCTCTTCCGACAGAGGGGCAGTCCCAGTGAAGGCAGTGGGACTGTTCGTACATGCGCCAGTGAAAACCTGTGCCTTGCTTCCTGTGTTACCTCTGTGTATTGCTCCTGTGCCGAATGCCACTGCCAACCAAAGTTGTTCTGCAAAAAAATAGTTTAGGCAAGCAAATGCAGTTCCCCGCAGTAGACTTTGCCCTAAGGCACATGTTCCCAAAGCGGGGCGAGTCTATGGCCAGCTATAGGCTAACACGCTTCAGAGTGGGACAGTTACCCAGTGATGCTGGGATGGCCACAGCTAATGAGGCTTACTGTGCCACCGCTGTCGGTAGTGCCTCGTATTAAACTGGCCCTGCGGACTAAGATGTTTTTGAAATACAAAATTTGCTAAAAACTGAAAGGAAGAGTTTAGATGAACTGTTAGGTGGTTGTTTTCCGCCCCCAACTTGCAGCATAGTTGGGATATATGCACAAAAAACTACACAGACAAGATGGTCATCACATGAGTGTTCACCCATCGAGTGACCAGTGGGTAGTCTGCTGTGGAACCCCCCTGCTCACCGAGCCGTGCACTGAGACTGAAAATTACCTGTGCTTTGGTACTGAGAACCCCTTCCTTCAACTGGAGAGATCTGAAATGACGCATCTGTAAAAGTAATTGCTTAGTCTGTGTCATCTCCCAGCTGTTTCTGTTCTCCCAGGCACCAAATCCTTTTTGTCTATTTTTATTTTATCCTCAGTCAGGGATGGCTGCGATGGAGCTGTGATAGTTTGCCCCTTTTTGAAAGGAGGTGTTCAGCTTGAATAAAACAGTGCCTGAGGAAGTGAACAAAAGTGTGTGTAGTTTAAGTATGTGTGTTCTGCAGGGTACTTGGTGTCTAGGGCATTTAGAATAGAAGCAAAGTTTCTGCCAACCTCTTCCATAGATTCCTCCTGCTCATCTTCCTCTTCCATAGGTTCTTAACCAAGGTTTTCCTGTCCCTGCTCGTTCTGTGATACTTTCTGATGGCTCTAACAAAGTGCCTGTGACTTTCCCATCTCCGAGTAGCAGGTTTATTTCAGTCTGTTCCACCTGCAGGGCTTTTTTATCAGCCCAAGCAATAATTTTATAATTCAGAAAGCCTTCCCTGAAACTGTTCAGAGTCCTCATGTGATTTTTTTTCCCCCTTCATTTTCTGCAAGAGTTGAGTCTATGACAAGTAAGAGCAATTAACTGGCTGATGACAACTAAATAGGTAAAAGGTCAGTTGGGTTAGATAATATTTGAGATTACTTCTCTAATGAGATGTTTCATTTCTGCTGCTTTTTCTTATGCCCTCCCTTTGTCTCTTGTCATCTGCAAATTCTTCAGGTCACAGTAATAATCTTTTGGGAGCCAGATGTTTATTAATATGAACCTATAGCTTAATGCTAATAAGAGACACTGTGTATTTCAATTCCCTGAAATGTGCAATTTTACTGAGTGCTAATTGAGAGGAAAATAGTGTTACACATTCTGAATTGTTCCTTATGCAGAAGCTAGAATTGATTTCACAGTTGGACTCTTAGGAAAAAAAAAATATTTTTCTGTAGTAAACAACGAAGTTGGATTCTGACATTTTCTACCAAATTCCCTTTTACTAGTACTGGATGTGAGAATGGGCATTTGGAAAAATGGTATGGAGCCTCTGTAGACAGAAACTGTCAAAAATCACTGGGAAATAATCGGGAAGTAAATTAACGGCAGTTGCCCAAATGTCAACTCCTGTGAACTTCTCAGCCGAAGGTGTAACTGTGTCTCTGTTCTTTTAACTGTATGTATTACTCCAACTGTCAGTTGCCTTCAAAAATGTTTTAGAAATGGGGTTTCAAACCTTTTCGCAGCATACAGTAGCTTGTGGGCAAAATTGAATGATTTATTACAAGCATTTTACCAGAAAACTCATGCTGAGATACTTCTTCAGCAGTGTCTTATGATATGCTTTCCAAGAGTGCTCATTATCAGGTGAAGTCATTAAAAACCTGCCATTGCCATCTGATAAATCAAGTTATAGAAGCAATTTTTTAAAACCAATTTTTCGAAGCATAAATCAACTCTGAGTCAAATACTTAAAGATCAAGGTTTGAAAGGAGTATTATAAATGTCCTGGAAGTGCTAAGAAAATAAAGGAATCGTGTCAAGTATTCTTGCAGTGGGTAAGTGCCCGTTTGTGTCACACGTGGCCCCAGCTCCCCAAAACCAGGTGAGAGAAACCGGCAACACCACCCTTGGTCTGAAGGAAGATCTACACATATTTTCAGAGCTCAGAGGAATTGGCTCTCCCTTTCAACCTATCTACAAAAAATGTTCACTTATTCACACCCTGATGTTCAGAAAACAGCACATGTAAATACATACAGCAGGGAACATGCACCGTTCTTTTTTCAGACTATTTACGTTTGGTGCCCAGATGGTACACGTGCAGATTTGAACACTCCCGTAGCTCCGGAAGGTGTGAACTAGAGCCTGCACTTTGGTTCTGTGATCTGGACCTGTGTCACAGAGACGTTTCTTACCGGGAGAAGCTTCTTATCGGGGCAGGTGGTTGCAGTTCACAGGCCGTGCACCAGCAAAGCGAAGTCCTGCCCTCTACGTCCCAGCCCAGTGTCTTCATCATCGCTACAGATGGAGCTGTTAGCTGGTGTTGTCTGTCCCGCACCACCTTTATTTGGTTGAAAAGTTTCAGCCAAAAGAATTCCTGTTGCTGTGTTTGCGTGGGATACTGAGGGCCAGAACTTCCATAGGATTTCTTGCTTCATCTGGGATTGTACAAGGGTCACGTCAAGTAAAGTAAATCCTACATCTGCCACAGGAAATTCAGTGACAGGATGGTTTAGGACTGTTCTTTGCACGCAAACATGTTCTCGTAACTGGTGGGAAAACACATTTTTGATAAATCTGTTTCAAATCCCCTAGCAGTGTGGTAAAGAATAGGTTAGAGGAACTAACCGATGGGTTTGTTGGTTTAGGAAAGGAGGGTGGAGCGCAGGGGTGTTGCTCAATCCACCAGCAGAGATTCAGATGCAGTACATTAAATTACAACCTATTTATGGATTTGAGGGTGTCCATGTGATTAAATAGTAACTCAGACACAGTGAACTTTGAGATCTGGACCCTACAGTGAGAAAAAACCAACACACAGTTCCCACATTGGTTTGGCCAATTCAGAGCTCTGCTATGAACAATCTTTAACCTAGCATTTTCTCAGCAGACTGCTGTGTCTGAGAGGAAAAAAACTTGCACAAGGCAGCTGGTGTAAAATCTAGTGGATAGCTATTTTGCATACAATTAAATGGAATAAAAGGTGATTGTGAATGGTACAATTGGGTGTTGCAGGTTGTAAAGCCAGAGAGGAACGTAATCCCATCATCCGTATGACACGGGCTAAGGACCTTCCCCCAGTGCCTTCTGCCTCCTTCCAGCTGTTTGGTCTCTGGGAGACCCAGGGGCAGAAAGCAGCAGGACTGAATGGTGTTCAGCACATACCTGAGCTGGCTGTGCAAATAAAACTTGGATGACTGGCATGACATACCATAGATGTAGAATCACCTCATTAGACAGTCTCTGTTGACGACTTCTTTCTTGTTCCCACTGGTGGTAGTTTCGTCTCATTTTGAATTACTAAGTGCTGGTGGGCTTGATCCTGAGCGCTCTTGTGCTACTGTTAAATCAGGAATTTTAACCAGTTACACTACAATAAAGCCGGAACAGTGAGACTGAGGGGTTAGGTGCTTTCTGTAGTATCTCTGATCACAGCAGAGATTTATCAGCCTTTGACTGGATAAGCTAAAGCCATTGTTTAAGTCTGTCCATTGGAAAAGCAAGAAAGCTGTGCCTGTGATTTTTCATAGTGTTTGTTCATTTTTGTGTTCACTTGGTGCAGTGTTTTGCTGCTGTTGTTTGCATTCCTCTCTGCGTGGTTCAGAGTACCCACCATCTGACACTCTCTCATTCTTACACTCCTAAATTTCCCCTACAAAAAAGAAGAGAGTAAAAAACCATAGGAAGAAAATGCGCTGAATACCCAACTTTCATGTGAACCACTTTTAAATGTTTCTGTTCAGTTACTGTCATTTCACTGACAGCCCTATCAGACTAAGTTTTGGGAAGCGAATTGGACAGCAATGGTCTGCCAGCTCTTATACCACCAACTATTTCAAAATTATATCGTGATGAAACGTGTTGGCAACTGTGTGTGTGTGTGACCTCTTGTTTTTCCTTCAGCGAAAAAAGCTGGTGGCAGCCTGAACCATTGTTCTTTTTATTTAAAGAAGTCTTTCAATGAGGAGCCAAAAAATGCTTTTCGGTAAAGCTCTGAAAAACCATAAAAGCAGTCCAGCAGCTTACAAGTATTTTACATTGCCCGGCTATTCACAAAGTAGAATAGAAATATTCTGTATGTTGTGGGTAATCCGTAGCTCTGAACATTGCACCTTGTCCTGTCAAATGAACTTATGATTAATAATTCATTTTTTTTCATTTTTATTGGTGCTTTCAGACATTTATATTTCTAGTCCCTGTTCATACAGTATATAATTTCTCAGTCTTTATTCTGCTGTCCATCGTGCTTTAAAAAGTTTTCCAAATAACCTGAAATGTGGTACATGGTATACAAACTATTTTTGGCATGATAATATCAGGAATATGTATCTTCCTTCAGAAATCAATCACTAGTTCAATCAAGTTTCTACCTTTTAATACACCTAAAGTATTCAGAACCAGCGGTGTGGCTCCAACTGTACCCTGGCAGCAATGGGCTCGTTTAAATTGGGGATTGTCAGATGAGCAACTCCTGCTGGTTTTGGCTAGCAAAGAGAAGGGTGACCTTTCAGGTAAGTATGTGTTAAAAAAATGGCACTTTGATCCGTACTGTCTCAGCACATTTGTGGCATAATATGCTCTGAGCAGGAAATAACAGTAGACAAGTAGGCCGTTCACATACAGGTACTGCAGTTCGCCATGCGTTTCACAGGGAGTTTATTATATGGCATTACACAAAAGCCGGGCTGAAACTAACCCTGTTATTTCATTAGCCAAAGTTAGTAGCTTGGCCAGATCTTAAAAAGCTTTAGGAAAAAATCTTACTCATTTTTTGATGATTTCATTCATTCATTCATTCATTATCATCACACAGACCTGTATCATGAGAGGGACCCTCAGGCTTGGACTGGACTTGGACACATGTATTTCTTTGAAGATCTGGAGCATACTTCATCTTTTGTGTTTAAATCTTGCAGTGGCAAAAGAATCTGACTAACTGGCTAATATCCCATATTTTTTTTCTCTTGCTCTTCTGAAAGACATTTTGCTGTCTTTTTGCTTCTACAGATTTTTCCCAGCTTAAAATTTAGCTTCATTTCCAGAGGTTCCTAAATTTCTTCATTAGTTCTTTTAAAACTCCCAGATGCATCTCCTGTTAAGTTGAGGACACATATATATTTAGTTTGTTCAGATGTCCTTTCATCATCTTTTTATTCAGTCCTCACCCCTCCAGCTGAGTCTAGTAATTTTCCTGAATTTTCCTGTAAAAGGTTCTTTGATGTCCTCATTTTCATTACTCATTTTATTGCAAACCGAGCCAAACTGGTATTTAAAATCTTGGTGTTTTGTGTAAGTGAGATGTAGTGTATTTTGTCTTAATGGAAATAGAGCTTCCAAAAACAATTTACATTTTTGCTGTGGTCTTGAATATTAATGAGACTTCTTTTACTCACAAACTGGAGCTGCTTGACAATCTGGTATTATTTTTATCCGGATTCTTCAAGGAAGTTGGCAACAGTATATGCTGGAAAGCAGTTCTTCAGTATCTCTTTCACTGAAATTGGTGGTTCATCAACACTGTCTGTAATTTCTGTTTCGCTTGCACAGCAATAGAATTCAGTATGAATTGCAAATAAAAGGAGTCTCAGCATTCTGCACTTTTTCGGCACATGCAGATGAATTAACTCTGCTCAGTTTTATAATGTTTTCCTATCTTGTAGAAAAATATAAAGAATTTTGGCCCTTACCTAAGACTGATCGCAAGTTGTCTGAAGTTAAAGGTGTTTTCCCCTGTTCCAATGTAGTTAAACAATGAGACAACATAGTTTCAAAACATCAATACCAAAACAAGTGCTTTTGAAGACAGGATTTAAAAATTGTGAAGTATTAATGTAAAGCATGTAAAGCACCGGAGATCTGGGGCTCTGCCCCAGGTGAAGTCTATAGGTCTGGTAAAAGGGGCAATATGGGTGGCTTCAAAATACGTGCTTTGTCTATGCAGGTTCCTCTCATGGACTGGCATGGCTTTGAGCGTAAGAAAGAGCGAGCTCAGACTTCTCATTTCAAGAGTCCCAAGGGCTATTTCTATAACCAAAAATAACCAGAGCATAGATAAGCTCTTTATGCTAGGAGCTATGACATGGCTGAAGGCCCTTATTATTCTTGTTCTGTGCAATCTAGAGAATTTCTCTTGGCTGATTATATTTTCAAGGGAATAATTCCACTTATTAGCCCTTTGTACATCACAAAATTCAAAGTATCTTAACTAATTTACAGTGCTGCGACAGGGTCTCTGCTGCACACCATTTAACTATGCAAAACCAACCTGTATATTTTAGAATATGTTTAGAGTACGATATTTTGTAATGTAGTCAAGTTATAATATACCTAAATCCGCAGGATAATGATTATTGTATTGAAACCTTGGCATTAAAAATACATGCTTTTGGCAATGTGCCTAAATACATTAAGCAGCTAGTTGCAGATTTTAGTTCTACGAAAATCATGGGTGATTACTTGGTTTTATTTTTTTTAATTGTGTGACTGGCTTAAGTATGCCTGCTTTGCTGTATCCTGGCATATTTTTTTAGAGTATTTTCAGAATGTCTTTGCAGTTCTTCAAGGTGTGAATTTAAACGTTCTTCAAACTCTCTTGTATGCTTCTCTTCCTCTTGAAGGAACTTTTCTGTTGTTGCAAGGAAGGACATCTCAGGGGGAGACTGAGCAATGAATAGAAAATCATGGTTAGTAAAAACTAGCAAGTACTACAACATGTTTGCATGATCAAATTTTAGATTTGAAAAACATCTTAACCTAAGCAGCTATTAACACTATAACGCTCTATAACTCTCCAAGAAAACATGAATTTGGGCATACATTTTTAAAGGCATTCAGGTGCCTAAATGACATAATGTGAACATGATGTCTGAATACCTGTGAAATTCACAGCATTAGGATGTAGATTTGCCATTAACAATTTTAATATCCCATTAGACAGAATTAAGCTGCTTCAGAACCTTCAGAATCTTTGGATCAGCTAAAGGTTATGTTCGTCACTTGTATAATTTAGACCAAGACAGAGGACAATAATCTCTTTTTTGGAATTACAGAATATAACTAGTGTTGGGTACTGCTGATTGCCTCCTGTAATTTTATCTCTGCTTCTGTGATGTGATGCTTTCTGAGGAGGGAAAAAAAAAACCCCTATGCTTATTTCAGTACTATCAACTTCAAGCTCTGACATTTTCGAGAATGTACTAAATTTTATTCGCTGCAAGTAGTTCACTGAAAAATCTTCTTTCTATTTAATGAGCATTTAGTGGACTGAGACACAAGCCATACCAAAATTGGTTGTAAAATGGTTGTCATGGGATGCAGAGTTGTATAAAGCAAAGGACATGACTGAGTCTTTGGTGGAACAAATTCTAAATTTTTAAGCAGCAATTTTTGTTAATTCTTTTTGCTAATACTTAAGTTGTATTCATTGGAATGTCTTTATAAAAAGAAATATGAAATAATTTTTCTTTGCCTAAGGATATTATGCTTGTTTAAATAAATTCAATATTTATTTGTATAGATACATACAATTTTATGACATGAATTTTCAACAGTTGACTGAGAAAAAATGTAGTATAGGAGCTGTCATACTGATTAAGAGAAAGATAATTTTCTGTCTTTATATGATCATATATTGAGAAAGATGATTGACATTTATTATCTTCATTAAACCATATGTTAAATAGTTTTAATAACTGATTGAGTTATTAGTCTAGAATCTCTGGTTTTGTTTTTCCTAGAATGTAAAAAGGAAAGTTTATCTGTGAGCACTTCAAATAGGAATGGCTTCAAATGATTTAAATATTCTAATGTTTTGTGGAAAAGGCCAATCCCATTACACCTGTAAATATTTATTCTAGGCTCCACTGTATCAGAATGGGGTATGCCCTATTTCCATGGCAACTAGAGGCAGATCTGGTCTTTGCCTTCAGCCTGGTTTAAAACTGCCCTTTAGCAGCTTTTCAGGCCAAAAGATACTAACTATAGAAATGCTTTAAAGCACTATTCTATTCAAACTGCAGCAGACCTTGAGATGAAATTTAGAGATTTCCTATAAGAAACCCCTTTTCTTTACAAAGTACAGCAAGTAAGTGATAGACAGAAATAAATTCTGAAAGTAATACCATCCTTCTAGAGTGAGACAGGCTTTCTGATATATAGGGCTCCTAAAATGAAATTCACAGATAAAGCAGAATCTTCCTTTTCTCAGTCCCTCCAGATTAGTGTTTTAACAGGGCAGGGAAGAAAAGGTGACTGAATTTGCCACGTAGGATTGAGGAACCCAAGGGTACTGGATCGCTTTGTGCCACAACACTCTTCTGTCAATCCCTGCACTAGCAGGGATAAGAAAGAATGTTGATCTTCCAATGGCTGAGAAGCTCTGGAGGGAGATCACCTGCCTTCTGGTTTTCCTCATAAACACATGCATGATTTCCCATCCATAAATCATCATTGTTTTCATATGAAGAGTTGCTCCTGAGATTTTGAATGCTATGGCTACATGCACATTTATTCCTTCATGGGCTAGATCACAAATGTATCTCCTTGTGACATTTGGATTCAGTGATAGAGTTGGCAGAACTATTTTGAAGAAGGCTTTTGTATTATGAAGAAGACATTGGATTTGGAGGCTTTACTTAAAGAATCGCCATGTGTATCGCTCACTGAATAACAGCTCTAAAATCACTGATTCAATACTGAGCAAATAAAATACTTCAAGTGAGAAGTGTAAGAAGCTGGGAAAATGTGAATCTGAAATACGAATTTAACAGGTGTCATCACTTACAAAAAAAAAGTCATGTTGGTCTTTTCCATACAGACAGTGGATTTACACAAGTGCTAGTCTTCAGAACCATTATATCAAGTTATGAGAGATTCTCAGAGATTCATTATAACAATGTTTAAAATTGCTGCCTTGTAATTAGAAACATATTGGCCTCATGATCAAGCTATCTTCCTAAAATGCTAATGTCCTTTGCCTCAACTGGTAGTTACTTTGATGTGTTTTTTCTTGAAATGCACTGTAAATTCCAAATGAGACATTTCTGAATTTCCTCAGAGTTGAGAAGAATGTTTATCCCTTAGAATAAGCAGATGATGGTTCCCTACAGCAACTTACCTGAGGGTTAGACATCACTATTATTTTGGATAGATCCCTAATGCACTGTTTTTTATGTGCTTTGAGAGAAGGTTGTATCTAAACAGGTCTAAAAGGCAACATTTCTTGTTAGCAACTAAGCTTTGCTTCCAAGTCTCTGGTCTGTTCTTTCACTATGTTCTTTATTGTCTTTACTTTCAGTGCCTGAGGAAGAAAAACCATAAAGAATCTGCTTTAATCCATGTCTCAGATGAGATTCATGGTCCCTGGTTTTGAATTTCTTTTCCTCAGATAGCACTTATTTTACGTCTTTCAGTTTTCTAACTGGAGCTGGATAGAAATGGGTTCATTTCTAACCTAGCTTGTTCAGGTACTTAGGCAACAAGAACTCTACTTTTTTGTTTCTACGTTGTCAGCTGATCCCGTATTTCTTTGGTGTATACCAGTAATGAGAATCGCCTTTCTGCCTCATCATTTGCTGGAAATGAAAGAGTGCACCTGATAGAGATGCGTATTTCCACATATGAAGTATATGCTAAATATGTCTTCTCCTTAAGCAAGAACTACCCAAAGTGCTTATGAATTAATTCTGGATTGCGAGGGAGAAGCACTTCAGGAAGCTAGGTCTATTCTCTCTCATGGACTACCTAATGAATTTGCCTAGTGTTAATCTCTTTCTTGCCCCATGAGTTGTCCCAGCATTCTTGGATGCATCTTCAGCGGGGCAGCAAGAAAACTTTAACACTTGGGATATTATAACATTTAGTGGTCAAATCCCAGAGCATTAGAGTCTTCTCATGTGTAGCCCCTTCTGCTTTCCAGGAAAGTTCTTGTAACACCGAGACTAGAAATTGGTCTGGCTAATTTTAGTCTCACAGTGACTAAATTTGGGGGCTTTGGGGAGTAGTTTCTTCTAACTCTACACTGCAGTACATCTTAGGCAGCACGTACAGATGCCCATCTGCAACGTGCTTCTGCTCATACATGAAAATCAAAACTGAGATGCATAGGAAATTGCCAAGTGACATAGGAAGGCTTTTAGAGGGCCTGAGTACCCTATCGGCTAGCTAATAGTAATACTTAAGAGTGAGAGGCATGCCTCAGGGTAGGATCAAGACTGTCAAAATCATTCCTAATAATGTCCAGTGGTAGAATTTCCACAACTTTCCATTGCAGTCTATTTATTAAGCAGTTTCCCATCCTTAATGTTAGAAAGTTTCCTAATGCCTAATTTAAATTTTTCTTGCTACAGCTTAAATCTTTCTTGTCTTTCCAAGTCTTGAAAGCAAGAACAGACAATGTCTGTCCCTCATCTGAAGAGAAACATGAGAAGGTATTTGTGACTAAAAGTTAAAGATCCAGATTGGGAAGCACAATTTACATTACTGCTTGCTCTAGCTGAAATGGAGAAATTATGTAGAAATGGACTGTTCTGAAGCTGCAAATAATTCTATTGGCTATTTTAGTTATTTATTTACTTATTTTCTGAAAACAGACATTGGGCTGTTCTACAGAATAGCCTTCCCAGCGACTGGGAGTGGATCAGGCAACCATTTTCTGAAGTTGTTCATTTCAGAAAGAGAGAACAGCCCAAATTACTGTTCAGAGAAAAAGTATTTCCCTAGATTTGGAAAGCCTTGAAAGAAGAATTTGGGGGGTTATGGGAATTTCCAGTGAATCCCAGCTGAGCTTTCTAGTTTACTCTAAGGCAAGAGTGACTTTCCCTGCACATGTAACCTCTAAGTAAGAATGTGAAGGGACAGAAGTTCCAGTGGAACATTTACTAAGGTTGTCTGAAGTGTCTCTACTGGGAGGAGAGATGTAAGTCTTTGCCTAAAGCCCTAGAGACTATTTTCTCTCTCCCCTAAATATCAACCCAGTAATTTTGGTAGGTATCAGGTCATCACCTGCAATTCCAATGTTTTCAATTGGTGCTACAAATATTCTTCAGAAAAAATGGTGCCTTATAACATCTTCAGAAGTTTTGAACATACCGGAGATTTCACTTAGGTGAAACATCAGTCCTGAAAACTCTGTCAAAGAACTCTGGTTTATAACCCACTGTGTATTTTTTTCCTCTTTCCTCTTGATGGAATGGCTTTCCATTTGAACAGAGAACTCTAGAGTAACAGACTGCTGAATCATCTCTGCACTAATGCTGTGGTATCCAGTGTCAGTCTGAGTGATGATTTAATTTTGGCAATCTTCTGAACTTGTACTTGCTTCAGTGCCACTGATTTGGACTTCGACTCTGTACAAGAAATATCCCTTGCGTAATACTTTCATTATGTACTTTGCCCACACACCAGCTGGAAAGTGTTTTCTTTATAATCTAGTCAACTGCCTTGGCATCAACCCTGTCCTGAGTTTCCCTGCAGCTTGCAAAGTGTCTCAGAATGGGCATTTTCCCTGGACTGGCTAGAAACAGAAGCCTTGCGGTCTGCTGTCTCTGTCTGACACTTCTGACAGAAGAGAGGAGGAGAACTGGTGTTTATCAGACTCCTGAAAAATGCCAGACAATTCTTTTCGCGATTAGTGGTTTAAAGAGGAAAGCTCCCAAGACATGAGAAACCAAAAGCCATTTACTTACAATTCCTGTGAAGCATAAGAATATAAAAATGCAAGTGAGGTCAAGCACCCAGGACTACGTGGTTCTCACTGTCCTCTGACTACTGGGACACAGCTGTCGGGACCACAGTCAGTAAAGGGCTGCACTGCAATGCCAGCTTCCCAGGCAGGCCACCACTATGGTGCTCCCTGTCTACAGTCAGAGTTTAGAACATGGAGACAGTCTTCCAGCAGCCACATCTCTGACAGGAAACGATGTGCGTCCGTTTCTGAAGTGGACAGCAGAACCGGGGTACGACAACCACAAACTGCTTGAAGATGCTTGTCAGTGTCATGATGCCTCTTTGCTCCTACTTAAGGTGACGAGAAGCAAGAAAATTGCCTATTGGTTCCCCCCAGTAAATGCTGAAGTCTTCCCTCTTCTCTCTGTAGACACTCAACCACACACCTGCAGTTCAGGATTTCCTGGGTACAAAGATGTATGTATCACAGCTGGACAGAGAGATGGCTATAGTCCATTCCTTACTACTCTGTTACTTCTGTTATTTAATGACGCTGTGGTTGCATGGTTTGAGGTCTGGAAAATAAGTGCTAAGTTCTCAAGTGGTAAAAAATAGTGGCCTGGGGTGAAGGCCTAAGGAAGAATAGAAGATACTAAGGAAGAGGATAAAGCTCAAATTTAAAGAGATCTAAAGTCAAAGAATTATGGAAAGTTTTTCGTAAGAAGTTGCCCTAGGCAAAGTGGGATTTATCACACTTGTCATGGAGGTTGGTAATCTCCAGCCTATGAAGACTGAAAGAAAGAATGCTGCACTATTACTCTTTCATTTCAAGAAAAATAAGGATTACAGCAGTTATAATTTCTGTTCCTTTTCAAATACAATAGCTAACACATAGAAAATAGTTGCTGCAATTCCTCTAATTTTATCCATCAATCGAATGCTGTAGAAACTTGATTTGTGTAACAGCACTTAAGGCAGTAAGTTTGCAGGCATTATGGAAATATACTTAAAGCAGAGTGCCCTTACAGAAGGCAATATGAAGCAGAGTGCCCCAATACAGAAAGCAATGAGCTAAAATGTAGAAATCTCTCTCACAGTCACATAATGGCAGGTAATTATCACCATCGTTATTGGAACAGAGGTATGGCCCAATAGGGGATGTTTAATCTCCAGAAAACTGCATTTATGTTAGGATAAGGTACTTCCATTTTTGCTGGGCTGGCACTGTATAAATAATAATGACAATAGGGGTGATCTAGTTTTTGGCTCCTCCAAGGCTGCATTTGGTCCACAGATGGATTTTTGAGAATATATGTGTTATAGGAAAATAGTTACTTACTGATAATTTGATTTCTCCTGCATTGTAAGCAGGGCTCAGTAAGCTGCTGCCTGTTCTGACCTTTCCAGGAAATGGCCCACCAAAGCCCAAAGAATTCCCCATTGGTGGTGATGGAGATTTGTAAACTATTTTCTTTTCATGACCTCTGTGAAGTGTGTGAGAAGATAAAGTGCTATCACTTTTTGAACCAGTGATATTGCCTTGGCCATATAAAGCAGGACTACAGTTTCTGTGATATCCACTGGCTGTGAACATAGCAGTCTGTTGACGTTCCATTTCCCATGCATCTTTCTTATGGAAAGTTCTAAAAGAGGGAAAAAAGAATCAAAGTATGAAAACCAGTTAAAACTAAGCTATCACAGCAAAGCCAAGGGTTTTTTTATTTTATTTGTTTGTGCAGTTTTGATTACTTAGCTGTTCAAACTGCTTCATGCATGAAGTTACGGGCATAAGATTAAGCATTACCAAGTTACAGCAATTAAGCAATTTACTACCTAAGTTACTGTAAATGTCTGAGTATGCATTCTCTGTCTGCTTCAGCTGTGACTTAAATCACACTAATTTAAACCCTTTCACTGGACCTTAAGTTGAGTAACCTTGCCGTATAATTGTTACAGGACAAGAGCTAAAACACAAACTCGCTTCAGGTATTGAAGATACCAGTACTCCTTAAGTGTTTCTTACCTATCCTTTGCCAAAGGTTATCATCCCTTTAGCTTTTCAGTGGAAGAAGCTATGTAAGCACTCTTCAGCCATGTCTTGATAGCTTACAGTATTATAGGAACTGGAGTGAACTTAGCCACACAAATAGAAGAAATGAAATATGAAAGTGTAAGTGAGATGGGAAACAAAAACTGTTATTAGTGGTTGGATAATTAGTCAGTTTTGATCTAATATCACCTTAAACAACTATGTTCAAATAGCTAGAATTTAGAATAAATGTTTAAGTAAGTTTAAAAAAATAGTACAGGAATCTTTGATCTTGCATTTTTACTGCCACTGATTTAATGATAACACATTGGAGATTAAGATGAGAAATAAAAAAAATTTTAAAATACACTTTTTAAAAAATTGTACAAGAACATGCTTTTGTAACAATAAGTGAAATCTTCAAGCTTACAAAAGTATTTGTAAGTATTTTGTTATGATGGATGTTCCATAACTCTTGTATCCCACTTACAGTGATCAGAATGGATGTGAAAGCATAGATTTGTATTCATTTGTAGTTCTGTAAAGCAAAATCTATTATGGTTAACAGCAACTTAAAAAAAAAGAAACCTATTTTCTTCCCATTCAGAATATCTTCTTTTCCTGACTGTTAACTGAACAATTCTGAAACTATATTGATGAGAGCAGAGAATTTTGAGACTAGCTTTCCCAGATGTCTGCTGAATTAGACTAATTTTCAGTTACATCTTTACCTGTATTATATACCAAAACATGCAAAAAATTAAATTATTTCAGATTTTTTTACCTTTTTGTTAGAATATTTCTGACTGAGGTAAAAATTTCCATTGTACTGAGGTCTGTGCTTATGATAAAACGGAAATTATAGTCTTGAGAGGTAACAACTAAACTCAGACATGGTAGCTGTTTGAAAACATCCTATCATTGCAAATATCCTAAAACACTTTACTAATTTGAAATGCAGCTATAAAAGCTTCTAAAGATCAAGTTCTCTGCCACTAAAATATAATTGTTATAAATATTCAAGAGTTCTGCTCAGATCCAAGGCAAACAGGTTTGTTTTTTTTTTAAATAAAAAAGAATAATTTGCCAAGCACAGGGAAAGGACAATGTTTTCTGCAGAAAGATCACACCATCATTTTTCTAATCTTAATTTAAATATTTGGTGTTGGGAGAGGGTGGCTGTACAGTCTCGATGGACCCTGCTTCTACGTAAACCCTGAAACATGAAACTGAGTACTTCATAAACGGACTGTGCAGAACAACTCAGAGAACTAATGAAGAATATATTTTTCTCTGATTATAAAAGAAGTAGTGATTAAGATACTCTGAATGCTACACGAAAGCAAATTGTAAGCATAATGCTATAATACTATTATTACTATAATATTATTATTATACATTCTAACATAAAACTCTCTGAGAATATTCACCAAACCTTCCAGTTTTCTAAATCACCAAAAATATTTACTTTTATGGGGGCAGAGTTTTCTCCTTTCTTTCATGCTCTTCTTTAAATAAATACACTCTGCTATTTGGGCAGAGGAGAATACCTTTTTTCTTTTTCCCCCCCCTATTTTAAAGTCCATTCCATCTGCTATTTGGATGAAGGGCACAGTGAAAAAAACTGTCACAATTGAAGATAGAAGGCATGAATAATAAAATCACAGATTTTTTTTTTCATCTTGTGTTCTGACCTTTTTGGAAGTAATTTCCTTTGTAAACCTACTGTAAAGTCTATGTGATTTGTGTTCTTTTTTTTCCCCCAGAACTGCTTCTCTGTATTTAATTACAGTTATTACTGTTATGTTATAGCTTACTTCACTAAGACCAGAATTTTCAGACTTGGGTGCCTACAGTTATGGTAGCTTTTAGATAGGAAAACCAGATACCCCCCCCAAAAAGACTGCTTTTTAAAGGAACTCCACTTCCTACTGTAATCCATAGGATTGCTGGGACTGTTTGCTGTCTTGGAAAGGCATAATGCCTACATTTAGGTGTTTTGATATGGATAGTATGCCTTCACTTTCAGACAGATTTCACAGTTGGGGTTTAAATTTCTGCCACTTCAGTGCAAAATAGTATCTAAGAACAGAGTTCTACTTTGAATAGAAATGTAAAGGTAGACAAATACCTGCAAATTTGTAAAAAACCGTCCATTTGTTAACACTGGCAATGCAAATACACTGTAACTGCAGCTGAGTAACTTATGCTTTCAGTGGGGTTACTGTCATATTTAATGTATACACATACTTCACAAAAATAATGTCACTGTTGACATGGTGACATATGGGACAAGAAGTGAAAGAACAACGTCCTCGCAAAGGGAATTTATATAAAGAGGATCAATTTTTCCAGACGCATACATAAAATCAGTCTGGTCCCTATGCGATCAATGACTTCAGTGGTGAGAAACAAATTCCCTACACAGCTTGTGCTGGTTGACATACCTAATCTTGAGAAAGAAAACAACAGGTCTTTAATGACCAGAATGTCTTCAGAATTCATGTTGTTGCTTTTACCTTGCAAGTATAACTGCTAGCTTGATTTTAAAAATGGTTAAAAAGTATTTTCCTGAAGAGATTGTTTTCACTGCTTCCAGTTTATCTGTTGCAATAACTGATACAGTGGTGAGTATGACTAAGAGTGTGCGACCTCCAGAGGGTAGTGAAAACCTCCTTAAGATCTGTCCACACAAATCCTTTAAGAGATCGCCAGCTACCTTAGTAGGCATTCAGTCCTAGCCTTTACCCCCTCACTTTTGCCACGTGATGCAAGAGGTCTTTGACTCGACCAGTTACCTTTTTTGTGTATATTTTTTATGGTAAATAAGTAGACTTTCATTTGGGAATTCACATGCATGTTTTAATTTTGGAAGAAACAGGCTAAACACATCAGCTTCATCAGAGAAAGCCCTCTTCAACCTTGCCAAAATTGAAAACAACTGTATGTGGCCAAGGTCTAAATAAAGGATTGAAATCATGAGGGTGGGGAAAGCTTATGCAAATGGCAATTAGAAGTAAGTCAGTTACCGTATATGAGAACAGTAAATAATTAAAGTGGTTATAGGTAGGATGTGGCCACAGTCTTTTCTAGCAAAAAGATGCCGCTCCTGCATATCTTACTTTGTAATATTTAGAAATTCACTGTATACTGCAAGAAAGAAGAAATCGTGCCTCTTTCTAAATCACCAATATAACTTCCTGCAATTTCCTGTATTTTCTCTAGAGGTCTCCTATCTAACTAATGACTGTGCCCATGCCTAGCATTCTAGTACTTATCGTGAGACATGACTGAAAAATATTATAGAATATACTTAGTTGAAGAATTTTTTTTTCATTTTACAAACCTTTCTAGGTTCCTGAATGCAAACAGGAAAAACAAAATGTACAGCTTCTGAAAATTACTATTTAAAACACAAACACCCCCCTCCTTGCACAAACACCATGTTTTCTAATTTCTACTATGTAAAAAAAATCTTTTTGCCCTTTCTCCAGTGCCATAATTACCATGGAAACAGAACTGCAAATTAAAACAGAAATAACATGGTTTATGCTTACAATAAAATAAAACATACCCCAGAGTTTAACTCAACCAACATCAATTGCTTGGTTTATGTGCATACATTTGATGGTTGAAAATTTAATTTTAGTTTTCTGTGAAAATCTTGAGGTAGTTCCTTGTTTGAGAACAGAGAACTGACAGTATAGAGACGGCCCAATCTTAAAAAGACTGTCTGGCTGATGTGTATATAAAGTACACGTGGAATTTACAGATTTTTTGAAATCTGTCTATGTATTTATTTAGCTAAATAACTTTTTATTTGGAAAATCAAATGCATGTTTTAGATCCTAAAAACCAGACTCAATATATATTTCATCAGATTAATTAGAATCATAATTAAATTGTGCTCAGTGGCATGGTTGAGATTTCTGTTGTGAGAAAGGTTAGCTCTCCCAGGTTTCTCTCTCCCAGTGTTCATTTAACATTGGTCTTCAATGGCTACAAAATCAAAATACTGCAAATTACCTGCACAGTTCTATTGTCTCATACACTTAAATTCTCATTAATGAAATTTCACAGTTCCTCATGTACCGCGAGTGTAATTCCCAAGAAAATGGGAAAAAAATATGTTACTTTTTCTCACTTATGAAGAGTGGGAGCATGAGCAAAAATTGCACTGACCAATTTTTGGTGAAATCATGAGACCTACAGGTGCAGAATAGTCTGTACCTTGATTTGTAAATATTTGTTTCAGCAAAACCTTCAACATAACTTGAAACTTAGTAGCAAAACAGCCATACCTGCCACTTCCATATATATATGTGTGTATTATGTATATATATAAAAAATACATCTATATTTACATACACATGGATATTACCTCCAACACTAACCATCACATTTAAAAGGAAATTTCAGGCAAGATTGTAGCTATGTATAATTGGACAACTTTCTGTTTTGCAGAAGGAAAATCACTTTAAATTTTGTCAAAGACTGAATGTATGAGTTTGAAATCTTAACCTGTACAATTTTGGCTGCAGTTATTTAAACTTTGCTTCACAGAACTGTTTTACATTAGTGCTATCATGTAAGTTCTTTATTATAAATGATCAAAATACTTAGCTTCCTATTAATTTTTACTCTCTGGTGGTATGAAATATTATTTAGCAGGGAGTTTAATTTTCTTTTTATTACTGCAACACCATGATTGTAATATGTTTGAAGGTAATTCAGTGCTTCACTGAATACAGAGAAATAAGAAAAAAATCATCACTACAATGTTTTCTGAGTCTGAGTATTCTTAAGTCTCATTATTTTTCCCTAACAAGGAGTTTATTGTAGTAATGATTTATTCAGGGCATCTGAAATTATGTTTCTTTTAAAAATCAGGTCACCCAAGAACACCAAAACTAGATAAGGCATTAAAATACATTTCATGAAACATCCAACAAATGAAACTTGGTGGGACACAAAGCTTTTCAGCAGGGGTTGTAGTTCAAACTGCTTATTAAGATAACCTCCTGTGGAGCAGTTTTCCTCTCATGTTGGTTTTTATATCCTTTCCTTGTCTTGTTTTTATTTGGCAGTAAAAATACATTCTGTCCTGTTTTGCAAAACGTGGAACTAAGAATAACTTAAGCAGCACATAAAAAGTTTTTTAAGTTGTTTAATGTGACAAATGTTAAAATAAAGATCAAACATTTCTGAGACTTCATTTATTGCCAAATTCAGTTAGCCACCCAGAAAAACGTAGGAAATTCTTACAAATGTACTAACTAGGTCTGATATTGATGTTGGTGGGAGTTCTGAATGAACAGAACCAGAAAAAACACTTAACAGTTTGCCCCAGTTAGATGCTTCCAAAAAACTTACAGGAAGTTTCATGTATGTGTACAATCTAAATATTACCTCTCTTCTTTTTCTTGCATCTTTGAATGAGTTTGGCAGCTGTGCTCTGTTTCTCCATATGTATCCATGTGACCCAGTATTGATGTTTCTGTGTCATTTTGTAGTTTAACAAGACTATTTTGTAATCTTACATTCTCATGTTCCAGTTCGTGAATGGAAGCTGTAAAATTTCCATGTTCTTTGTTAGCTAAATCTATACTCTGTGAAAGGAAATAAAACCATCATTAAATAGTTATTTTTTCCACAATAAATGGATGTTAGTATTTTTAACAAGCAAACACAAACCAATGTTCTATGCTAAAGAAAGACCTAGCTACCGTATATAATCATGCAGCACTTATAGCAAACCAAGAGAATTGCCTCCAGAGAAAACACACTGTAGATAAATGGAAAAGAAGGGGTAACAGCCTCTATAACACAATAAAACAAATTAAAATTTCTCAACAAACATGCATTCAAAATATTATTGTTGTAAATTCATCGCTTGCTTTGTAAAACTTATGACATAAAAGCAACCATAACAGCTGTAACTGCAGACTGTATTGCTCCCTTCAGTAACAATTCCACCAAAAAAACCCAAGAAAAATTATAGAAGTTCATTACTATACTAGATACAGGGTATGTCTACAGGCACAATTTAATATCTGTGTCAAGATACAGTCACCTTCAGTTTCAGAAGCAGTGAAGTAAAGCCACATTAGCACAGTGCTCTCCGCCTGTGTTACTAAACTCTGCTTCTCCGTTGGGTTAGCCCACATGGTATACCAGTCAAAATACTGAAAGCGCAAGCAACATGTGCACTGCGACCAGGGCCTAGACAGGCCCATCCGCTAGGATATCAAGAGGGGAAGATGGAGATTAGCTCTGGAAGCTGACTAGCCAGGCTACTCCATTCCTTTTCTGTCCTGTCACTTATTCTGTAAAGCCTATGCTGCACACCTGAGCTAGCTAATTTGGAGCTACCTCTCTGCAGAATGCTGCACTGCATTGTGTAAAGATATTTGCAATAACAGTATACTGTCATCAACAGAAAATTCTCAAAAGATTTATCAGATCACACACAGAAGACTAAAAACCCATACATTTTATTAAGCTGTGCTTTCATATATTTCTAGATTTACCTTATTCTTTTGGAACCCAGTAACTCATGAGTATTAAGGATTTGGTTCTTGGTATACTGCTAGCACAACTGGGCTCCTGCACCTGAAAGCTTCTCTAGTTCTTACACTGTCTGATGTCATCTCTTCCTATAAACCTTGCCTTGCTTAGCTAGTTTTAGGGGAAATTTATAAGCCAAGCTGGCATGGAAGTGCCAGAAAGTATAAAAAAATTTAGTATTTTTTGCAAGGATAGCGGGCAGGGGCTTAGCTGTGTCTCCCAAGTGGAGAGGAGTGGCAGAACAAAGGGAGAAGGAGAGTGCTAAGTCACCCTACCACTAATAGCTCTAGAATCAGCAGTACAGTTATAATGGCATAAGCCCCAATTCTGGGGCTGGCACAGCTACATTGATTTTGAAATCTAAACAAGTAGCCCTGCCTGATGATGCATTACACCATACTGACGGAGGCTGGCACTAGTTTGAGGTGTCTGTGTAGTGCTCCACTGTACTGTGCAAACACATCCGTAAAAATCTCTCCAGTCCCTGCAATCTTAATATCAAATACCTCACAATCTTTAGTGTTTAGATACTCATAATACACTGGTAAAGTAGGAAAGAATTACTAAGTCCACAAATGCATTGATATGTGTGGTGACCTTGTTATATCTAGTAACTGGGTTTTACTGTTAAAATTTAACAAACACGTGATACCTACAAGGATTCTTGTTAGACAGCTCTTCTCAATCTTCATCAAGAGTATCACTGTAGAGAAGAGCTAGACAGGCATACACACATCCACCTATGTTTCCACAATAATATATCATATATACACATACATATATCCACAGTAGTGTATATTATGTATAGGTAATACATCACTGACTAGACATATGCTTTTTTAAGGGTGTGGAAAAATGTGACATTCTTTCATGCATTTGTCAGTCTACAGTAAGACAATTAACAGGTTACATATCCCCCAAAGATGTATTTATAGCAGTATTTACAAGCAACTTTCCAGTGTTTTTTCTAGCAATAGATACAATAACTGCAGATGTTCTGTAAGCAGGGGACGTTTTGAAGCTTTTTGTGGAAGGCAGGGTATATAATATTTATGATATCCTTATAAACTATAGTTCTACATGGTACTATGGCATACTTTTTATGAATTAAACTTTAAATATCCCCTGTTTGGACAGAAATCAATACTAAATTCTGAAAATAAGCTGGGTGGGGGCAAAATGTGTCAGTTTTTTACACTGTTATTTAAATATCATATGAACAAAGGGGTAAAATAGTAGAAAAGGGACATGTTTTTGCATCTGTGAGAATGACTGTTTAAAAATAAAAAATTTTTTGAAATAAGTGACACATAAAAAAATAGGCTCCCAGAAACTGTTCAGTGTCTAGACAGTTACTGAAAAATTTAGCTTAGTTCTAGTTTACTTCAGTTAAGGTCAAAATTATTCGTAGCTATACCCGTCTTCAGGCAGTGTGTGAATGCCACTTGGTTTTGATTATGTCACACACCTTATTTTTATTCATTTATTTTATGCAAGCCAGAAATCTCTAAATCTGCCATGATCTCAATCTGCATTTACAATAAACATAAGTAACAGTTCTGCATAGTGCGTAGATTAAAAAAATTACCGTGCAACTTCTACACTCCTGGTTTTCCACCATCTCTTTTAGATGTGTGTTTTCAGATTTTATAACTTTGTATCGGAAATCCAAAAACTAATAAAAGATTGAATTCTTTGTAAAATACAAGAATATTACTGTTAGATTGAAATAACACTGAGTATAGATATATGTAAGTATAATTTTACAAAATATACATAAAGAACTATGAAACTAATATTTTTTTTAATACAGCAATACTGAAGCAGAAAGAAGTCTTAAACCATCTGTAAGAGATACACAAATACAATGCCTCTGATTTTATTTACCTTTTTGAACTAAGTAATCACTTAGGAAAATAAGGGAGTTCACATGCAGTTACAAGATGCAAAGAGACATCTCTCATTTTCCCAAACACTAACTTTCCTATTGTCAAAAGTAAAGTATTACATTAATCACAATTTTCAATATGCAGTGACCCTCTCAGAAAATCCAGAGATATCCAGAAATGTCTAAATGTGAAGGGTCTTTTGGTTTACAAAACTAAGTAATGAAGATAACATACTTGTTTTTAAAACTGAAATTTGCCATTAAACCACTGGTATCTTACAGTTTTCAGCTTTAAAATTACCAGAATTTTCTAAGCAGATTTCTATCAATCATTCTTCAAAAAGCTGTAAAAAAACCTGAAAAATTAGGAAACATTCTAGATAATCTAATAAATGGTTCTAATGATAAAGCACATATAACAACAACAAACTGGAAGTTTTCAAGATATTTTGCATGTTAAAATGGTAACTACATTTGATGGTCAGAATGAATTGCAATTTATTTGTACAGTTGACATTTACTGGTGCTTTCTGGTTCCAGTACAATTTTGGCTGCTTTAGTAGTACTTCACAGATATTACAGCGCTGCTGCTGAAAACTACAGCAAGAAATGTAATGTCTTTTTTCACAGATAATGTATGTCATTATCAATATGTATGGGGTAAAATGATCTAGGCTGGTTTTGCCTGCTTGCATACCTGTTGTTTTGCTAACAATTTGTCTTTTATCTCTAACTCCATTTTTAACTGTCTTTCCAGAAGACTAGCTTTCTCCATGATAGTTGCTATAGTGATCTCCTTCTGATGAAGCTTTTCTGTCAGGTCAGAGATTCCTGTCTTCATTCTTTCCTGCTCAGAGCGATGGGACTGCTCCTCTCGATAAACATGGTTTCTTATCTGTAGCAAATATGTTTCAAAAAGAAAAAATGTTGTGCAGTAAATAGGGTTGCATCACTTGTTACCCATCAGCGCCTTTTTTTGCCGTTGCATCCAAGACACCAATTCTTCTAACTGAATCAGAGATTTTTGAGATTGTAGAATAAAATGTCTTCATGAGTCAGTGCACATAGCTTTATTTATTTTTACATCTTTTTTCAACCCTTTTCTTATGCTTTCATTTGCCTATTTAGCATTAGAAATGAACAAAATACAAGGCATTTAAATTAATATTTAAAAAGAATGTAATAAAAAATGTTAATTTTAAGAACTGGAATTTATGGCAAAGAATATCGAAGGAAGTATCCATTCAATAAACCTAAGTATGATTTATTTATATTGCTTCTAAGTTAATTTAGGTTTAAAGTAAGTTTAATGCAGCCTAAATTAACTTAGGAGCAATATAAATAAATCAATCTAGAGACTCTTTAATGAGAAACTATGTTAGAAATAAAGTCTATATACGGTAAATCACTTTATGAGAATTATTCCTGCCACTATATATAAAATTTAAGGTCAAGTTTTCTGCACTATCTCCTGTGCAGAGTTCTCCAAAAAAGTAAAACAAAGACTGTTTTCATAATCTTTTTACTATAACCAACAATTTAGTACTGATAGATTTTTTTATTATGTAAGAAACAAAACTACAAAACCCAGCACAACAGTTGAACTGATTTTAATAATTCCTCACAGTACTGTACACAATCAGTAACAGATGGCATTTCATTTTTATTTATGCAAACTACACGGAAATACTAGAATTGTAAACAAATAGATATAGATGCAAAAAACCTAAGAGCTAGATCATGACTGTCATGCCAAAATTGCTGTATCCAAGTCAGCTGCATCCAATTAGAGATATTCCTGCTTACATTGCTACTCAGCAAAACCTCAACATGCCTGTAAGAGGAGTTCTGAGCATCCTCTACTCCCAAAGTGGTTTTGCCTGCCAAGCCATATGCCATTCCACAGTGCCATGCCACTACTGCTTGCACACAGCACTTCTGAAATGTGCAATGCAACGGGATGCATAGTTCAAACAAAAGAGCACTGCCCTAGACTGTGCAGCAGGTGACTGATTAAGCTTAGCCTTGTGTGGGTACCTGCCATAGTGACCTGTATCAGTTGATCTGTTAGCATATCTTGTATCTGAGACCACCTACAAACTACTGACCTCCTATAGCCTATTAATTACTCATAGCCTTGGAGGGTTTGTTACTTGCAAGGTATTATCTGAATCACAGTGATGCTTAGGCATGGTCTCTTCCATCCTTTCAATGAAGTAGCTAGCTCTGTTGTTAGTGCACAGAATCAGAATGTCAGGTTTTTTCAGCTATACAACTACTTCCAGAAATGCAACCATATATGAAAACTTTTTCATATATGAAAACTTTGTACTCTCCTAAAGCCACAATTTATCCTTCTGCTCTCTTCTGCATATGCACATACCCAAGGTCAGTAGTCCACTTGCTTTTTAAAATCCCATATTGCAGTTAAGATCTGGAAATACTTAACAATATGAAATACCTTGTTTAGCTCTTCTCGTTGGTGTTCTTGACTTTGTGCCAATAGTAATAACCCAGCGTTTTTATTTTCTAGTTGCTCAGTAAGTTGTACACAAGATGATTTATGCCTTTAAATGAGAAATAAACAAAACATGAAACAAGAACGTTCAATAACCTTTACCTTACAGTATCCTCTCCTCAGTGTAAAACTGTGAAAGACCTGCTCACTGATGAAAAAAAAAACAAATAACCAAAAGGTTTGGTCTAAACCAGGTTCAATCTTGGCAGATATCTAGAGATTAAGGACAATGCAAGCACATGCAGAAAGAATCCTAAAATGTCTTGTAGATTAGTATTTCATATAATCTCAAATAGCTATGGTAGATTAGATACACCATAAAAAGATGAACATTTTACTCAAAGAGGTTAGGGAAAATCTTAATCGCACTACTTCCAAAGTGGTTTAATGCTGAGAAAAGGAAAGGCACTGTAAAAATAGAAATAAAAATAAAGGAAATGTATTGATTTGTAAAGATCTAAGGAGCATTAAGCCTTGTAACAGAGCCTGCATCTATTGCCTGCAATCTTGTCATATATAATTGCTAATGAAAATGTTTATTAAAAAATTGTTTAGAATCTGACATTTGAATCCAGAGCATCTTTTTAAATAGACTTAATTTAAATCAAATGTAAGAAAAGTTATTAGCTCAGAAGTACTTAATTTAAATATTGTCTTCAACATACATACTTTATTTGAATTTCCTGCGTATCTTTATACTCTCTCATTTTCAATAATTCTGTATGCAGCTGTTGGCAATCCAGTTGTATCCTTCTCCAGAGAGCATCCCGTGACTGCAGCTCATTTCTCATTTCTGAAAAGCCTGCCTCCATGTTCTAGAGAAACAAGCAAATACATAAATAGTTAAATAAAATGAGACAGTAGTAGCACAAGATGCTGTATATTAACACATAATTTTTGATACCTGTATAATTTGTATGAAAAGACATATATGCTTTTATTTTGAGTTTCATTTCTGAAAAAGTTATTGCTTTCATGTCAGTTCCTTTCTCCAGAAACATCATCTAAAAAATCAGATGCTGAATATTCTTCAGCTCTTGCAACATTCCAATGCATCTGTCTCTGAAACTATCACAGGGAACATCATTCAGAAATTCTTTATTGTACTAAATGCATCTAAAATACATAGTCTGCTTGTTTGAGCAGGGTCTGCACCCTAGAACATGCTTCACATGCAGGAATTAGTGCCATAAGTAGCTTGCGTTTTCTATTTTCCTATCAGCATTTCCAAATTTACAGGTTTGAAAAGTACGAGGCTATAGAAAGGCAGGATTAGGTGCATCTCTTCATTGAACATTGCCTAGAAGATTGGAGCAGATACATCTAGACATAAGTACTTAAATAAAGTGTGTGCTCAGTCATCTCCGAAACTAGTTCTATCTGCATGGAGCTAATTGCTTATTTAAATGAACATCAGAAAATTTTAAACTATCACAAAAAAGATTTTTCTTAGGGACTCCACAAATCTTGTCTCTATTTCATCTTTAATTTCTCATTGATGTTGTGACAGACAGCCTGAAGATACATGTTATATTTGGCATAATAAAATCTGAATTCCAATAAAAATCAGAATTCCCCCCAAAATACATTGAAAACATACTACAGATAAGAACTTGGAAATATAACCAAAAAGAACTTGGAAATATAACCACAAAGAACAAAAGTAGCAATAATAATCAGATTCTTGCAACAATAATATCCAGAGAATATTTATCTCCTCTCACCCAAAATCCAAAGGGATGTTCCAGAATTAAAAAAAAGGATTTTCTAAGGACGTTGATCCTTTGCCCTTAAAACTATTACACTAAAAACACCAGTGTTTTTCATAATTTCTTCATTTTATTTTAATATAGTTTCCTTGTTTAAAAGCAAAAATAAAGGCTTTAAACTTTCAAAAGACAACTGGAACCCAGAAATGAGACCACAAGCAAGGAACTTGAAAGGTTTATTTCCCTTAGAGCCTCATATGAGAATGATCTTCCTTCCAAGAAGCCTGTGGTTTTCCTGTGGCTGAAAGAGCTGCTCAAGACAGATATGAAACACTTTTGCTTTTTTTTTTGTAGGGGCTGCATATGTAGATTCATTCATCTTATACTTTGTTAAATTAAGGCTGAGAGAGCTTTTTTAAACTCTGACATGCATGTCTGGGCATATTCAAGTGAAATAAAGCTTAATGAACTGTTAAAATTGTCTGCAAGACTTGCTTATGAACATCTTCATGACTTCAACATTCAAGAAACAGCATATATTATTTAATAATATATTAATTTGGGGGAGGGTTACCCCTCTGATTTCATTCTGGGGTGGATAAGGGGAATGAATGCTGCACAGTTATGTGGTAGAAGTCATATCATCTATGGCAGACTACAGTCGTCATACATATTTACATAAATTGTATTTTCTTCTATGAGTTATAATAATACCAGGGACAACAGCAGCCGCAATAATAATGAAACAGAACTTCAGGTCAAGAGTTTCACGCATCACTTCAAAAAAATAATTTACATATATACCTCATTATTTTAGGAAATATCTACTGCATCTAGTTAAAACACCAAAATTAAAATTAATTTTGAAACAGAAAACTTTAGGTTTTGTTTAGAAAATATCTAATGAAATATAACTTTTAAGAGTCTGTTTCAAGTTGAAGAATTTACCAAATCCTCTCTTTTCTTCTGTGAAAAGTTTTGCTTCCGTGTTTGATAGCAAAAGGAAGTCTCAAAAATTTCCTGATCAGTTCCTTTTCTAATTCTACTAAAAACTGTTTGTGGTGGGTTGACCCTGGCTAGATGCCAGGTGCCCACCAAAGCCTCTCTATCACTCCCCTCCTCAGCTGGACAGGGGAGAGAAAATACAATGAAAGGCTTGTGGGTCGAGATAAGGACAGGGAGAGATCACTCACCAATTACCATCACAGGCAAAATAGACTCGACTTGGGAAATTAATTTAATTGATTACCAATCAAATCAGAGTAGGATAATAAGAAATAAAAACTAAATCTTAAAACGCCTTCCCCCAACCCTGCCCTTCTTCCCAGGCTCAACTCCACTCCCAATTTTCTCTACCTCCTCCCCACCGAGTGGTACAGGGGGATGGGTGTTGTGGTTTAACCTAGCCAGCAACTCAGCACCACGCAGCCACTCACTCACTTCCCCCCACCCAGTGGGATGGGGGAGAGAATTGGGGAAAAAAAAGTAAAACTCGTGTGTTGAGATAAGAGTAGTTTAACAGAACAGAAAGAAAGAATGTAACAATGACAATAATAACAACAATAAAATGACAATAAAAGAATTGGAATATACAAAACAAGTGATGCACAATGCAATTGCTCATCACTCGCCGACCGATGCCCAGTTAGTTCCCCAGCAGTGATCCCCCCCAGGCCAATTGCCCCCAGTTTATGTACTGGGCATGACGTCCCATGGTATGGAATACCCCTGTGGCCAGTTTGGGTCAGCTGTCCTGGCTGTCTCCCCTCCC
>JAVKLA010000026.1:16281032-16310338 GCA_034782735.1 Sagittarius serpentarius
TGGAGCACCTCCTGCCCCTCCTGCTTCTCTGACCTGGGGGTCTGCGGAGATGTTTCTCTTACATGTTCTCCCTCCTCTTTCTGGCTGAAGTTGCTGCTGTGCAGATTTTCCCCCTGCTTCTTAAATCTGTTATCGCAGGGGTGCTAGCACTGTTGCTGATGGGCTCGGCCTTGGCCAGGGCGGGTCTGTCTTGGAGCTGGCTGGCATTGGCTCTATCAGACGCAGGGGAAGCTTCTGGCAGCTTCTCACAGAAGCCACACCTGTAGCCCCACCACTACCAAAACCTTGCCATGCGAACCCAATACACTGTTCAACATTTAAAATACATTTATATGCTGTATTTCTATGTAAATTAGTGTCTGGCAGCTGACTTAATGCAGACTTCCTGAGAACCAAGCCTCCCGTGTGATGTTTTCAGACTGCCTCTTATGTATAGCTGCCATTAAGTCTGTCAGACAATTCATAAGGTAGAGAAATAGACTGTAGTCTATGTTTGGATCTTCAAAAGTTCGTATTTTCTGTACAGCCAACAAACTGGTCTTCCATACGTTTCACTTTATCACTGTTTCCTTGCTAATTAATAGTATGAGAGAAATATTTAGAAGCAGACATGAAATGGTCATAGGCATAGAAGATATACGGGACACGATACTAGGCTTGCTGCCATTACCATCAGCCTTTTCCCCACCAAGACTCCCATCTAATCCTCCCTCCTTTACCCACATCAGGTCCAACTATTCCCATCCTCCACCTAGCACTCCTTCACGGAAACCTGCTTACTTCTTCTGGCTTACAACAGGCCTTGCACTTCCTTCTTTCTCATACAGATATTCCGAAAAAATTATTTTTTCTGAGTGACACATTTTCACCATACACTGACTTTACCTCAGTGTTTTCCTTCTGCAGCTATTTGCAGATGCAGCTTTTCTAACTAACACAGCAGTATTCCACACCACCAGCAGTTATTCTGCAACTTTCTGCCCTTTAGCTGATAATGTTATGTACATCTAGCTCCACTTCTACTTAAAATGCCTTCAGTGCTTCCTACAGCTCCTGTATTCTATTCACATGGTTCCAAAAATCCTCTTGCTTGAAGATTTTCTTAAAGGCTACAGTACGATGACATCTACTCTCTCTGTCGCACAGCATCTATCTACCTGTTCCAATTGCCACCATTTGTTCCACTCCATATTCTAGTCTCGCTACTTTTGATGGCAGCCTTTTTAACGGGCTTTAACAGAGTTTTTTCTTGCATACCGGTAACTTGTACACAGGCAAATGACTCTGAACTAATGTGCAAATGAAATGTATAAACATCACATGCTAAACTTGGCTGTTCTGACACTACCTGAAATTAACCTCCACATTTATGTTAATTCCTATAAAGGATGTTGCATATGAAGTTATAACTCTGCAAGGTTGTCTATAAACAGAAATAGATTATCTTTCTCCAGAAACTGTCAAAGTTACTATAGGCCACTTAATGTATTACTGAACCTTGAAGTGCTTAAATAAATAAGCAAAAGTATAATTTATATATGTTACCAGAAAAAAATAAAAATGTGAATCTCATTCCTGATTTGTTTCAAACATAGCTAATAAAAAAGGCTCTAAAGATCTTGTATTATCTCAATTGTGTCAGAACTCATATATCACAATCAAAAGAAAAGGCTCAAATGGCTGTCTTTATAGATCAGTGCTATGTTGAAAAACGGTAAACTAGGGATAAGATTAAAACTGATGGTTCTTCACATGGCTGGCAACTTAAAAATTCATTGACTGCAAAATCTTTTCTCAATAATAATAAAGTATGCCATACACTTTTCTATATACTTGTTTACTAGCTATATGGCACAGTGTACTACAAGGAGTAAATCAGATAAAGAGATTTCATAGAAGTCATTTATACACAAGGAACCAAGTGAACTAGGCTAAGTTCCTGTAGAGGCTACAGATATAGGAAAGTTATGGAACCCTAGATAAACAGACAAGAATAAAATATACTATTAAATATCAAACATATTTCTGTTTTCTCTTTAAGTGTTACTCAAAAAATTGTACAGTTCACAGCTCATTCTGTGTTCCTGCAAAGAATATACCTAATGTACAGTTCTTTTATACAGGCATCTTAGTACAACTTTTTAAAGTATATTCCTAATATATTAATTCTCCAACATTAATTCCATCGTCATCATGAAAAAGAAAAACTATTACTACCTGGCAGTGGTTTTGGTATATTTCTAGATCCTCCTGGAGTTTCAGATTTTCCTCTTCTAATTTATTCTTGTTTATTGCTATTTCATTCACAGTTGCCTTTAGCTTTCCAATAATCAACTCATCCTTTTCACATTTGGGCTAGCCATAGGTAATTACCTTTTCTTGGTTTTGTTTCTTATTGTTGATTTGGAACTGATAATTCTGGATCTGCTTCTATAAAAAAAGAAAATCTTTTAAATTAAATTCAATAATTATATGTAAATTGCTAAGACCATACCATTACTACTAAAATCATAAAACTATTTTCATCTTCACCAGGATTTGATTAGAAAAGATGGCACAATTGGAACAGTTTGCATCACTTCTCTAAAGGATACTTCCTTGTTTTAGTCTCATGTTCCTTGCCCTCAGTAAAAAAATGTTTCAGGAACTTTCAAGGGCACAGAATTTTTTCAAGGATTTTTCTCCTTTGCTGTGTATTTCACTAGCACTTAATGTTAATTAGCCTCAAATGTGAAAAAGGTGATTATGATGACCTACTCAAAGCAGTTACCTATAAAAAATAATTTGAGAGAAATGTTCTTTGATCCACTGAACTCAGTAGGAGTTGTGTGTGTGTGTGCCTCAGGACAGAGGGCTTTGACTAGAGGGCTAGCATTACATAGTTAATTTATAAACAGAACAGTTACTAAAGGAACTGTACTTCTTTGTTATCTTTATCCTTAAACTTGGGGAAGAATTATTTGCACATTCTGCAGAGTCCCACACTCCATTCAGTTTCTTGAACCAATTAAAATCCTAAAACCTAAACTTCAGAAAATTGGTATTGCTAGTATTTGTGAATTCACAGGCATCATGAAGAAGCATAATTACTATGATAACTTTTTGCTGTTTAAAAAACTATCTACATGGATCCCTTTACTGGGAGATTAACAAGCAGCAGTAACCTTTCAAAAGACTGAGAATTAGCAGAAAAATTACAACAAAATATAACCTGGAAACCATGTATCATGTGCAGACATCAAGTAGAGCAAGAAAATGTACATTAAAAATAAATAGGGTCACAAATACCATATTTCACTGACAAGGACTTCAAAAAGGCATGCTTTAGACAGCTTTTGATGTCATTGACTATGTTCCCATAATTTATGTTGGCTGAATACCTAAGTAGTACTAACCACTGGCTGCATATCAAATAAAAAGCCAAAAGAAATTTGCAGGTAAGTTTCATTTTTACAGATAACAAATTAAGGTCCCCTTGACATCCAAGTTATGGAGCCTGACATACCAAAATGTCAAAGCATCCTGTGAAAAATATAGTGCAAGACTCCAGCCGGAAATCAGACCTCACAAAAGAGGAATTTGAGACAACGACACAGGGCCAATTAATGCTTTTGAAACAGTTAAGAGGTATCAGTCCATTAGAGTTCTATTTAACAAATTAGTTGGTGTTATGTCACGGTTGTGAAGAAAATTGTCTTCAAAGAAAGTTCACTGATGGCAGTGAAAGCCTCAACAGAAAAATTTGGATGATCACTGTATTTTGACTTGTTTAACTATATAATCAACAATGCATCAGTCAGTAGTTTTGTCTAGTCAAAGCCTTGCTTTTTTAACACATTTGTATAGAAGTTCAGTAGTTGCAATATAATGCTTTCAGCATCTAAAAACAAAACTGATCTGTCACCTTTGGAAACTCTGGGTATGGGTAAAGAGTCTCATAGGAATTGTTAAGAAAGTGTTTCACTAGATCAAGATCCAATGAGCTTAGTAACAGTGGTAGAGGGGATTACCAGTCAGCAACGTAATTGGCTTCCTCTTACTTAATTTTCGAGCTGTCTTGTGGCCCAGTTAATTTGTAAGTTATTTTCTATTTTTTTTAGAGCAGGATAGGTCATCAAGACATCATTAAATCAATATTTTGTGCTGGATTGGAAGGAATTAAAAAAGTAAAAATATGATAGATCAATAGGCTATATAAAAAAAGTTATAAGCAAATTGGCAAGTAAAAAAGAATCACAAAGTCAACCAAGGACTGAATGGTAACTTGAAACCTAAAAAATGTGATAAAAAATGGATAAATGATCCAACAAACAACTCAAAGTGTGATTTTGGAGTAGCATATAGAAATTAATTTTTCTGCATAAATTATATTAATATAATTTATGATCTTCAAAAAATGAGGGCTATCTTAGATTTGAGGGTACTTTAGATTTGAGTCAACATAGTAATGGCATGTACTACTTACTTGGTGAGATACTTTTCAATAATTTGTCATCACAATTAATTGCATATTAGTAAATAGCATAGAAGATAAAAGTATAACCACAGTATACTTAAAAAGTAAAAAGGAATATGCACTGCTTTTTGCAGTTTTTTTAATTCAGAAATATTGTAATTTTCATATGTTACTTCTTCCTTTTCTCATTTTCATGAGAAAAATAAAATGAAAATAACTGTATGTATCATTAGATCTTTCAGTATGGGTCTGCCTTACCTAAAGCAATGTATTCACTACCAATATACCCATGTATTGTCAGATTCACTATAAGCTTAGTGGTGTTCAGATTTTTTTAAATTAAGTTAAAATAACTCTAGCTGAGCTAACATCTAATTTTCTTCCTAAAGCAGGAAGGTAGGAAATTTACCTGAAATAAATTGCATTTCTCGGTCAATAATTTTTGTTGAGCACCTAAATAAACAAGATAATTTTGGCAGATTGTCCCCTTCTTATCCCATTCTCTTGATTTTCCCTTAAATTCCTGAAAGATAGCAAAACAAGGCTATTAAACACAAGGAAAATAACTTTTTTCTTTAATCTAAATAACTTTGTAGTTTGTATAGTTCTAAGAAAAATCTAGGTTTTTATTTAGTACATAATCTTTCCATGATTTTAGAAAGAAGAAAAAAAGAACAGTGGTATAAACCAGCCATCCAGTCATCCCCACCAGAAAAAATCCAGTCTTAAAGGCTGATAATCTGAAAAAAATGGGTAGTAAACAATCACTGAATAAAAATGATAAAATATTGTAAATCACTTCCACTGCTGTAGATCTTAGAGTTATGACTATAATACACCCATTTTATTGGAGGGTAGTTCTTGTGACTTTAAAGCTATACCAGTGTCAAGTAGAGTAATCAGCAGGGAATGAAACCCTTAATATCCAGACAAATGTTTTAAGTGCTTGCTTTCTTTTTTGAACACATGGAACAGCAGCTACTGTGAATAAATTGCTGCTTCTAGTTCTGAGTTCACCTAGTTTAAACAAAGACTTGTTTAACAAGTTCTATTATAAAAGGTTTATCTAATGCGGTTTTTGTATTTGCACTTATATTCCTCTTTATAGTGTATTTGAATTTGCTCTTAAATCATACCACATCTTACATGTTCACAACTAGACTTTAAAGGCAGTAACCTACAAAATAAGCAGGAGAACTACAGTTACTAGAGCTGTTGCTTTTTTAGTTTGAAGAATTAGCAAAATAACAGTATACTGTTTTATACAGAGAAAAATATAATACTTATAAGCTGTTATGAGAACTACCTTTTTCACAATGGAAATGTTGGTTCCAAAAAGATAGGTGATTTTTCATAATTGTCCTAAAATGGCGTATTCCCCAAAATTTAATAAATACGATTTTATTTGCTGCTGAAACAAAATCAAATGCTTTCCAACACAGATTAATACAATTTTTCTCTTACAGCTTCCTAATATCTGCTTTGGCATTTTAAACCAATAAACATCTTCCCATTTTACAAAACGTGATACAAATGGAGTTTCAGACTACTTAATGAGGACTGCAGGTTCAAGGCCATACTAAAGCACTGCTGAGCTTAGTAGGTTTTCAACACAGTAATTATTTCCTGAATACTAGAATTTGCTGAATATATTCCAAGCACTCATTTTTCATACTGCATAATTAATCAAATTATAGCATTGTGTTACATTATTTTCACATTTTAATCTTGAATAAGGTCATTCTCAAATTAGCTGGATCAGACAGTTTCACAGGAGTGATATATTTAGTCAATGACAGATGTATAACACATTTATTATTCTTGTAGTAGCAGATGTTGGCAGCTATGCTCAGTCCAAAGCGTAGTAAATTTTCTGATGGTAAGGACTCTTCCATGTGGAAAAGACAGCAACATTATGCAGAGCTAGGATGTGTCTAGGATGTATCCTGTTATGTAGGTACAGTCACCTCAAGGTCACAGAAGTTAGTCCTATACTTTACAGAATAACATGGAAGATAGGCACATCCAAATAAAGATCCTAAAACCCTGCTTAATTGCAGCTTAAATATAAAAGTACTTCAGATCTACTAGAACTTAATTTTTTGATTGTAAAGTTCTCATCTACATCATAAATCTACATAAATCTACATCATAAGCCTTCACAATGCTTAGCAGCTAGGCAACTAGCTCACACTTCAAACTGGTATTCCTCCGCTTACTATCCCTACAGGACCCAGTTTAGTAAACACTTGAAGCACGCACTACGTTATGATGCTCTTTACAAAGGATGGCCAGAGAAAATGTAAATTTTTTTTTAATCCTCCTGTGCTTCAGCAGGCTAGTGGTTAGACTGTTCTTCCCATATGTGGAAGACTCAGTTTAATAATCTTCTTTCCAGACAGAATCTGAATGAGAATCTTCCTGTGTTAATTTTCTACCTAACAAAAAAATGTTATTTTTCAACAGGCTCTGAAATTCTTCCTTTTGAAGTTGTTTCACTTTGCACAGGATACCAGCAGATATACTGCATAAGTAAAAAAGAAGAAGCAAAAATTAGCACAGCTAGAGATTGTATCACTCAGTTATAAGAAATGAGACTGGATATCAGTTTCTGCACCAGTGAATGTACCAGAAGAGTATTTGGGGAGAAGCCACCACTTGGAGGCACACTATCTGCCAGTTCTCTGTGGTGGCTAACTCTCCTGTTGGCCCAATAAATATTTGATTATTCCTCTGATCATAAAGTAACTTCTAACTCTGAGAAGCCAAGGTCGGGAATTATGATCAGAAATCAGTATCTTCCTGTATCCAAGAATAAGCCAGCTAAAATCCATTCTGTGGCCAGAGGGATAGGGAATATGACTGAATCCTGTCCTCCCGTATTATCTAGTCCCCCAGTCAGTATGCTAGATTCTGTGGAACGTATTTTTAAGTGCCTAATCCTTCCTCATGCATTACCAAGGGAAACTAGGCACTGAGGTCAAGGTTGTGGATTGCCTCAGGCACACGGGTGCTGACAAGATATGTGTGTAGCAAGCAGTTTTCCAATCCTAAATCCTTTTTCTATCTAGCCCTACATGGTCAAAGTTGTCCTGAGGTCTATAAAACTTGAATTAATGGTAGGTATTTTGTGACAGTATCCTGCATATGTAAAAGGTCTCATGCCCCAAGAGATTATATTATCCAGTACACATACATTAATCAGGAAAAAAGTATAATTTATTTATAGTTACACTAATGAAGAAAATTATCTATATTAACTCATAGAACTACTAAAGACACTAATAAAACTTGGATAAAAGAACAAAGTCTGAATATTAAATTTCTTGCCAGAGCTAGAAAATTACTTAATTTTTGTAGAATTATCAGGAAAATTTTACAAATATAAACCACAAATTAGTTCTAAAGGTATTTTAAAATTAGAAAATAATAACAAAGTATTCTCACCTCCAGTTTCTTGTATAAATCTCTCAGTTCAGATGGTATCTCTAGGCTTTCCTCGCATTTTTCTCTTTCAACCTTTTTTTGTTTTAACTGATGTGACTGTAGCTTTTCATAACTACGTGTCAACTTTGAAAACTAAAAATTAAAGCAGAGTTGAATATGCAGAATCTATCAAAGATGACCATGTAGCCAGTTTTCTTTAAACTAGAATTGCCAACTGCAGCTTCAGCATTCTTAATATTTAATCAATGTAACAAAGAATCAATTAATAACGTTAATTTATTAGAGACGAACAAGACTAAGTTCTCATATAAATGTTAACTAAGTGTTCAAACGGGTTCACTTGACAGCTACTTAATTCTGCTGAAGTTCTTTATGGCACTGTTACTCATAGTGTCATTTCCTCTACAATATTTGTATGAAATGTTCTATACTTGTTTACTGCCATCTTGTGTTAACATTTTTAAAGGGTGCTTCACTAGCCAGAATGAAGGGTTATCATTAATGTATTTTAAACTTGCATGTTTCTTTTTTATCATGAAAATTGTTGAAATGTTATAGGTGTGATGGTTGCATTCTTCTGGAATCATTAAGTACCAAAGAACTTCTATGAGAATTAAGACACTAAATACCATTCTGCCCATTGATCTTACCATGAAAGCATGGCTTAGAAGTCAGAGGCAAAGGACTCTGATGCAGAGAAGGGAAGGTACCAGCAGAGGTACCAGCCTTTTCAGAAAAATGGCCAGTCTGATCAACAGTTAGCTATACTGCACAAGCAAAGGGGCTAGTGGCCGTTAACAGGTTTGATCCAGGAAACTGACATTGTCTGGTAGGGATATGTACATCTGGTTTTGAAAAAAAAAAAAAAAGGAAAACCAACGATATTGACAAAGGAAACACTAAAAGTATGGTCTTGAGGGAAGCCAAGTGAAAGAACTTTGTGAAGAACATTGAGCGGAAAAGAAGCCTACAACTATGAATACTGATCATGTCTCTTGTTGTTGTGTTCCTTTAAATTCAGGTATACATGACTTAAAAAATTCTGACTAACATGAAGTTCTTTGTCTAACTAAACAAAATCCATAAAAATCTCATATTTTTGTTAACTGCTCAAGTGAACTACTGTCTGGAAAAGAAATTATTTCCAAGGAAGTAATTGGAAATGGAATGGAATCCTATTAACTAACCTGGAATGAGCAATTGAGGTCTGTGCAGATAGCAATGATAGCCAAAGAAGTCCAGAAAAGATACAGAACAGAAACTGGAGTTAAAAAATAATCTGGAAACATCCTAGAGACATTTGAGATGATTTTGGGAACTCATAAATCTAGAATGGCAAAAAAGAATTGAAAAGGTGACCAGAAGATAGATTGTCCTAGACTAGGAAGTTTCATGAAACGGGAAGGTCCAGGGATAGATTTGATGAGATTGTAATTTCTGAATAGAAGTCCAGTAACATGGACTTACAGAGCTGAGATATCACCTTTAAAACAAAATCAAAAGACTTGAAGAGAAGCTGTCTATATTTGAAATTGGCCTTGCCAGAGAACACAGTTGCTCAAACAACATGGAACTCATTGCCTTTGGAAGAAAGATACCCTTTTTCAAATAACAGGAGTTTTGCTCTTGAATATATTATGGCATATGTGAACTGCCTGGGAAGAGCAAAGTCGGATGAAGACAGGTATTAGACTGTTGGTGCTAAAAAGGCTAGGAAATACAGGATCCAACACTTCAGCAAATCAGTCTAAAATGGCGCAGAATGGCCAAAATGAGAAAATTTAGTTTGAATATTAGATTAATTTAATGAAAGTAGGATATTTCAGACAGATTATAGTCTGGATGTTACCATGACTGGAAACTAGACTAAAAGCCAAGAATCCTTCCATTTAATGCTAGATATTTCCTTTAAAAATAAGGTCCAAGTTGTTTTATTTGCATGTTGTACAAGTTAAAAAAAAAAAATGAGGCATGTTAGTGAGTTCTGAGGTAGAATTCATCTAAGTTTAGATTTCTGAAAGTTAGACATCCAAGCCTGAGCTACTCTGCATTAGAAAAAGCTGCCTCCAAATGCTTAGTCGTTCAGCTGTCTTAAATTCTCATCATACACTGACATGAATAATATTCTAGGGGTGTCCATTTCCCTCCATTGATACTAAAGGGAGCCCAAGGTAGCTCAGATGTAGTCATCTAGCTTTTAAATGTCTAAGTGAGGCAATTAGCTGCTAAAGTGCTTAGAGCAAGAATGGATTCTTGCTCTTTTGCCAAGGGATTTCTGTCATTTTCAAAACGAGAATAACTACTAAACATTAATATTGAAAAAAATGAAGGAAAAAAGTAATGAAGATGAACCCCTAAAGTTTTTGCTATTTAATTATGACAAAAAGTTGTACATTTGAATGAGTGCAGAAGCGTGGCCTAAGAGTTTCAGGTTACATATCAGGAGTTAATTCCCTAACACAAGAAAAATACAGGTTTTACTGCATTCAACAGGCACACAGTCAATTCAGCGGGAATGTTGCTCATTAAACACCTACTTTTATCAGTAGCAAGGGTAAAAAGCATGGAGGACCACAGAAGCAGTATATCAGAGAGAAATTTGTTCTGAATAGTCTAGCATTCTGAGAGCTAGAAAAAGTGATCCTTTCTATTTCTACCAAGATTAGGAAGGAACAAAAATTGGGAGGGATTTTAAGAATGTATCTGCAGAGAAAGATACAATGCTACTGGTAAATAGTAACACACCAGTTGTGCAAAACTACATTGTAGCTCTTAAGATTATACAGTGTAGAAGGAGGTAAAACTTTCAAGTGGGGATAAGAACCAAAAGGAGGGAGAAAAAGGAGATAAGGCAAAGATTAATACTGTCAGGAGAGCTCTATATTTTAGATATGAGTTTGTGCAGCTAAGAATTGGGGACATTAAAGTCATTCTGTTGTAGACACTGCAGCGCTGTAATTTAAGAAAGAAACTCAATAAGGAGATGTGGTAAAAGCTAAAGGAACAGAGTGGGATAGTCCTACTGTCTAGCATAGGTGCTTGGAATTGTTCTGACAGGCAAACTTCCTCTTTATCACACAGAGAATCTCCTAACTTAGGCACTCAACAGTTTACTTCTTTGGTCGACGTGTACTGGATGGATTTTACATGAAGAAATATGGTTTGGTGAAAGGAGAGGAATGAGAATCAGAAAATAAAATACAAATGACATCAGTGCCAAAAACTTTGGTAAAATAAATAGGATGACTGAGAGAGAAGGAAATGTTTGGAGGCATAGACTGGGAAAGCGATGTATATTCTTAAGAGCTAGAAATCCAAACTTCTTGCATAAAGATAAAAGAAAAAGCAACCAGGAAACTCAAAGAAAGGTTAGGTGGTCTGAGTGGCAACTAAAAGGGAGAGTCTTGGCAAGAGGTATAACCAAGTTTACAGAGAGAAGCTTGTAGGTTAGGAAGTGTCAGATTCTTTAAAAAAAAAAAAAGAGAAACCAGTTTCTATTTGCCCATGGAAAGGACTTGTAGGGTAATTAACTTCAAAATCAAAATCTTTATGAAAAATGACCTGGAGTTTCAATGTCAGAAAGTTCAGTTTCAGTGAAGATCTTGGCAACAATGTGTAACATAAAACCAGTCATTTTTAGCACGTGATAAAAAAAATTAAGAAGTGAAAAATACTGGAGTAAATGTGAAAAAGGATGAGAAAAGAGAGAACTACTACATTTTGGGGGATAGTTCTGCTTTGCTAAAGGTACTTTGCTACTTATACGTAAAAAGTCACACCATTTTTCATTGTATGATGTTTATCTTCTCAATAATCATGCTAAGATGTTGTTTCTTTTTCTGTAATTTCTGTAAATTATAAAATAGCTTTTGTTTCTAGCTACTTTCCCAAATGATTAAAAGTGTTAATTACATAACAACCAAAACATTCTCTGCTTACTTATAGAACTGTTTGCCAAATCAATTTCCACATATAAAAGAAAAAATAAATTAAAGACAACATAACCTTAAAAATAAGTTATACGTTTATTTGTTTGATAGGTTTGGGTGGTGTTATCACCTCTAAATGAAAATAATGATATCCAATTTATGCAATCCAAGATGATTCTATGAGAAGTGTGATGACAGGAAATTTTTAATTATAACACTAAATCTCTAGTAGGAGAATCCAGTGAAGGAAACTGTAGAATAGCAGGAAAAACAACACAGAATTGTATATGTTAACTTGTTAAAATCTGAGAGAACAGACTGAAGTTCGCTAAGAATTTAGATTTGTGATTGAAGTGGAAAATAATGAAAAAACAAAAATACAGGCACAGAGCAAACACAGCCAAATAGACTCATAGAATCACAGAACCATAGAATCATTGAACCATAGAATAGTTGGAAGGGGCCTTTAAAGATCATCTATTCCACCCACCCTGCCTTAAGCAGGGACACCTTCCTTCCACTAGACCAGGTTGCTCAAAGCCCCATCCAGCCTGGCCTTGAACACTTCCAGGGATGGATGGGGCATCCACAGCCTCTCTGGGCAGCCTGTTCCTCTGCCTCACCACCCTCAGTGAAAAAAAGATTTCTTCGTTATATAAAATCTAAATCTACTCTCTTTCAGTTTAAAACCCTTGCTCTTTCTCCTGGTACTACATGCCCTTGTAAAAAGTCCCTCTCCAGATTTCTTATAAGCCCTTTTTAAGTACTGAAAGGCTGCAATAAGGTCTCCCTGGAGTCTTTTCTTATCCAGGCTGAACAACCCCAAGTCTCTCAGCCTGTCCTTATAGGAGAGCTGTTCCACCCATCTGACCATCTTTGTGGCCCTCCTCTGGACCCACTCTAACTGGTCCATGTCTGTCTTGTACTGGGGCCCCCAGAGCTGAATGCAGTACTCCAGGTGGGTTCTGAACCAGAGCAGAGTAGAGGGGGAAAATCATCTCCCTTGACCTGCTGGCCCTGTTTCTTTTGATGCAGCTCAGGATACAACTGGCTTTCTGAGCTGCAAGTGCACTCTGAAATAAATAAATAAAGCCAAAACAAGTTCTCAATGTCAATAATCCAGGTTACTCTAGTTTTGATACTATGTTCCCTTACAGAAAGCTATCAGACCACTTTAATAATCCTTGTAAATCAGGCAAACTAAAACCGGAAAAAAATATAGCAAAGATATGGTGAGAATAGTGTAAGTCTTAAAATTCCTAATGTGCATCAGAATCTTATTAGCATGAATCTAATAATCTATTTTATTCCTTTACCAAGGTTTTAGTTTATTAGTCCAAAGTCAGAAGATCCAGTATCTGTCTTCATAACAGATGTCACAACCACATCAAAATCCATCCAAAGAGTTTGGACATGTCACTACAGAAATTATAAGGGAGCTTGGTAGGAAGCGTTAGTCATCATCATTTGTATGACATGATTCACCTTTCCCAAATCCATACAGGTACATCTATACCATTAGGCATGTATAAGCTCTTTATACTGCAATCATAAAAAAATGAAACTGAGATTTTTCTTACTTGAGATTGCAGTGCTTGAAACTGAGTTTCATAATTCTGAGCCATTTCATATTTAGTTTTCTGTAAGTCTTCCAGTTTCTGTCGAAGTAGTTTCACCTACAGTTAGAATAAGCATTCAAATTTACCTTTTCTGAAGTGTTCCAAAATATGTCATTTTTGGAATAGTCATTTGAAACACTGAAAGGAGACTATTGCTTAAAAGGTAGATATTTAATATATTAATTCAGTAACTTAATAATAAAACTGGGTACCACAAACAGACTGTGTCAACATCAAATTAGGGATTTTATAGTAAAAAATCTCATTGTATGCTTATGTTATGATTTAATTTTAATACTGTATGAGTCTGTCATGAAAGACCATTTAATGAAAGCTCTTCTGACCCAACTATACGAATGAACTGCTGTGCTCCATTGTGAAAATTTTGCTTGAATGGCTTATATAATCATACAAATGACTTTCAGCTACTTATGTACAAATATCAGGAGACGCTGTAGGCTTGTTTCAGCTCCCTAAGTACAGTGCCATTTGAGATATCTTGAATTATCCGAGTTTCACAGAGATCTGGGAAATATAACAAAGAGAATACATGACACCTATGCTTTTCTGGAGCGGCAGCTGGAAGCTAGGTAAAATATGCTAAAATATTTCACATAACATCTCTGTACAGGCAAATAAATTGATGCTTTAAAGACTGGCTAGCTGAATTATTTCTTGACTCCTCTGACTGAAATGACTAAGGGCAAGTTCCTAATTGCTCATTAGGGAGAGTTATCGCATTTTCAAAACTCCCGCTGGCAGTTTAGATACCTAGCTCACACAAGGACCCCCGTGTGTAAACACCTAACTTCAGATGTCTTGAACTAGAAATGAATGCTGTGCTAGGATTTACTGATGCTTCTGAATGAATATTCAGCAGACAAGACTGTGAAGTATGGACAACATCAGGTACACTGGGGCTTTCCGTTTGATAAGCAAGTCTAAGTGGTAATACGATTCAAACCTTCATTATTAATAATAAGATAATCATACAAAGACAGTATATGATGTAAAATGATAAAAATCAGGTATAAACAGGAATTACAAAGACACAATTTTGTGAAACTTTTTGAACTGTACATTTCCATTTGAAATTTCTGATGAAACTAGAAGTATTGGCATTTAGAAAAAACATCGAATTATCTTTTTACAGCTAAACTGGGAATATTTGATTTAGACTTTGGGGAAATAGAAGAAATATGAGACTTTCAGTGACATTTTTACAATCACTTTTCAGAACAGAAGCACACTTTAAAACAAAACACTAAGGATAATTAGTGACCTTTAAAGGATGTTTGGTATTTTTACATGGTAGAACAAACAGGTCTCCTCATAGAGCATTTAGAGCATACTATTAACTAACTACCAGAATAAATACTTTCTTTATATAATGTGATATTCTTAATACCTCTTGACCTTTCTGATCCAGTTTGCTTTGGACAGTTGCTAATTCTTGATCCTGGATATCCATCTTTGCTTCTAAAGCTTTCATCTTCCTTCCCCATTCCACTTTCTTGCTGTTTACCATGATGTCAATTTGATGCACTAATTCCTGAAGTTCAGCTTTACATGGAGAAGCTCTAATGATATATTAAAAAAGACATTTATTTTTTCAAATAAAGAATAAGGGAGAAAACAATTTTTTATGTACATTGCTAAGATTTTATTTTAATTCTGATGGAAATAACCACTTTTCAACATCAGGAAGAAAGAAATGGGAAAGCTAAATGATGCCTTCAAATGTAGGTGGAATCTCACTTCATCTATCTTAAATTTGCCTGAAGTCAAAATCAGAGTATTTAGCATATTCTAGACTATTTGCCTAGCTTAAATACTGTTTGATAGCCTCTCACTCTTTCAGGGATGAACTGTCAAAAGAGCATAAGCTGAGTTGAAAATATCCAGGCCCAAACCTCAATGGACAAGAGTAGGAGAAGCTGAATATTAAGTTGCTTATGGGCACAGGACTTCCCACGAATGGTACATAATGATGGAAGCAGAGTTTGTTGGAGGAAGTTATTAAACAGCAGGCTTGAAAGTGAGCCACAATTCTTACTTGCTAGTTCAACTTTTACACCCTTTTTTTGCTTTTTCCCATTCTTGTCCTGGTTTCGGCTGCGATAGAGTTAACTGTCTTCCTAGCAGCTGGTACAGCGCTGTGTTTTGAGTTTAGGGTGAGAATGCTGATAACACCCTGATGTTTCCAGTTGTTGCTAAGTTGTGTTTAGGCTAACTCAAGGACTTTTCAGCTTCTCCTGCCCAGCCAGCAGGAAACTTCCCACAGGAAAGTTGGGAGGGGACACAGCCAGGACAGCTGACCCAAACTGGCCAGAGGGGTATTCCATACCATGTGATGTCATGCCCAGTATATAAACTGGGGGAGCTGGCTGGGGGCAGGAGCGCTGCTCAGGCATCGGTCAGCGAGTGGTGAGCAATTGCACTGTGCATCACTTGTTTTGTGTATTCCAATCCTTTTATTATTATTGTCACTTTATTGTTGATGTTAGTGTCATTGCTAGTTTCTTCCTTTCTGTTCTGTTAAACCGTTCTTATCTCGACCCACGAGCTTTACCTTTTTTTTTTTCCAGTTCTCTCCCCCATCCCACTGGGTCAGGGGGGAAGTGAGTGAGTGGCTGCGTGATGCTGAGTTGCTGGCTGGGGTTAAACCACGACACATTCTCTTTGTGGAAAATGGACTTAAATAACAAGGTGACTTGTATAATAATAGCAGATTTTAATTCTACTAGGAAGTACAGAAGTGAGTGCATTTTGAAAAATAACTTGTCTTTGAGGGACCATGTGCTGGATTTCATAGAGATCTGTACGTTATCTGCAACATAAACAGATTTTTTTCCCAAACTTCTGCGACTAAATTTAGAATACAACCTGTACACTACGACTTCATTGTCAGTAAGAGACACTGTTTTACACTGTTGCTTATGAATATGATGTGACGTAAGTAACAAAATAATGATATATGGTTGATTTATGGTATATTAGAAGGGCCATCAGAAACGAAAGTAGTCAAAGTTGTCCTCTTAGTTGCTCTCTTATACCGCCCCTTATATAGAAGCAGTATATTAATTTTAAAGAATGAAACTTTGTCTGGATGGTGTCAAACAATGTTTAAATCAGCTGGTGTATATCATTTAGCAGATATATACAAAGTATCTGAATTTTAGTATGGAGATTTCTTTATTCCATATCCATTCCAACTTTGTATTTGATGATGACTATAAGAAAAATTTGAAATAAAGATATAGGTTATAGCAAATTTTGCTCTGGATACTTTTTTATGCAAGAAATTGCACAATTCTTTCTACACTCTAAAATTTTTTATTTGTAGAAATGACTATTTAACATCAAAATTATACAGTCCTTCTAGGTTATAGGAGATATTTTTCGTGAAATATTTTGGAGAGTTTATTGCCCAGTTAACCTCAATCGTTTATAAAATGATAGCTTCCCTCAATCTGTAAATTTACAGCTGGCATTTCAGATTTACAACAATTTATTTAAAAGTCAAAATCTTTCTAGACCTCATGGATCTATTCAACATTCAGTGAAACATTCCAGTTAGAAAAAAAAAGTTATATCATAATTAAATAAAACTGTTTATTGAAATGTTCCCGAACATTTTATTTTCCTGACTTACTGCTTCCTATCCACTTAACCTAGAATTTTAGGGTTTGGGAAAAAGATAAAGGAGACAATGTACACTCCTGCCTAATTCCTCCCCATAAAATAAAGAAGGGGGATTTTATTCCATTAACACTCAGACCTGCTTTTGGACTGTTACAAAGAAGAATTTACTATTGAACAAATTGCTTAACTATGCATATGAGCCCATAAATTTTCTATAAAACTTAATTCTCATCAAGTCATATGGGAAAAAACATCAGACTTTTCGATTACTATGATTAATTACACATAACCAAAAAAATCTGTTATTTGTCAGTCATTAAAGACTGCAGTTTGATCTCAGTTTACTTAAACTGAGATGAGATCTGAATTTAACTCATTCAGTATTTTTGATAAAAGCCTTTAGCAGACTTATTACTGTAATGCTTGCTTCATGTCAATTATTGAAATAAAATTTTTTTATCAACTTTATTTTTTTTTAATTACCAGAGCTTCTAAGCATTTTTAGTATGTTCAGAGCTCATAGAATGTTGGATGTAGATATTTTTATACTAAGTACCAAAAGGGGCATATATCTCACTGAAATGAAGGAAAACCTTTCACTTACTGTTTTTAGCCACTGGAATAATGTGTTCAATTTTTAAACTTTTTGAGGAGTAGCATCTCTTTTATTTCACTTTCTATAAACATTTACTTTCCACACAATTTTTTTAGTGGCATCTGTCATCTGCATATCCTGTTCTCATATGAGTTAACTGTTGATAAACTGGTTTTCCACTTCTTTTTTAGAGCTTTTTTATACATTTCTTGTTTCCTGTTCTAGTTTTGCTTTCCTTTTTTTTTTCTAAATAAGAGATTCTATTTATAAGTTACCCTAATATACAGCTTTATTACTTTCTTTAGAAGACATACTTTTATGTTATCTTTATAACATATTGGAATCTACTGAAATGTGTCACCTTTAGTCATTGCAACCTTATCTTGGCCATAAAAAAAAAAATCTCATTTAAAATCTTCAAATTACTCTTTTCAATGGTAAGAGCTGATCACTGTGAAAATTTCTGCATTTTTCTCTCTGCAACAATTTAGAGATTAGTGTACCCAATTACTGCCATATCTAAATGAAGGTACTAATAAAACCAATGTTTCTCCACCATCAACACTCTCTTGCTTATCTCAACCAGTTATACTGCTAGTAAACTGTTAGTGGTACACCTGCTTTCTCTTCACCTTTTTCATCTGTCATAGTGACTATTCATTGTACAACTGAAGTTTAATCTGCATTTAATTTCCACTTCCTCATACTGTTGCATAATTTTCAAGTATCTTCTTTCTTTTTTTTGGTTTTGATTAGAAGCCTATATTGAATTTCCTGTTGATAAAACCAGCAATTATATTCTTTCATAAATTTTTTTTACCCCTCCTGATATCTAAACCAATGCAAGAAGTGTATTGTAACCTATTACTTTTCATGATAATAAATTTAGCCTTCTGAAAAACAAGTTTCTTCACTTAAAAATAATCTAAGAATGCTGTGACATTGTTTTGAGTCATGACATGTCCCATTTTCCTTTTAATAATAATATTTATCTCACTGGCATTTTCCCCAAAATGAAAAGTGATAGCCACAGGTTACAACTTAATTGGTTCTTTAATTTATAAAAATTTAAAAGCTGTATTCTCTTGACTGCTGATAGTACACCTCTGTGTGCAACTCCGTATGCACATAAAGTGCTTTTATGATCGCTAATCATTTTGCAGCCATTCTAACATCTCTATAGCATGATGGTTTGTTAAAGAGGCATAGACATTTCCTTAAAATGAACATAGCTATTATTTTATGAAATGATTGATACAGAGACAGTCAAACAGAGACAAAAGATGGTGCAGCAGCTGAATAATGTAGCAGCAACTTACAAAAGGGTTAATGATAAAAAGCACAGCAGTACGCCTGTAACTGCACCATCCTAGGAAGTGATTTCCTAGGAGAGGATTTCAATACCCAAAATTAGCACAGAATGCCATTTTGTGTCATGAACATTACAATCTGGCATATGTTTTTAGGGGACATTGCAACCGAGAATGTGCCCAGCGATTATGAACTCTACTTTAGCAGAGCTGCACTTAACCAAACACAAACTGAGCCGTGAACTCAGAGGTAATATCCCTATTGCCAGTGAGCCTTCAACTGCTGAGCGTGCTGCCAGCACATCGCTGAAGAACAGTAAGATAACTAACATGCTCCTCTACTGTAAATGATTGTGCAAACTAAGCCTTAACACAAGCAGATGCTTTTACTCCTGGTAGTTGATGCCTTTACTCCTGGTAGTTGATGCCACCATCTTGAGTGAATGCTGGCATGAAAATGCTTCCTTTCTTCTCTGGTAATCTTTCACATCCCAGCTGTTCAGCCAGTGCTCCAAAGGTCAGCCCTCCCAGTGCCCATGCAGACATGCTGAACTCCCTTGTCTGTAGATTGTGCTCTGGGTCAAGTGCTGGTCCCACACACTCTGCGTTTCGTATCTTGTGTGCTCCACTTCTGATTGCACTACACTAAAAAAAGAGTCCCTTAACACAGAATTATAGAATAGTTTGGGTTGGAAGGGTCCTTTAAAGGTTATCTCATGGCTGGCTGGCTATGTGTTTATTGAGTACCTGGTTTTGGTGCTTAAATGGTGCATATATTGCTTGTATGGATAATTATTAGAGGAAATGGGAGCAAATTTTTTAGGTTTACAGAATCACAATTAGAACTCAACATGATTTTTTTAAAGTAAAATTCTTTAAAACATTTTTTATCAACAAATGGTTGAAACTGTTATCAATGTTAAACTTGGAAAGGCTTTTTAAATACATGCATAAATCTTAATGCCTTTTTAATGTTAAAACTGTTAGCAATGCCATTTTACAATTTAATATGAGTCACAGAATGATAATAACCAAAGTGCAAGCAAGTAGTACACTGTGATGTACATATCACAAAACAAAAATACCCCCTCCCAAGTGCCTGAAACTCATCTCAAAATAGCATTAATGATGCAGTAAACTTTGATTCCCTCCGGGTGGAACATAAAATGGGTTTTTAAAAACAGAAGATGAAGCGATACTGCATCAGGAATACCTTTTCTTTGATACTGTATAAGGACCTGTGCCCTTCCACCTTCATGTAATGTCAGGTGGCAACGCTTTAGTGAACCATCAGCCATGACTCAGCTATCCGATTTTAGCCTTCAGAAATAGGTACTTTATTGTGTGTCACGTGGATCATCTAAATATTGTTATGCAAGTGCAAATGCAACCTCTAGCATGAATCATCAGGTTACCCTTTCAGATCCACCATGGCTGACATCTTTCCCTCTTAAGTTTCACCTGTCTCTTTCAGATCATCCCGCACGAGTCAAGCTCTGCAGTTGTTGCTAGAAAGTTTTCTGTCAACAGTTCTTGCATGCTTCTTGAACCTAGAACCACCAATATATAAAAGGGAGCTGTTGAAGGAAAAATCCCTTCTGAAAGAGCTTCTCAGTCTATCTTCACCTTCTCTGTCTAATTCCTTACCTAGATCATCCAGGTACACCTGCAGCTGAAAAAGGAAAGACGTACCTGAAGCTGTAGCTTACTGCTGCCGTTCTACTACCAGAACTACTCTGTATCATGGCTGTGGTATTACAAACGGATCTGCATAAAGATGTATTTGGCAGTTATCCCCACCTGCTAGCATACAGGTACTACTACCTGCTGTAACTATTCTTTTAGACCATTCAGTGTTTTGAAAAAAGTGCTGTCCCCCTCAGAGTATGGCCAATCATATGGTATCACAATAATGAGAATTTATTTTGATCACTGGATATGGAATACATAAAACTCTGGTATCTTTTGTTTAATATACCATCAGGTAAACAAACACACAAAGAACAAGTTTCCCCATAACATGAAGAAGCATGCATATGTTTTTTTACCCATATGCATTCAGCATTCCCACTTTGCTGAACGCATACATCAAATGGATTCGTCATACATGGAAGTAATGACTTGTACTTCAGCAAGTGGCAGCTATTTTTTTTGGTTGCATTTACTTTGAAACAGGTCAAAACACCTCTCATTTTTAAAGCGATATAGGCAAGCTCGCAGTCGTCTTTTATTCTGTCTCCATATTGGTGAAATAGAGATGATTCATATTCTGCTGTCATTAATAACTATTTATCTTCATGTAAAATCTAGATGTTTCCGACTTTGCATAAACCAAAATCCAGATAATAAGTTTTACCAACTCCAGGCCTTTCTCACAAATCATTTTTGCACTAGTTAGACCTTTCTAGCTCTATTTAGAATAAAGTTGTAATTTAGAAACTGACGTTTTAAGAAATGTTTGGTTCATACTCTCAGTCTCTACTTCATGCCTTCTTTCCTTATTACTCATGTTTGCTGACAAACAGGAAAATATGCATGACCATATTTGTGCAAACACAAGCAAAACCTATGCAGAACAATGTTAACAAAGATTTCCATCTTACATTCATTAGTTTTTGATCCTTAACCCAGCTTCTAAAGCCAATAGTAATTCATTTTATCTTCTTAAAATTTACTATAAAAATAGGAAATATATAAACCAGTTGTGATACAATAGATCATTAGAATCTTCTACCCCAAAGTTCCATTACATGAACTACAACTAATTTATTTAACAATTTTCAGTCATACAGAATCATACATATCTGCAGATGAATAATTTGCAATTTATGAGTTCTTGCAGCTGGGATGTAATTGTCATGATTTCCACCACCATTATTCAGCCATCTTCCCAAACTTTAGCCCTATCTGCATCGTCTCTGGAATACTGTCAGCATAGACTGAAACCATTGTCTCCTGTCGTTGGATGTGTATTCTAAACTACTCTTCCAGATTCTTTGCATAGTTAATGGAAATAAATAGCTACTGAGAATACCTGGTTTATGATGGGACAAATCACTCTCTGGATTCATCTGCAATGGCCTGAAATTTCACATATGTCGATTACAACAAAGGCCAGGCAGGATCTGAACTCTTGAAACAGGCTTCTAATTTGTTAAAATAGTATCCAAAGAATAGCAATATTTTGTTGGTTTTTTTTAAATTCAAGTTTTTATATGACTACATTTACCAATCATCACTAACAAAACGAATACCCCTCAAAGCCAAAAAAAGGGCCACATTGTTCAGAATATAATATTTTACTGCAGCAATTTTTTTCTGTGATGAAAAGTGCACACATTATTCTTTAGTACAACAGAGCACACTTTCAAATCCTATGAAAACTTTCTTGGGCTAGAATAAGGTGTGATAGAATATGAGTGTTTATTTTAAGAAATACTTTCACACTTAATGTGCATCATATTACCTTGGACTGCTTCTTGGTAGTAATGATAGAAGAAACTGTTTTATATGAAAAATAGGTAATAAGTTTATTTATAAATTATGATAGATTAATATTCTATTTAGCTCATTATATGGGGAAGTACTTTTTATATTGCTGTATTCCTTGAACAGGCTGGATGGGATGAGGTCCTACATCAAATCTCACCCATGTTTACACTTCTTTAGAAAGATTTTGTACTCTACTAATATTTTTTTAGATTAACACTAAAAGAACTAAACTTGGATTATGTCAAAAAAAGATGACTGTGTTGTGAAGAAAAGTGCACTTAATACTTGGGAAGAACAATTGTGGTTATTACCTGTGCAAAATAAGACTAGGGATTTAGCAATTAATAGCCTTGTTTTTAAGATTTTTGAATGTTTTAAGAGCTGTGATATGTAAGTTTATACTGCTGTAGCCTAGCAACTTCACTATTTTTTAAAACAGTTTAAAATAACACTTCTTAACTTCTTCATAAAACCCCACATAGCTTTCTTTTTTTCTTCCTTTTGTTCAGGTATGAAGATTTTAAAAATTTAAATAACAGAAACAGTCAGTAGATTATTAGCTAAAGCAATAAGATGTGTTGTCTTAATTATCAGTAACCTTTCCCAAGTTTGCATAGAAAGCAGCAGAAGAAACTGAGAATCACGTTTGCTTCTGAAATCAATATTGTGTTTCACATTTTTAATAAATCCACATAATTCCATTATATATTCAACTTCCAGATAGTAAGTCATTAATTACTTACTTAGCGACAGCTTGCTCCTGAAACACTTCTAAGTCTTGCTCCATATTACTGTTTGTTGTTTTAACCTGTTGAAACAACAAAAATCAAATAATTCAGATTCTTACATGTGTGCATTTACACAGCCAAAACCAGCATACTGGATAGTTCTATGCTTTCCTTTCAATTTCTGTAATTCTCCCATTGCAAAGAACGGGGCAGGGGAATGTAGCTCTAATTACAGGCTGGAACGAGCAAGACGAAAACTTCGGGTGTAAGCTCAGCTCAGTGTCAGCAGCTCTCGCACTTGGTGCAGTGCTGAGACACTAGAGGTGGTGCTAGCTTGAGGATAGCCCTGGATTTCCATGAGGAAGTTTGTTTTGGATCATTCCCTGTTGTGTGATGTTGATTTGCCAGGGAACTCTAAAACACATAAACCTAAATTTGTCATAGATCCATGGCTGCACTCATCAACCATTTCTCGTACCTTCACACACCCTAATTAACCTATACCCAGGCTATAATTGCTCTCAAACACAACTTTGATTTCCTATTGACTGTTTGCTCCCTTGCTTAGCAGGTGTGGTGCTGAGACACGCAGCCCTCAAGTACCTCGGCAGAAAGATCAGAACAAGACTGTTGCTGGGACCAGTACGGTTCTGTGGATCCAGCAGGACACAAGGACGTGGGGCAAGCCTGGCTGCATGCAAGAACAGGAACCAGCCACATTACGGGTGACAGGGCGGCATGAAAGAACCCTAATTCCTTGTGGGGGTGAGCAGTGGGGCTCTCAAGGGCACGGGCACCAGTACACACAGATGTGCGGACACTGCCACGTGGCACTGCACCCTTGGCTCCTCAGGGACCAGGCAGGCACCTGAGGTGACGCTGCCACGGGGGCACCGGCTCCACAGGGGACCGGCCCCTGAGGCGACGCTGCCACAGGACCACCTCCCTTGACTCCGTGAGAGACCGGCACCTGAGGTGACACAGGCACCAGGGCAGCCTTAGCTGTGCCGGGCACCTGAGGAGACCGGGGCACCCACGGCGACCCCCAAGCCCCCGCGGCCGGCGAGGCCGGCGGTGCCGCGGCCGCCCCCTCCCCGACCGTTACCTGCCGCGCTCCCCCCGTCGCTCCTTTCGCACCCGATGTCGCTATGGCCGCGGCAGGAGCTCCGCAGCCCGGTCGCCCCCGCTCCCCCATCCCGCCCCAGCTCCCGCCCGTCGCCGCCCCGGCCCGCCGCTCCCAGCGGCCGTTGCGGACAGGGCGGGGCGGCTTCTCCCGTCGCCGCGGTAACGCGAAGGGCGGCAGGGCGAGGCGGGAAGGCGGGCGCCCGGCTGGACGGCCGGGGGCCGCGGAGTGGGGCGGGACGGCTACCGGGGCGCGGCAGGCGGTGGCCCGAGGGGCGGACACCGGCTCCGGCTGGAGGGGGCGGCGGGGAGCTGCCGGAGAGCTGAGGGGCGGGCGGCGGGGCTGCGGCAGCGCCCGGCGGGCTCGGGCGTGACAGGGCGGTGGCTGCTTTCCGCGGAGGGAGGGAGGAAATAGCACCCGGCGTAAAAAAACCATGTACTTTTGCTTTAACATAATTTAAGAAATGGTAGGCAGGGCGGTGGTTTTTTTTTTCTCCGCCCCCCCCCCCCTTCCCCTTTAAACCGCGCTATTATTACTAGATAATGAAAAGGCTGGACATTACCTTTTTCTTTCTGAGTGACTAGCTATGCTTTTGTAAAATGGCTTCAAATGATTTTCAGATTATTGTGCAAACGACCTAGGCTTGGATGACACTTCACATTTTTGTGGACTTCAGTCTGTCTTATTCAACAGTAAAACACTTTTAAGAATCACAGCTATTTCAGCTTTTTACAGTAATAATTTGTGCTTCCAAACTTAGGATTTATAGATCTCTTGAAACACCAGGGAATTTTTCTACTGAGACAGTACAATTCACTTTGTATTTATTGTCCTGAAATTGCATGGAGCATTTTTGGGAGCTGCTAGTCTATTTTTGTACACTAGATTTTGAGCTTTTAGTTTGTTTTGTGTGGACTGTTTACTTAAATTAGCTAAGCGAACTGCATTTTTAGTATCAGTTCTAAGGAACTTAGCACCTACTGTGCTAAGGCAGATGGTTTTCTTGTCAGCAGAAATACTGTTTCAAGCTATGAATTATGAAAAATATTTTTTAAAATGAAGGATTAAAATAAAATTAATGCAGAGTTTCAGGAAAGTTCCTGATAAAGTTTGCTTACTCACTCTAGAAAATAACTGACATTTCCCTTGTAGTTTTCTGGAAGGTTACTAAAAATGTCTTTACTTTTGCTTTACACTTTTTTCATGGCTGTATTTCATTTCAGGAATATCCCAGGAACACTTTAGATCTTTACTTGTTAGGCAGCAGCAGAAGCAGCTGCTGGGTTGAGGGCAGGTGAGTCCAGAGCTGAGGGTGATGGTGAGGTGTAGGTCAGTGCTCCCCCCAACACAGCGCAGTCCCACAGCACCCAGCCAGAGCAGTGTGGGGACAGGGACAGTGACCGGGGTCCGCCACAGCCAAGGGATGGCCAGCCCAGCCCGTGGTGGTGGGCAGATGCTGCTCCTGAGCTGAGGGCAGAGGCCCCCAACATAGCATCTCACAGTTCTGTCTTACAGCAGCCTTGACCCCGGGTTATGGCTGTACCATGTCAGAGCTGGCCTTGAGGACAGGCAGCCAAACCCTTAGGGAAGAGGCGAGGAAGTTGTGGGACCTGTTGTTGCACTCAGAGCCCTGAAAACATTTTGTTCATTATGCTTCTGTAATTACACTTTTCTTCTTTACTTACTGTAATAGAATTAATGTGAAGAAATCACAGTGAAACATTTGATTTTTGATACCTGAAATGTTTCAAGTATGATTTCTTCTAATTGAAATACTGTTTTAAGATTTTTTTTTTTTTAAATAGTGAAATTTAGGATGATTTATTTTAAATATTTAAATTTAGGATGATTTAAAGTATTATGTACTAGAAATAATTTTTAATGTAACTGCCAGCAAATTTCCATTTGTTCATCTGCAGCAACTGAAATGAACTTTTCAGCCATATTCCCAGTGCCTATATTTTAATTTCCTCCCTGTCTCATCTTTTCTCAGTGGTAATCAGTTATTCAGAAATTTAACTTCCATCTGTCATGCCCAGATAGAATTGGGGAGAGGCTACTTAAAAAAATACAGAAAATAGTTTTTAAAATACATATCAACAATTTCAAAGCTTTTTAGAAGCTTTGAATTCCACTGCCATTATCCAGAGTTGTGTTTCTAACTCCCTGATGCGGCTTTAAATATCTCATTCACTATATTTTAAAAATCTCATATCAAATTGTTGACGTTTTCTATTTGCTTTTGCTCATCCACATCATCTCTTGACTAGAGCTTGTCTTATGAGATGCAAAACTTTTACTTGTTCACTTTAAAGAATTTGCTTTACACATGCTTTACAAATCATGATAGCCAGCAAAAAAAAAAAAAAGGAAACTACTTTCAAATCATTTTATAGATTAAAATTAATAGAAAGCTATAAGCACATTTCTGCAGAAAAAAAGGAGGTAGGGAGGTAGATCAGGTCAGGGACATAACAGAGTGTGACTAAATGTCAGACAAGACAAAGTACAACAATGATATTCGTATAAAAACAAGGGGGATCTGGACAGATTGGAGCACTGGGCAATGATTAATGGCATGAAATTTAAGAAGTCAAAATGCCGGATCCTGCACCTAGGACGGAGTAATGCCAGACACAAGTATGAATGGGGAGAGGTGTGGCTGAGAGCAGTCCTGCAGAAAGGGATGTGGGGGGGCTAAGTACCAGCCAGCAGTGTGCCCGGGCAGCCCAGAGGGCAAACACCATCCTGGGAGGGGCATCAAGCACAGAATAACCAGCCCGTCAAAAGAGGTGATTATCCTGCTGGATTCAGCGTTGGTGTGGCCTCTACCTTGAATGCTATGTGCCCCACAATTTAAGAAGGTTGTGAAGGTCCTTGAATGTGTCCAGAGGAGGGCAACAAATCTGGTGAAAGGGCTGGAAGGAATGCAGCTGAGGACTTTGTGCTTGTCTGTGTCGTGGTTTAACCCCAGCCAGCAACTAAGCTCCATGCAGCCGCACACTCAGTTCCCTGCCATCCAGTGGGATGGGGGAGAGAATCGGGAAAAAAAAAAGGTAAAACTCGTGGGTTGAGATACTCTTTATCATTTAAATTTTCCCCTAGGGTCATGGATGATACTGAGACATTAAAAATCAAACAACAAACCAGCAATCAGGACACACTGTATTCAAATTGCCTGCCAGCAGCAGGGAAAAAGGACACAAGAAACCTAGGCAGACAATACTCTTCGGATTATTTGAGCGTTACAGATCACCCAAACCAGTAGTTCCCAATCACCAGGTGTTGGGGTTTAACCCCAGCCAGCAACCAGTGAGGTGGGGGGAGAGAATCGGAAAAAAAAGGGTAAAACTCATGGCTTAAGATAAGAACAGAAAGGAAGAAGATAATAATGATAATAATAACATGACAATAATAATAATAAAAGGATTGGAATATACAAAACAAGTGATGCACAATTCAATTGCTCACTATTTGCCGATCGATGACATTAGTTCCCAAGCAGCGATCCCCCCCTAGGCCAGCTCCCCCTAGTTTATATACTAAAAAAACCTAAGTGCATTTAAGTACAGTTTTTCTTTACAGGATATATTCATACCTTAACTTGCAATCTCAGATGACAAATTTGAGTGAACATTTTGTTGCAGTAGGCTTAGTGCAGCTCTCATGAAAAACATGCTCATTTCTTTAGCATAGGAATCACATGGGTTTAGTGATATTTGTGTGAAGGATTCATAGCAGCTCTATAATAGTTTAATAATTACATTCTGTATATTAGTTTGGATATTTATGAACATACCAAGTTAATTTACAGAACTCTGTTAGAGGTGACAGACAGAAAGGAAAAGGAATAGCTCAGTGTAAACCATCTATCAACAAATATGCAGAAGTCACTGAGAGACAATAAAAGCTATGAAAAAATCCCTAAGACACAAGCAATAAGAGAAGAATGACATTTAAAAAAGAACCTTTGCAAGAGGGATTTCCGTTTGTGAAATTTAGACAGGCATAAAATCTGCCTGAGGATTCTGAAGGTGCCTAACTAATTTACTGGCAGAAGGTGATAACTCCTGACATAATACAGACATAGAGGCAGAGTCCTGTTTCTAAATATTTTGTTTCTAGTTTAAACTGAAAACTACTCTTTTCTTAAGCAGCTTATGAGATCACTGAAAGGAAGAACAGAAAGAGCTTGGATTTAGTTGGATTTGCCAGGTAAACCAATTCATAAGACATACTGTAGGTTGGGACCTAGTCTAGAAGTGGAGAACTGTAAGAATTTACCCTGTAATAAGAAACCTGAAAATTAAGTGTAGTGGTCTTAGAGAATGCAAAAGGGGATAAAGGTGCCATTAGGCCTGTTGCTGTGACAATTACATCTTGATGATGATACAAATGATGATACAAAATAATCATAGAATCATAGAATCATTTAGGCTGGAAAAGACCTTTAAGAACATTGATCCAACCGTTAACCTAACACTGCCAAGTCCACCACTAAACCATGTCCCTAAGTGCCACATCTACACGTCTTTTAAACACCTCCGTGGTGACTCAGCCACTTCCCTGGGCAGCCTGTTCCAGTGCTTGACAACCCTTTCAGTGAAGAAATTTTTCCTAACATCCAATGTAAACCTCCCCTGGCACAACTTGAGGCCATTTCCTCTTGTCCTTGGGAGAAAAGACTGACCCCCACCTCACTACAACCTCCTTTCAGGCAGTTGCAGAGAGCGATGAGGTCTCCCCTCAGCCTCCTTTTCTCCAGGCTAAACAGCCCCAGTTCCCTCAGCCGCTCCTCACAACACTTGTGCTCTAGACCCCTCACCAGCCTCATTGCTGCTGTTTGGACACACTCCAGCACCCCAATGTCTGTTTTGTAGTGAGGGGCCCAAAACTGAACACAGTATTGGAGGTGCGGCCTCACCAGTGCCGAGTACAGGGGGATGATCACTTCCCTAGTCC
>JAVKLA010000026.1:16310438-16323993 GCA_034782735.1 Sagittarius serpentarius
CCCTCAGCCTCCTTTTCTCCAGGCTAAACAACCCCAGTTCCCTCAGCCGCTCCCCATAAGACTTGTGCTCCAGACCCTTCACCAGCGTCGTTGCCCTTCTCTGGACACGCTGCAGCACCTCAGTGTCCTTCTTGTAGTGAGGGGCCCAAAACTGAACGCAGTATTCGAGGTGCGGCCTCACCAGTGCCGAGTACAGGGGGACAATCACTTCCCCAGTCCTGCTGGCCACACTAGTTCTGATACAGGCCAGGATGCTATTGGCCTTCTTGGCCACCTGGGCACACTGCTGGCTCGTGTTCAGCCAGCTGTTGACCAACACCCCCAGTCCTTTTCCGCTGGGCAGCTTTGCAGCCACTCTTCCCCAAACTTGTAGCATTGCATGCGGTTGTTGTGACCCAAGTGCAGGACCCAGCACTTAGCCTTGTTGAATCTCATCTATCTAATGCTAGATAATGTATACACAAAAGAAAAATCTCTTTTTTAAGCTTTCTGCTTATGTTTTTCTGGAAACTCATAATAATGTTTAGCGTTACTACAACATCTTTTAGCATGGCATAGTCTTTCCTTTGTAGCTATTGTTGCTGCAGCACAAAAATAATACTTTATGGTTTAGCAGCATGGGGATGGTTTCTAGTGCTCTACAGACAAGAATATTGCTTGGCTAACTTGTTTTTACTTATAAATATAAAATGAAATAGTCTCTTGTCTGTGATCTTTTCTGCAATTAAAAAAAGCAAAAAGATTGTTAAACTTCATATTGTGCACTTAATCTGTTGCTATATATCGTGCCACAGTTGCTTCAGTTGCTTTATTGTGCCACATTGACATAAGGATTTATTAAAAATTACTCTAGTTAAAATAGGCAAGTTATAGAAAAATATAAGTTCTCTAAAGCATAAATTTGAGTTTGTGCTGTCTGAAGGGATTACAGGAAACAAATTGTGCATTTTGTTTCATCTTAAATTATTTTATGATATCTCTACAATTTTAGTTTTCAATGGCATGAAATGTAGAAGCTGGTTTTGGTCACATTTAAGTTTGACAACTGGAGGGTGGATAATTGGAACTTTTTGACTCAAGCACATTATGTGAATATTCTGTTGAAATAACTTGTAGAGAAATAATTAACAGTGCTGACATTTAAGTTATCATTCAGGGTTTCAGAGTTAGCAGTTGAGGAGATGACATGGGAGTTCACATTACTTACTTGCATAAGAATGTATTCATATACAGTGCAACACTATATTGGTTGTATTAAGATGGTATTTTCAGGTTATGCTTGGATGATCATGTACTCTGCCATAACTAATTTTATTTCTTTTATCTTTGGGTTCACCGTTTAGTTTTCTAATGATCTGAATGTCATTATTTTTAGAATTATTATTGGGGTACAGTGGTAGAGCAATTAAAATGTATTGCTATGTTGCCTTCTACAAAAGTTTGTTATGAGGCCTGAACTATTTGGCTTGTCTGGCAAAGTCAAGCCCCCATTCGACTTGACTGTAAAGGGGTATTTGGCCAGTCAGGTTAGGGACTCAGAGGCAGGCAGATATGATACTGACTATGTCACTCTCTTGCTTTTCTCTAGAAACAGAAAACTGCTTTTTAGCAATCTAGCATCTAAACTCAACCTTTTGACCTTAAGAGTCATCTTTCTATTTAGAGTGCAAATAACAGTAACACAACATTTGCTCACTTTCTTTGCCTTCTGCAGTCTCTTGATTGTTTACATGCTCAAGGCTGAGTTTGGGCTGAGCAAATACTGCACCTACTTGGACATCAAGCTCTGCTTAACAGTTGGCAGTTCACAGTGATGAAGCTTTGGTTAGTATGAATGCTCCTGGCAGGGCCAGCTGCATTCAGATATACAACAGCAACAACAGCAATGGAAACTTTGCTTCTTCAGCTTTCTGGAAAAAGCAAAAGCAAGCAAGGCTTTCCTATAGAATTTGAGCTAACAGAAATACTCTACACTTTCTAAAAGCTGAAAATGAGGGTTGGAGTGCTCTCCCACTCTTCAGCAGAGGAATCAGATGACTTCCAAGGGTAGAGCCTTAATCCTTGACTTTCCAAACCTGGACACCACCACCTCATAAGACTACATTACAATTTATCACAGGCATCACTATTATATTGTAAGCATTATGCCGTTATCCAAAAGAGTAACTGGTCAGATATAAGCCACAGTCAATTTAGTTTTTATTGAGAGTAGCTGATCAAATTAGAGGGGAAAAATATGCAGGACCCATGGGGAAACACACAGACACACATGTATGCAAACACAATTACAAATGTGCACTCTGAATCTTACACCTGTTTTGGGTGATTGACTGCACAGGGCAAAAGATTCTTGGAGAGGCACGGCTTTTGAAGCATCTGATCTCCCAACTCAGTAGGTGTGGCAAGAAAAATCCTACAGCTGACTCTGACCTCTGCCCTTTCATAGCTTTGGGGTTGCTTGGCCAAGTTGCTGCTGGACGTTTCTGGGGTGTTAGGCAGAGTTCTCCTCAAGGCAGCTGCTCTTCCTGACATCCCTGGCTGAGCCCGCTTGGGTTGGGGGCTGTGTTTTTCCTCACTGGTACATTCAAACCTGCCTTCTGCTACTTGCTGGTTCCAGCCTGACCTTGACCAGGTCTCAAGGCAAAGCAATGAAGATGCCAACAGCAAAGACGGTGGATATCCAAGGAATGGTTTTCTGATGCTGCTGATATCAAAGGCTGATTTTACCCATACAGTGTCAACTTTTATGTTTTTCTTGTGAATAACTGGCCTGGGTTTGAGCCAGTTTGTCAATAGCATGAAAAGGAGCACCACTGTTGAATTTCAAGAACTTCAACCTCTGATTAGTCACCTTATCCATTGCCCTTCCTAGGAAACAGCAATTAGATCTGTTCTTCTTTTGTGTGCATATTTTAGAAGCTGATACCACTACTGTAAACTGGTGACAAGAAAGTAGGAAAGAAGTCAGCCCTGGCTTTATATCTGTCTCTGGTCTTTGAGCAAAGGGATTTATTTTCTGCTTCCTTCTTCCTATCTGAAACACAAGACTTGAGAAAGAAGATGGTCCTGTAGCAGCCCTCACAGACATCGGTGTGGTGTGTGAAAAACACCAGGATTAAGGGAAGATCTGAGAAAGGCTGAGGAAGGACTAGGTAGATGAAAGAATAAGGGGAATGGGAGCAGCGCTGGTGTAGACAGGGTAGATACAGAGCACACATGTGAAGGGAGTTGGAAGAACAGTAGTTTGCTGTAAAGTAAGAAGAATGAGATTCTGCCAGTATGGACCAAAATCTCCTTTGTATGTTCGGGGCTGTTTAGGATGCTAATTGCTAGCTATACACACACTGGTGCTGGACAAAGGAGCATTCAAAAGACAAATTGTATCCATAATACAACATTTATGCTTTTTGGTCCAATTTTATGATGTACCTGTGCTATGTAATTGTTGAGTCCATTGTGCATACGAGCACATTGCCTTTCATGGCGCCATTGCTGCTGGAGCAGGAAAGGATTACAGGTCAGCTGAAACAGGAATGAATAAATGGAGAATCAATCCTGCTCTCAAACTTTTGCAACAGATATGAAGGAGAAAGTTTGAATGGTGAATATAGTTTTATTTCCAGAACTTCACTAGCTACTCTCATAACGTTCCATTAAAACCAGATGTACTGTGGACATAGGTCTGCAGAGAAGATCTTGGTTCAGTAAGAACTTAATTGTTTTCTAAATAACTGAGTAACATACTTATTTAGTAATGTGAGAGCCACCATGGAATTGTTCTATAGTGAACATTTCAGAGTCTTGAATATTATTCCTCTGCCTTAAAACAATTCCAGTTCCATCTTTTTAAAATCTTCCATATCAATCCTTCACAGCTATCTTGCACATTCTTGTTTAGGAACATTCAGATAAAAAATTACCTTTGACTAGAAATGCTGTATTCAGCATCTCAGGAAAGGCTCCACTTTTGTCTTTTTCTGGTGTCGCTTACTTTTCAAATCCAACTGTAGAATAATTAAATTATTGACTTTGAGGATTGTCATCATATGCTGTAAGCATAGGGGTTTGCGTATGGGATCAGTGCCCAAAATGTCCTCGTTTAGTCACCTGTTCTAACTGGTTTTGTATTCCTGACTAATATCTGATTGCTGCAGTCTGTGATTGAGTGAATATACTTTTCTTTATGAATAGCTTGTTGATGTCCTAGGATCCTCTGGAACAAAGACAGCTGCATACATGTAAGGTGATATTAGTATTTTCCATCTTATCAGAAAAAGTCCACAGCTAGGGAGATATTAAAGCAATATTTTCAGCTCTCCACATTCCCAGCAGTTTAAATTGAAAAACCAAATACAAAATTTCTGACTAAAAATAGTTTTCTCCCCTTGATTCATAGCATTATAAAGAACCTCCTGTATTACCTACTTCTCTCAAGGCCATAATGATCTTTAAAGGCCGGTTCTAATGATCTCTACATCCAGGCTAGATTTTATTGGCTGAAACAGCAGCACTCTTCTGGAGATTTTCTTCAACAGGCAGATAGAGCTCACTGCTGTAAGTATCGTTTGGGTCCTTGTCCAAGATTTTCTTTTCCTTAGTTTCACTTCTCTCACCCAAAAAATTCCTTTTCCTACATAATGTATAGACCAGTGAGATGGGGTCAGCCACACCTACGTTTCAGCAGTTTTCCTGAAGCATTTCATGCTTCATGCCAAAATCATGCACTTAACGTCAATGGAGCTATTCAGTAGGATAACTGATCAACTGAAGTATCAGAGGGTGCTTGAACGTAGCCAGTCTGTGTGGATTTTAGGACTTCTTACATATGGTTAATGCAAAAAAGGAAACTATGAAGGCCATATTTATACAGTCATAACCTTTAGCAAATAGAGAAGGAGCGTGGTTCTGTGAACTCATGAGTTCTGGACTCAACTCTGAACTTTGTCATAGGCTTCATATGCTTTTCAGCAAACCATCTGGATTAATTTCCAGATATGGAAAAACTGATATAATATAATTATATTCTCATTTGTCTATGTGTCTTTCATCTTTGGCTGTTGCAGCAATGACCCTTTCCTGTTTATAGTACATGCAATATTTAGGAACCAGAGTCCTGGTTTGGTTAGCAAGTCCTCCCATTACATCCAATAATTGTCTTGGCTGGGATTCAATAACTCAGTGGCCATGACATTAATTACTCATATACATTCTTCATTCACAGATTGTTCTTCTTACTTAGTTCAGCAAAAATAGTTTAATGAAATTTCATCTTGCCTGATAAAGAAAGACAGATCTAAGCCAAACTAACGTTCCTGTTAATATGCTGTAATGAAAAGGCATTTTGCATTCTCATTCTGTTTTCCAGTGCGGTTCAACACATTTCATTGATCATTTTACAAAATGACTGTTAGAGGTGTATTGAAATCAGGGGGATTACATTCAGATTATGAGAATCAGTGGAATATTGGAAATTTTTATATGGCCTTTAAACATTACCACATCTGGAAATTAGATTTTTAATATGCTTTTCAATTTATTTATTTAAATAATAGTTTATTTGTGTAGAAACATTGTCAATGTTTTTGTTGCAGTTCAGCATCTTTGTGCTAAAAAGCAGCCAGTTTCAACCATTTAAGATTAAGCTGCTTTGATGGTTCTTGTTATAGACTGTAAAGGGTTTTTCCCACAGAGTTTTCTGCTGGAAAAATTCCACAGATCAAAGCATCAACTGACATGCTGATAAAGATTTTTTTGTGTTCTCCTTCCATTTTTTTAAACTTTGGGAGAAAAAGCTTGCATTTTTTTGAGGTGTTGAATTCTTTATCAGTGCATAGAGAGTAACCATATTTGCAAATTTACAGAGTGCTTTCCAAAAAGATTCACAACATTGCTCTCCTTTCTTTAAGTTTTGGGAAGTGAATGTTACTCTTTTTTTTAAGAGCACTCCCAAGCCACATGGCTAGTCATCTGTGACTGCCACATGGAGCCAAATCTGTAGAACATTTCTGTTTCTGCCTCCTGCACCTTTTCAGGGTCTAGTAGCTTATTTTTCATGTTCTAAAACCTGACGTGTTGTTGTACAAATGGTGGATTTGGAGATATCTTCTATCACTTTTAGTGTGTACTCAGGCTTCTAATTCTGCATCCTTCTCACTGTCTGGAAAGCCAGTTATTGTTGGGGTATGTTTGGTATGTGAATAGTTTGTGTAAGGTATAGTGTGAATAGTTTGTGTAAGGTATAGTGTGCGTAGTTGGTGTAATACAGGGTGAAGCAGCCTAAGGTGAAATCTTTGAATCAAGAAGAGGATTTCACTCAACGGTATTTGAAAAAATGCCTAAAGGAATCACTGGTCAATTGATAATACATTATTTCCTTATTAAGTGGTTCCCTGTTACAACTCCCTTTTTGTTATCTTTCATTTTGCACATATAACCCCTGTACTACTAGCTTCAGTAAAGACAGATTGCCTGTTGTTACTAAGGATTTTTCCCAGGCCTTATCATCCTTTGTACCTCAATAATCCCTTGCAATGAGACACCTGAAAAAATAATTTTGTAGCTGTTTAATTTACACAAGGCCAAGTATAGATTTTAAAACTGTTTTGTAGTTCTTTGGAGCAAATTGTGAGCATTTTTTACTTCCGTCAAGTCAGGTTCAATTGAATTTTTTTTATTTCATTAAATATCTTTTCTATAGCAGTAGGTTCTGGGTGCCAAGTTGTGTTCTAGACATTTTAAAAAGTTACTGTCTAGCAGCTGGCTCATAGTATATCAGCTGTTTCATAGTAATTTCATGGTTTTGTATTCCTGATATGCAACAAATAGGAAGTAATTTAAGCTGTTCCTCAACTGAGGAAGCTTCTGGTAAGAGATTCCTCCCATAGAAATTTTATAATTTAAGAAGATGAATTATAGAATCATAGAATAGTTTGGGTTGGAAGGGACCTTTAAAGGTCATCTAGTCCAGCCCCCCTTCAATAAGCAGGGACATCTTCAACTAGATGAAGATGAAGACGAAGATGAAGAACAGACAAAAGAAGAAAAAAAGAGATTGCAGTGATAATAGGCTTGCTGTATATTCCATGATTTTTTCACTGTGTTTTTGAACCCAGGATAAATGATATGTAGGAAGTAAAGAAGAATACAGACAAACTATGTGCAATTTTTTCAGTTACATTATACCAATTTTATAATATATGTATTGCATAAAAATATATTTGGTACATATGTGTATTTAAGGTATCTATACCTTTAAAGCTACAGTTAACATAAATACCCAGACATCATTTAACTATGCAACAGATTCCTCAAAATCTGGTTAAAAATAATGCTTCTTTTCTATTATTCTAGGTCAAATGAAGTTAATCAAGGTCTCAAAACCATAAAAGTCTACATAGTAGTTGTTTACAACTGAAATTTCTGACTTTCTGTCCCTTGACAGTCCACGAGAAGAGACAAGCATTTCTAGGCCCAATTCATCTCTTCCTAATGTGTATACCTAAAATGAGGTTGATGAAACTTTCCTTCAGAGTCTCTATTTCTGTCCAATAACTATAAAGGGAAGTTAGGATGCCTAGTTCACATACGAAACTGTATATTATATGTCTAAAGCTAAGTGAACTGAATCTTAAACAGCAGGAAATATTGCACAGGCAGTTTGAATAAACAGTCATAATACTTAATATGATATTCCTTTCTTTAAAAATGCTGCTTCTAATGAAATGATGTAGAGAAGCTTGTCAAAACAGTCTCAGAAAGTGAAAAATGTGATTTAATAGAATTTTGATTCCTTGACTTGCTGGTTTTTTTTAAAGACTGCTTTCTGAATACCATCTTGAATGCAGGGGAACAGGAAGCGATAAGTACTTAATCCCATCTTGAAAAGTAACCTTATAACCTTTCTAAGAGTAAGTTATTTAAGTATTGTTTATTTGGTTTAACTGTAGAGGACTGTAAACTTTCAGAGGACCTCAAAGCAAGATAATTATTGACATTTTATTTATATACATTTCATATTGAGATCTAAGACTTTGTACTGGGGTGCTTTAAACTAAAAGAGGGCAGATTTAGATTGGAAATAAGGAAGAAATTTTTTACAGTGAGGGTGGTGAAACACTGGCCCAGGTTGCCCAGAGAGGTGGTAGAAGCCCCATCCCTGGGAACATCCAAGGCCAGGCTGGACGGGGCTCTGAGCAACCTGATCTAGTTGAAGGTGTCCCTGCTCACTGCAGGGGGGTTGGACAAGATGGCCTTTAAAGGTCCCTTCCAACCCAAGCCATTCTATGATTCTGTGCATCTGTGATTCTAAACAGCAGATAATGAAGGAGAAGGTTTCCCCACTTAGAAGTTTTTTTTTAGATGCATTACAAACAACTAATTCTGATCAAGAAGATAGTACTGCAATTAGGGTTGTGTGACTTTTTCCAGTATTTTTACATTCTATCATTTTCACACTCTTTTCTGATACTTTCAGAAATTGTTGCTAGTTAGATGGGGAGTGTTTGGCAAACTTGGTATTCATTGCTTTGGATGGTATAGATCATATTCACACATCAGTGTTTCTAGAATACAATTCATCCTCAGAGAACAGTGGTTTGTGAGTGGGACAGTGAGCTCTATCTGTTGAAATTTTTTGTTCACTCAGAGGCATGCATTCTCTTTAAGTAAAGATAACTTTCAGCTTTTTTATCCATTATACTTCACTTTGGAAGCTGAAGGTTTTATTTTTATTTTATAATTTTGGAATACATTTAATGAAAAGAAATATTGAAACAAACCCATCAGAGAGTTCTACAGTTCATTGCTCTGTGTATGTCTTTACTTGTGAATTTTCATTAATAACTTTGGTGGCTGGGTCACTAAGTCACTCTTTCTGTTGTATTATTGGCAGATCTTTTGTCAAGGTTGCAGTCATACCAATAATCAGTGGCTTAGACAATTCTATCCTAATCCATAGGTTCTTTTTTAAGAATCCATATATTACATGTGAGTATTTTTCTAACATCTTGAACAATCATTATCTTCTACAATATTATGGATTAGCTTTTACTTTTGGCACAAAGTTAATGTGAGTATATGCTGCTTTCTCAGATGATTATTCCTCTGTGACTGCCCTGTTTATTGAAATCTAAGGAGCTTTCTGTTAATTTTTGAAGCTCTGTAACTACCAATAATGCAATGGTATGTGCCACTAAATGATTTCTTTCTCATCTGGATGTGTTCCTCTGCCCCTGATTATTTTCCTCTATGTTTCATATATGCTAGCAGATATCTCAGTTACCTTATGGTGTCTGCTATGGTACCAGACATCAGTGTTTAGGCAGCCAAACCCTACCTTTTTTTTCTGCTTGTCCTCAGCAAACAGAACCAACTGATTTTTGCCCTTCTGGAAATAGGATAAAAAGATCACTTTGGCCTTCTGATTTATGGCCTCTAGAGCTCCATGGTTTACCCAAATGTTCTAGTATGCTATGGCTCCCTTGAAGCTTGTGCACCAGCCTTCCATTCCTTTTCCTTTGCCATGCAGAAAGACTGACTATGCTTTTCCTTGAGGCAAGGCCATTATAAAGAGAAGAGAAAGGTGTGTATCTTCTGTAGAGTAAGTAAGTTATGAATTGTCTTAGATATGTAATTTTTTTTTGAGAATTTTCCTGAAATTTATTTTCACCTAGAAAGTCTATGATTAACTTACATCAATTTTATTTTTGTTATTTCTTTTTCTATCTCTTTTTCACCTTGTCCTCTCCATGCTATACTTACTTGTTTGCATTGTAGTGACTACTACAGGATACACACAAGATCTGAAGCCTCATTTATCAGACATACAGAGATCCCTGCTCTAAAACTTTAAATCAAGAAACAGGGAAAACAGAATCAGGAGGCATGGACTTTATTCCTAGTTCTAAATTCAGAATTTTTTTTACTTTGCTTATTTATGACAAACATCATAGGAGGTATAATATATTAAAAATGCATACTTTTTTAGCAGACTGTTCAACCTGACCATCTTCATTTGGCAGTTACCGTTAGATAACTTTTGCTTCAGTAATAATACTTCCTGTAAGCTTTGCATTTTCTTAAGGACGTTACAGAGACTGGAATATAAGTATACCTGTAGAAAGAAGAGACAGTCTAATGGTACAGTGCAACCTAAATAGGTGTGTTAGACAAAGGCTTGAAAGAAAATCACAGCTAATTAATTTCATGGTTACCTGCTGCCTGCTGGTTCTAGCTCCTGTTTCATCCACATTTGTATAAATTTTTTTCTAAAAAGACTGTCTGAATTTCTTCATGTTACTTGAGGAAGGTGGAAAAATGATAGGTAAATGTGTTTGAATGTGTGGGGAATATTTCTTCATTATAAGTCATTAGTCTATCTAGTCTATATTGCCACCCAGCTGTGATCAAAGAAACTAAGATATTACAGGGCTTGAATATTTTGCTTTTGCTTCTATTCAAGAAACAGATTACAGGATATTTTTTATTTGCAGTCGGAGAGGGTATGAACAGACTACAACATGAAGAATGGACACAGGGGATTTGTAGCATTAGTAGTCACAGTCTGAACTTGTAAAGAAAGAGAATTCCCTCAAAGGACTCAGGGGCTGTGGGAACCCTTATCCTGTAGGACATTGTACTTGAACATGACAGCTGTCTTTTGCTGCCTATGATAGCTCCTTTTTTCTCTCCTTTCCTTTGAAACATCTAAGCTCAAGCCCATAACTTTAGTATGCATTTACATTTTAGTTTCACTAAGTCCTAAAAGCATCAAAATACCCAAGTGCTTTGTTCGCTGTGCTTTATAGTGGACCAAACTGTATCAGTACATCTGATTCTGTGTTCAGCACTGAATTAGGACTAGAAGGAAAAAATGAACTTACGTATATTATGAAATGCATACTAATCACTACACAAATACAAATATTGTAAAACTTGCATCCAGTTTCCAGGTTTATGAACATACAGGCTTAGAGGTTATAGAGAAAAAAGATCATTACACATATTTGATGAGTAGATAAAGTAAGGAAAACAAAATAAAGACAATTATGCATCCAGAAACTGTCTTGCCACACAAGTATGTAAGATGTAGTAGCTATATAAAGGTAGCCAAATTACAGGAGTGTATTTGCTACCTTGGTAGCTGCATTGTTTTGTCATGCGTTGAACCAACTATCTTCTATTATGATGAACTTAAAAATAATGATGTCCTTGTGACATCAAATTCCATGAAAACAAACTTCAGTGTTAGTGGCTCATTTTTGCACAGCTTCTTACAGATCACCTGCTCTCTTCAGTCAGGTGCTTTTTTCTGTTTCTTCTTTCAGGCTTTCGTCAGAATTTATCCACACCTCCTGCTGAGTTTATTGTATGGCAAGCTGATTTCCTCTTCCAAATTAACTGTATATTGGCTCTGAGATTAGTAGCTCTTGTCTTGTGATAGGCCAGGATCTCCAGCACAGGAAAATGGGTCACACTGGTTCAGAATGTGTCCAATGCAATATAAAGAGTAATTCATCAAGGACCAGTGAAGTTTGAAAGTGGATGCAAATGGTAACCATGAGCGGAGCTTTTCCAGAGGAACATTGACTCTTTTTATTTATATTTGTGACAATTTCACATGAAAAATCATGTAGATGGGAAATATGTGCAGGTAGATTTCTAGATCACATAATTCTGAGTCTTCCTCGAGTTTAATTTCTTAAAAGCAGAATATGTTTGTAATTAACAAAGGATCGAAACTAATCTTTCTGTTTCTGACTATCTGCTATTCAATGTGGCCATTAGACCATTGTGTCCTCAGTGGGCTGAACGCATCAGTGTAAAGCACTACTATGAATATACAGTGAAAGCCAGAAAAGTGGACAAAATAGAATGGTTACAGTTGTGTGAATTCAGAAGTATAACACACAGGAACCATGCTGAGTGTTTCATAGTACTTTCGGGACACATAACATTGATAAAGTTCTTTCACTTGTACTTCTGTGAGCACTGCGCAGCAAGAGGCATTCCATTCCTTTACTGCCACTGATAAATAAGTTGAATTATTAGGACTGAAGACATCGGAAATAGAACTTGGCATGATTACCAAATCAGTCTGCAGCAGGTTTTAGGACAAATAACCGTGTGGTCTTTCAAATATGCCAAAGTAAACACCTTGCATTAGAGGCACCAAGGAGACAATAAAAAGTGCATCCATATAGTGCCATTTGAGGTTTCTTTTCAGAATATTAGTTTTCAGGTTATTACTGCCCTTCAAATATTATGACCATACTCACAATTCAGAGATGAACTGTGAATGCACCAGAGGGCAGATGATATTGAATATGAAAAAAATGTGAATTCCTGAAAAGAAGTAAAGCCAGTGAAGTTCTATTTCAACAGGGACTTTTAGGGATTCAAGAGTCTGTTCATGCCCTTAAGGAGCTCACAGTATCCAAATACCAAGCTGGTTATGAAGAACTGGGAGTGCATGGACATCTGGTAATTAAAATTAGAATATAGGGTAGAAGGAATCTATAAATGTGTTGAAAGCTCTGTGTCTGCTTTGCTATAAGCCTTCCTGCCTGCAGAAAATAAAGAGGATTCACACTCTCCCTTTGCTCCAGGACACATTGCCTTTTCCAGACTGGCCTATTCATATTTTGGAGAAGAGAGCTTCTTGTTTGTAATTACATATACAGAGTAGTTCACCTAACTGTTACCAGAATTAAATTCGTCCTCTTTGTTTTCCCCTCTGTAATAAATTTGGCATAAAATATTTCCTATGATTAGTTTGCATTTCCTCTCATTTATTTGTCATATCCATTGTTTCCCCTTTTTTTCTTGAGAACAGGTTCAATTATTTGCTATACGTTGCTGGAGTGCCTAACAAGATGAAGCTGAGGCACTTCAGTGTTCCTGCAGTACAACTAATAATAGTGCTGCTAGTAATAGAAGTACTGGTTTGTTTAATAAATTGAGAAGGGAACTGCTATAGCTGACTTAGAGTGAACGCTGCCTGATGTTTTCCAGGAAGATGTTAAACATATTGTCTTCCTAGAAAAAGTAAGCAAAATAAGAGGAAAAAAAGAGCTACACACTAGTTAGTGCCCTTGGGGCGGGGAGAATATATAGTTCCTACTGTGAGAAGGTACAGGAGACCAGAGTGCATAGAAATGTTAAATGGCTATTAGATATTAGAGGCTGTCACAACAATGAACTGTTCTGAGCACCTCAATATCAAAAAGGGGTTGTGAAGAATTCAGAAATGAAATAACAAACACCATTATGTGCTTAAAGATATACTTTTTTTGAAAAATACCACAGAGCTAAAACACTTCTCTTGTTTGATTTATTACATTTTCTTTTGCAAAGGAATATATGGATCCAATTTATTAATAATAATGAGAACTTTTCACTGAAGCAAGTTTAAGACTTTTGAGATCTATTTTCTTAACTGTCTTAAGTGGATCTCTGAGAAGCAGAGATGCCCAGGTGAGCACTGTGACGGTCTGACAAATTATAGCCAATGTCTCAAACATTCATCAAAGAACTTCGGTGGAGAAGATGGTCTCTG
>JAVKLA010000026.1:16328173-16342148 GCA_034782735.1 Sagittarius serpentarius
TATTATTTTCTTCCTTTATGTCCTATTAAACTGTCTGTATCTCAACCCACGAGTTTTACATCCCCCCCGCCCCAGCCCCCGATTCTCTCCCCCATCCCACTGGGTGGGGGGAAGTGAGTGAGAGGCTCCGTGGTGCTTGGTTGCTGGCTGGGGTTAAACTATGACAATTTGTTAAATAAGTCTAGTTGCGTATGATTGTTGGTAATCTACAGAAACATTTTAAACTCAAGTAAAAATAGCTTTTTCTCACACAGTGTCAAATAGCAATGACGTCTTTGTCTTTTTTATTTTATTCAGAATTTTTACCAACTTGCTTTCAGGCTGCTGTGTTTCTAGTTGAAATAGCCTATATATAAAATACAGAAAACAAAATATAACCCATGAAGAATGTTTATTTCTGTATGCAGATTCCCCTGCATATGTAGATTCACACATCAGAAATGTTCATAACTTCTATAGGGTAGTTTTCCAACTGTAGGAGTTCTAAACCAATGAAGGATGATTGAGATTGCTTTTTTTAGTATTTTCTTTTTACTATTAATCTCTTTATGATTCTGAAAGACTTGTTCCAAGGTCTATTAAAATAAGTGTCAGACTTCCATAGGCTTTCAATCCATCCTGTTTCTTGGTAATATATGATAGTACAATCAACTGATAGACGGAAGCTAGGGCAAGGAGCTTGTGGAAAAAAATTAGGGCAAACAGATGAATTAATAATTTAATCTGAGCAAGCTATGCTAATTCCTAACCTTAATGTTTAGAAAGCTCTTGGGGCTGAACTTCTTTTATGTGATTAAATACTGGCACATACTACAAAAAATGTCTTCTGCACTTACTTAAGAGGTAGTTATCTTTGACATCTACTTTTAACATGCAAGGAATTGCCCTTCATTGGCCATAGGGGCACAAGACACATACATGTTTATATTAGATTGGTAAGGTTAGGTGAAATTCATCCTATCTTCAAGAAAGAACAACTTAAAAACAAGATTGCAGTTGGTTTTTGTTCACCAAGTTATGAATATATTTCACTACAGGTTCTTGAACAAGTAGTAAGTCTGTTTTCTCTAAGCTGTATATATATGTGTATATACTTATATATATACACACACAATCAGTTCCTTTAAAATCACCTTTAAATTGAGTTGCAAACAACAAATAATTAGAGAGGTTCTTTTCTTGTTTGTACTCTAAAGCTGATCTTCATTTCTCCACTGTGGACAGATGTTTCAAATGAACTTCATGTCATATATGGCAAGTTAGTTAAACCAGCAGATCTTAAGCATAGCTTCAGTTATCAAAGAAACATGTAGATGTTGATGACTAACCAGATTCTAGGTGTGTTTCTCAAAAGAACTGTCCACCAGAGAGCTTTGATATTATCAGGAAATAATGTCTGAAGTTTATGATACTGCTACATTTCCATCTGTCCCCAAAACTGATGGTGGCACTTGTGTCTATCCATGCGCCATTTCATAACGAGCTGAAGTTTAGAACTATAAATCATTCTGTTGCCACAGTAGTGACAGGTGCAGGATAACAGATGCAGTCTCCAATATATTAAGAAAATGCCATGATTTATTTGCATTAAGGAGGTCTGGGGTTAGCAATCTGCTTGAAACTAGATAACCATATGGTGCATGGCTGCTAGAAAAGAATATTTGCCTGTAATACTGTACTGTATTAAAATGAAAGCTCCAATATTTAGCCTTGGAAAGTGTCTCTTGACACCTGTGTCAGCTCCTTGAGATGCCTGAAGACTACATTATGTGAGCTGAAGTGCAGAATGTCACCAGTCTTGTGACAGCAAGCTTGGCAACTGGGTGCAAGTGTCCAATAGAGTGAAGTGTTTAAACATGCAAATTTTCTCACTGGCCTCTAAGTTAGGCATGTACCTAACAACCTAACTGAATGAGGATCTACAGAAAAAAAGTTTTCTGGTGAAGCATTAATTGTTGTTGTACTTCTCAGTTGTCAGTAAAGAGACGACGATGCTGAACATATGGGCAAAGGCAGGACAGCTCTGAGATTAAGAATATAGAAATAAAAATTACCAGAACTGAGGTGCATACAAAAGTCAGAGAGATTGATGAGTTCAGGTGAGGGAGAGAGTGTCATCTCCATTACAGATTCCTCTGTAAAGAGACCTGAGAAAACACAAAGCTTTTGGTGTAATATCAGTACTTCCAACACAGATCTCAAGTCAGGAAAAGCATGAAAATGCAGTGATGTTATTTAAGGATTGTTAAAAGTGTTATTTATGTAACTGCAGGCCCATTATTCTGATCTCAAAGGTATGAGAATTTTAAGAACATATTGTCAGGGAACAGCCAGGGCTGGCGGTTCCCGGAGGAGCTGGAAGGGGTGCGTGCAGGCCTCAGGCAAGGCTGGCCAGGGCAATTAAGGCCTATTAGTGCCCTTAGGGCCCTGACACATATTTTGATGGAAAAAGAAACTGGAGATAATGGAAAAATGGAGAATGAGATAAATTGCAGCTTGGGTTTACTGAATGTGAATCGCATTTGAATAGCCTGACATCCTTCTTTGCTAACTCATTTTCTAGACAAAAGAAATGTCATTGATGTCATCTGTCTGGTCTACCATGCCATATGGGAAATTGCAGAAGATGTAAATTAGCAGAAGAAATTTCAGGTGAATAAGGAATTAGTTAGAGGAGAGACACCAGTAGGTGCTTTTGAAGGGGAATGTACTGTGAGGAGGGAAGTCAGGAGTGGAGTTCCTCAAGGAGTAGCCTAGTGACTGATTTCTTAAATATTTTCACATCATTTTAGGATTAAATGTGGAAACATGCTGACAAAACTTGCTTATGACATTGTGTTATGGGAAGTGATAAATATAGAAGAGGTTCAGGCTATCCACAAGAAATAAATAGTTGATCTTTAGATTCAAAGTACTGGAAATGGGAAAAAAATTCCACAGCATAAAATGTCAAATCACGAGTTTAAGGAATAGTAGAAAGAATTTCTGCAGTCACCCAAGAGGACATGTCTTGAAAACAACTGAGAAAAAGCATTTCAGCAGACTACTTTTTCACAAAAAGATTATGAACAACCAAAGAAATGCAACTACAAATCTGTACATATCATGCTAGGACATTGCAGTTACAGTATGTTTAGTATATAAGCAGATACCAGATAAAGATGCCATCGTGGAGGGTAATGTCCTAACAGTTGGATGGACTGCTCTTCAAGCAATTTGTCTCTCTCCCTTTCAACCACAGCAGGAAATTAGATGTCTGAATTAGACTCCTACTTTCTAGATGGGTAAAACAGGTGAAATAAGTCACACTTCTAATAATTAGCTGGGAATCAGGAATGTTTCATTTGCACTGATTGTATAAAATAACAGTAGCAGAACCTGACCGGGCCACCTCTCCATGCACTTCCAGCAGCTTCCCTCCTCCACTGTCACGAAGTTCCTAGATTTGGTGAAATGAAATAAGTTGACCTCACAACGGTCTAATTTTAGGACCTATTTGTTCATAAAGATTTAATTGTCAACAAGCTGGATCTAACAAAAAATGCCCATACTTATCTAAATCTCTTCTCATCTCTAGAGTCAAAGTACTTTGCAGACAACAGTAAGAACCTGGTATCAGTGCTCCCTTTACCACAGATAAAGGAACTAAGGCACAGAAGTGGAATATCTTGCCAAAAACCACAGACAGAAATAGACCCCAGCAGTCTTGAGTACACTGCCTCGTCTACTGGTGCATGCTGCCTCCCACAAATGGGTAATAAAACAGTTTGCAGAGGTGACCGGTAGCACTCCTGACAGTAACTATCCAGGCTGTTAGATGAAAGGAAGAGAGGCAGAGACGACAGTGTTTTGAAAGACGAAATACTTGGCTTAGAGAGGAAGATACAGCATTTTGTGGATGAGAGTTTTTAAATGCAAAAAGAACAGACAAGAAGAAGCAGGAACTTTTAGGCTCATTAGGCATTAATTCAGAGGAAATCATTACAAACCTAGAAGTGGAAACCCTAGGCACTCTAGGCACCAGCAATAAATCACTGAAGTGACTGATTACCCAGCTGTTTTATTCAAAAACATCCACATGGATGTTTTACAGAGAATGCGTCTGGATATGACTGATGATATAAAGAACTGAGGGACACCAGCTTTAGTGGGAATGGCTGTTTTCAAGGAAACACTAAAAGAATCAGAAATTTAAGAAAGAGGACAAGAGAAAAGGGAAAGGGAAATGGAAATGGGAAAAGAAAAAAGGAAGGAGGAAAGGGATATGAGAAAGGAAAAAGGGAAAGGGAAAGGGAAAGGAAAAAGGGAAAGGGAAAGGAAAAAGGGAAAGGGAAAGGGAAAGAAAAAAGGGAATTTGCCATGGCAGCTAGCTGGGAGGTGAAGCAGCGGTGGTGCTGGTGCTGGTGGTGGGCATTCCCAGATAGTTTTCCTGCAGTGCAGCTGGTGATCTCTCCCAGATATTTTTCCTATAGTAACTATATGGTTTCACCCTGATGCACTCCACCTCTTTATTAGTCACCCTGACTCACGCTAATCGTACTCCTCAGAGCACGTTTTGATCATACATGCATCGCCCATGCTAACTGGCTTCTCAGCTTTTTGCAAATGTATTGCTGGGCAATGCCTGTCGGCTACCTAAACCACTGCTATCTCCTATTGGCAGCTACTAGGCACTACATGTTAGACATAATGTTAGACGCTAAAAGTCACAAAACAAAGGGTGAAGAGGGAGAGAAAGCCAAAAAGGGTGGTTCACACAGTGGTAGCAATTGCTTCTCACGAGAAGTCCAATATAACAGCCGTGGCTGTGGTCCAGAACTGGGAGTGCAGAGCTGGGAGGATGACAGCATTTTGGATAGAGGGGTACAAAACTCTGCCCCAGCACCCTCGAGGTACGAAGGTGCACAGCTGCACAGCTAAGTGACCGGCAGATTGCAGTGTTGCAAGGGAAAAGCAGCAGAGGTGCAAATGGAAAGCCCTTGGCATCGGACGAGTTGCAGATTCCTCTGATCGAGGCTGCAGCAGGGCAATAAACTCCCTCTGACCCTCCGGGGAAGCAGCTGATTTCTGCAGTCAGGGGAAGACCTGGGCTGCTTTCCCTAACGCGGATGCCTGAGCACTGAGAGAGGACTTCCCACCAACCTCCCCTCTCTCTGCCCGTCAGCCTTCCCACCCATCTTGGCGTTTGGAAAACCATTCCTGCTCCTACATCCTCCCTAAGAGGCACTTACATTTCGCTCCCTACCTTGTAGAAGATCTTTTCATGTTAGCACGTGCTCAGAACTTTGTGACTAAGGAATTGTTTCGTTTGAAGATGACCTTGCCTCCTTCTGTGTCTTGTGATGGGAGTAAAACCAGGGCTCATGTTCTGCAGTCACTGTTGCTGTTTATGTCCTGACAGAGCTGTGAGAGCTGCAGCATTTATGTGAAAACCATAGTATGAAAAGAAGGATTTGGTAAAAATAAAAGAACCAGGGCCTAGTCGTATTCCCACTTCTGTCATGTGCTGGGAGCAGCGTAGCTGCAATTCTGCACACGTATCCTAAGTTCACAGCTTCCAAGTAGGTCATCCAAAGGGTAGCAACAACTCACAAAGTCTCTGGCATATGATTACAAACTCTTTTAAGATGTGCAAGTGGGCAGATAGAGAAGAAGAACATTGTCCTTTTAATACTTCAGGAAACATAAAGAAGATCATGGTATGAATGACAAGCAGTTGGCTTTGCACAGGTGTAGTCTGGTATTCATAGATTCAGAGACTTTAAGGCCAGAAAGAAGTCTTAAGTCATTTTTATTGACTCACTGCCTGTTAGAGGTTAATACGTTTCACCCAGAGAAGTGAGCAATTTCTTCTTTCAGGCTACAGTGAATGCCATTGAAATACCTTTGCCCACTATAGTTTCAGGTGCTGCTAAAGCTATTTTTCTTGCACCAAGTTTCTCGGACATACTTCTGTTTATAATTCCTACAGGAAACTAAAAGCAATAGTGAAATATGTTTGACCTTTTGATCTTTCAGCCAGCTGGGCTTTTTTTCAGCTCTCACAAATGTTCCATCTTCTCTCAGTAGGACAATTTTTTTAATCCAAATTTCTCCCATTGCACTAACACTGTGTTCATTAAATTTCCGTTATTGTTTTTAATTAGACCGCAGAAATGTGTTACTGGTTCTGACTTCACATACCATGGGATTCTACATAATGTTTGAATCTCAGTGGCATCCCATTAGCCATCATCATTTTGGCTTGTCTTAATTGTGGTCAGCTTGAGGGACAGAATATAAAAGGGATCATCAAATATTCTTCTGTCTCCAGTCAAGCTGAGTAATGAGGGACTCCTTTGCTGTCCATTTATTTTACAGTTACTGCTGACCCCAAATGGCTCTTTCATTGCTGCATAGCAATGCACAAAGTGCCTGGCTTTAGAAAGAGTCCAGTTTCCCTGAAATAATGATAGGCAGCAGAGAATTAGCATTCACTGTCTTTTTTTCTAAGTCATCTTCTTTTCTTTCAATGTCTCTGCTAATGACTGTCATCCTCTTCTGTTCCTGTGCCATGTGAACCTGGATTTTTTCCTGTCTCGCAGCATTCTCACAATCATTGCATTAGTAAGACTACTTACTGTTATTGTAAGGACATTTTTTAGGATGCAACTTACTTCGTCTCCTAGGAGAACACAAATTCCTATATACATCTATATGCACCTTTGTTACACAAGACTTTTGATAGGTCTTACATAGGACTGTGTACGGGAAAATGAATAAAACAAGCACGATTCAAGTTAGGGCACTATGATCTGGATGGGCGTAAAACTAAGTAGGTAAAAACTGGTTGCATAATTCGGCTTGAAGAGTTGTGTTTAATGGGTCACACTCTACTTTGGAGGCCATAACAAGTGGGATGCCGCATAGGTCTGTCCTGGGATCTGTTCAGTTTAGCATCTTTACCAACAATCTGGAGGAGATGACAGAGTGTACCCTCTTGTCAAATTTGCAGAGTCTACCAAACTAGGGGGAAATGGCAAAGGAAAACATTTTTAAAGAGAAATACGGTGCAGGAGAACATAATTGAGGTTCTTTTGAAACTCTAAAATACCCTCAATGAGACAGACTCAGGCAAAAGGAAAGTTATGAGAGAGGTAATGGTGTGTGCGTGCGTGTACAAGTGCATGTGCGTGTGTCTGTATATGTATGTATACATATAAGAAAAACTAAGATGGATTCATCAGCCGTACCATTGTACTTGTGAGCTATCTGGTGCACAAAGCTACAATGAAGCAACCAGTAATTTCAATGCCTGATATGCTTACTGAGATTCAAATCTCCGAAGTATTCGATGGTACCTTAAAAAAAAGGTACTTTAAAAGAAGTACATCTCACCATATGCAAAGACCTACTGCATATTTTAGATAAATTAAGGAGTGAATGCTCTATCATTTAGTGATCCGAGATCTCTCTGTTGTGTGTTACCCAGTCAGAAGTAAATGAACGTTATTAAAATTGCAAGACTAGCACTAAAAAATGAAACCCTTCACAATCCTATGTCAGACTTCTTGTCTAGCTACCTTATTACATAGTTTTTAATTATCACATGCATTATCAAATGCTTTTTCTTTCTTTGCAGGACCTCTTTCATCATCAGCTTTTCACTCATTCAGTGAATGACTCCCATTCCTTATTGCTGTAAAACTTTAAAAACCTGCTCTGAAAACAAAAATTACTAATTTCCTTTTGAGAATTTCCATGTGGCTTTTTATAGGGCTTCATTTCATCCAGTCATTTCAGAATATGCAGGCAGGTATTTACTGTCACAAAATTCTTTAGGATGGAGGGGAGCTATTCTCATTTTATAGAATGAGAATTGAGGAACAGAGATGAAACAAGGGACCCACGTGGAACTTTCTGAACACCCATCTAGAAGGCACTCCTGTGTCAGTACGACCCTCCACTTCAGAGTAAACCACCAGGATCGGCTTCCCAGCTGCTGCTCCAACACTTGGCTTATTTTAGACCTCTTCTTTAGGACGAAAGCAAATCCCAGCCTTACTGGGGGATGTCCAGTCTATGTGGCTGGCACTGCATGGGAGCACTAAGGTAGAGGCAAGGGTAGACTACTGCAGTGCAGGGCACTGGTGAGCTTCCTTCAGCTTGAGCCCACTCTTTCTCTTGGCTGCCCCTTCCCTGGCACCTTCCCTACTAACCATGGCCACGTCTCTTCTTTCTCCATGCCTACCTGCCTCTCACTATTCCTCCAACAGTAGCAACTTTCTGTGGTGTAAATGCTTATGGCTGCATGGCATTCTCCACCGTTTTTCTCCACCCTGATTTTTCTTCCTCATTTTCCCTACCTTCATGCTGTAGCATGCACTGAGTTGAAGAACTATGCCCAAGTACTTCAGCAGTGTGTTTTGTGTCTCACTGGGCATGTTTCCAAGTGTTTTGTAGCTGTAATTGGGGCCACAAATTTAAGTGAGCTCAGTAGCTCTCAATATGACACTTCAGGCCCTGGTTAATATTTAATTAACACAGTCCTTAAGCAATGAGTCATTGTATAATGTTTCTATTGCTGTCTTACCCTGCTTTTTGGTGTGTGATTCATGTAATCTTTTGTGAACTCTGTCACCCCATTTATGATCATGGACAATAATCTTCCAATTGTAGTATTGCACCATTCCAGCAACAAAATCAGCAGCTGTTGACAGAGAAAATAGTTTGACAGTTATTGAATATCTGCAGTTTTTAATGCAGCTAGGAATCAGAAGAAGGTACCGACTGTTTTTTTTTTACCGCTACAAACTTCTAGCAAGTGATCCATGAACCAGGGCTTGAGAACCTCTTTCACTTTTATACTTATTATAGCATATCATCCTTTTCTTTGGGAAGACACTTAATATGCTTCTGAAAGTGGCAAAAATAATCACTCTTTTGAGTAATAATGAATGAAAAAGCTGTTACAGGTGTTACAAAACCAGGGATTTCCCCTCCTTAGTGTGACTCTTCTTGCAGTGCTCCACGCACTGGCTCTTTGACTCCACTGACAGTGATTTCCATATGGTGCTTAGGTATCACAGAGCAGATTTTCAAGTACTTCTTCAAGGCTACATGTTCAAGTGAGACCAACAGTTGTCACCAGGATGCTTAAGGACCCAACTAAAGGACTGAGGCTTCAAAAAAAGTTTAATCAGTTTAATTTTCTCTCTGCTAATTTTAGAAGAGAAAGCAGAATAATGCTGCGAGCCCATTCTGCAAAGGATGCAATGAGATCAGCATTGAGTGGGGAGAGCTGGGTTTGACAAGCCGCTTCACCCTCGTGCTGTGCTAAATGTTTATGCAGAGTGAAGGGAAACAAAAAGTATTGGTGTTTGATGGGCTTAAAGCTATTGAGTTAACGTCTAAATTAAGTTATGTTGGTTTTTCCCCTCTCCACTTCTCTTCTTTTGCTTTAAGACCTTAGCAGGTTGCCTTCTGCTTATTTATTGACATCACTGTTTGCAACAGATCTCAATCCCTACATAAGACAAGAAAGAATAAAGGTGTCTAGTATAGTATGGTAACAATTTGATAGGACAAGCTATCATGAGCTTACCAACAGGGAAATAAAACAGATAATATCTGGGTTGTTAAAGCCTCTCAGAAGGGCAGCTTCTCACTTTTCAGTAGGAACTCAGAAGAGCATCACAGACATCAAATGTGACATTTTTAATAGGGTTTGTACCATTGAAACACAGCTGTGCTCAACAGGCAGAGCGGCCAAGCTTAGTTCTTTCATTAATTCGGTTTCTTTGCATTATTTGCACTAATGTGCTTCAGAACAGATGAGTGGGTCAGATCAAAGGTCTGTCTAGCTCAGTATCCTTCCTCAGAAAATTTCCAGAAGTACATCTGCACACAATTGTTTGCCAAAATATTCTTCTAGCCTTCAACAGTTTGCAGCTTGGGGACTTCCTGAGTTGGAGGTGATGTCTATGTTTTCAGTCATCCTCTATGGTTTCTTTTCCATAAATTTATCTCTCTAGCCCGTGTAAGCTTTTTAGTTTCCATAATATTCTGTACAAAGAAATTCTACAGTGAAATGAATTTTTTTTTTTTTTAACCTGCCTTCTGCTACCTGCCTTTGATATTTCTTAGCTTTTGTATTGGGAGAAGCAGATAACGACTGAATCCTGTTCACCATCTCCATTTTACTCATCATTTTGCTGATACCACTATCAACCACCTTTTCTCGCAGGATGAAGAGTAAGATGAGGCAGATCCAGCAGGTAGATATGGACCGTTTTCTTTTCTGAGGATTAGTAACTTTGCCCAAACCGGACATTTCAGTTAAGCAAACTGGGAGGTCACTTTGAATCTGATAAACAGTTAAGACTGCAAAAGAGGAGGTTAAATTGTGAAAATGTCAAAACATTTCATTTTGACATTTTCAGAATGAAGTATTCTGTATTGCTGAAATATTTGTTTTGACATTATCAATCTGAGACGTACAAAGCTCTGAGTTCTTAGATGGCATCTAAAAGACCCCTTTTCTAAACAAGAAGTGGAGTGCAAGGCCTACAAAAAGACCAAATAATCAAAAAGACAACCAAGTTAAACATTTCATTTAGGACTGAATAAGAGATTTCCACTTAAATCAGAACTATTTGTCCCAGTTCACTTTGTAGAAATGTTGTTATATTTCGATTCTGCTGAGATTTTCAGAGACACCTGTCATGTTCCCATCTCTGTTTACAGGACTCTGAGTGGTTTCCCCCTTTTCCCAATATTTTTCATCCTTGTTTTCAATTGCCATTCTTTTACTTGTGTCGTGGTTTAACCCCAGCCAGCGACTAAGCAGCACACAGCCGCTCGCTCACTCCCCCCTCGGTGGGATGGAGGAGAGAATTGGAAGAGTAGAAGTAAGAAAACTCATGGGTTGAGATAAGACAGTTTAATAGGTAAAGCAAAAGCTGTGCACGTAGGCAAAGCAAACCAAGGAATTCATTCACCACTTCCCATGGGCAGGCAGGTGTTCAGCCATCCCCAGGAAAGCCAGGCTCCATCACGCCTAACGGTGACTTGGGAAGACAAATGCCATCACTCCGAACGTCTCCCCATTCCTTCTTCTTCCCCCAGCTTTATATGCTGAGCATGATGCCATATGGTCCGGGATATCCCTTGGGTCAGTTGGGGTCAGCTGTCCCGGCTGTGTCCCCTCCCAACATCTTGTGCCCCCCCAGCCTCCTCGCTGGTGGGGTGGGGTGAGGAGCAGCAAAGGCCTTGGCTCTGTGTAAGCCCTGCTCAGCAGTAACTAAAACATCCCTGTGTCATCAACACTGTTTCCAGCACAAATCCAAAACAGAGCCCTATACTAGCTACTGTGAAGAAAACTAACTCTATCCCAGCTAAAACCAGCACAACTTGGTCGTACACATTTGTGCAATGGAGGGCAAGTACGTGCTGATTTGATACCACTAATGCAGAAAGATCTGGCGAGACTTTGGCTTGTTTAACCTTCCAGACAAAAGGTTAGCACGAAATATAGTTGCTCTGTATAATACATCAGGACAGACATGCCAGGGAAAGGAGAAAATATTCACTGAGTGAAGATGATGTAAACAGAAAGACAAAATTGACAAAAAAATCCCAAACCACCTCATGTGAAAGAATTTAGTTAAGAAATGATAAAATTTTTAACTATCTGAAAAGCAAATTCATGGAGACTAAAGAGAACAGAAAAGAGTATGTTTAGGATGAAACCTGATCATTTCATGAAAAACTTGTACGACAGAGTAGCCTGGGATAAAAATCGAACTTTGTGACTGTTTTGTGCCTTATACACACTTTACAGAGGTATAAGGGTCCAGCTTTCTTGTTTGCTACAAATCTAGCATTAAACGCGTCAGAGGATCACAGCACTACTGCCACGCATTATATCTATACTGGCATGGCTCAGTATTTTGCTAAAATGTATCTGTATGCTGGACTGAATCCTTTATGATTGAATCCTGGGTAAACATGAACCAGAAAAGCTGATATGTAGTCTCATTCCTAAAAAAGTTGAGCTTTGCAATATAAATTGTCTACGTTAAACTGAAAACAAACTGCCTCTCAGTGGGCAACATTAATCCTAAACTTTTGGAATTATAATACGGTTTGCAAACGTGGTTTCCGTAAATTGGCTTAGGAAAAAATCCCTAGAAGCTGCCTTTGCTTCCCAAGAAAAACCTGCTGTCAGAGAGACATGCTGTCCCTCAGAATTATCGTTGTGAAAATTTTACATTTTAGGGTGATGGTGTGGTTTGTGCTGGAGTGTTGGCCTGATGTCAAAAGGGAAATGGGGTTGCTCCTTCATGAGAAGCAGTTAAACACCTGCTGTTTGCTACTCTCCTTGCACTCATCAGATGATATCCAGAAAAGGTTTCTACACCATTATCAGTCTTTGGAAACACGTCCCATCCTCAGTAGTGGCTGTATGCAGTGCAATACATACTAGCACCAAAAGTCTACAAGGCAGAAATTATTTTCCTATTTTGTTTTTTATCATATTTTCTTATTCACATCTGCGGGGTGAATGTAACTCTAAATGTTGTAGCACACAGAAGCCAGCCAGGTACGTCTCCACGTGCTGTGAATGGTACAGAGAAGTCGCTCTCTGCACCAAAAAGATGATGTACGAGAAGTGCGTGTGCCCAGAGGGAGAGGAAGCAAAGGGGAGCACATCATTCTGCTGGTCCGAGTGCTCATGCGCACTTCGCTGCAAACAGCTCATCTTCAACAGCAGCGATGGGAAGGCGTCACTGGGACCAGCCTGTACTTGCGCTGCTTGCTCAAGTTGGTGGGAAATGTGACCTCAACTCCTGCCGGATGGAGACCTGCCCATTGCCGCGGGTGGTCTGGCCATGCCTCGGCTGTGGCTGACCCCGGTCCCTGGCCCTGCTCTGCTTTTCTGGCTGGGGGCTGTGGGACATCACCATGCCAGGAAGGGCACTGCCCTTGCCCTCACCGTCACCTCTGGCCCTCATCTCGCCTGCCCTCGCCCCTCCGCTGCCTGACATTCTGGAGGGACATCTCAACCTATACATGGTTTTAGACATACGTACATGCATAAGAAATGACCCTGCTGCCTCAAACACTTTGATGAGGATGAGTGATGCTCATTTCTCACAAAGAACGGACTTGCATGACCGCTCACCGGTTGCACTAAGGCACAGTCCTCAGTGCAACATTTTGGAGGAGCCAGCTTTGCCATCAGTGTTAAGGGCAGCTGCCAGCTATGCTCTGCTGTGGGTTGTCCATCTCCGTGGCCTCTGGGTGACACCTGAGGCATTAATACACCAGCACCCCTGGGTTTATGAGGTGGGGTCCTTAGTGTTTGTGCTGGTTTCCACTTGATGGCAGCAGAGCCCAGAGCAACGGGGTGCGGGCAGGTCTGTGAGCCGTGTTCTGTTTGTTACTGACGGGGAATAGAAAGCAATGAGCACTCACAGCAAAAAGCTGGCTCTTAAGAGGAATATTCAGTATATTTTGGATTGTGAATGTAAAGGTGATGAGATTAGCTCTGACAAGGAGTGGAGTCCTCCTGCCTCTTTCCCAAACTGAGAGGCACAAATACAGTGTCTTTTGCAAGGGATGAAACCTCCACCACTGAAACTATGTACGAGACCAGATTTACTCTAACTGAAGTCTGTATTCTTAAAAAACTTCAGTAGCTTGGAGAAATATTTCAGATTTCAGGTTTGTTTTGCCTGTTTTCAGTACAAATAGTTCTGATTTTCTGTGTGCTGTGGTAATGTTGTTGTTTAAGCCCAGCCCGCAACTAAGCACCTCACAGCTGCTCACTACCCACCCCCCGGCCAGTGGGAAGGGGGAGAGAATCAGAAAAAAATGTAAAGCTGAGATAAGAACAGTTTAACAGGACAGAAAGAAAGAAACTAACAATGACACTAATACAACAATAAAATGACAATAATCAAAGAACTGGAATACACAAAACAAGCGATGC
>JAVKLA010000026.1:16348220-16368348 GCA_034782735.1 Sagittarius serpentarius
GCCTCACCGGGGTCTTCCCCACAGGCCGCAGGGGAATCTCTGCTCCGGCGCCTGGAGCACCTCCTGCCCCTCCTTCTTCTCTGACCTGGGGGTCTCCGGAGATGTTTCTCTCACATGTTCTCCCTCCTCTCCAGCTGCCGCTTCTGATCCCCAGCACTTTTTTTTCCTTGTCAAATCTGTTATCCCAGAGGCGCTACCACCATCACTGATGGGCTCAGCCTTGGCCAGCGTTAGGTCTGTCTTGGAGCCGGCTGGCATTGGCTATATCGGACACAGGGGAAGCTTCTAGCAACTTTTACAGAAGCCACCCCTGTGGCCCCCCCGCTACCAAAACCTTACCACGTAAACCTATTACAAAAAAATGCAGGAAAAATGATGAAAAATTCCTTGGCAGCTTTATTCCACCAAATCTTTTGGCCAACAAACAAAAAGTCTTCTCTTTCCCCACCTTCCCATGAGTTAAAAAAACTGGAGAAGAGAGTACGGGAAAAAAAAAAAGTCTATGAATTCAACAAATATATGTTTGGAAACCAAACATCAAATATAAATATCGTATTTCCAAGAACATCTAGATCTCATTTATGCCATTGTAAGTCAGAAGTTGTTTAACTGAAGTCATTTAACACTGGCACAAAGTTTTTGTAGCACAGTTAAACTTGGCTTCCTTTGCAGATATCTGTCCTATCCTCATTGGTCTGGACTTTCTGTTAGGAATTAAACTTTATTAGTCCACTCAATGTAAAAGCTGAAAGCCTCAGTGTGCATCTTTCAGTCTCCTTTCTACCTGCCCCGAGTTCTAGATTTTTTTCATGCAGGAGTGATATACGGCATCTCCAATCAATGTGCAACAAACACGGCTGAGAAGGAATCTTTGTCCTACTTCTAGTGAGAGAACAAGAATCCCTCTGCCAGCCTTTGCCACTTTCAAAGCTGGAATATCCTTCTGACCTCCAGCAGCACTTGTGGAGAGCAAGAAAGCCATAGAGTGAGATCATTTACTGCTAGAATAAAAGACCTACAAATGTCTAAAGATGCTCCAATAAAATCTTTCTCAGGTAACTCCTATCATCTATATTTTTAGACCATTATTAGTTTTTAAGTCTTAATTGGTGCCAATGTGTCCATCATGTTACCTGTTATATCATCTAGCTGACAATTTAAAAGTAATATAATGGGGCATAAAAGCCTAAAATTAAAGACTACTTAATGGTACTTAATGTATTGATCTAAAAATAAGAAATCACAAGGAAGAAATAGTACCAGCTGGGCTAGCTCATAAAAGACCTGTACCATCGACCATGGATGTGTCTAACAAATTGCTGTACTTTTACAAATGGACTAAAGCAGCAGCTGGTGTAAATTAGTACAGGTCCAGTTACTTTAGTAGAATGTGTAGCGTTTCCCCAGAATCTGATCCTTTAAGCTCCACAAAAAGCAAGCTGAGAGGTGATTGCTACCTTGCTTTCTACTGAAACTTTTATTCATGAATGATACATTAAATCAGTAAAAATAAAGGGTGCCACTATAAATGTTTTATTTATATTATGTATCACTACTTCTGGGCTTACAGCCCGGTAAGTCTGTTGCTTTCCAAACATAACTAAAACAGTTCTCTTTGCTCTAGAGAGCTTCACCATCTAAACAAAGAGTAAGTTTGAAAATAAAAGTACTTAAACTGTACAAAACTCCAAAACTGAAGATGTAACCTTAACTTAGCAGTTTTATCACGCTTTATGTTTCAATTGTTGTAGATCTTGCTCCTGCAGGTTTTCTCCAAGTTTTGGTACTAACTAGAGAGGACACCTCATGTATGCCCTCAGGCTGTGAAGAGGGCTGAAGTCCTGAGACCTGTGTCTCACTGCCATCCAGACGATGTCGTGAGGTCACATTTACATGATCAAATGAGTGTGACCCTTGACGCCGGGCCAAGTGCACACAGCTGAAGGTAAGTTGCCCCTCTGTGTCCACACTGCCTTGCACTCAGGTGTGGGTGTCCCCTGGATGCTGTTTGGTGCCCTGTAGCCCTGCGACCAGGTAACTCTTCCATGTATTCACATTCTGAGGTGTCTGTAATGTTGTAAGAGCTGATTCTGAGCCTACTGGGGTGTTGTCTTCATAGCATGAAACTGCAGGTACAAGCTGCCAGGCTTAACACGCGGCACGAGGGCACCTGGGAGGTGTTTGGTCTTTCTGCAACAGCACTGGAGGAACCAGGCGAAAACTGGTGTAGCCTCACCCATAGCATGTTTTGGGAGGCGTCCTGGGAGCGAGCTCTTCTCTAGATCACACTTGGGTATTGCCTTGCAGAGAGCTAGCTGGGATTTTTCCAAATGTTTTTGGCAGAGCAGAATTAGCTCTGTAATCAGAACCACATCGTTGAAAGCTTTGAGCTCCAGGAAAGTCATGAAAATAATCTTTTAAAAAACCTCAGCACTTGAAATGCACCCAGAAATATCTGACCATGTATTTTGGGCCTAAATGGAAGCTAAATCATTTTGAAAGTCTGGTCTTGTGTGAGATGACATACAAGTACAAACCTTTGAGAACACCGGTTGGGTGTATGTACCCAGCATGACCACTCTGACAACCAAATACATGTTTTATGGGAATTCCAAACCTCCAGTGCTTAAATCACATCAGTATCTATTTAATTCCTCTACCATTTGTTATTCCAGACACTGGTTACTGAAAACCACAAAATGGTTATTGATCCTGTGAGAGTCAGGTCCCACCATATTCTGATTTTAAAATTGCCATTAATTATACTAACTAATTGGGTGACTTCAGTTAAGATTGAAATTGATATTTCTAATTGCATTGGTTCCAGCCTTAAAATGAGATTTCTTCAACAGTTTTTTTAGGACAATAAATGAGGGTAAGAGAACTGTGATAATTAAAAAGACACAGTCACTGTGTATCAGATGAGTCTCTATTATTATTCTTAGTACGAACTTGACAAGATATTTTCCTCTGGAAATATTGCAGCTATCTTTGTTGCATTTATCCTCTACTAATTACTTAGTCCAGCAAGTTTTGCCTGGTCCAGGGAAATTTGCACAGAAAAATATTACTTCATCTATTTCCTTTCATATTGCCAATTCCACAGTTAATCAGATGGGCAATGCCTTTCCCCACAAATGTGCAAGATAACCCTGTTTCAGGACTAATATCAGAATATTTTTAACAGAAAAGGAAACATAAAAACCAGACTATTTGCCAGGGTAATTAGGAGAAACAACAGGCTAACAATTTTTATGTAAAAAGATTTAAAGAATAAAATCTTGCCACTGTACTGAGGTACTTCAATTTTTAAAACTCCGATGGATAGTGTCACCTTAACTTAGGAATGCTCTTTGTTGTCTGCCTGGCCCAAATACTTCAAGACTTCAAAGAGCTTGCCAAAATCCAGTCTGTGAGTGAGAAATATGTCCTCGTTAGGCATTCTCAGGTTATGGATATCTGCTTATGGCTGTCCACTCCTGGACAACACCCTGCTGAAGCAGCAGCAGCAGACTCATCTAGCCTAGCCCAAGCAAAAAAAACCCAAACTATACCAAAATTCCCTTCACTTTTTGTGTTATGCAGAGTTTTCACTACTGCATAACCTATAACAATTCCAGGCTCAAACAGGCTTAACTTGTTCAGAAGCCTAAATCTAAAAACATAGTTTAAAGTATTCTTACATGCCTGAAAACACGAATAACTATCTGGATTTTCACCTGCCCTGAGATGCCTCATACCTATTTATTGCCATGAAAGCTGCAAGTAGCAAGATACGATATATAGATATAGACATAAAGGAGATAGTACCTAGTATATGCTATATAGAATATATTATATAGCACATATCTAGTATGTATATAGCATATAGTATATTGCGCTTATATAGTATGTACTATATACCTACAGATACATACTATATATGCATTTGTATTAAAAATAAGGGAATGGTTGATAGGACAAGAAGCAGTAAACTTGCATTTGAGCATGGAAGATTCAGACTGAAGATAAGAAGAAACATTCTAGTCGTCAGGATGGTGAAGCACTGGAATATACTGGGCTGGCAAACTGCCTTCCCTCAAAGCCCATACGAACAAGTTAGAAGAACCCCAGGACCATCTTCCAACTGGATGATTCTGTGTTACTATAAATGGATGCTTTTGCTTTTATGATGCAAAATTACATACAAATAATTTTCAATCAATTTACCGGAAAATATACTTCTAAATGACAAGTGTATTGAAATAGAAAATTTGTCTAAAATATTCAGATAAGCAAAACCAATGTCTGAAATAACCCAGCAGTCTCTGATTCAAAGTTAAATTTGCTGTGCTCTGAGAATTTCTGAGTACCTCATAAGAATAATCTATTAGTGTTTATTACTGAGGGAATATGTTATTTATGCCCTTCATTGTTATAGATGGGTTTTCAACATAATACGGTGAATAATTACACAAATATTAACTATTTTAGGAATATTAGGTATTTTTGTTTCTTTTTAGCACAGGTGTGCATGGGTAAGCTTAGGTAAGGCTCGACTATTCTTAGATTTGTTCAAACAAATTCGATTTTTGCTTTCTAACAAGTCTAAAGCTGACCAGGACAGCCATGTTGATGCTTTTCCTCAGTGTAATCCATTCTTTGCTCATGATGATCTCTTGCATCTCTTTCTAGCTCATTACATAAATTTGGGGATTATTTATCCGCTTGCAGAAATGTTTGCAGTGCTGTTTTGAGGTCTCTGGCACCGTGTTGACGATGAAGAGAGTACTGTGAGCCAGCAGTGATGAAAGGGGCTGTGGGAAGCAACACCACTGTGAGCAGGGTGGTTGAACAGCTCCCCGATGCTTCACAGCTACCGGTAAGCAGGCTAACGTGACTGCCGGCAATCATCTATGGTGTAGGAGGCTACACAGTAAAAGAAGCTGTGACGTTCAAAGGATCTGAACAAAAGAACTGATGTCAACGTTGACGAGTGAAGGGATTTCTGCTGTTAGGACTTTGGTTCTGCCACGAGAAACTGAACTGCCTTAAGAGAGAAGCTGGGAACTGATCACAGTTTTGACTGAACCCTCCTGGTTTCCTCACCCGTCTCCCCAGGCCACAGGTGTTACAAACTTGGGGGGACAGAATGGCATGGACATCCAGGATCCGTGTTACGGCTCCCGATCTTCCTTTCCTTCATCTGCAGAGGAGCAGCGTGGGAGGCAGTGCCCTCACAGACCTCCATCAGAGGCACAGCCGATGCAACACCAGCTGATGCCATTATGCATGATGCAGGGAGCAGGCAGAAGAAGCAGGGTAAATAACCAATGTCCCCGGTCACTCCCTTGTCCCTGGGTGCCTCTCTGATGTTATAGGGGGTCCCAAGTCCTCCAGGCTAGAGTCAGGGGCTGGACATGGCCAGCAGATGCACGGGGGAGTTGGCAGCATTTCTACCCTGGGAGGGTTGCGGGGTCCACGCTGGCCTCTCCTGCCGGCGCTGCTGACTGTCCTGCTGTTCCCTACAGCCTCCAGCACACGGTCAGAGATGACCATGCACCAGGCAGCCTCATCCTGGGAGCACCCAGAAGTCCAGGCTGCTCATGGCTACCAAGAAATGAAGAGCCACTGCTGCCCCAGCTCAGCCAGGCGGGATGGGGCTTGCGACAGCCCCAGAGATGGGACCAGTACCCAGCCCCAGCAAGAGGAGCCCCACGGGGACTGACGCACCCAAGAGGGATGCTGCCTCCCCACCATGGGGACCCACGCTCTGTCTTACTGTCAATACAGAAAATTGTGTTCCACTATCTCGGCGAGAGCTTAAGAATTTTAATTATAAGGGAGATGCAAAGATGAAAGTTGACTTTGTCCTACAGTTAAAAATTGCAGTGTACCTGGGTACACACTGGGTACACAGAAGTCCTTCACTCCCTCGGCAGCCCAGGAGCATCCCAGCTGGTCTCTGCATTGATGAGACAATGGACTGACTGTGGACAATGGATCCACTGGAGCCTGAACTCCTGGTTGAACCAACTGGCACATCCAAACATTGCACTAATTGCTACAAGAGCTCTCCAGGTGGGAATTTCAAACAGCCCATGGTATCTCCTGCTTTGTCTAGACCAATCCATAGGCACAATTCGTGTGTTTCAGTGAGCTGACTAATACCCTGGGTGGAGGATCTGGCCATCCCAGAAGCTCCTTCAGGTGGTTCCTGCTGCAAAATTGACCGAACTCTACATAGATAAAATACCTGCAAATAGTGTAAACTCTTCCTAAAGAAGGAGAAATGGTCACATAGGACCATCTTTTGTTGACAGTTATCATAGAGGATGTTTCTTATGTAGTATCACGAGTAATGGATCTTGTATGCACTGGGGTAGTCATGCAGCAGCACAGGCCAGCTGGCTGTGTAAACATTATACAGCTTTAACAGTTTGCTTAAAGGTTGTTTTAACAATTCATTTCTATGATCAGTTTGTAATTTCTGAGGCATTCGCCTCTTCTTAAATACTGTTTTAAAATCCCCAGGTATTTCAGAACTTGTTTTGCCTTTTAGATCAACAGCTGAGGCATGATTGGATAGTGTATCTAGCATCATTAATACCATCATTGTGTTCAGAAAACTTGCACATCCACAAAGTCTGCCTGCCATTGCACATCCACCTCTGCTACCATACCCTTCTTTCTTTGAAAGCTTTTTTTTGCCACCTTGCATAAGCTGTAAGCATCCTGGTTTACAATCCAGGTTGCCTCTTAGCCTCTGTTCAGACCAGCAATTTGCCTTTTAGTGGCAAACTACCCCTTTAGAAAGGGGATTTATACACCCAGAGCTTCCCACGCAGTAGCACAGTAGTATACATGTGCACAAACGAAACCCTTGACAAACAATTTAACTCGTGCATAGAGACGCTTTATGGGCAGCTTATGAGAGGGGCTGGTTGCTGGCCAGGCTTCTCCAGCCTTTCTCCCTTTTCCTTGCATGTTGCTGTCCCTTCTCTGTCTGCTCCACTTTCTTTGACTGCTGCAGGCCAAACAGGGCTGTTAAGCATCCTTTGGTACCTCAGCTGCCTTGTTCAGAACTGGCTGAGGTACCTCTCATGGTACTGAATTATGATTTTGAGACTGGACCAGTGGTCTCCAAAGGAAGGGCTTAAGCAATTTCACCTGGCTGTCAGTATTATTTCAGTTATTCTAACTCACCTCTGGGGAGAGGTTATCCTGTTACGTCTGTCTTGTACTCTCCTAAAATGAGGGCAAAGAAAGTGAAAAAAGGGTATACAAGGGTAAGAAAGCATCTCTGGAAGGGAGGGGGCAGCTATTCTTTTTGCTACCCAAAACCACTTCTCAGACTTCATTGAACTTCTCCTGCAAAACTCTTGAAATGAAGATCTGGCCACCAGAATTCTCCGTTTCCTCAGAAAGGAGCAGTACAACCCACCACACGCTTCTCTACCTCGCAAGGTTATCAGTTCACACGTCCCTGGCTGGCAATCAAGCTAGTGCCGTGGGTGGGTTACTTGCACTATAGTCAGGGGTTGGGTAACAAAGCAATAGGAAGGATGAAGACGGATCATTCTCATGTGCGTACATGATGTACAAGGGAGCGGGCTGAAGCCTTTCCCTTGTCCTCTGTAGAAGACAGAAGACCGATTCACAAATATTCCCTGCCTGGTTATTTTCACTCTGATCCTAACGCGATGCTTTACTCCACAAGGCTGTGGGCCATGTGGTATGCTCTGGCAAGGAGCACGCGCTAACCCTACAGATTAACTCCAGGAGGGCTCAGCAGCCCTTCTCTGACATACACAGAATTGATCGTCGGCACTTGGGCTCTCCTCTCAGCTTTGGCTCTGCCAGCTCACACCGAATGGAAGGAGCTATGCCTTCCGGGCATCAGACTTCTCAGTCGTGTTAATTAAACCCTACAGGCTAACCTATGTCAATATAATTTCTTTATATCCCATTCTAAATACGGTCAATAAATAGTTGGCAGGAAAAGATTTTTTTTCCGAAGGGGGTCAATTAGAGAAATAATTTGAGCATTGCCCCCAAGAACAGCTGGAAGAAAATGACATTGCCATTATTGGTAGATTTCCACCATTCATCTGTATTAGCCATGTGTTGGCTTTTGTCAATAAGATTTTATTTTTGTCCAGTTTTTCCTTATAGATATTGGAATTCTTTACAGCCTGTTAGGCTACCATGAGATATATTTAGAACCACATTTAGTGATCCTAATACTCCATTCCTCTGTCCCCAGGGGAACTCCATCGAAATTGTTTCAGGTTTAGGCCTGTGCAGCAAAATAATACGGCTTATCACATGAGGGAAAACATTTTGTGCAAATAAACTGAATCAAAATATAGTCAGTGAAAACTGGATTCTTCCTGGGCACAGAGAGACAAAAGATTATGTGGCCACTGTTGTAATAAATGCATTGCTTTCCAGAAAAGGAGGCAAGAACCAAACAGAACTAAAATGCAAAAGCTATATGAGAACTTGCTTTCCATTCCTTGTAAGTTTGTATTTTGGGAATAATTTCTGTCCAAATAGCTTCTCACCTAACTTTTAAGGAGTATTTGGACTACTTGTAACGTATAAGGAGTTTTCAAACGTAACACTGAGGACTGCATAGCACAGCACACCAGAGCTTGACTCCTCCATCATCAGTACACTCTGACTTGTCTTCTGTCCCCGCTTTAGCTCCAGCCTAAGCCACAGTACAGAGGCAAGAAACTAGGTTATTGTGACCTATCTACTGCAGATCTGTTGGTGGAAGACCAGTTGACTGAGCATTAAATAACATAGTCTGTTGTAAACTCAGGATTTATTTGGGTTGGAATGATGGTTCCTGCTGTTGAGAGTAGAACCGGGTATTTTATCTTCCATCTCTAGCAAGCGTGTGAGAGACCCACCAGGGAAGTATTTCTCCAGATTTACCACGCTTACAGTTCCTCAAGAAGTCCTTTTCTTCATAGTAGGTTGGAAAGGCAGAAAAGGCTCCCTTCTGGGATGAGTGGGATGGGCTTTGTGGAGAAGGGCAGCATAGGAGCTACCTCTTCCAACACAGTGGAGAGATACTGGAAACATCTGCGATGGCCTTAGACTGCAGAGATCAAGATGGCACTAGGTGCACACACGTGCAAATACACACATACACACATCTTATGTACTGTACAAAATCTCTCACAGGACTTACTGTCTGCAAACTCAAATTTTAAAGATAACTGATGGAAAAAACTCTTGAAATAGAAGGTATAACATGACTTAAATCATAGGATCATAGAATGGTTTGGGTTGGAAAGGACCTTTAAAGATCATCTAGTTCCAGCCCCCCTGCCATGGGCAAGGACATCTTTCACTAGATCAGGTTGCTCAAAGCTCCATCCTTCAGCTGCTTTTCCCAGTCCACTGAGGACAACTATTTTTAGTGAAGCTGACTTTGGATTTGAGGACATGAAAGTTGTAAATTAACTGAAATCACAGAAATAACTGACCCTAATAATTAAATGGCTAAACATCTTCTCCCGGTCGAAAGGGTGTGCGCACTGGGAAAGCATTCAGTGGAAAGAAGCCTTTGCCACAGGGAATGCTACGCTTGCTGCAGCAAGCCCCATCCACCCACAAGACATTCCTGGCATCCCTCTCCCTTCCCTCCCTGTGCTGCAGCATGGGGATCAGGCAGGGACCCCTCAGGCTAGGCTGGCCAGAGCACCAGCTGGGAACGGGAGCTGACCATAAGGAGCAAACATGACTCTGGAAGAGCTAAGCAAACTGAGGAGGGAGTATATGTGTTTAGGTGCTGTATATTCAAGAAGCTGAGGCTTTCTATCGAAAATTACTCTTTAACTGTTGGTTTTTTTAATGATCTCTTCCAGTGACAATGCACAAAGAAGAAAGTTAGGCTAAAGTAAACCTCTGTTTGGTAGTCCAAATATAAGCCAATCAGAGGCACTTTGCAGGCAGAATTTGAAGAGAGGGAATAGTCTGTATAAATTCTTGCCCAGTGCACCTGTGCATGTGAAAGGCATGCATACAGAGACGAACATTACTATGAGTATGTGAGAAAAAAATGTACAGTTACTGGAATTAAAACAGAACAAAACAACCCTGGAAATCAGTCAGGAAAAATTATTTCCACACTGCGTACTAAATGCACTGTCTCCACATTTGTGGAAGAGGAATTTTGAATGAAAAGTAGATGCTTTTTTCTGTTTTTTAAAAAACAATTTTTCTTAACGGAAAAAACGCATTTTTTTTCAGCACACTAAGTTTGGAATTGAAGAGGTGTTGTTATATTATTGTGGATAATGTTGCTTAATCTATTTCTGCTGATTTCATTGACTTAAGGGATCAGCTCCTTTCAATGATTTATTTGATTTATAGGGTCAGATCCTCAGAAAAGCTGAGGCTCCTCTTAGATTCTTTTAACTGAAGGTCCTTAAATTATTGTGCAACACTTCCATGCCCTCGTACATGGAGTAAGATTTTCTTGGTAGCTGAAGTTTTGTAAAGCATTTTTTTGATAACAAGAGAATGCATTACCGTAAAAAGTGTTGTCTAATAGTCACAACTCGGGTTTTTTTCTGTCTCCTTTCTCAACAGTTTAATGAAACACTACTGTAAGAGCTGGAGCAAGCCACAAAACCTGCCAAGGTCTGACATCCTTTATCTGTAAAAAACCCTACCAAAATATCTCAATAGAGTCTTGCGGGACTCAGCCTTTCAAGCACCTGTGAATTGCCTGGGGGCTGTTGCTGAGTGTTACATACCTGCCTGCTGTTTCACGAGTTTTGTGTTTCAGGAATGGCAATGCTGATTGACCTGTCCTCTGCATTCACTAAAATGCTAATCAAAGAAATATAGTCTCAGATTAGATTTTCAATTTCTCTGAGATTTTCAATTTCTTTGACTTTTCCCACTTAGCAGAGTGGGGCAATCCTCCAGGAGGAATTGGCAGGAGAAGAAATCTCACTAGTTTATGACAGAGCTCATATTGACTTGGGAGCGGTTTTGCTAGGGTTCATCACCTGCATCACTTTAGCACTTTGGGATAAACTTCCCTTGACGCTTATGATACCATTGCAATCACACTGGCCAACAGGTGACAGAATAGGGCCCTTAGCAATCCCCTTACTGCCGTCACCAAACGGTACCACAGAGCAATACTGTTAGCAGTTGTTTTCCTCCGCATGAGGCATTTGCCATTTTGCTCTAATTTGTACAGTTTAACTCCTGTAATGGGAGCCATTACAGTATTTCATTAGGACTATTCCTTAACCATGAACTCCTCAAGGAGCACAGCATTACCAAGCAGCTGTAGCAGCTACGACCGAGCAGTCCTATTTATTGTTTGGTTATGCCTTCATCCTGTAGGGATTAAACCCATTAGGATATCATTGAAGAAACTGGCCTAGCCATGATTAAACATTAATACAAGCAGTTAGTAACCACAAAATAAACCTTTATCTTTAAATAAATGCAAACGTGTTTATTTAAGCAAATGTCACTCATGCAAATGCCATTGGAACCTCCAACTAATTTTCTTCCAGAAAAGTACCCAAACACATCCTTTGGAAGCACTAACGGCTTATATTAAAACATGTGCTGTTACTATCCTGTCCTGCTGTATCTAAACAGTATTTAGGTATGTGCTCTCTACCTAGAAATATTTAGGCTTTTTCTCCCTGCTTAGAAGTGCCCCCATATTTCGTGGCCAGCAAGGCACTGGAATAAAGACACTTTTATTGATTATTAAATGGTAAGCCAACCATGACTTGCAAGCCCAAGAATGGCTATAACTACTGGCATATTTGTATCTATTACTGACAACTCATTGCTGAATGGAAACTAAGGCCTGAAAATTCTGTTTTTTTCAGGATTGCTTAAAATGACCTGGATGGATATGCATGGATGTTGCAAAGGGATCTTTCTGTATGATGGGAGAGAATATTTTAGAAGGGATACAGCTAATTAGCGCTGTTACTTGCCTACTCATATCTACTGGTCTGACTGTCCTGTTTGAGACGGAGCAGCTTAAGATGTAGAGATGTACGGTTCTTATACATAGACGTCCTTTTCAGACTACGTGTATATGTGAGGTAGTTTTTTTCAAGCAGAAGAAAGGTACCAAGAAGGGCATGTACATAGTTCTTCACACACTACTTTTCAACCCTGTGTTTGCCACAACATCATTGCAAGCAGCACAGATGAGAGCTGTGTTTTGATACAAAATCCTGTCTTTCACGGATGAAGTCTGAATCTCTATAACACACCACAGGTAGCTGGTTCAGCTCTACAGAGGAGTCAATAATTACTCTGCAGCAGAAATCAGAATGGTGTTTTATGGCTTTTCCTTCTCAGGGGCCTGCTTACACAGGCTTATGCTTTAACACATCTGCTGTCTATGTAAAAATCTTGAGCGCACTTAAACTTGATTTCCTGAGATTGACTTCAGGCTGTGAAGATGTTGGGCCAGCACTTAAGAACAGAGTTCCCCTTTCCTGCATAATGCAACATGAATATAAAAAATAGCTGATGCTCAGGTTCTGAGCAGAAACAGCAGTTACTTATGCTAAGTCCACATAAAAATCAGTTCTGGAAACCATGCTTCTATAAGGAAAATATTTCACTGTGTTACCTAAATTCTGGATCACTTGAAATGCCGAGCCTCAGCTTCAAGACATTTCCAAGATTTCTGCTTTCTTCTCAGTCTGCTAATCTCTAGCTTTAACATCTAATAGTGTGTTTATGTTTTTTGTTGCTTTTTTTTCCCCTTACTTATTCAAAGTGGAACCTAAAAACATGAAAGTGTGTCTGCTTCCCAAACTCCCCTCAATGGACCTACGAGCATCTCACTATTTATGCCAGAAAAAGTCTCCTGTGTCAACATCACCAGTGATTCCCAAGAGTGTAATGTGAATTAATCAAATATGCAACCAAGACAAAGACAAAGGACAGAATACCTTTACAGAGATAAAAGGAGTTAAAAAGTCTTTGAAGCTAATTGCTTAAAGGTAGTTAGAAAGGTTAATAGAGTATAACACAGCGATATATTTCCTCCTTCTCACTGGAAATAGCATAGCTTATCTGTATTTACACTACAGTACATCTCAGCACAAAACCATTATAATCACCAGAAAATCACATACCATTTAGACAGGCTTCAACACATAACAAGTTGTATGGTTTGGGTATAAACTCAATGCGCTTGACATGTGCAAATGAGCTTGATAGCTGTATGCTATCTTTGTGTGCACATCACACTCAAGACCCTCATTTGCTGAAATCTGCAAGGATCTTTTTTATTTTCCAGTCAATCTCAAGACAAGTCTACTACCAGAGATAAGGAAGCAGCTGGGGCTTCGCTGCCAGTAATGCTTCAAACTCTATCTCAGCCACACCACCAGTCACGCCATGGCCACCACTGTAGAACGGTGTCTAGAGGAACTCAGTTTCTAGAAGAACAGCTGATTTCAGTGGAAAAAGGAAAGTATACCATGGTGATTTTTAACATGCTTTTAAATTTTTTTCCTAAACATCTTCTCCTGAGACCTAGACCTAGATCTGGCCTTTGCTACAGAGGTTACAGATTTGCACATACATCCTTCATTAATAGAAATCGGATTCAAGGATCTTTGGGCTTTAAGGATATTTTGTTTGGGGACTCTGCCTGGAGTATCATTTATTAAACAAATCTGGGTGGCATTTATGATGATAGTATGTTATTTTCCCAAACTTGCTTGATTACGCTTCTGCCTTGGATCTGCTATGATAATATTTATTCCAATGGGATCTCACTACTTGCAATGCAGGAAATTGTTGCTAAATTAACTGGCTCAAAATATTAGTCTGCATATATTTACGCATAGGGCTATTTATAAAAATTGTTGGGCTCAAGTAAGTATAAGATTCTTCATAAATGAAGTGATACATTCATATTAGTACTTCTTCAGTCTTTTGGATCTGTCACTGTTTAGGGCCTGACACCAAACTTACTGAAGTTGTAGGAAGGTTCCCATTATCTTTGGCGGACTTTGGATCAGACTGCTCATGGTGAAGCTCCTTTAGATCATGTTAGATGTAAAAGAGAATAAGGGTTGTAAAAGAGAATAAGGGTTGTAAAAGAGACAAAGAGTGAGTTTTATCCATTTGCAAAGCTGCCATTTAACTTTCAAAGCAGAAATAGATCAAATGAGATTTGCAAAGTGAAAAAAAAAAAAAGGTTGATTTTGGAATAAAATTTAACTAGGTAACTTCTTAGGGAGTTTTAGAAATTTTAGCATATCATTTTCAGTACCTTCTTTTCAGTACTTTTGTTTCTTTTCAGGCCAATCGTACTTCTGATAGTACTTTTTAAATCAGGATACTTGGTGCATTTAAGGACAAGTAGTTAGAGGACTCCACAAATTTTCAACTTTTTGTACATTCACTTATAATTATCCAATATTAATTCTTTACATGCCTATGATACACTAGTCACTCCTGTAATTCTCTAGACAAAAAGCATGTTTTTCTTTATGCATGATCTTTATTAGGTATACAACCTAACCAGGACTGGTTAAAAATGTTGGACACATTCTCAGAGTTATTACTTAGATCTCTTTGGTACTAAATTAACTAAATAGATCTAAACGGTTGGCTTTATAAAGGAAATGCTTCCCTATACCACCACTCCATAAGGATCCAGAACACTATTCATTACTGAAGAATACACACTGCCAGGGGATTTCTTGTCCTTTAGTTAAAGAATAGCAAGATGAATAAGAAATTAAATCTACATTTAAATTTTACTATTTCTTTGCATTGTCAGGAGAGGATTTTTACGCACAACTGCTCCAAACACTTGTAGCACTTTTAGACTCTGCAAGCTGCTTGCTTCAGCAAAAAAAAATAATCTGATTTCTGCAACACATGATGAACAGAAGCTGTTTACAGAAGTTCACCAAAATCTAGAGTTTACGTATGTAGGAGGACATTATTTAAACTTTCAGTCTACCTCTTTTATTTCACAGCAGCATGGATGTAGCCAAAGGTAATTAATGCCTGTAGTACCTTGTTAAATGCCTTCTCTGGCATGGGGGCCAACTTTCAAACTCCTTTTCCCTCCAAAATTGAGCGACCATTTAATTGAGTATTGTGCATGGCCTGTGCCAAGTCCTAAATTATGCCTGGGAGTTGTTTAGGAAACTTTGAGCACAAAAATACCCCAGGCTCTATGCTAACAATTAAACAGTATAAACAATCAGTCACTTGCTTGTGTCTAAGACTGTGCCCTGGCATTGTTTAATTTACTGTTACTGCTAACAGGAGTACATGCTGGTAATACAAAGTGTCTCAGATTATATCAATTCTGAGCCATGCTTAGATGCTGAATATAGTTCAGAAATAGATGGACCCTGTATTGGAATAAACCTCAAAGGAGATATTCCTGTTTAAGAACTAGAAATACCTATTGATTAGCTACACGTCAGCATATTCTCACTTTGGATAAGTCCTTGCTTTGTATTCTGCCTGCTATACTTCTCAGCAGGGTGAATGATTAATATTTATAGATGTCCAATAAAAGTTATATTCGTTTGGGTAGTTATCCCAAACGGATGAGAACCCAGCCCAACAAAACAACCCCCCTGGTTACCCAGCCCCCGCCCCCGGACCCTGTTATCCCCTAGCAGCATCTCTGCTTTGCCCTCCCTTTCCCACATACAACACTTTCTCCCAGATGCCGGGTGCTATTTCCAGCTGCAGCCCTTCCTGGGAACAGACCGTTGCTTTTTGGGATCAGCGAGGAGCCGGGCTCGGCTGTTTGGTGCCCTTCCCGCGGCCTCCTTGCCCCAGCCCTGGCAGCGTGATCCACACTCAAGTCTGACTTCAGCCGGTGCGTTCTTTGTTCGGATGCTGTAGCTACAGGCTCTGTCTCCTCGGCAGACGGCTTGTGTGAAAGAGAGGGAGGTCAGCTCGCACTCGGAGGGAGGGAATGCCTTGTTCTCTGGAGGTTTTCAAGACACGACTGGACAGGGCGCTAGGTAATCTCATGTAGGAGCCCCTTCCCACGAAAGGTTGGACCAGGTGGTCTTTGGAGGTCCCTTCCAGCCTGGGCTGTTCTGTGGTTCTGTGGTTGCTGCAGGATGCAAAGTCAAGAGTCTGTGCTCGCTCTTGGGATTTTATTGTTGTTCTTTCAGTCTTTAGGGTTTTTTTCCTTACAGGCTGCTGTTCTGGAGGGAGTTTTCCACACAAGATTTTAACCTTGCACTCTGAGATGAAAAGTAAGCTTTCTGTTTTAACAGTGGCAGTGAAAAGTTTGTGAACATGGCTTCCTTACAGGACTCAAAATCATGGAAGTAATAGACCTCCACATTCAGATTATTTTTTTTTTAATCTCCTAAATCTGAAGCTCCCGTGGAGACTTTTGAAGGAACCAACAATATCTGAGTAACTGGGTTTAGCGATACATGGCAAAGTTATTTACAAAATTCTGAGAACACGGGCTATTGCCTTACATTATTCTACTACAGACAAGGTTCGTTCTTGTTCAGTACATTAATTTTAAAAAATCAGAATAAAAGAGTTGGTGCATGGACACAGCCACTAGATGGGAGGCAAGAGCTGGTTAGCTGATGCACTTGGGGAGCTCTCATCAGGTGCCACCGCCAGCTGTGACATGCCACACTGGAGCTGCACACTAATCCATCTGGGACCGCTTTTGTAAGTGTACACAGGCAGGTTATTCACTGAACTGGAAACTTTTTTTATGAATTGGTAGTGGTGGTGATGAATTGTTGACGAAGAGGGATATTTTAAAAAGAACTGTGTTAATTGTCCGCCTATAAATGGCTTTGCCGTAGGAAATTCTCCACTTTCATCTGCCGTGCTGATAGAAAGGAACATCTTTCACATTATCTCATCTACATGAGGTCTATTAGAAACACAGCTGCCAAAGGCTTTTACGGGGCAGGAGTGGTATTAGCCTATGTGTTCAGAGGGTAGAATTCAAGTCCTGACAATGTCGCAGACTTTCTGTGTAGCTTTAGGCAAGCTGCTTTTTTCCTCTGTTTTTCAGTTCTTCCTTGGCTTCTCTTTTTTTTCCTATTTAAGTGGCATATAATGGAACTTCCTTTCTTCCCCAGTGGAGATTAATCCTATAAACTGTGCTATCACAATACTGTACAATATAGAAATGTCTTTGAGCAATTAATGGATACATTTTTTAATAAGAAAAAGTCTGAATTTTTCTCAGTTTTTTGTGGCTCCTTATATTTAACTTCAGCCAGGATAACAGAAAATTGGTCCAGCCTGTTGCCTAAAACTATTTGTAAAAACTGACCAAAGTAGAAAGATAAAGAAATTTAATAATTTGAAACACAAAGACATACTGATCTCAGCCAAAAGGGGTGTGGGTTGAGCAACCAGTGGACTAAGCTAGTCATGTAAGAAATTAAGAGTAATATGATGAATAAGATGAATAAAATAAGAAAAAGGGTGGTTTAACTAAAAACCCTTTGCTAAAGTTTTTAATATAGCGACACAGACAGGAAAAAGTATAATTTGACACCTCTGACAAATGACTTCTATAACATCCTGGTAGGACCTCGAAGGGTACTGCAATATGAGCATGCTTTCACATCCCCATCTTGGGAGTTACGGTGACTTCACTGAGACAGACAGAGGGATCTGAAGGATCCTTCATCCCCGCTTTTGCCAGCTTTGGCAACGTCTTGATATTTGACCTGGAGGGTTTTTTTGCCTTTTTTCCCCCTCTTACCTTTCTTGTGTCTTTTATTCTTACCTTATCTTTTTCTATCTTTTTTCTCTTTCTTCAGCCAAGAAAGTGTGCTCAGTAACTCTGCTGGCAGAGTTTGCCTGGGCACGGAGCAGCTAATTGAATCATGTTAACAGATGTATTCTTCAGTAAAAAAGGTACAACTAAGAACACCAAAACCAGAACCTCTACATCAAGGTCCTTGTTGGAGTCTGGCTGCCTGTGCTCAAGGCCAGTTTTGATGTGGCCTCATTGTGGACCTCTGCCCCTCAGATCAGGCTTGGGCCCGGGCCCTTACACTTGGTTTTTGCTGGTCCTGACCTGCTGACTTGCTTTGCTAACTTGCTGGCCCTGCTCTGCTCTTCTGGCTGGGTGCTGTGGGATGGTGCTGTGTGTGTGCGGACACTCCCCTGTCCCTTGCTGTCACCCTTGGCTTCTGCCTCGCCTGCCCTCACCCAGCACCTGCTCCTGCTGCTCCCTGACACTGTATTTTCCATCCTTTCTGCTTCCTTCTTTCCCTTTTGAAATTTTGTTTTGCTTTGTCCTCAAGAAAACAAGACCCAACATTAACAACTTCAGATCATCTCAATAAAATTATCTTTCATCTTCTCCCTACAAAGGATTATCTAAATGACAGTCAAATGTGAAAAGTTTCCATAAACCCCCCTCTCTTTTACAAAAGAGAAGGGCATTTAATTATGCTGTTAAAATTAAAATGTCATCAAGATTTTCGCTATTTTTCCTTTAAGAAGTTTTAATAATGTTTACCACGAGATGAAGCAAGCCCAAATCTCAAATCTTGACTCAGACCTTCATATAATTTAATATTCTAATATTAGCCTTGGGCTGAGTCTTACCAATGCCTTTAACTTCTGTATCCATTTGGTCCACCAAATCGTATCACAGAATCATAGAATGGCTTGGGTCGGAAGGGACCTTAAAGATCACCTAGTTCCAACCCCGCCCTGCCATGGGCAGGGACACCTTCCACTAGACCGGGTTGCTCAAAGTCCCATCCAGCCTGGCCTTGGACACTGCCAGGGATGGATGGGGCATCCACAGCCTCTCTGGGCAACCTGTGCCAGTGCCTCACCACCCTCACAGTGAAGAGCTTCTTCCTTACATCTAACCTAAATCTACCCTTTTTCAGTTTAAAGCCATTACCCCTGGTCCTATCACTACATGCCCTTGTTGGCCTTTCTGGCTTTCTTGTAGGTCTCCTTTAGGTACTGGAAGGCTGCTCTAAGGTCTCCCCGGAGCCTTCTCTTCTCCAGGCTAAACAACCCCAACTCCCTCAGCCTGTCTTCATCGGAGAGGTGCTCCAGCCCTCTCATCATCTTCGTGGCCCTCCTCTGGACTTGTTCCAACAGGTCCATGTCCTTCTTATGTTGGGAGCCCCAGAGCTGTACATGGTACTGTAGGTGGGGTCTCACGAGAGCAGAGCAGAGGGGGAGAATCACTTCCCTCGACCTGCTGGTTACGCTCCTTTTGATGCAGATGACTTTCAGGGTGGCAAACGCACATTGCTGGGTCATGTTGAGAAGTCATATTCCAAATAACGCAATGTTTCCATTTTTAGGCTCAGAGACAAAATGTACATTTTATGAATAACAGAGTAGAAGAAGAAAATATTAACTATCAGACACACAATAAATGAAACACTGTTATGGTACCTAGTGTTCTTCATCTCAAGTGACCTCTGCATGGGAACAGGGTATTTAAATTACACATGTGGTCTCTTCATCCACCATTGAAATGCATCTGTCTCTGAGGGGAAGCTTCTTAAATATCTGACAGCAGTGTTTAAAACCATCAGAGAAGGGTATTTTAAATATGGAATACAATTAGTTAAGTAGGAATATGATCCAGCATCAGGATGGAGGCTGTATTCTTATATAAAGTATTCACGGATCTTCAGTGACAATTGCCAGAGCTGTAATTTTATTTCATGTATGAAGAACAGATGTTTCATATCTTGTTTTCTGCTCTCTTGGTGATTTCAAGTTTACTTTACAAATTCAAAGAAAACTAAATCACACAAAACTTCACAGGTGATGAAACAAAGGCACAAAGCTTGTCCTGCTTTACATCCCATTTATCTCGCAGCATCATTTACACCTGTGTAAGACAAGTGCTCTTTACCTGGCCGTTCTTATTTAAGGCCCTTTTGCACTAAGCCACTTTGTTGTGGCACAGAGAAGACACAAGGCAGAGGAGAATACAGCTTTTCTTTCCAAAAATCGCCAGGATCTCTGGAGAAGACAACTTAGATAGCCAATTCTCTGGCCTATGAGATCAGGTGCAAGAGCATCCTTCCTTCCTTCCTTCCTTCCTTCCTTCCTTCCTTCCTTCCTTCCTTCCTTCCTTCCTTCCTTCCTTCCTTCC
>JAVKLA010000026.1:16376137-16386958 GCA_034782735.1 Sagittarius serpentarius
TCCTGAGCTTGGAGGAGGTGATCCTTGAATATTAACCGGCTTTCTTGGGGCCCTTTCCCCTGCAGGGCTTTATCCCACGGCACTCTACCAAGCAGATCCCTCAAAAGGCCAAAGTCTGCTCTCCTGAAGTCCAGGGTAGTGAGCTTGCTGTGTGCCCTTCCTTCTGCCCGAAGGATCTTGAACTCCCACCATTTCATGGTCGCTGCAGCCAAGGCTGCCCTTGAGCTTCACATTCCCCACCACCCCCTCCTTGTTGGTGAGAACAAGGCCCAGCACAGCCCCTCTCCTCATTGGCTCCTCTGTCACTTGGAGAAGGAAGTTACCATATTTTATTTTAGCCATGTGTTAATGATTATGCTGGGAAAAATCCTGGCGGCTTTCTCAAATGTTTCTGATATTTGAACTGTGCCAATAATTTCTACTTGAAATATGAAACACCAACAGCACTCTTGTCAGCTGCAGCGTCTTCTGTAATCATATTACTCTTCATCAAAGCTTAAAGAGAGTCAACACTTACCAGGCTTTTAACATTTTCTTACTCAACAACTATGTTTTACAGATTCAAGTGGGGACCATCTAACATTTCTGTGTTCATCACAGCTGTAGCAATCAAACTTGTCAACAGCAGTTTCGGAATTTGAAGCATAGCTGTTGAACACAATGGTCCTTTTATGATCTGTTCTTAACTGGTGACATTGACAACATGACTGCAATCTTCAGCCACACACCTCATGAACAACCCCAAGCACCAGTACATGCTGGTGGCCACCCGGCTGGAAAGCAGCTTGGCAAAAAACAGGACCTGGGGGTCCTGGTGGACACCAAGTTAAATGTGAGCCAGCAGTGGGCCATTAGGCAAAATATTAACACCATGTCAAGGGAGGTGATCAGGCCTTCCCCTCTGCTCAGCACTGGTGTGGCCACACCTGGCGTACTGTGTCTAGTGCTGGGCTCCTCAGTACAGGAGAGACATGGACATACTGGAGAGAGTGCAATGAAGGGCCATAAGGATGATGAAGGGACTGGAGCCCCTCTCCTATGAGAAAAGGCTGAGAGAGCTGGGACTGTTCCGCCTGGAGAAGAGAAGGCTTGGGGGGAATCTCATCAATGTCTATAAATACCTGAAGGGAGGGTGCAAAGAGCCAGGCTCTTTTCAGTGGTATTCAGTGTCAGTACTAGAGGTGATGGGCAGAACCTGAAACACAGGAGGTTCCCTCTGAACGTCAGGAAACATTTTTCTCCTGTGAGAGTGACTAAGCACTGACACAGGCTATCCAGAGAGGCTGTGGAGTCTCCTTTTGTGAAGATACTCAGAAGCTGTCTGGACAGGTCCACGTGGTCCTGCTTGAGCAGGAGGGTTGCACCAGATGACCTCCAGAGGACCCTTCCAACCTATAGCGTTCTGTGATTCTATGAAATGCAATGGAAAATTAGCCTCTGGACCTCCTTCCAAAAGACTTGTCATGGCAAAGAAAGGCAGGCTGTTCCATGGACAGCATGAAACTTGATAGTAGGAAGATGTTACCAACAGTACCCAATTTAATGCATATCAAACGAAGTCCTTCTAAGATCTTAAGAGTCTCCTAGTCTATTGATCAAGTGCATTTTTTTCAAGATGCTGACCATTAAGATGCTGACTTTTTAACAACAGTTTAGGATGTTCAGTGCTTAGTATTTGTACCAAGAAAAAGCAAAAATAGGAAACCTTGGAAATGGGTCATTACAGACCAGAACACTGATCATAAGGAATTTGTGTGAAAGGAAGCTCACACTTGTGACCAAGGAACTGGAAAGAGGTAAAGAGATACACACATTTTCATGGCAGTGATGAAATGACAGGAGCTATTGCTTTTTATACACAGATGAGCAATATGATATCCAGGATCTAATGAAATGCAGATGCCATATTCATATTCAAGGTGATTTCAAAAAGTGCTCTTGGATATAAACCAGTGATATAAATCTTGGAGGAATGTCAATCATTTGCCAATCAGACAGGATTATAGTTTACAGACAGACAGATGGCAATATAATTGAGGTCTACCAATGGCTCATTAAAACATTATGCAAAGTAATCACCTTGCAACTTAGCACCTGAGTAAAAGTTAAAATACAAACTGTTATAAAAAGCAGAAGTAAAAACAAGTCAGATGTAGGCAGAAGGTGTCCTTGTATGTCTGCATTTCTGGTGTCCTCATATGCAAATGAACATAGGAGATCTAGAAAACAGAGGAAGGGGACAGAAATGATGAAAAGCATGGAATGCTCCCTTCTCTACGAGGGGAGATGAAATAGACTAGGACTCTTCAACCTGGAAAAGAGATAGGAGAGAGTATGACAGTGACCTGTAAAACCAAGAATGACTTGGAGAAGGTAAATGCAATAACTATTTTTACATTACAAAACTAGGGGTTACCAGATGAGAATCAGGCAGCAGGCTCAAAAGGCACACTTTTTTGCACAATGTATAATTAAAGTATGGGACTCTCTGCCACTAGATGGTCTGGAAGCCAAATATAAAGGATTGCAAAGAAGATTGTGTTAAGAAATGGAAGAAAAGTCCCCTAAGACTTGAGCAGTCCAAAAACTAAAGCTAGCTGACATCTGTGTGGAGGGATTGTATATCAAAACAGTATTTCTGTATATTTTCTCTGTTACTGTATTTTATTTGCTAAAAAAGAGTGGAAATTTAGCCAGAGATTAAACTTGGATTTAGACAGACCTGGCAAGAGCAGCTATTCTAATAAGGAGCATTTAAGTAGACAAAAATTTTCCTGAAAATGGCCCTTAAAGATTTCAGGGTTAGCTTTTAATAAAAAAATTAAAAATGTAAGAAGCTGGGTATTGTACTTCATCTGGCCTTGTTCCGAACCAAAAAACTGACATGAGTTGAACCCATGATTTCTATGAGGCAAGCTGTATATGCTATTCACAATATGAAGCCCAGAGTAAATAACCATTCGGTGACTGCAATATTCACATCATGACGTAATTTTGCATTGATGGATGGATGACTAGAATTTAACCAGATGCTTGCATTAAAGCAAATACTTCTATTCTTACCAACGAGGAACAAAATGCATATTACAAAATCATGAATATCCATCACATTATAGTATCTCCTGCGTTTTCTGAATATTCATCGATCACCATTTGTTACTCAGATACTTCACATAATTTTTGGAGCATATTAGAAAAATCTCTCCAAACACACAAGAAACCTCTTCCCTGAAGAAGGAACTTCGAAGCAAATAGTGGAAAGTAGTAGAAACAAATTGTTTTCCATTAGGAAGAAAGTGAAATAAAGATGTATTACATCCTTAAAGTCTTTTCAACATCTACGCGGGATCTACTGTGAGCCAAGTCCTGAAATGCAATGACAAGGTTGAACGAATGAACACTCTTAACTAAATACAAGTTTTGAATATACATTAATGATCTGATACATTTTTTTGAACAAATTTTGGCATTGTTAGAAACAACGGAGAATACAGAATATCCATGCATATAAAGAAAATAGATATACACTGTGTAAATGCTTGACACAAACACTGTAATTAGTGAGTCAGTTCCTTAAATCAATAACCTGCAATCACAGATTGCCTACTGAGAACCCTTTTCCAAAATAAATTTGAGGAAGCCAAGTAATAGCTCATTTACACAGCTCTTTTTTTAATGAAAGTTTGGAGAAACATGGTGCCTGGAAAGAAACATAAATTTGACAGCTGAAAAGGAATTTCTTCCCCATTAGAATTTATTCATTGTAGCTAAGTGAATTAATGACGCCTGTCTGAAGATGACTGAAGCTTCTGAGAGGCTTCAGAACATTCCTGTGGAGAAAAGACAAATTATTTCATCATACATTCTCATTGCAAAAAAATGTTCTGTTCAAGGAAACCAACAGCTGGAAACTTTATTGCTTAAGTCAAATCAGCCATAGATATAGGCAGAACCTTGAAAGTTTTGATGAAAAAGTACCGATAGGTTATTCTGGGAGCAACTAGTATGCAAGATAGGTTAAAGAGCGGGTGCCAGGTTAGCAGAAGATCAGTCTCCAAGTGTTCAAAATTCATAATAGACTAAGCTTGCTGGGAAAAGGTTCTATCGAAGGGTAATCCTTTTACGCTAGACAGTATAACTTCAGTTGAAAATCCTTCGGAGCATTATGTCTTCCTTTAAGACAGGACAACATCCCTTCCCTTCTCCCCAGCCTGCCCCTAACCAGCCCTATATTGGAGTCTTCAAACCATTAAAATAAAAGTTTATGGAATTACAGAAGCTTTTATTGTATGAGTTTAAAATACTTAATTTCAAAGGAAAGATTTAGAGAGTAAGGATTCTGAGTATCACTTCAGAGTGACCTGGAGCTGTGATTATAGCTTTTATTACAGGATGTGGATGAAATCTATTTTAGCACTTTGATACATTTGATTTCCAAAGATTAAAAAAAACAAAAAGGAATTACAGGAAGTATTGCTTTCTTTTAATATGAATAAAAACATTTACTTATAAGCAGAAGATTTCTAAATCCATGCTGCTTCGCATTGTTTCACTATCTGCATTTCCATGATGTTTATTTTGCTTATTGGTGAAGCTATTAAGAAATAGTATTCTTATCTACAGGAATCATATTCTTATCTACAAGAGTGCACAGAGAAGATGCACTGTTCCTGTGGAATCCACAAAAAGTGGAACATCAGTTCGATACGAAAAAATTAGTTACAGATAACACTTCATATTAGTAACTCTTTTCTTGTTCCAGTGGTTGATCCATCATTAACTATGATTCTCACAAATATCCTTCTTGAGTAACTTCTTGTTTCAAATTGGGAAAATAATTTTAAATTGTTGAAGCTGATTGGCTTCAAGGAGGCCAAACCGCAAATCACTGACAAGCTGAGCTGTCAAGCTCTGCTTAACTCTTGACTCCCACCGTTGTTTTCAGTCTTTGGTTATTAATTATGGCTCTATGCTTGCAGCACCCTTTCTGAAGCCAGGCTCCCCAGCCTTGCAGAGGGCGGCAGATGTCGGCAGCGCTTTCTGGGGCTGCCAGACCTAGGGCTGCAGCAGACCCATGGAGCAACGCTAATTCCCATGAGGCAGCCTGTGCTGACCTAAGAGCAGCTGCTCCTGAAAGGCTCTGAAGAAAAAAGGATACAAGTTACTTTGCTAGCACTGGAAGGCAAACACAATTACGCAGCGTTGCGTAATTGTACGAGCTGTTGCATGTGGCGAGCAACAAGCTGTGTGCTTCGTCTCGGGCCGAACCCTCTTGCCGAGGGTCGATCGTGAAGGGAGGCCGGAGCGCCCGTGTCCCGTTGCAGGGAGGCTGTGAACGGCCACTGCAGCACGGCGCCCAGGAGGCAGAGGGAAGCTCTGTGGAGAGCAAGGCCGGAGGGTGCGAGGGGGGAAGCTCCTGCAGTGGAGACCCACTGTGAGGCAGAGCCAGGCCCTGCTCATGCATATGAAGGCGCTCACGTATTTCAAAGGGCAGATGCTTAAACAGGGCACCCAGCAGCGGCGATGCTACTGTGCCAGGGCATAGAGGAAAGCGCAGGACTTAAGTCAGGAAACGTCAAGGAGCTCGCCGTGGCTGCTCGCTGCACACCCTGCCTGGAGGACCAACACCTGCCCTGCACCATGCACGGCTTGTCTTTCCGGCTGTTATCTATGGTTCGCCCCCGCGGGGCGCGACCCTTTGGGCGGGGCGCATGCGCAGCGCCTCGCCGCGCCGGCCGGCTCCACATTGGCGGAAGGGCAAGCGGAGAGCCGGTGGAGGAGATGGACGGTGCCGGCAGGGAGGAGCTGGGTGAGGCGCGCTGTGCGGTCCGGCGGCGGCAGCAGCGGCCGGCGGGCAGCGGGATAGTGGCTCGTCGCGGGGCGGAGAGGCGGGGGCGTGAGTTTGAAGAGCGGCCGGCCAACTTCAACCCCCTTCCCCTCCAGGCGGAATGGTTCGGCCCACGGGGGATGCGCTGCAGCGCTCAGCGCATCGAGGCGGGCGGGATGAACCATCCCACCTGAGGGAGGGGTGGGCCCTGTACTGCCGCTCCTCCGCATCAGGCGGCGGTCTGGTGCTCCCTGGCGCACCTCGCCGGGGAGGCGGGAGGCGGGTGGTGAGGGCTGGGCGCCCCAGAGCCGGCCCGGCGGCACCTGGGGCCGGGCGGGGCTGAGGGAAGCGGAGCATCCCCTCCCGCCGCGGCCTCCTCAAAGAGGGAGAGCCGGCCGGGGTCTCTCCACAGCGGGGTCGGCGGGCGGGGGGCAGGCCGCGGTCCCGCTTCGCGGGAACCCGCCGCTGAGGGTGGCCCGGGCAGGTCCCCGAAGGCGTTAGTTGCACCTGGCTGGCGCTTGATTTCGTTGGGAAGTCAAGGTCTTGCACTGAAATTCAGGAAATAGTTTCTCTTTGCATCGCTAGGTGATGATATCTGTGCTGAAAGGTGGTGGGGTGGCTTTTGGTTGGCTTTTTTGTTTGTTTTTTTTCCCTGTTTTTTTTTTTTTTTGTTGTTTTGTTGTGTGTGTTGATGTATTAGATGTATTTATTGCAGATTACTCTTTGGACCTTTAAATCTGAGTGTGGGAGGGCACATTTTCACTGCTTGATTTGTCTGGCTGTAGATGGACAAGAGATAACTCGTAGCAGGTTTAGTTATAAAGTGTAGCTGATTCTGGGCTGACGGAGAGTCTCATCTCAAAGCAATTTTCCACTGTAATCTCAAGAATTTGACCTGTCCAGTGGTAATGATGGTAAGCAAGAGATGTGCTTCAGATTTTGTTGTCCCAGAGGCTGATCCACCTTGCAATGAGAGATTGCCACCTCTGGAGCAAAGGTAGCAGAAAGAAATTTTAGCTTTTTTTTTTTATTTGCTAAGGTTCACAGATCTGACAGTTTCTCTGCCAGAAGCCTTAGAACCAGAATTTTTTATGGGATTAACTGTTCAAAAGTGCAGACCAACACCTGGTAAGATTTTGGAAGTTTTTTGCATGGTTTGGTCCTATTGAATACTTAATAAAATTCAAATGTTACCAGCGTGTCATCACTTGAAAGTGTATTAATCATGTAGAAATATGTAGCTTGGTCTAGACAGGAGAATGGATTATTTAAGACTAACACCTTTCCAAATAAATGATCCATTGTGGGTTGGGGTAAAAGCACTCCTCTGAAAGTGCATAATAAACTGTCGAGACTTGTGTAGGCTTTGGTTTAATAACTCAGGTTCTCATTTTATTAGCTTTCTGTATTTGACAGTTATGGTGCAAAAGCAAACTGTTCTTCCTGCTTACTGAGTGGCATTATTGACTTTCGGCATTTGTTTAGAAATAGGTGTTCTCAAGATTAATAAATTCTACCATAAAGCACAATAAATCTACTTCATTAAGTTACAGTCTGTAATGAAGAGAAAATAAATGAAACAAAGATATATTTTCCAAAGAAAAATAGAGTGATTCAAATAATTGCACCAAGTGTAGCTTTGAAGTTCTTGAAAAAACAAACAAATACAACAAAAGCTAATGCTAACTTTTACTATTCTGGAAAATGTAATTGTTAACATTTAATAGGAATTTTTAAACCAGATGAATTTTCTTTTTTGATTTTCATTCTGGAAAATACATTTTTGTTGGAGGGGGGATTTTTTGCATGTTTGTTCTTATGTCTTGTATTCAGTACGAGTTGCGGTAGTGGAAAATAAAAAGGGACCTGGCTTGTGTATGGTTGAATGGGATTATCTGTTAGCTCCCCCTTGAACTAGAAAAAGCTACAAAAGTTTTTCAATCCTGACAAGCATGCCCCTAGCACTACTGTTCATAGTCACTTTGTCTTGATCCGTAATTTCTTCGGTGGTTGCGGAAGCACGTGACTGAGTGATGTGGCAGATCCTGCCAGATTCATGTGTGTTTGGTGGACAATGTACTCTACAGTTTGATGCCTTCTGGGGAAATGCTGGGAAGGTTATTTATAGGCTGAAGTTTAGGGAGTGGAGAAACAGGTATTTCTTTCTACAGCTGAGGGAATAACTGAGAGTTAATACAGCAAGCTGCTTACCGAGCCAGTTGCAGATTCTGAAAATAATTAGTGAGAATATTTTCTTAACTATTTTTTTCTTGAGAGCCCTGGTTCAGAACACTGAATTGAAAAGCTTTGCTATTCAGAGACTTAATCACTGATCTTGTCCCATAAGATTAGCCACAGGCTTGGTTAGGTGACAGAAGCGCTGGGCATGCCCTCTGAATCATGAATGGCATTCTGTAGCCTGTGAGAAAATATTAGCATAAAACCACATTTTAGGCTAGTGTAAAGATGTGGTTCTGATTTTCTCTTATACAACAGTCAAAACAGCTGCATGTTAAATGGAATCTTTATCCCTATTAGAGAGACACTGGGTCACACTCTGTTTAATAAACACATTTCAAAGGACTGTGAATCTTGTGCTGCGTTTCTGGCCATGTTAGCATGTTCTTGTGTAGAAGCTGACTGAGCAGTGAAGTATCTACAAGACCCCCTTTGCCTACTGCTTTTTGCTGAGCATTTAGTGTACATGTGAAGTGGTGCTCCAACAAGACCTGTATGTTCCTTCCCCCATAAATGAGTAAAACCAGCTGATGTAAACAATGATGAGCTATATCCTGTCCCCCAAATCTTTTAATGCTTGTATGTTAAATCTAGTTCTTTCTATTTGATGACACTGACTTCAGAACCCTGAAGTTAAAAAAAACATACCATGTTGCTAAATTGGATTTGGAAAAAGGGTTTTAGATAGGAGTTTTTCTGGGAGGTGACCTTCTGTGAAGGAACAATGGGAGACTGTATTTGGCTTTGTTTTTAATATGTCCTTTGCCTTTAACTTGCTGTGCAGCCCTGGCAAACTGCTTCATCCTTTTGTCTCTGTTTCACTTGTAAAATGAAAATGATTGACATCAGTTTTGTCTCTTGTGGTGCTAAGGGGTTCAGTTAATTTTGCAAGTGTTAATTGCTTGAGCAGTTTAGAAAAATTAACTAAATTTCTTGGTGAAAATTCATTTCTTTGCAGAGCTTTTGAACCAAAGGATTACTTGAGTGTGCTATAAAAGCTTTGGAATTAAGTACATTTAGTAACAAAGGTTCAAAGGTTTCTTTGGCAGTATGTCCATAAATGTTGGCAAGATGCTGGCACATTCTGAGAGGTAGAAAAATACACTCGAAGGTACAAAATTGGAAATACTGGTCATAACAAATTAAACATTATAGACTTAATCTCGCTGTGTAACTAGTGGTTGACTAGTGATTGAAATTCTTCAGAGGTCTTTGAGGATATAGTGTTGACGTTTGTGCATGATTACAGTGTGACATGTAGCTGTAATGAATCAGTGATTTCTCTCCAGAGGGTTAAGGAATCAGTTTAACGTTAAAGCGGTAATTCTGGGAGAAACTGAAATGCACTTTGTGTTGACTTGTGTGGTGGGTTGACGCTGTCTGGATGCCAGGTGCCCGCCAAAGCTGCTCTATCACTCCCCTCCTCAGCCAGACAAGGGGAGAGAAAATATAGTGAAAGGACTGTGGGTCAAGATAAGGACAGGGAGAGATCACTCACCAATTACTGTCATGGCCAAAACAGATTCGACTTGGTGAAATTAGCTTATTACCTGTCACAACCCACTCAGAGGAGGGTGTGTGACTCAAGATTCGCAAATCCCCAACAATGCGGACTAAGGTGAGACAACTCCAAAGGTCCATACACAAACATTTATTAGATTCCCACAATGATTAATATATGTCTTAAACTAGGTTTTCCGATAATTGGTTAGGTATATAACAAATCATGACAAGTGGTAAGGTATGCCTTGCATTGCTTAACAACTAAGAGAGAAGAGAAACGGAGGGGGGAGAGAGAGAGAAAGAGAGATCACTGATCCTGGTTCCAGCGTTGGTCCAGCCAGCGGAGGGGTTTCTAGTTCGTAAGAGCGTGCTTCTGCGGAATTCCACCTGTTCCTTCTTCTTTCTTCACTTCTCTTCTTTTCTTCTTCCTTTTCTTTTCCCTTCTTCCCCCCTTTATATATGCCGTTTCAGTACTACTTGCCCTCCTGTTACGGTGGCAGCTTCGTTTCAGGTTTTCCCCCTTTCCCCAGGTGACGTATAGCATGATTTGGGTTGAGAGAAGGGTGCTGTAGTCACGTATGTTTAGCATGGTCCCTGTAATCTTCATTAGCATATGCAGGGGTGTCAACAACAATATGCATTTCATGGATAATGAGGCAAAGGTCATTCATTGGACACGGTGGCCCCGAAAACAGAGAGTTAACAAACTTCACAAGTTGCACCAGGGCAGGACTGTCCTGTCTCCACAGGGCTTCCTCTCCCAGCCGCATCCTTTGCTATTCCTCCCACATGGGTCAAGTGTCAGCCTTACCAATTTGTTAAGCACCAGGCCTGCATTATTCAGTTCAGGGTACTTTGGAGTGTTTGAGACATTCCTTGGAAAGGCTTGGAGGGCCTCTGCCCCCGCCCCCCCTGCGTATTTACCAAGTTTTGTCTCTTGCCATTGTTCATGCTTCCCTCAAGCTGCTTTTCTCAGTCTGTTTTTGGGGAGTTACAAGCCATCTTTCACACTGGTGTTACAGATTTCACAGGCATTCGGTTAACATCTGTATTTTTCTCACAAAATAAGTAAGCTTAGTATAGTTAAGGTATTTAATGTTTACTCAATCTATAAAATATTTTTCCTTGCTGAAGAGTGAAGCATGTTTTAATGTGGAATCACAGAATCATAGAATGGTTTGGGTTGGAAGGGACCATCAAAGGTCATCTAGTCCAACCCCCCTGCGGTGAGCAGGGACACCTTCAACTAGATC
>JAVKLA010000026.1:16395704-16411067 GCA_034782735.1 Sagittarius serpentarius
CCCCCTTTAGGTATTGGAAGGCCGCAATAAGGTCTCCCCGGAGCCTTCTCTTCTCCAGGCTGAACAACCCCAACTCCTTCAGCCTGTCTTCATAGGAGAGGTGTTCCAGCCCTCTGATCATCTTCGTAGCCCTCCTTTGGACCCGCTCTAGCAGGTCCATGTCTTTCTTGAACTGAGGACTCCAGAGCTGGAATGTAGCTAATGTCTTTTGTGGTATTCTTCAATGCTTTCAGAGTTATGTAAATAATGTGATAATTCAGTAAACTGTGCTCTTGCACACTTAGAAGTACACAGTATTTTTCTTTTAAATAAAGGTGTTAAAATCACAGGGTTTTCTTTTTTTTGTGAAAATGATGGAAGCTGAGACGTATTCAACATATTTTATGAATGGATACTGTGGTAGGCAAGTGTAACGTAAATAATCTTTTTGTTCTTGGCAGGATTTGTTTTGCTTAACTGTAGTAATTTAAAAATGGTTATAATCTAATCAACATTAAACTGGTGTAAGCTGTTAGTTTTGCCTGAAAGGCAATTTTGTTCACTACTGCTGCTTGCTATTGCTTGGTGCTGTTATTTAGCTGGGTGGTGGAATTGCATTTGTTGACTGCAGTAGCAGTTTATGCTACTTTGAGGTTCATGAAATTGCAGCTTTCAAAATATGCAGCCTAACTCCTTTGTCTTGGTTCTCTTGCTGGTGACTGGAGACATCTTCTGCAGTACCAGTCTTACCTGTCCATTTTAGGATGGGGTGACTTTGGGGTGTGCCCTTGCTCACCACTGATAAGAGTATACAAAAAGCCTAGTTTTGCTGTAGCTAATGGTGGGTAAGATGAATCTCATCCTTTTGTAACAATGGATGACTTTTCTATTTTGCTTTATGTTGTATTAACTTGCAAAATGATCTAAACCATCAACATTTTGATGATAAAAGGTTGTTTTTCTTGATGAAAAACTGTAGTGTTTGGCCATAATGATAAGAATGATAATGACAACAAGACGGTGTGCCAGAGAGAGAATTTCCTGTGCAAACTTGTGCTGTCCATATCTATCTGCCTAAATCAGCCTTATAGTTAGGAACACGTTACTCTCATGGCATGGGAGGTTTGAGTCATGTTTTACTTCTAAACTATAAGTTCGTTTCTAATGCTAATGTAGTGTTAACTCTGTTGTACAGACATGGAAGTAATGAAGCCTTTAATTGATGAACAAAACTCAGATGCCATCTCAGACGAAGAGCATGAAAATAATTTCCTGCCAGTTGAGAAGCACTACCAGCTTGATAATGAAGAAGGCATTACGTATGTATTACTCTTAAGTATCAGCTTGTTAAAATTTGTTGCCTCTGACTTGTTTCTCATGAGTAGTTTACTGAACTCTTAAGGGGTTTTCTTGCACTTGTGGTAAGTTTTGTGGTTATACATCAGGACTTTGCAATGTCCTGATAAAAAGCAGCTCACTTTGCGTAGGTTCTCTGTTCTGTGGAAGCTAACAATGTACAGGCTGTAAAATATTCCAAAGTGCCCATTTGTAAAGTGATTGGGTCACTCAAAATCCAAGCACTATTTAAAGAAGGTTTTGATTGATTTTATTTTTTTGTAAAGAAACTTCTGTTTGTTAAGGTTTAATTAGAAGAACTTGTAAAGTTGTGGTTTTTTTTTTCTTTTGATAAAGCTTTGGCTGTCAGACTTGTGGTTTGCAGCTGGTAATTGTTTTGAATGTTAATCATTCTAAAATAGCATTGGTGTAACTTGGTAATTTTGACTCTGAGGCAAAAGGACAATAAAATTGCACAGAAAATAACCTTTGACAAGCTGGAGGGAAGGAATTGAAGATCGGACTTGTATGCTGTATATGAGGGAACTTACATATAAAGATGAATAAGAACATTATTTGAATGTGCTGGATGTTCTTTAAAGTAGCTGGACCACCTTAAAGAAGTCGAAGCTCACAATTTATCCCTTTATTAATAAATGCCAGAGGATGTGGTTTTGGTTTTTCTGGGGGGGGGGGGGGGGGGGGGAGGGAAAGATTGGAACTGGGCTTCTTGGTCTTCCACTTGCAATAAAAAATGCTGGCATTGTGGTAAGAATTCAATTATTTTTCATAGATTAGAAAAATTATCTAGAAAGATCTACAGATATGTGTCTGAGTCTGAAAAACTAAAATCTCAATACTTTTTGTTTGTCACTACCAACTTCAACAGAGTTGTGTTCTATTTTTCCTCTTTAGTCTGGTGAAGTTAGTACTGAAGATCGAGATTTTTATTTTGTTTAAAGAAGTTACTACTTCACGCTGAAGGCTTTATAGCATGTGTTTTATTTTTGCTCAGTCAAAGTGTTTTTCTGGCGAAAACAAAAACTTTGTCAGAAAATTTTGTTTCACTCAGACTCCTATGATGTCTTATGGGAACTGTTATTATGGAGTTGTCTTATCTTTGTCCAGACTTCTCTAGAACCAGATCATATGTCCTAGGATGCAGCATCAGCTTGTTAAATCAATCTTGTGTTTCTGCAGAAACAGGGTATAGCACAGCTTGTTTATACTAGGTAACAAACAATGCATTTCCTAAGGCAGGGTAAATTTAATCAAGTGAAATTTTCACCTTATGACTAAATAATCCTGTAATTCTTTATTACAGGATGTTCAGTTTAAGAATGAAAGTTACATGTGAAAAACAAGTACCTTGTGTGAAAACTTTTGGTTAAACTTCTACTCCAAAACAAATTATTTAATTTAAAAATTGTCTATAACTTGTAATAGTAGAAGTTATCAGGGTTGTGTCTTTTTATTTTTTATACTGTATATCAAGTCTATTAATGTAAGGGAAAGAAACTTTTACTGTCGTTGCCACTTTAAAGTGGTTCAAACCACTGTTTTGAATTGTGCATATATGTAGTCTTCTCCTTTGACAGATTTTTTTTGGCAAATATCTTAATGAAGCTGTTAGAGGAGTGAGGTTATTCATGCCTGTTTGGCATTTATGGCTTGATTGCCCCTGAGTAGCTTTCTGTCAAGTAGTGAACTAAAAGTAAGGAATGCCATAAAACATCAGCAGCAAATCCCCCTCTGAGAGGGGAAAAAAATTCAGTTGCATAAAATTTTTAATTAATTTATTTGCTACAATGTGAAATTTTTGCATGGAAAGATTTTCCCCCAGCATATTTTAATGAAAAATTCTGTTTATCTCCTGTGTACTCCCTTTTTTTTTCCATACCAGATTGGACCAATCAGCCTTGTGTTCATAGGAGTTATATCTGTTCATTGTATGCACATCTTGGTACGTTGCAGCCACTGTCTATGTCAGAGGTAAATGTGGAACTACACTGTTGCTGAGTTTGAGTATTATTTTTTCTTTCCTCTTTTCTGTTTCTGATTTTTGGCCTACAGAATGTCCTGATGCTGTAGCAGTTTCTTCTCTTCAGTTCAGAATCTTGTACTTGAAAGAAACAACACTGAAATTCTTACCATGCAACTACAAATGATAGCTATGCTTTGTGCAACATTGCTTTAATACACTGAAAAAATATTTGTTCTCTGCTTGCACACAAAATTAAGTTGGTTTAACTTGTGTTGCCTAGTATCCCGTTCCCTGTCTTTGCTGGCAAATAATCAGGTCTTTCTTATTGCAGTTTTAATTGCTTAGCTTCAGTCCATTAGTTGTTATTTATCTTTTTAGCTTCTGAATCTTCATAGCTTTGAAAAGTGTCCAATTTATAAATACCCAATTTATAAGTACTTTTTAGGCATAGAAGATAAAATAAGAATTGCTGTTGATGTCTTTCATGATTATATGTGAGCTCTCTCTCTTTGGATTGTGACAACTTGATTCTTCAGAATTGTAGTGCTGAAGGAATGTGTTAAAATGATGCTAGTGAGCAGATAAACACTGGATACTCCTCCAAGTGAGGTGTACAATAGTGGGGGGGGGAAGCAGTTATTCAAATTTGACTGATAGAGTATTTTGATTAATAGTGACTTCTATTAAACATTTTTATTTTACTGTCAGGTGTTAAAGAGAAGCAGTGGGAGGGTCTTAATAGAAACACAAAACTGTGTGTCCCTGTAGCTGGAAACACTGTCTTATCAGTTTAATGTGATATTGTACTGTGAAGGGATCCTGTCATTCCTGAATTCTTCACTTTTTCCTCTGTAGTTTTGAACAGCCTTTGAAGATGTACGTAAAACTAAGATCACTGAAACAATTGCGATTGACTGCTTGTCCAGGAAAATCTGTTGAATCCGGTTGAAGTTTTTGTGACTTCTAGGTTTGAGATGAGTTTCTTAAGCTCATATTCTAAGAATCTAGTTTTGGATTAATTTATCAAGAAAGTTGTTCTGTAAGAAACTGATTTAGTACTGTTGAATTAGGGGGCAGCAGCATTGTGGTTCACATGCTTGTAGAGTGCTGAATAGCCCTTTCTGGGGGAAAGAAGCCCAAGCCATACCTCTAAAATTCAGCAGCTGCAGAACGGTGCCACAGGTTATTACTTACTATAATCCTCGGAGGCCACCAGCATTTTTAAGGTAGGGATCTAGACCCTCATAGTTTCTAGTAACTCTGTTCTTTCTTCACTCTTTGATTTCAGGATGAAAAAATCTTCACTGGGGTATAGTGATACAGTTAGTTACGCCATGGAAGTAGGGCCCCTGACTGCTCTTCAGAAACGAGCTTCTTGGGGACGGTAAGTTTGCATTAGAATTTACTTTAATAAATTTGTTATTAAAAATTAATGGCTACACTTGGAATGGTTAAGAGATTTTCTTTTTACTGAGATGTTAGCTGCTTTAAGAATGTGTTCTCTGTGCTTGAAATACTTTTATGCAGTGTTTGTTATTTCCTGCAGCCAGCTGGTAGTGGTGACATGGGAGGATTGGGGAGTGTCTCTTTCTGTTAGGCATTGCAATTTTCAGGTCTGCAAGAGCTGTGAAAAAAAGAATTTTGTGTAGTAATGTAGGAAGAGATGTGGTATAACCAGAAATGCATTCTGTATTGTCTAATGTATAGTGAAGTAATTTAAGTTTTCATTCTCTTTCACTGTAGACACATTTTCTCTACATCAGAGTTCACTCTTTAAGCAGGTTGACACTGCAGACATAATTACTTCAATGTATTTATTCTGAAAGGAAGCAAAGCAATTTGTTGCTTCCTGTTTAAATATAACATACAAATAATGGAGAAATATTTACTAAATATCTACATGTCATTATTGCAAAATAAATAGCTTGATGTCTTTTTTTAAATACTTTATCCCTCTTTCTTAAAAGGCCATTTTTTTTTCTTTACCATTTGTTGCTGAATAGCTATTTATGGAGTTTATGGTATGATTACACAGTAGTGAAAGTCAAACTCAGACGTGTTGTTCAACGTTAATTTGAAGTGTTGTTTTTTCCTCACTTGAGGAAGAATTTTTTTAAGTCCTGTTATTTTCAAGGATGCAGCATCTTGCATTGTGTGTTTTGGCTAGTTGTTTTGAATAAGAAAAAGGTGAGCCAGTCTTCTAAGATCTTTTGCAATGACTTCGTAGGAATGGAGTAGAGCTCTGTTAGAGGGAAAATTGGCTTGTAGTGAAACGTAATGACAATTCTGTAATGCACCAAAGAGTTACAAGCCACAAACAGCAGTTTGATTTCCAGAGACACTGTGCTGCAGCAATTCCATTCTCTGAGGCAGATCTCTGCTGTATGCCTGACTCTAGCAGAGTTTCATTAAAGTGTGTCTTCAGTCCACTATTGTGTATAACATTTTTCAAAAACAATCTGAACCATAATTTAGAGTGTTTCTTCAATGAGATACAGTGTCTGACCATGTATTTGGATACATTGATAAAAGCTCACTTAGTAAGATGTGAAAATATTTGTTCTTCTGAATTGCTGAAACTTACATAACTTAGACTATATGAGACATTTCATCTCTGGTCCTGGTGGAAAACTGCTGTGTTAGGGGCTAATGGGCCCCAGCAGAATTTATATGTGCATTGAATGTGTTTGCCTGTTGTTTATATTTGTACCACATTAAGTCTTTGAATTTCATTTTATGCCACTTTAAAATACGAGTACCACCTTTTTTTTTTTTTTAAAAAACTTTGATGCCTACTCAGTGTTACTATAAAAAGCAAACACACACAAACCCACTGTGTTTTGCCGTAAGAGGAACCTGCATTGCGTGCTCAAGAGGTTAATGTGGCATTTGAATCTAGCATTTTGACTTCTGTAAAAAAGAGCAGTAATTGTATATTAGGTAGAAATAGGTTAATTGTTTGGATCCTAAGTATAATGTATGTTTGGTTTTTCTTCCTCAGGTATATTGTCGACTTTTTCCTAGTGATAACTCAGCTGGGATTTTGTAGCGTTTATGTTGTGTTCTTGGCAGAAAATGTGAAACAAGTGAGTAATGTTACTGTATGGAAACAGTTATGGTTTTAGATTCATTTTTCCTCACTTTTATGTCCTATCCTTATAAAGTCCAACAGAACTAATTGTAAAATGTGAAGCTGAGAGATGCACAGAATGTGTTCTACCATGGTTTCCACAAAAGAGCTTTTGGTAAAAAGGAGCAATGTGCAAGGTGAACTTAAGTCAGATCTTGTGCAAGTGTTTGTGGCTTTATTGACCTCTGATTTGTTTGTTGAATTTAAAAATTAATTGTGGAAATGATAGAAAATAAGGCTGAACCTGGTCTAGGAGCTAGTTGTCGTGGTGGTTTTTTTTTTGTTTGTTTGTTTTTGTTTTTGTTTGTTTGTTTTTGTTTTTGTTTGTTTGTTTTTTGTTTTGTTTTGTTTTGGTTTTTTTTGCTAGGCATGCTGGTGACTTCCTTTTTTTTCCTCCCCCAGTCTTCTGGGCATATTTACCCTTTTCATGTCACTGGAATCTTTCTTTGGTTCTTGTTTAGTACCTTCTATTTTATAGAATGGTCTTATCTGCCACAGAATCCATTGTATCTAAACCAATCCCGATTTTTGTTTTTAAAAATGCCTGACATTGAAATTTCTGCAGCCTCCTCAGTAGTCAATTCCAATGCTTCCTTACCTGTTAGCTTCTTCTTTGTAGAAGCTTAAAATTTATCAGCGTTAAGTCCTTTATTTCATGTTCTAGCTGTAAGTAATTTATTCTTTTCCTATTTGTGGATACCTTTCATATTTTTGAATATTCTTCCACTATTAGAGGGGAGACATGATAGAATCTGATAATTCTTCTTGCTCTTCTGTGAATGCTCTGCAGTTGGTCACATCTCCCTCTTTTTTTTCCAAGTTTTATCCCTGAAATTGGCTATGCTCTACTCTAGCTGAAGTTCTGCTTGTGACCAGTAGAGCTGAAAGGTTGTTTCACACGTCTTACAGATCATATTCCAGACTTGACACCTCAGTATAATGGTCATTTTGCAGGAGCATGTCATTGCTAACTCATGATTGACTTGTGATCCACTGTGATCTCTCAATCCTTCACTGCAGAGCTGCATTCTAGGCAATTCTTCTGGTTCTCCTTTCTGTACAGATGGTTTTTGCTTACCTATAGAATACTTTATTTTTCCTCACCGGATTGATTTTTAAGAGTTCTCAAGGTTGAATTTTAATGCTGTTCTTCAATATTTTCTCACTTTCCATCTGGAATAGATGTTTAAACTCAGCTTACTGCATCATATATGTTATTAATGAAAATATTAAATAGTACTGCTCATGTAGCATTTCATGTGTTTTACTGTAAATACTATTACACATATAATATGCAGTATTAAACATATGCAAACGTATTTCAATGTTATAGATTTTTAAATAGATTGGATATTAATTATTAGAAAAATACCATGATTCACTTGTGCAAGTTGATTTATCTAAGGATGTCTAAAAATCAAATATTTCATTGTGCCACATTTATGAAAAAGTCAATCAAAAATTGCAAATGAATCACCACAACCACAAATGCCTATACACTTCCCAAGCAACCCCCAAACCTTTCAATAAAACCCATCTATCCCCTTTTCCCCCACAACCACCCACACTTGCTGACAAAAGCAAACAAAACCATGCCTATCACTTTCATGACAGCTGTTCCTGCTTTCATTCATGTTTTTTTGTCTCTCCTTCTCCAGTCTAAGCTCTTCTCCTCATTGGTGGAGATTTTTCTGTTGACGGGCTCCCTGATGTCTGTTGGTCCTTCCTCTTCGCTCACTCAGCAGTTGCAGTCAGCAGTTTGTGTGTCGGAGCAGGTGGTCCAGGGGAGGTCAGCCAGCACAGGTTGGATGCTCAAATAGGAGCCATAGGCACTTTGAGCTTGTGATGCTCTCTCCTCTATGGGCTTATTAAGATGCCAGGACTCTACCAATGTACTCTGCTGTGTTTTCTGCTCATAAGATTATGGTTAGTCACTTGACATAAAGCTAATGAAGATGATTCTGGGCGTGTGTCTAAATGTGTGCTTCTGTAACTAGTGAAGTGGGTGAGGAATAAGGTATGGCAGGTTACTGAGCATTAATCATCCATATGGACTCTTATTCTACCCAAAAGGTAGAATAAAGGTGGCTTGGCATAGCTTAACTTACTTTAAATAGGAAGAAGAGTGTCCCCTTGAGAAGTTAGTACATAGAAGATAGTATGTTTCTTTTCCTCCCCTTGTAGAGGAGTATTTATATTGTGTTTGAAAAGTATTCGAAGTTCTACAAATGAAGATCCTGTCAAGATGAGGTGAACTTGTGTATTTGGAAGCTGGATACACTGTAATTTGCGTCTTGGGAGAAAGAAAAAAAAAAAAAACAACCCAGCGTTAAAAACTAGAGTCCTGCTGTCACAGTCTATCTCGATACCTAAAAATCCTGTTTTACATCTGATGTCTTCCTTTTGCTGGCCTTCTGAAGTGGGGATTTTTATTGCATCCTTGTAATGTGAGTTCTACTTAAAACCTTTCCTATCAAATACGTATCTGATCAACCAGTTATTATATATGTGTTTGGACCTTAAGCAAAAGATGAGACTGAACACTTATTGACCTTGGCATTTGTAGATTTTGAAAAAAAAAAAAAAAAACAACCCCAAAACCTTTTCAAGAAACTTGTTGCTGCTTTCTTGAAGAAGAGTTGAAAGATCTTAGAGGAAAGCAACCACTGCAAAAGCAGTAGCGTGGCGACCCATGACATGTACTCTGAATGAATTAAAGTCATCAGCAATTCAGAAGTTCCACTTCCAAGTGTATTTGATTTAGATTGCCCTGTGCTTTCTCATCTGGGAGGAAATCTGTGGTTTTTTCCTGGCAACTTTCTGTTGTGGAAATCTGTCCCGTAGAGGGCACCAAAGAACACAAATTGGTACTGCTTTAAGTCTAATTATTTGTTGTAGTGGAAGGGTGGGGAGGGTGAACAGAGGGAATGGGGAGGTGGAGAGCTAAGATAAAGGAAAAACATAGCAGAAATGTTACTGATACCACTGCTTGACCAATACCTCTGTGGTATGCTTCGTACTCTTCTGATCACGTTTGCACATTGGTGTGTGCAGATTAAGCCCACTGGAACGAGTTGGAACTTCCACTGAGATCTTTTCTTTGATATTCTTAGTTAAAACTAGTACCAACCCAAATTTAGTAGTCTCTTCCTTCACTTTATTTACTGTTTCAGAGAACTGAGATGTGACAAATTGCTTTAAAATGGTTCTGGCATGTGAATGGAATATTCATCAGTCCAGATTACTTTGAGGTGAATATTTAGTTAGACACACAGCGGTGCATGTAAGTCTAAATATTTATTTCATCTTTTGAATCCTGTGAAATGTTTAATGTACTCTTCTCACTAATGGATATGCAGTATAGTTTCTGGTGCTAAATCTTTTCTGATTAGTGTCTGTGGGATTATAACAATGTTGGCTGCATGACGTTAGTATTTTCCAGTCCCTTTGTGCTACAGACCCTGTTTCCAGTTATATCAAATTTCAAATGAAGCTTTTCCTAGGGAATGTTTTCCCAGCACACCAAAAAAACTTAGGTTGGTGGAGTTCTGGTTATTTCTGGCAGGATACAGTAAGGGCCTTATGGGTGAAGGTGTCTAGAATTGGAGAATGGTGAAACTGGAACAAAGAGCTTGAGGATTGACTGCAGCAAGACTGAAGCAGGAACACACTGGGATAGCAAAAAGAATCTGTGCCCATAAGAGCATGGTCCACTTTCATGCCATGGTTCTGTTGCTCAGGCAGGAAAAGCAAAGTAAGGCACTTATCAATTGGCTCATGAGTATTTACTGAGTTCTTTGGAAAAGTGTTCTTTTCTCGTTGTTTGCTGATAAAGGTAAAAGATGCCATGCAAGTCCTTGCTGTGTGAGAGCACTTTATTAGATCTTTAGAATTTTGAAGATGACCCATCAGTGGGATGCTCCATAATGCAATATTGATTCCCCCCCTCCCTGTTTTTCTAAAATGGAAAGGAAAAAAAACACCCTTAGGAAATTGTACTTGGGCATGAAATTAAAAGTGTGACAAATGTGTAGTTTGAAAAGTTGAGTACTGAGTAACAATGAAATACCAGAAGTAAAAGAGCTGTGAAACATTTCTTTGGCCTTTTCATGACAAATTACAGGATTACAATATAGTCTTTAACTGCCTGATAACATATTGGTTTTGTGCCAGATCTGGCCTTGTCTATTGTACTGGCTGTTACTCCAAGCTGAATAAGGAAGGAATTAGAAGGAACCAGTGAACTCAAAAACTACTGTTTTGATCCCAGTAGGTGTTGAAAAGTCTGTGACAGAAAGAACGAGTTTGGGGATACAGGCAAGAAAACAGTGGTCTCTGTCAAAAAGACTGAGGAAACGGAATTATTATCTCAGAGATAGTTCTTACCAGAAGTGTGTTCATCAGTTGAACTGAGTTTTTTGCAGTCACTAGTTGTGCATTTGTCATTTTCTGAGTGCCTAACATAAGGAATCTGATAACCAGATTTGCACAAGTGTTTGATCTTCCTGGATACAGCTGAAGTTGGTGGGAGCTATGTAAATGAGACATTAGGTCAAGCACCCCTGTAAAGAAAGCTCTTTCAGACATCACACCATCACGTAAGTTAATGCTTGAATAACTGAAGTGACTTCTGATGGAAGTCACCTTATGACTGGGGACTTCACTAGCCTTTGTAGTCGCTGTGCCTAGTGACTTCAGTGGCTGTGTACTTCCTTTCTAAGACCATAATGATATTTCCTTATGTGGTTTAGGGAAATGTTTGAGTGACTCCCAGGTATAGTCACAATAAGCATAGACCAAAATGCAGATAATGTGTGTTCAGACTGGAAGCTGGACAATATTCACTGGGCTCTGTGCCATGTACAAAAGAATATGTATGTATGCCTTTTTCAAGATCAGATCCATTGGATGGATAAGTGAAAAGATTTGTCTAAATTGGCTGATACCTCGGTGAGATTTTTGGATTATGTTACTTTCTTTAGGAAAAAGGCAGATGTAATCTTTGCTGTTCTTCGTCCAGCGTGACTGCCATATGCAGTGATGCACTAGCAGAAAGCAGCAGGAGATTGAAAGTGATTGTTGTCCAGAATAGGAATCTGAGATTATATTAATCCTATTTTTTAGGAAACTAGGTTAGACAGACAGTGAGTCATAGTCTGTCCTAACACAATCAGTAGTAAAGCTTACAGTAAGCTAAACAGCATATGAGAGTTTTTAAAAAAAAAAAAAAAAAAAAAAATCAGGTAACACTTAAAGCTGTTCTAACAAGTAAAAAAATACAAAGCAGCAGGTGGACTTTTTTTAATCTAGTAAAACACTTTCAAAGTGATGGTAATGTCAGCCTGCACCTGAACAAATCGGTATAATTTTCCTCCTGCTCTTTACTGTCAAATCTCCCACAGCCAATTTCTCTAAGAGGGAGAAAAGTGATCCTTACTTCTTATAATTTTTGCATTTTACTTTCTGACTTGGCTTTCTTTCACTTGTCAGTCACTCTAGCCTGTTTGTTTAGCTTTCCCACAAGAGTAACCTTTGCTGGATCTTATCTGGTGTGCCTCTTTTGAGTCAATATACAAAAATCACTATTCTGTCATATCTCAAAATCCACCTCTGCGGTATGGATGTTTCCTGTGGCATGCCTAAACCTGTAAGTGGTACTGACCTGGCTGATGTTGTTAAAGCTACTTTATTGATATGAAGTTGATTTAAACATATAAATATCCACAAAAGGGAAAATCTGTCCTCCTGTGCTTTCATATCAGTATAACTGTGTCCATAATATACATGCTGTGTATGTGTACATAAAATTCACCCCCAAAGTATTTTAGTAATGCAAAAACTTGTGTATAATGGACATAATGAAAACAGCTTGACAGTCAACAGTTGAACGAAAACTTTCAAAAGCTTCTTTTATTAATAAATTGAACTATTAATTTTGGCATCATGGGCTTCACATTTTGCTGCATGCAAGTAATAGCTAGTGAACAGTAAACTTCAGAAACCTCCTCCTCCACCCAGTACTGCTGTCTTCAGCAGTGTTACAGTTCACAGTAACCTCTTGATCTGATGGCAAACTGATCTCTAAAATATTGTGCCTGGGACAGATGTGTGCACTTTCAGCAGTTATTAGGGAATAAGCAGAACTGAACTAACCATTTCACGTGTTTTTTCTCTATACAAACCCATAATCCTCCATAGGATAGGCTTCAGGAAACAGGGCTGTTTCAGGTAGGGCTCTGATTTTCTTTTTTTATTTATCTAAAAATTTATAGCAGAATAATCATCTGGGGTTGGTCAAATCTCACTAGGAGGAAGGCTATCACAAATAAATAAGGTTTGTTCCATTTTCTAAGTAGTTACAAAATACCTTCATACAATGACAGCTGTGACCACACAGAACAAAGATGGGAAGAGAGTAGGGAACTAGCCTGCTTTATACTGTCAAAGTATGATTAAAGCAGCATCACTGTTGTGCTCTGAAGACAAAGAGAAAAGAGGGAGTCTGGGACCAGATGGGCTGTATCTGAGAGTGCTGGGAGAAGCCTGAAGTCTTTGAAAGACCATACAGAGTGGGGGAGGTCCCTGAGAACCAAGAAGAGACAAATGTTTTACTTACCTTCATAAAAGGCCAAAAGAATAATTAGGAGAATTACAAGCCAGTCAGCCTCTTTTCAGTCCCTTTGAAAATCAGGGTTTGAGTCTTCTTGGAGCACATTCTGGGCACATGAGGGAGAATAAGGTGACTGAAAACAGTCAGCATGGATTCACCAAGGGCCTGACCAACTTGATTGCCTTCTGTAAGAAAAAAAAGTCTGAATTTGGACATAATGAGAAAGTGCTAGATGTCGCCTTGACTTTAGCAAGGTTTTTATGCTGTCTCTGACAATATCCTTGTATCCAAGTAAGATTGTTATGGTCTGGATGGATGGATGGACAGACAGACAACTAGCTGTGGGGGAAAAAAAAAGCTGGTTGTATGATGAAGCTTAGAGGGTAGTGGTCATGATTGTGAGCCAGCAGTGTTCCCTGACAGCAAAGGAAACCACCAGCATCTTGGGTTATATGAACAGGAGAATTGCTGGTAGATTGAGGGAAGTGATTATCATCCTTTACTTCACATTTGTTAGACCACATCTAGAATACTGTGTCAAGTTTTGGATAGCCCCAATACTGAAAAGACATTGACAAACTGGACTGAGTTCAGGGGAGGACTGCTGAAATGATCGAGGCTGGAGCACTTGCCCTGTGAATGCTGGGGAAACTGGGTTTGTTCAGCTTGGAGAAGAGCTGGCTTTTGGAGGACCTAAGAGGAGCCCCCCAGGACTGCAAAGAGGTTGTCTAGAAAATGGAACCAAGCTCTTTACTAAGGTTGAGTGGGAGGACAAGAGAAAGTGGTCATAAAATAACACAGGAGTTTCTGACCTGAGAGAAGGAAAACCTTTTAAGACAGCAAAGCACTGGAACCAGTTGCCCAGAGAGGTTGTGCGGTCTCTATCCTCAGAACTTTTCAAGACCCGGCTGGAGAATGGGGAGAGGAACAGTCTGGTTTGACCCCATAGCTGATGGATCTGTGAACAAGCGATTGGAGTATAGACTTCCTGAGGTTCCGACTAACCTGAATTATTCTGTGATTCAGTGAATCCAAACCTCCATTTTTGGATGTGGTAATGGAGAAGACTGTTGAGAATACAGTGTTTTGGGTAGTAGATAGGAGACTTGAAAAGGCAAAGTGACTCAAATGAGAGACATTGTGGAAGAGAGGAAGGGGCAGCAGGAAGACTTTGTGAATTTTGTGGAACTGAGATTTAGTCCAGACCTAGAATTGCAGCTTTTGGGTTAAAAACATACAAGAAGTAGGTGCTTTTCATAGCTGGGACTAAGACAACTGTGACTGCAAATCTGGTTTACACAAAATATTAATCTGTGCTGAGCAGGTTCAGAATTGAATATTTTTTATTTTTTTTTTTCTCCCAGCTGGAAAGTGTTTGATGCCCTGACTTCTTTCTTTAAACTGTATTTCAAGAAACAGGATCTGATGCAGGCTCCTGCAAGTCCTGACATTTTTGAGAATCCACTTGGCGTCTGTTTCCTTCCTCCGGTGAATGCTGGGGCAGAGAATAATGTGGGGACAAGGGGTACCATGCTTACGGTACTGTGAGGCAGATTACTGTGTTGTGGTTTATTGTAGGAGTATAGCTCATATATGAAAAATGCAAGTGGGAGGTGGGAAGCTAGGGTCAGGGAGTCACAGTCTGATAATTTTAGATGGCTGTGTTCTGCTAATCTGAATTGATATTCATTCATCTGATGATGGTTGTGGAGAGTTTGTGTGCACCTGTAGTGTGTTCTGTGCTTTCCTCATATTTTTTTGAAAATAAAAGGCAGATAATTATAAAGGCTATTTTGTATGACTGCTCTTATTTAACACAACATGGAGGAATGATCTGATCTTAAGCCCATCATCAGGGTAGGTGATCACAGTAGACCTAGTCTCGAAGAGAATTATATAGAATATTGTATACTACATTTTCCAGCCATATTAGCCAGTAAATTCTGGTTGAATGTCTAGTTGGAATTTGATGGTGTTAATAGAAAAAAATAAAATGTTTCTGATTTTAGGAACTTTTATTAGGGTTTGTGTATAAAAATAGAAGGTCTTAAGAGACAACTGAAGTGGTTAAATGCTTGAAATTATTTGAGTAGAAGCTGGTTTATACTGTGGTATTTTAAAAATGTATTTTAGAACCCAAGCTGTATCCTGCCTGCAGTTATTTTTTTTTTAGGAATAATTTCTTTTTTTAAAAATAGCTCATCAGGCTTACAGACATTTATATAAATTGAAAGCACATTAGGTTAAATATTGTCCTGGTTTCGGCTGGGATAGAGTTAGTTGTCTTCCTAGTAGCTGGTACAGTGCTGTGTTTTCAGTTCAGTA
>JAVKLA010000026.1:16412826-16440993 GCA_034782735.1 Sagittarius serpentarius
GGGCTTTAGCTTTCCTAACCTGATCCCTGGCTTCTCAGACAATTTCTCTGTGTTCCTGCCAGGCTACCTGTCCTTGCTTCCAGCCTCTGTTGGCTTCCTTTTTGTGTTAGAGTTTGTCCAGGAGCTCCTTGTTCATCCACGCAGGCTTCCTGGTGTTTTTGCCTGACTTGCTATTTGTTGGGATGCATCGCTCCTGAGCTTGGAGGAGGTGATCCTTGAATATTAACCGGCTTTCTTGGGGCCCTTTCCCCTGCAGGGCTTTATCCCATGGCACTCTACCAAGCAGATCCTTGAATATGCCAAAGTCTGCTGTCTTGAAGCCCAGCATATTGTTTCCCGATTTTTGTTTAAGTCTCTTTGTGCTATAAGGAACAGATTTTTTTTTTTCATTGTCCTCGTATCTTTTCGTAGTCATCAAGGTAAAGGCTTTCTGCAGCATGACAGATTAAGCACAGTCGTGCTGATTTGTAAGATGCTGAATGCAATGGAAGGGAAAAGGAAAGGATACACTCCTAGGGAAACGGCATGATAAGATTTAAAACAAATGGATTTAAACTATTATCATTTTGCAGCAGGAAGAACAAGCACCAGCTCTTGATGTTTTGATTGTGGTGTGCGCACAGCAGAGAGTATATTTACAGAAAAGAAATTTTGGCAGTTATTTTAACATTTTTCTAAAAGAAGCAAGGAGAGTTGTGAATAGTGCCAAACTCAGTTTTCTGAATTGCACCATAGGCAACTAATTGTAATGTTATATACAAAAATGTAATACACTTTCACATTGTGTACTACTGTTTATCCATAGGCATTAATTTATATGATATTAATGGATATGGGACTCTCAACTCTCTTAAAGTTGGGTTAACGTTGATTAATAAGAGTGAAGAGTGAAAAAGTAATTTGAATTAAAAGAAAGACAGGCAGGTTCATATTCTAAGATTATTTTGTGTGTGTGCTACTATGATGTGCATGACAAAGGTATAAGGTTATTAGGCACTGAACTCGGGTACAATAGCAGCTGGTTATCTAACCCCCTTACTCTCCATAGGAAAATTCAAACTAATATTTAGGCCTGGATCCATCTCACTTGCATTCATTTTACCAAACTCTCCCTTTCTTAAAGGAATCTGATCTGAACTGCTCGTGTGGATTTCCTTTTTAGTCAGTGGTGGGATAAAGATGCTTTCAGGTCTTTCAGATCCTGATTTCATCATTTGTCGTAATGATGAAACAATCACTGTAAGTGCCTTCTCTTCCCCTCTGCACCGAGAGTACAGGGATCCCAAAATGCCTGACACTCAGCAGGTAAAGCAGAGGGACAACTTTCCCTATAGAATAACACTAATGTGTCCGTATACTCAGTGCTACCACTGTTTAACAGGTTAGTTTTTTTTTTTTTCTACAGGTCCATGAAGGATTCTTGGAAAACAAGACTGCTGCCATAAATGTCAGTGCCACCAGCAGTTCTTCTGAGAAAAAGAGTACTGATTTACGAATATACATGCTGTGTTTCCTGCCATTCATGATCCTCCTGGTCTTTATTCGTGACCTTAAGAGCCTGTCCTTGCTTTCATTGCTTGCCAATCTGTCCATGGCTGTCAGCCTGGTGATCATTTACCAGTATATTGTTAGAGTGAGTATAAAGTTTATTATCTTTTTTTTTTTTAGCGTGGCAAGTTGTATTTGTTGCATGTGGCAGTTGGTCTCTGATAAGTATATGCTGACTGACGATTTCTGAAAGGCAGAATTATCTTGTATTTAATGGAGCTACTTTAATTTAAGGAGGTGCCTTAATACTTAAGACATGCTGTAAACCAGACTTTTAAAGTACTTTTGAAAGAAAGAACAATATTGTTGCACTTAATAAAAATACGTATTGTAATGTCTTGGAGTCCTTGAGTGGAAAAATACGTGAATTTTTATGTGTTGCACACAGAACTTGCAAGGTTTTAATCTGGGTCAATCTTTTTGTTGCAACAGACGAACAATTTCAATAGCAACGTTTGTTTCTAGTGTTTCTCTAGCACAGTCAGCAAAAATGTAAGACTTACTCTTTAAGAATACATATTGCAGACTTCCATCTCCTGAGAAACTGGGTAGTTGCTGTGTTTTCTGGGTTGCTGCTGTTTTTCATATTTGGAGGCATTTCACAATGGAACAAATTAAACTGGCTGAAAAAAATCACATCTAGAAACCTCTGGATTTTTCTTTCTTAAGAATTTTGAAAAGTGATAAGTATAGACACTGTTGCACACACGGTGTAGATAAGTAGTGAGTGCTGCTATTGTTTTGAGAAAGCTTTCACATGAGTGTTATGAAATGAGTGGGAAGTGGAGGATGGGGAGGAAAGCAGAAAAGCCAGTGAGAGGTATTGGCTGGGCGAGGAGGCAGGAGAAGTTATATAGAAGAGAATGGGGGAGATAGTGATTAATTGTTCTGCAGGAACTCAGCTTGTAAAAAGATTTTCTTTTACTGTCTCTTATGGTTATGAGGAACATCTGTGTAGTATGAAAGCAGATTAGAAAATGCAGTGCTCTGAGAATAGCGTAAGTTTGCAGAAAATTAAGCTTAAGGTGTGAGCTTTCCCTTTCATTTTAATCGATGCTCACTCATATACACCAGTGTGATACTTTAAATGTGAAAATTTCTAGTGTCAATAATATGAACCTAGAATAAATATGTTTGCAGGTGTCTGTGTATGGGTGGGAAGGTGGCTATAGATGTGTATACAGGACTAAGTTTGGGAGGAAAACCAGGGATTGTAAATAGCAATGTATACATCACTGTCAACACATACTGAGTTTCCTTCCCTGTAGAATAACGCATCAATAAAAGTTGTAGGAACAGCTAATGTGCTTTACATAGCACTGTTTTGCTTTGTTTTCTTCAGGATATAGTAGATCCTCGAAAACTGCCTCGTGTGGTTGGCTGGAAGAAATACCCACTGTTTTTTGGGACTGCAATATTTGCTTTTGAGGGAATTGGTGTGGTAAGTGCTTTTTACTGACTCTTCAAAATACCTGCATCTGTGCTAGACGATGGGATACAGGCAGTTTTACTCCTGTTGTTATTTAGTTGTTTTAGTTGAAGCACTAATCTCCCATGTTCATAAGAAAAGGGTTAATTTATCTTGTCAAATAAGGCAAAAGTTGAGGATACAACATCCCCATCAAAGGGGAGTTTGGTGAATAATGATTGCTACTTGGACATTTAGCACCGTCCCAAATTACAGGAATGTCTAGCTCAAATAGGATGAGACAATAGTGTAATAATAAATAGTATCATAATATGCTACATAATAATATAATACTCAGCTAATAATATGATGATACTATAATTATAATGATTCAGCAGCTCAGTTTTAGGTGACGAGTGTGTAAAAAATAGAAATGTATTCAGCATCCTTCTTTTCCTTTCGGATCACAGAGGACAAAGTGATTTATTAGAAATGTATTACTCTTCCTGCATCAAACTTGTCTATAGATGTGACTTGACAGAGATGGAGATGATAAGAAGGACAGAAATTTGAGAATTTTTTTTTGATTCATGGCCTTCTGGCAGTGAACCTCCGTTCCTCATTGTTTCCTGAAAGATGTCAATTAAATAGATTTCTCACTCCGAAAATTTGGGTTTTAAAAGTGGATCTTTTTTTAATCTCTTATTCACTTATTACTGATTCTAAGGGCTTTCTGATTGCATCTCGCACTAGCAAAGTGTGGAAGATAGTTAGCAGTTTTGTTCCACATGGCATATTTTAAAAGTATAGCCAGTGAGGCTTCTGGGAATGGTAGGTCATAATGCCTTTAAACTGTTGGGAAATTACTATGTACACTTTATTTGTCACTAACACAATTACACACTTCAGCAAGTGTTACTGTATGCTTAAAACTAAAAAAACCCACAAAAACCAAAAAACACAAAAAAACCCCCAAACCCTAAAACCCAAACAAACAACACTTCTGCCCTTCAAAAAACCCCCAACCAAACCAACCCCAAACCAGCATGCGATTAATCTGAAGTGATTGTCATTGATGTAATGCAGGAGAGTTTTCAAATCTCTTTTCTTTTCTGGAACTGTCAGCACTGCATTAAACCAGAATACACCCTGCTTCTGTGTTACCACTGCCAGAAGAGCTGAATAGGAAACCCTTTTAACTCCTATTATGTTGCAAAAGTATGTTTTCACACATGGGATATGTGGGTCTAGTGACTGTGACTCCATTTCCCAAACTGTTCTTGACTGTTTCTCAAACTGTGAACTGACTGATGCAGAGGTTTAGCTGCCATGTATTTGAAAGTATCTGGACATCTTTCCTTTTGTCATTTGGAAGTTCCATCGTAGAAAACCAGCCATTTGTCTGGGATTGTTTGATGCCTACAGGTCTTTGGCAAAAAAAACATGCTCAGTGAATCAGACAAATTGCTCTATACCAAGCTTTTTGCTCTTAAATTGTATAGTCTGTCTGGGACAGACTGCACTTACAGTGTGTGGGTAAGTGCAAGTCATGTACAGTAGGTCTGATGCATATCCCAGTTGTGTTAGATTTGCTCAGGTACTGCACAGCATGCGGGTGTGTATTTGTAGCCAGGAAATCCCAAATGAGAGTCTTGTGAGCATCAGGAAAGTGTGGAAGGCTTCCCATTTGGTAGTGGTAGGTTATTGAATTATAGGTGGGGAATTGATTTATGGTAATTATTTTCTGGCACTTTAGATGCCCCATTAGACTGCACCTTAAATTCACATTAGCAGTAGTAACATTGATTTCCAATGTAAACCTTTAAAGAACTGCCCAGAGCATTGTGCTTGATTGAATCTCTGCTTGTTACTAATGACATCTTTAAGAATTCCAAACTCTTTTCATTCTTTTATTCAAGAGCGTATAATGTAGAATTCATTCGATTGTACCTTTAAAACATAAAAATATTGCTTGATATTATTAGATATTAGCATTACACAGTTGCATATATTTCGGTATAGGCTGTCTCAGTTTCTTATTTGATCATAATTTACTTACTCTTCAAAGCAAATGAAGAGTACATTTTAGTTTTTTCATGTTGTTACTGGTATTTACAAACTAATCAGATGTTTATGTTCATTATGGTTTGATATACTTCATGTGTATGTGTACATTACACAGGACCATTAAAATAATGCAGCTACCTTTACAAATTAAAATTACAGTAGAAGTGAAAATCTAGAGCTTAATGTTTCTTCCTTATATTTAAGATGATATTAATATGTCTGTGTCTCTCAGGGATTTTTTGAATATGCATAATGTTTGCTTTGCATTCTTATGCTGTGGTTGCATGCAGCATAGAGAAGATTTGAAGAAAAAATTATTTTATGGATTTGAATAATCAGTATTAAATAAAGTTCTTTCAGCATGAAATAAAAAAGATGAGTGAAGCAGAGACACACGTTTCCATTCTAAATAGTTAATATTTCATACAATTCTTGGTGATTGATTTAATTGGTAACTAGTTATTACAGCTCCGTAACTTACCATCATAGACTGAACTGTCATACATCTGTATGTGTGTTTGTGACCTCTTGCAAATGTGAAGTGAAACACATTTAAAATTCTTTAATTACGATGTGAGCTAATGTATTTCAATTCATATTACAATGGATTAAGAATATTCACATAGTCAGTTGCTGATTTGTGATAACCTGTTACCCTGTGTCTTAATTACTGTTCTTACATCCATGTGGTTGAATAGTTCTGGTAAGGAAAAGGAACCACACCATTGAATTAGATTGGCTCCTTATTCTGCTGTTTCTGAGTGCCGGCACTCAAAATGGATTTCCCTAATCTTGGTCTTGATTTTAGAGACTTGGTTTTAGACTTTATTCTGGAAAGTCTTGCAAATAACACTTATTTCTGTGAAGCTATCTGAACATTACAATGTAAACAGAAGCCGTAAGGTCTTATTTTATCAGATAAGTTGATTATGGTTGATTCATTTTATGCAATAAGTTAGCCTTAAACAGTTATGAGGCCTCATTTTTCCTTTTCCTTGATTCTAAACATTTTTTATGTTAATTCACACTGTACTTATCTGAGAGCTGCCAGATTGTTGAGTGTTATGAACAGGGACAGCAAATAAAATTCTGAGTGTTTTGGGCTGGTTAAGTCATTTTAAGCAAAACTGACATGAGAGGAAAAATGCCCTTGGTGTGGTTTCTCTGCCACCATTGTTCTGTGTAAAATGGTCTTTCCTGCTAGGAATATTTCATGATCAGCAGTTTGAGTAGAGGAATAAACGATCTATAAGGCACTGTATAAAACAGTACACCTTAGCCATAGCAGTCAGGAGGATCTATCTTCAAAGATACTTGATTGATTTTGTTTTTATTAACAGGGCAGTGGCTAATGTAGACAGAAAATAACTGGCAGTTCATAATGCCATGCTCAGTATGGAAACATCTGTTTTTCTGATTTCTTTGAATCAAATAATTGACTGCAGGGAAAATACTCCAGCACTGATTTTTTTCATCCTGTTGTTACAAAAAGGTTTTTATATATTCATTTTTTTTCCTCTGTTTTTTTAGTTTAGCACTTATCATCACTTCATCAGTAACTCTGTTAAAATTACTGAGACTAATTAAACAGAGGAGCCTAAAGTCCTGTTCACTTTTGGTAAAGTGATTCTGGGAGGTGCAGTGATTCAGCAGATTCCTAGTAGGATTTTCTTCTTGATCCTGAGAGAGCGTATTTCTCTTTTAGATGGTGTGTGTGTGAACACGGCTTTTGTTTAAAATCTGTCATTAGTTTAGGACTGATTAGCTGTCCCTGAATAATAAGAAAATCAGCAGTATGGAAGTAATTTGGAGTGTCATTGCTTTGGCTATAGCTGATCTGTAGATAAAGAGACTTTAAGAACTTCAATTTTACTGACTTGTGTTTGTAAATAATAACTCAAAGGAGGAAGGGTAGACTATTTATAATTGAAATATAGAATCTCAAATAAACCAGGGCACTACCTAGAAGCTAGTACTCATGCAATACTAAGAGCTAGTTAAACATTTCATCAGCCAGTGTTATAAAACTATTTTGAGATATTTTCATTAAAATAAAAATAATATGATGAATTAATGATATTAATATGATGAATTGAGCTGCTCATATCTGCCTGTGAGATCAATCTAAACTCTTATTTGATGGCAGATTTGAACAATTTTGTCATTTTGCTGAAGTCCAGGCAAGTTGTTCATTTGTTGCTACAACTACTACAGCAGAAATAAGGTTAGTGCTATCAAAGGGCTGATTAATGTTAATGCATGCTAAACTCTGAGTGATAGTTGTAAAAGGATTAAAAAGTGCTGCAGTCTCTTGCTTGTGCTATTCATTTCTTTGCTCCCTGTTTGAGTTGTCTGTAAAAATGGGGTCACTGCTGATTGGTATAAGGTACCTTCTGCAAACTGAGTATCTTGGCAGCCAGGTGCTAACCATTGCTGTGTGCGAACAGGAGGAGTTGGCAGCAGGGGTACCCAGTGATCCCTTAATATTGAGTTAGCAAACAGCAACTGAGAGCTCAGTACTGTCAGTTGGGTGGTTATCATTCATAATGTTTAGAGTTGGTTTGGGATTTCAACACTTTTAAGTTAAGATTTTAAGATCGTCAGGGTGACCTTGTGAAAATTGTATTGACTAGTGGCATCAATACAGTTTGTGGAACAGTAGTAGCAACAGAAATGCAGTACTCTTAAGTGGATACAACAGCCCATTTAAGATAGCCGGTTTTGTTTTAATCTTTAAAGATTTTGGTTCAGAAGGCAATAATACATTGATTAGGAGATGGAGAAATTGTATATTCAGCCCTCAGTGGACCTTTTTGAGTACAAGGCTCTGCTGGGGATGGGAGAATCAGCAGCTGCTTTTTTCCCTCTGTGCTTTAGCTTCTCTCTGGCTGTGGGTTCCCTGTACCAGGTGATGCGACCTGGCAGATCACGGGGCTGGTGTTCAGGCCCGAACAGAAGAGAGTACCAGTACTACATCTTGAATACAGGAGCTGCAGGTGATATAATGGAGTGAATGTCTTTCATAGAACATGTAAGATAATTTTATAAGAACCATGTTCGAGACCCTTTTTCATATTCCAAAGGTGAGTAGGTCTGTTTTTACAGTGAATGTGAGGTTTTTCTTATTGAATTAAAAAGTCACATCAGACTGTGCTCCTGAGCATGCCTAAAATGTAGTTAAACCTCTTGAACATACTTTTCAGAAGAGTGTAAAACCAAAGCCTTCAGGCTTGGATATGTCTGTAGCATTACCATATGCAGGTAATAGCTTTGCATAATGTTATGCTTATATAATAGCAGTTACACTTAATGAATATTTTGTGGTGAAGGTCTGGTTGGCTTTCTTGTTCGAGGTATAAAAACCAAATCCAAATGTGGAAATGATATTTTAGTATAAGCTTCAGGGGAAAGGAGGATGAAATAGATTCATAATGTTTAAATAAGAAAGATAATTTTTCCACTCCGTTACATATAAATATGCTAAGTTAAGTATGGTTTCTACAATCAAGTAATTTTTTTTTCCCTGTTGAGTACTGCAGACTGGTTATCCTACTGAAGAGAAAATAGTACTTTCCAACATTAATTTCAGGTTTGGAAAATAAAATTCTGGTATTTCAGCTTTTACTTAAAGATGTCTATTCAAACTGCTTTTGAACTTAGATATCACAGCTTTGCAGTAGAAGGTAGGGTGGTATTTGTATACCAAAAGACAGGCTCTGGAGTCACATTAGGCAGCAGCTAACCAATTCCAGGAGATTTAAGAAAGAGGAAACTAAGTGGATTATAATTTTAAGATGTCGTTATTTGGATTTTGAAAGCGATGCAGATGAGCTTGCTAGGTCTGTGGTTTTGAGATAAAAGCCTCTTGTTGTCAAAAATTCTTTCACCAGATTCGTATTATCCTTTAAAAAAAATTAATGAAACCCAGTGGCACTCTTCTGTTGTCTTTTAAGATTAGACTGGATTTGTCAGAAACAAACATTTAACAGGTAACATGACATAATCTAATTCTGCTTGGGGCATCTGTGGACCAAGGTGTATCAATTTCATTGGTGTTCTCTTGATGCAAAGGCTTGTATCATCAAAATATAGAAGGTGGGAGTTCTCAGAGGATGTTTTTGCATTTGGACACCCAAGTGTAGGTGACTGGATTTGGTGACTGTGAAGATGACCTACTCCTTAATGTACATGGAAAATGTGGACTTTAAATGTCATGTCAGCAAGAGGTCTGTTACAGCTACTGTGCAAAATCACTTGGTTTGGATGTGTTCTGAAGATGATTAATGTAAGAGAGGAGGAAAAAGATTATGGGCAAATGTGTAGAAACAGAGAATGTTACTAGATGTAGCAGATATTCTTCCTGAGTATGGAGAAACTTCCTTTTACCCTGAGGAACCATTTGTTTGTGCATATTCTAACTTTAATACTTGGTATATTTATGGTGAATCTTACTAACACAAACAGAAGATTCCTGAGTACAACTTTCTTTCAGGCAGCATCCCATACCTGATGCTTGCATCATTCAAATGTTTCTTTTTCCATAGAAAAAATAAGATACACATGCATTTACACAAATAGGAAACTAAAGCATTTAAGTGTACTGCTTGCTTGCCTGAAATGTTTCTTAATCGTTATGTGATTCAGTGACTTTGGAGAAATGGGAAAAGAGCAAAAGTGACGGTGTGCCAAGCTGTCATGTGTTCTGCTTTGCCAGCTTGTGGCAGGTGGGTTTTGGGATCTGATGCACATGGCTTCAGTGAGGCACAAAAGCTAATTCTTCTGTTTAGATGTGACCCTGTCCCAGATTAGATGGAAAACGTCTTTATATGTGCAGTAGAGCCAGAGTGAAACACGTACTTCTTATACTAATTATATTTATAATTAAGCAGCATAGTCAAATAATTTCAGGTAGAAATATTGTATGTAGTTTATTTTGCTTTTTTGGTGTCAGATTTTTTCGTTCCCCCTGGCCCATCATCCTGTAATCCTTCTAAGCTGCTGCTGTTTTGCACTTACTTGTAATGGTCTCAGGTAAGATTTCCTCCTCCTTTCCAATATGTTCTGAGTGAGTACTTGTCTGCAGTGTATGGAATTGTCTAAGTAATATTTAAATACAAGTCTTCATTATATGACAGACCTTTTGGATGTAGCTGTGAAGATGCAAAAATGTTAGTGACTTTTCCTGGAGAAAGCAAATAACTAGAATAAATGCTTGCATTCTTAGTTTTAGCCTTTCATATCTGTCATTTAATTGGCAGCATCTTAACTTTACCATCTATAATAGGTTTTTTCCCCACTCTCAACAACCTTTTCATTGATGAAGGTAGCATTGCAGTGTGTGTGCATGTGTGTGTGTATATATAGCGATAAATAAAATTTAAGTTCTAGTTTACCTCTTAAATATTTTGTGAACATATTTATTTTCTAAATTAAATCTACTGCAAGTCATACAATAATTTTACTTTTATTGGTATCAAGCATGATGGAGACAACAGTTTTAAAATAAAAAAAGCTATTTGATTGTATTGCTCAAAATACTATATATAAATAGACCTATGATTTTGTCAAAGGACTTTTAAACTCAGTTATCTTCTTGGATGTTCACTGAAGAATAGTGTTCCTAAACCAAAATACATGTTCTCCCGGACTTGAAAAAGCTAATCATCCACTGTTGAACTCTTTTGCAAGCATCAGTTGTGGCTCCCTAATAAACAATGTGGCTTAAAAATCATATCGATTTGTCAACAGCAGCAGAAAAAAAAATCCTAAAGGAAATGGGAGAGATGGAAAGGAAAAAATGTTGTCAGGGCAAAGGCATTTCAAATAAAAAGATTATAGTAGTAAGTGGTATGTTGTGTGTTCTTCAACTTGTCTTGTATTTGAGCTGTTTGAGTGCTTCACAGAAAAAGCGATGAGTGGTTTAGCTGTCAAGGTGCCATGCTCTCATGTCAAATGGAAGTGTATGAAACTTTCTGTTCTTCTAAGAAAAGCGAATGCAATCATCAGTGTCTTCCTTCTCCTCAAATTTGGATGGATTGATTTTTTTTCAGAATTAAGATGGTTATTTCTTTTGATGATGGTCATGTTAAAATGTAAGATGTGAATTGCAAAACCCTTTCTATTGCTAGGCTTTCTATGTTGAGGTCTTGTCGGTTTTTAACTGTCTTTGTCCAGGAGTGTGCATGGCTATTTAAAATGTTCCTTATCACAGGATAGATAAATTTCTGTATTTAGAATTGTAAAACTTTGTAGGATCCTTAATCCTGTTTATTTCCTGTGATACTCATTAATCCCTGATGGAAAATACTATAATTAATTTTTTCACTTCTGCAGTCATGGAGTTTGTTCAGTCCCATGCAGAACCTTGCAGTATATGTATGCTTTGTCCTATGTTACTTTAGAAGCTAAAACAACATATGGGTGGAAGAGGATTTTTGATAAAATGTCAAAAGACCTTTTGGGAAGATTTTTTTTTTTTTTAAGCCATTTGCATTGACACAGATTAAAGTTCATAAATTGTTTGACTCCTGCCTACAAAGAAGCAGGTATGGATAGGTGAGAACTTTGTGATCATTATAACTTATTTTAAAGTGATTTAAATTTGAGGTGGGTTTGCTCCTTGTCTGGCATAAAGGTTTAAGTACCATTGCAGCTTTGGGAAACTTAGTTTTTAACTCATGAGCCAGAAAGAGTCCACAAATACTTGGTCACGTACTATACCTTTATGTATTATTGCAGTAGATTGAAATACACTCTCCAGCAACACTTGTTGTGTTTCTAACTCACATTTTCTTTTATCACTTATCTTGTAATAATTTTGAGAGTAGTATAAGCTATACTGGACATGTTAGTATATAGTATTGTATAGTCTATAGGCTACAGTTCCAAATGCAGTGGGGCAGGAGGGAGTAAAACTAAAGAGTGTTGCTGGAACTGTCTGATTAATTAGGAACATAATTTTCTATTGACATATATCTTTTGTTGGATAAAATTGCACAGTAATGTAAAGGACAGCAAAGCATATAACACTTCAATGATTTTGACAGGACAAATGTTTTAAAATATTAGTGACAGAACTAAGATGCTGCTTTTTAGTTTTCAGTTTGCATTGTAGGGAAGTATTTTAGATTTTAGATTTTATTCATGAATAAAGTTGGATAAGACGTGATAGTACACAAACTTGCATAGCTTCTGTTAAACTTCAGAGCAAGCTAAAGATTAAGTAAATGTCATAATGGAGTGATAAATAAGCTCTTAAACATAAAAAAGTAAAAAGGAAAAAAGAACCTCTGGAGAAAATGCCAGGTTCAGATGGCAAGATAAGTAGGATTTATATAATTCCTTTAAGCATTTACGTTAACTATTGGACTAGATGATCTTATAGGTCTTTTCCAATGTAGGCAATTCTGTGATTCTATGATTTCCAAGATTCGATTATGCTTCTTTGCCAGTAAATTATGGGTACTTTTGAGTTTATTTGGTGGATGAAAGGAAGATGGATTATGCTTGTTTTGTAAATTAAGAAACGAAAGTTTGATAGTTACTAAAGGAATCAAATATTAAGTTTCAAGGAAGATAATAGTAGCGACATGTGCCAGTGTCTCAAAAATGATAGGAAGATCCCTGTGAAGCAGGTGACAGAGAAAAAGATGGAGAATGTATTCTATTAAGGAGGGAGAAAAATGGCTGAAAAGGAGAAATTATGAAAAGGATCAGTTTTGTTTAAAATACCTGATTTCATAGGTATTCAGGGCTATGACGGGGACAAGTGTGAACCGGGGGAGAAAGAGTATGAAGCGGAGTACGGAAATCGGAAGCAGGGAAAAGACCTGTTAAAAGAAAAAAAAGTTAAACAAAGATCTTTGCAACTCTGAAACTTAACTCATCTCCTGGATCTCATGGTTCTCTGGCCTCCAGCATTCTGCCCCCCGGTGACCTTGCTTGGGAGAGAAGATTATTCCCCAAAGTTTTCCCTGACCATAGTATTTCTGACCACTAGGATGTGCAGTGGCTGTATATGTGGTGAGGGTGTGAAGAGTGTGGGAGGTATTGGAGTAGATTAATGTTACTGCCTGTTATAGCAGAAATGGTTGTCTGAACAAGCGTAGAGCAACATCAAAGCCTTAGTGTGAGATACTGAGTTGATGCAACATCCCTTTTGAGAGAAGATGTTATGATGCAAGAATTGGACAGAGAGAATCAGAGGTGTGGTTTGATTTTTTTCTTTCAAAGCTATTCAATCATCTAGGTAGGATGTTAGCTTTTTAAGAAAATAATTTAAAAGAATTGAAGAGTGAAATTAATTTTTGGCTTCAGTAAAAGGGACAAGAAAGCATGTTCAGCTTCAGTGTTCCAAAAACGAAGCAATAAAACCAAAACTAAAAAGCATTTGTGAAAAGAACCTTATCTCTTTTGTGTTCAGTTAAAATGTTAGGTTTTCTGAAGTCATTGGAACAGGGACTATACAGAGACTGGAAAGAAACTGAGAGTCAAAATCTATCCAGCAGCTGCCCAACAGTGACATAGTGTCAGAACAAGCACTGGCTCACATCACACCTCCTGTCAGCCTCTGTCTCCTTATGAGATCCTTCATGGATCTTTTGGATCCTGATGGAATTGAACAGCTTAGGGAGCATGGAGTTTGTGTAATATATGTGTAACTGGTTGTTACCTGGCTTCATGTTAATCCTGTGAGGTATAGAACTTTTCAGCTTGTCTGGAATAGGTGATACTGGATACTGTATAAAACCTGGCTCAATTTCTTTGCATAATCTCTTTGGGAATCAGTTCTGCCAAGGGAAGCATCTCCTGCAGTGACAGCAACTGGCTCAAAATGCCTACAGCTTCTCAGAGAGAGTGCCTGAACCTGGGAAGGCTTGCCACTGAGGCTGGGAAGGGACACTCGCCTGGACTGATTGACGCAGGAAAGGCTGCATTAGCATTCTCATCTGCTCAGTCTGGACGTGGAGTCTAGTCCTGATACTAACTCAAGGATAAGCAGGGAGAAATTAGCATTTTAAAATATAATTTCAAGATCTAAGTATGTTAATGTATTTTTGGCTAACAATATTATTATCCTAGGTTTCTTTTTGCCTGTCTCTTCCTTAACTTCATTGTAAATGAAGGTTGTAAAGTTAAAGTGAGGTTGATGATGTGGGAACACACGTTTGGATGTACTATGTTTTATTTTGACCTACTCATTAGTGTGCATGAAATGACATTATTGAGTTTGATGAGTAAACTTGATTTAACAGATAGTTAAAAAGCAAGAGTTAGTATGCTTAAGAGAATTGTCATATAAATTTTTTAAATTGCTTTTTAATTGTTTTTAATTAAGTCTTTGTTTTCTTGGAGAAACGTGGTTCTTCAGACTGACTGCATTTAAATGCAAAAGATAAAAAAATTGCAGTACAGGTAGAAATTTTTAAAAAATTATATTTGAATGCTTCCTCTGAACTCAAGCACACTTAACATAGTATGGATCACTGGGCCTTTGTTTTCCTTTATGAACTAAGTTTCAGATAGACAATTGTATGATAATCTTGTCTGCCTGTAAAAAGAAGTCTGTTAAAATGTAAAAACATTAAAAATTAAAAAATAAAATATAAACAGCTGTTAAGAATAGAGTAGAACGATAGTTGTAGGTTGCCTGTGAGGAACTGTAAAAAGTACTTGCTCTTTATTCTATTGATTTCACATTACTTCAATTCACATATTGATGTCTAGATTGAATTTCTACTAATAATCACTTTTTCAATTTTTTCACATATGGCCTATGAGAAATCATGGCATCTTGCTGGAGGTAGCAATGTTTGTCCATAGAACCACAGAAAAATTAAGTTGGAAAAGACCTCTGGAGGTGGTCAAGTCCAAATTGCTGCTCAAAAAAAGGTCTACCTTCAGCTGGATTAGTTTCCTTGGGACATTATCTAGCTGAGCTATGGGAATGGAGGCTCTACAGTCTCTCTTGGTAGCCTGTCCTGGCAATTAGCTGTTCTGTTTATAAAATTATTTTTCCTTATGTCCAGCTGAAAATTCCCTTTGTTGCAACTAGTGACCGTTGCTTCTCATTCTTTGACAGCGCACCTCTTAGAAATTGGCTCGGTCTTGTCTGCAAGCCTTCTCTTCGTTTGGTTAGCTGAAGGCTTCAAGGAGATTCCCTGCCCTAGCCTTCTCTTCAGTATGAGTTAACTCAGCTCTCAGCCTCTAGCCACCATGACCTCTCTCATCTGGACTTCACTCGTATATCAATGTCTGTCTTGTACTGGGTGACCGAAACTGGACATGGTATCCAGGTGCAGTTTCTCAAGTGCCCCAGAGAGGAACAATTGCTTTCTTGGACTTGCTGCCTATTCGCTTACTGGTGTAGCCCATGTGAACGCACAGCCTGCATGAAGGTGGGCTCACTGACTCATGTTCAACTTCTTGTCTATCAGGATGCCCCGGTCCCTTTCTGCAGAATCGCTCCCTAGCATGACAGTCCTCAGCTTCTACTTCTGCATGGTGCTGCTCTGTCCAGCGTTGAGGACTTTGCTTTTGTCTTTGATGAGCTTCATGAGATTTCTCTCTGCCCAGTCCTCCAGCTTGTTGAGGTCCCTCTGAACTGAGTCTCTACTTTCCTTTGTATCAATTACTATTCCCAACTTAATGTCATTTACCAACATGCTAAGGGTATGTTCTGTCCCATCATCCAGGTCCCTAAGGATAATCAGCATCATCCCTACTGTCAACCCTGCAGGAGCAACATAAGTAATGAGTCTCCAGCTGAACTCAGTACCCTTCGAGCCCTCTAGTCCAGACTGTTTTTCACCCAATTTGTAATCCTGCCATCCAGTCCCTATCTCTCTTAATTTGGTTACAAAGGGTGCTGTGGGATCCTGCATAGATAGCCTTGCTCAGTTTAAATGACATCTAGTGCTTTCCCCTTGTCCACAGAGCTGATCTTTTCATTAGAAGGGTCCATGAGATTGGCTAAGTGTGGTTTTTGCTTGGTAAGTCCATGCTGGCTTGGCAATTCAGAGCACGCTTCGTGCAGGTGAGGCGACCATTGCTCTCATCGCTGCCCTGAGGAAGGAGCACCTTATAGTCCCTGTAGCCTCAGATCTGGATGGTGTCTCCCCTCAGGAGTTTGTCTTGGTCCAAACCCCTGACATACGAGGGGTGTCTGCTCAAGCTGGTGCAGGAGACCTTGCCCTGCGGCAAGTCACCACCTCTGTTACTCAGATCCAGCAGTGGCGCACAATCTTCAGCAATGTCTTTGGTCTCCCTGTGCGTCCCCTCCTACAGCAATGGCTGTGCCAACTGCCTTGGTCCTGGTTACTGGAGCTCCATAGGGGTCAAGTCCCTGCGAGGCTGGACCTGTGTCCCTTCGCTGTCTTGCAGCATTTCCTGCTCAGCAGGAAGACTTACCTCTTGAATGCTGCCGAGTGCTGCACGCTACTTCCTCTTGCTCTGCTCTCTAGACAGGGAGTGGAAGCCATTGTGCATTTGATATAAAGCTTTGTGTATGTGTAAAATACCATTACTAATCATAGTTATTTGTTAAGATCTGGTACAGTCATATAAACATATTTTTTCTTTTAAAGTCTTTCTTTCAGAATGGCTATAGCCAGTGTTTCATACATATGTAACGTTTTGCTATTTCAATTGAAGATGTAGCCAAAAAGTACAATGTTTCTTTCTCTTCCGCATTTTTATGAATAGTCTGCAGGGCTTTTTGTGTCTGAAAGAAGGCACAGAATTATAGAATACTTTGGGTTGGAAGGGACCTTTAAAGGTCTTCTAGTCCAACCCCCCTGTAATAAGCAGGGATGTCTTCAAATAGATCAGGTTGCTCAGAGCCCCGTCCAGCCTGGCCTTGAATATTCCCAGGGATGGGTCATCTACCCCCTCTCTGGGCAACCTGTGCCAGTGTTTTGCAAGCTCCATCGTAAAAAATGTCTTCCTTATATCTAGTCTGAATCTACCCTCTTTGTTTAAAACCATTACCCCTTCTCCTGTTGCAACAGGCCCTAGTAGAAAGTCTGTCCCCATCTTTCTTATAAGCCCCCTGTAAGTACTGAAAGGCCACGATAAGGTCTTCCCAGCTCCCTCTCTTCTCCAGGCTGAACAACCCCAACTCTCTCAGCCTTTCCCCATAGGAGAGGTATGCCGTCCCTCTGATCATTTTTGTGGCCCTCCTCTGGACCCGCTCCAGCACACACGTCCATCATAAGGAACAATCCCGTAGTCTTTGACTTGAGCTCCCTCTGACTGTGAAAGCACAAGAATTTTTTTTTCCCCATTAGTAGTCCCCTACAGATTGCTTTTGAAATTTCAGAGGGGCAGACAGTCTCCAGGATCCCTTTCCTGCCAGGAGTCATGGTGGAAAACTGTGAGATTTTTTGCATGGCTGACATGTGTCTGAGTTCACTGCCCTCCTTCTGCCAGGAATGTACAAAATGAATGCCAGAGACTGGAAATCAAATCTCTAGGCTAGTGAACTTATTAACAGACTCCTGATATCTGTAAGCTGGGCAAGCAATTGCCATTAAAGCTCTGCAGAGATAATGTAGCTTGGAATAAGATCTTACTGTAACAATTTATGCTTGTTAAAACTCCCAGAGGCTGTAGAACATGGCAGAACTTAGCAGAAAATATATTCCATTTATAATCACCAGAGAATTAACAGATACGTGCTGAATGAGCGTTTTTATTACTGGTCCAGTCCCAAATGCTGTCTGTTTGTAGGAAGTCAAGAATGGGAAAACTCAGATGAAGGGAAAAATTGCCTTTAATTTTCATCCTTCAAAGCTCTTAATAAGGAGTTACATTAAAACAATTTAATTGCAACTGAGGATAAAAGAATCTGAAGCACCGTCTGTCCTACCTGGCATTTTTTGATGTGAAGTATAAAAAGATGACTTGATAGGTACTATATGGACACAGAAGCTTAATTCATTTAGAGGAATGAACATGTTTTGTCTGTGTGGCAGTAAAGGAATAAATACTTCTAGCCACATGTCTCCTTTTGTATTTTTCCTGCTGCTCAACGCTGTCATTTCAAAATTGATTTAAGTTTTGAAACTCTTCCTGGTTTAAAATTTGCATTCTCGACCAGATTAAGTTACAGCGCAAGCTCAGATTGGTTTCTGGAGGAAAAACGTCAGTAGTAGAGGCTCTGAGTTGTACAAAGATCCTCAGTTAAGATGTATAATGTATTTTAATTGAGGAAGAATGAAAATTTTTAAATGCCTCCAAATGTGCATCTTTTTAGAGATCTCTTTGTTCTCAAGTATAAAATGAGTTCTTCAGGATTTCCAGTGTAGGAGAAATACAACAACATGAGATGGATTGGCAGTGGTGATACTCAACGATAGGTCAGGAAGTGAAAGTCCAGGAGGAAAGGAGAAAATAATATAGCAGCGATTCAAATATATCAATTTGTTTGTTAATTAGTGGATGAAATCTGCTTTTTTCATAACTTCCATTGGTTAAATTGAAACCAGTAAATACTCAGTCATTTAAAAAGCAATTTTATATGACGGATAGTAGCTTTTACAGGGCAGCCCTGTTGAAATGAAACTGTTTTGTCTGTATTAGATTTGACATAAGTGTTAACCAGAGACAACAAGCTTGCTTAATTACAGTGCCATACTGTTAATCAAATATAACCTGCATGTCTACTGAAAGATAAGCTGAACTGTGATCTTTATTCCACTGACTATATTGACTAGGTCTTCATTACAGAAGTTTAGATGTTTTACTTATACGTAGACATACAACATTAGGTGTCTTAATCTTGAACTATATCCCATATTGAGTGTCTTGAGATGAGTGTACAGTCCTGCAGAAAGAGACAGGGAAAGTATGCTTGACTAGGAGCATCCACATACCTTCAGTTTGTGTTTTAATGAAGATGTAGAAGGATCTGTTATACTGATGAAATTCAAGGTGGGAAGAGCAGCATGTGAGCTTGTTAGTTGGTTTTCCTGCCATGCCTGGAAGTTTTGTCTTGGTGGCTAAAAACTTAAGTTCGAACTTACTAAGTGTATTTTTCTGTATGCTATATAGCACATATAAAAGTCAATCTCTCCAGCAAACTGCATGCAGTAATGGTTGTAATGCATGTATCTTCACTCTGAAGTGATGGCAAGCCCGGCAAGGTTGCTTGGCCATAGTTCAGGCTCAGAGCACCTACACTGTCTTTAGGAAAAGCAGTGCTTAGTGTGCCCAGCCCTGTCTCTGTCAGAAAAACAAAAAAGAGCATGGATTTTTATTCTGGTAGTCAGGGACCTAAGCTTCCCTGCTGGGGAGAGCTGAGGCTGACTGCTGAGCATGAGCTTGTGTGTCAGCCGTGTGCATGGTAAGTTTGTTTGTGATGGAGACTGGCAGTGCAGACATACCTCATAAAAACAGGAGAATTACCCTTGGATTCTGAACAATTCTGTTACAAAAAAATTGTTACTCATATTGCCTATGTATTTTCATCTGGGCGCCATATGTTTCTCATCAGTTTTTCTAACCTATAAACGTTACTTTATATTTCCATATTGATGCTGTTTTCCAACCAAGGTAGGTGTTTTTCAGTAATGGAACATTTCTATTGGGTGCATAAAACATTGTGATCTTACAGGCTCTAAAACATTATTGTAGAGTAATTTTATTTATTAATAAAATCACCTAAATTTTGGAAATTGGCTTTGAAAGGGGTGAGAAAAGTAGTTTTACTGTGAGGACATAAAATGTAATTGATTCTCCCTCTATTTCCAGGTACTCCCATTGGAAAACAGAATGAAGGACACCACGCGTTTCCCACAGGCGCTAAACATTGGCATGGGAATAGTCATGACCTTGTATATCTCGTTAGCCACTCTAGGGTATCTGCGCTTTGGGGATGAAATCAAAGGCAGCATAACTTTAAACCTGCCACAAGATATATGGTAAGTGCATATGTGACTTAAAACCAGTAATCTAGAAGGCAAAAACATTGTAAAGGTTGTTCCATGCATCAGTGCTGTCATTGTTGATAGGTGCTCAAACTGTTTTAAAATTAGACTGTATATAGTATCTTTGTGTGTTCTGCAGTTGAGCTATGATCCTAGCCAGCAGTTTCTTGGGTATTAAAAGGAATTGCATGTGGAAAGATTAATGATCTTTATAGTAAAGTATTCCATCTCTAGCAGGAGCTAGTTCCCAGTGTATTGAAGGAGGGAATATGCAGTTTGTAACCAGCTATCTTGCAGTTCTGAAACCAGCTAGTTTTAACTTGGATATCCTGGTAATATAGTGGCCCTTTTTTAGTGGAGTCAGTGACTTAAGCAGGTAAACAACTGCAGTAGAAGACAACAAAACTGAATAGGTTTGTAGTTCAGATGCAGGTCCATGGGTAATGCATAATAATGGCTTCCTATCAGGAAAATGAGACTTATGGTTGGCAGTGTCTCAGGGTTATTATAATTTTTATTTACCTGTTTTTTAATGCTGTGAGAGGTCCACATGTCCCATGCTGAAGAAGTGCTGAAGACTATTTCAACGGGTGCATTGTTAGTTCTGTATCTATCTATGGATGGATGTATACTGTAACTGTTAATTTAAATATAACTTAATTTTTTTAATATCTTTGTTTGATGAGCCTAAAATTAGGTATATCAGCAGTGCACAAGTCTAAAAGCTGAAAAGTATTTTAATGTTTTCAGTTCGATCACATAATGTCTTACAGGTTATGCTTGCATCTACTTGTTCGATGTCTGTTGTGGCAGCATATGGAAATAGAGAAATCTCAAATTATGTGAAACAAAAACTGCTTTGCTGAACTGAATGCTGACTTCTTTTTTTTTACTCTTTGAGAAAGAGGAGAATGCATTTAAAGAGTGTTCTGAATTTTCAAGTGTTACTTTTTCATTTTCTTTTTCCATTTTCATTCCTTGGAGTCAGTGTGAGCTATGCATTTTTAATATTCTTAAAACGTTTTGTTTAATTGCCTGACTGATCCCAATGATAAATACATGAAATGATAATAAAATGTGTCTTGGAGGATGAATGGTTTTTTTGTTGCTAGAATTTTCATGTCTCTGTTGTTGCTTTTTTGCTTGTTTTGGTTTTGTACCACTATTGTAAAAACAGAGATTGGGCCTCAGTTTTTTGCCTGTTTGGTGGCCTTTTTTTCTGTTTTTTTCATGTGGTTCTGTTTTTTGGGGCATATTGTTCATGATACATATTTAATTATGTCCTTTCATCAGACATAAACATCAGACATATACATTAAAAAACCCAGAAGTCTTCAAATACTTACTGTATCCATTTCTGTCTGTATGATGCATCTGAAAGGGAAAATACTTCTCTTGGTAATATTACATGGAATTGCTCATTGTTGATATGATTAGTGAAAAGATTGTTTTAAATGGTAGATCAGGGTTTATTTGTGCCTCAAGAGAAGCAAGTACTCTTAAAAGGAGGAGGGAGAGGAATGTGAAATATAAGGTGAGGTTGCTCACTCTGTTGCTTTTTATTGTGGGCATGCAAGCAACAGGGTGGACTTTATTCTGCTGTAATATTCTGCTTTATTCTGCAGCCCTGCTGTCTAATACAGCTGTTCAAATAAGAGTTTTCAAATAGCTCTTGGCTGCAGTGCAGATGTGATAAGATGGTAGTTATCCTGATAGCTTTAGAGACCTAATGCAAAGAAAGAGATAATAAGAGATGGAAACTTGTGTTCAATAAGGTGGAGAACTGGCATTGTAAGTTTAATAACCTCAGAGCTACTCAGGGCACATATGTAGAGATAACAGAGTAATCTGTTTTCATCTTACCCTGGATAGTACCCCAGAGCATCAAACAAAGTTAGAAGGAGAAGCAACTCAGTGGTACGCCCATGAGTTGTGATGTACAATGCTATTGCTGTGCAGCACTGTGGATCTGTCTGATACAGTACTGATGAGCAAATGTATGCAATTAACTGTGCTAGCAAAACAAATTTCCAGTGAACCATATGACAGTATTTTGTTATTTGGTCCTCACGTAAAAAGCCAGTAAGTGGCTGGATCAAACTAGAGAAATGCAAGGAACAGACAAGTTTTTATAAGCAAGCGGTCACGTGAAAGAGCCTGGAATGTAGCTAAGCAGTGAGACTTGGCTTATGTGTTTAATTCCAGCTGGACAATCCCTGTCATAAAAATAAACCTTTCTGGACAAAGAAAATTAAAATCATCTTGACCCCTGAAAGGTTTGTCTGGATACAGCAGCCCTAGTCCTGTATGTTGGAGAAGACATTCCTGCATCAGAATGAACTCTTTTCTACACATGCATACATTCTTTTTCTGGTTTCTTTTTCTTAGTAGCGTACCCTGCCAGTCCACCACTGGTGTAAGGTTGGCACAGTTTGGAGCTGTAGAACTTGGTACTCCTTTGCGTTGCTATGAACCCTATGAAATACTATGACATGGCACAGTAATTTAGTGGTGTTCTGTACCTAGCACTTTTGAAGAGGAGAGTGTGGACGGCAAGCAAATTTGGTTATGGCTATTTTCTAGCCTTAGAAGGTACTCCTTCCAATTTTAATAAATAAAATGTCCTGAGATGCCCTCTTCCCAGTGTGAAAAATATTTTTAGGAATACTTTGTGAATATGCAGAAATCTGGAGGATATTGGCATTGGTCTTTAAAATGTCCAGTGTTTACTGCCACTGTGAAAGGTTTATTAACGTACAGATTACATTTTATGTGAATTTGGAATTTTCTTTTCCCAGATAACTGCTGGCTGTTTAACCTGTTCTTCTTTAAGTTTATTAATTTATGATTGCATGATATTGGGTTGGTCTTTTTTTTTTTGTCCATATTTTGGTAGTCAGCTCATCTGCAATTTCCTAGGCAGTTATAACTTGCAAGCAGATAACATTATCTTCTTGTTTGCTGGGGGAGAAAATGTATTTTTTATCTCTCTCTCTCTCTCTCTATAGCCTTAGTGCCATTAGCAAGCTAATTTTTTTATGAAGAGTTTGCAACTTACATGAACATGTGTAAATGTTTTCAACAGGTTATATCAATCTGTAAAAATCCTGTACTCCTTTGGGATTTTTGTGACCTATTCGATTCAGTACTACGTCCCTGCGGAGATTCTCATTCCAGCTGTCACCTCCAAAGTGGAGCAGAAGTGGAAGTTACCCAGTGAGTTTGTGGCGAGAGCACTGTTAGTCTGCTCAACCTGTAAGTATGTGCAGAACATCCATAAAAAAGATTCCTATTACATGGTTTTGGGGCCTGCTTATTTAAATACATATATTGTTATTTATTTTTCCAGAGGCTAGCAAACCTGAAATTTTGTTTCAATGATTCAGTATGTTTTGACCTTCATGAACAAGTGAATCTAATGTTGTATTTGTATTTTAACCACGCTTCTTTTAGTGTGACCAATTATTTGATAAACATATCTTTTGCCAATAATACTCTAAGGCTGCCAACTTTAAAATAATTTTCTTAGAATAAAAGTTTTTAAGTAATAGACACACACTGCAGTTTCATATCAGCGTTTCTCTATGCGATCTGCAGTACATGCTGCTACGGGAGAAGAAATCCTTTTTCTGTTTTGTCAGTCTAAGGATTAAGTCTAAGATGTGCTGCTCTGTATCCATAAAATAGCACTGGCAAACATGGATGCCTGGTCACAGTGTTCATGGAAGGCCATTTACTTTAGGTGATAATGCTCCTAAGTAGTTTTGTATCTCTGCCCTCACTGCTTGTTACTCCTATTGTTTTTCTCACTTTTCCTCTACTCTTCCCATCCCTCCTGCTGTGTCCCTGCTTTTCTCACAGCTAGTCTAGGTATCATAGATACTAGTAGGAATCAGCAGTGCTGATTGAATGGTGAGCATGGTCTCATCTAGGAATCAATATTCCTGAAGAAAATGAACTGAGGAGGAAGTTTAGTTTTGTCTTTACAGCTCACCTCTCAAGTGCTGAATAACATAAAAGCTTTTATGGAGGATGTTATAAAAAATTGTTTCTAGTAGAAAGCTGCCTTCTTGACTCCACTGTTTGTACTGAAATGAGCTGTTTACCTTGAAAAGAATCAAAACCACCAAACAAGCAAAAAATGCTAAACCTTGGTTTTTTAGAGGGGAAAAGTATTGATGAAAGAGAAGAGTTTAGTTTTTGTTGGTTCTGTTCTGTTGGTGAATGCTGAACTGTGGCTAATGTGCTGGATGGCAGCTAATAATTCTTTGTTGTCAAAGAGAACTTGAACATCCATCTTAAGGTCAAGCCTGTTGAGAGAAACAGTTTAAAGTTGGTGCAGTTTAATTACTACAGTAAGCAAAGGGAAATAGCATTGATCTAATAACTTGCTGCTATGAAAATACATCTGCTACATGAAATAAAAAAAAAAAGTTAAAAGCTTTCTTGAATAATAAAGTGCAAATCTGCTGAAGCGACATACAGTCTGTGTTCTGTTTCAAGTGTTCATGGTGTATAGCGAACCTGTTAAGATTTTAAGATTGAGGATAGATGAATAGAATCATAGAATGGTTTGGGTTGGAAGGGACTTTAAAGATCATCTAGTCCAACCCCCCTGCCATGGGCCACCCACTAGATCAGGCTGCCCAGGGCCTCATCCAACCTGGCCTTGAACACCTCCAGGGATGGGGCATCCACAGCCTCTCTGGGCAACCTGTGCCAGTGCCTCACCACCCTCTGAGGAAAGGATTTCCTCCTAACATCTAACCTAAATCTCCCCTCGGTTTTAGTTTAAAACCATTCCCCCTTGTCCTATCACTATCTGCCCATGTAAAAAGTTGCTCCCCCTCCTGTTTATAGGCTCCCTTTAAGTACTGGAAGGCTGCAATGAGGTCTTCCTGGAGCCTTGTCTTCTCCAAGCTGAAACAGCTCTTTTAATACCTGAGAGACATCTAGATCAAAATGCTTCAAACTCCAAAATGCTTTTTAGTGTCTCTGCAGGACCCCAGTGAACTCTCCAGTCTTAACTGTATCTTGGTGTCGTGAGGCTCTCAACTTCCACTCATTCTCTATTGCCCTTTATGTGCCCCTTATAACCTGCCCTGGTAATAGATTTGAAAAGCTAAAACTCTTGTATATACAAACTGTTGTTTACAGCTGAAGGTTTCGAGAGTTTATAGGTGAAAGATGTTTTCAGAGATGTGTCTGATGGGGAGAGCCTGTGGTGAATAGATTTAAAAGCATATTTCCCTGTTTGACTTGGTAAAATTATAAATTACTCCATGATATTCAGCCATAGTTTTTTTCTCAATTTTATTGTTGACCTTTGTAATTACTGAGTACTCTGGGAAGGCAAAACTGGGGAATGATCTCCAAGAAAAGAAAATAGAAAAAGAAAGAAAATTAGCTTTAAAATCTGGAAGGGGAGTCTGTGAAAGCTGAAAAGAAACGAAAGCAAATCAGAGGTGCGGTACCTTGTGAGCAGGACTTGAAAATGGAGCGGTTGCCTATTAGGTATAATTAACTGCAGTAATACAGTGAATTGGGACAGGAAGAATCTAATGCAGCATGAATTGTCGTGGGTCCCTTTTTCCCAGAGGTATGTTGACACATATTCTTTCCTCTTCTTTTTGTTGTTGTGCAATAGTGCATTGTGATTTTTTCAGATATTTTTTCATTATAAACTAGCAGCTACTGGTCTTTCTTTTCTGAAGGCATAATAAATACTTTAAAATGATGCAGTATAAAGTGAATGCTATATCTTTTCTCTTTGAAAAAAATGTGTGTAGTAAAATTGGACTTGATTTGTGCCATTGAAACCTATCTGTGATGCAAATCTCTAAAATGGACCTGCCGAAGTGTTACAGGTGTTACTGGAATATTTGAGAGTATTAAATTGTTTGCTGCAAGGCACAGAAAAGTAGAATTAAAAGTTTGCTCTTAAATGTTTGATATTTGCCAGGCTGTTGTGTGATATGTTGTATTTATCCTAGCTGTCATTTCAGGTTGTTTTTTTTTTTCAAGTGGTTTGTACAAATTGTGTGCATGCAGTATCTATAATTTTTCACCAACAATTGTGTGTGTAAGCTCCCATGCTTACACTCATCTTCTGTTTGTCATTTTTCATTGAAGCACTAGTTATAAACAGAATTCGTTTAAATAATGCTTTGCTTTCACTAAGGGCAGAACATCATTCCTAAAATGATTCAGAAAGTGTTTGTTTAATAGAAACAAAAAATCCAAAACCCTTTAAATTGAGTTTTAAAAATGAAATGGTTTTGGTGTCAGTGACAGAATATGTTGTAATGTCTGGACCATTCAGAGGTCATACAGTGATTAAAGGGACTCCACTTGCTTGAAAATAAATCTGTGAAAAGAGAAATTCAGCTGTGTTGCTAATAACGCATTAGATTATTAAGAGAAGCCTTGAAAAATCAGTTATTACTAATTTTGGGGGCTTTTGCATTATTCAAAAATTAGATCATTTTTTGATTATTGTAGTATATCAGAAACTTTGCTGGAAAAAGCATACCCTAGAGTGTTTGGGTTTTTGTGTTTTGTTTTGTTTGGGTTTTTTTTGTTTTGTTTTTCTTTTTGTTTTTGTTTGTTTTTCTTTTTGTTTGTTTTTCTTTTCGTTTTTTGTCTGGTAAGGTTTGTTTTAAGTAAGGACTTGACAAATGGCTGGATATGTAACATGCATCCAAAAAACCATATGTGTTGCTTAGGGTTTTTCATTATTTACTTGCTCACTTTTGGGCACTTAGCATTGCAAGAGGATGGTCACAACTATATTATGTATTTGCTTACTCTGCTGTTGTTTCACAAAAGAGACTTTACCTGAAGCATGCTATGGAAAATACACTTGACCCCTAATGTCACCTTCAAGCTTGGGGCAGGGGAGGAGTGTACCCAGCCGTTGGGATGTGTGTGGCTGGGCTGGGTGGTCATTGCTCTGGGAGTAGGTCAGTCTTGGCTCACTGAGCCATTCCCAAGGAGCAGTGAGGTCACCTGGACTCTTTTTCTAGACAGAATTGGAAGTTAAAGCTGTTCAAAAGATTGCTTTTTACCGTATTGGAAAGGAAGTTACAAATAGATTTAAGAACAATGTTCACAGCAGCTCTCTGAAATTTCACATCTGTTCTTAGCAGCTTTTTCAAGACTCTGACACACTATTATTCAAGGTAAAAGCAAATACTAAGGAGGATTTTTGCTGGAAGAGTGCTAGACTGGCAAAAGCTTGCTTTTCCTTTGGTTATAGCCCCTTGTTTATACTTTTTGAACAGGGAAACAGTGAGTGCAAATGACTAGACAGACCTTGTTCCCTACTGCTTTTCTCCCTTCTTCCAATTTAGTTTAATGTTAAAATAGTATTTTGTGGGTAAAAATGCAAGTCAGATACTTTTGAATTTTAAGAAACAGGAGGGAGAGGGGGAGTTTCCACTTCAATATTGAACACTTCTCTCTGTTTCATTTGCAAGAGATGTACATCTCTTCATCTTTGCTTGGATTTCACCATGTATGGTGTAGCAAGTTGGAAGATCACACCATACTTCATAAATCATAACACTAAACTGTTGTTTTACAAACTCAGATGATCACCTTGTGCACTGAGGGGAGGGATGAGCTAGGCTTATGTTGAAAGTCCAGACTAGAGCTGGAGACTGTTTGGTATTTCTTGAAAGCAAGTGGGAGCTAGTCTTGTAGCTAGGCAGAAGTATGATTGAAAGCTGGACTGAGCGTCACTGTGGGGAGCAAAGTTAGAAATCAGGAACACATACAAACAGAAGGAGTTGGATGAGAGCCACCATAGGATTTGGAAAGCACTGAGAACAGATATGGAAGTACAGTGTTTTGTGGATACTCACTGGCTGCCCTCAGGCCGTGCTTGGAAGTTCATCCACGTATGTGCCTGAGGTTCTCCAGCAGCTGCCTGCATTGCAGCCTCTGCCTGATGACTTGCCAGCTTTGTCCTTTGGTGGGTCAGTTCAGCTCATCATGATAGTTAGAGGTGCTGCTTGTAAGACATGAGGGCAGAAAATCTATCTGATCGTGCTCAGATAGTACAACCACTTCCTTATAATTTCAGTAGGTTCTGTTACTATGCCTCATGCTAAGTAAATAAAGCTAAACAAACAGCATGCTAAATCACACAACATTAGAACTCTAAGTGATTCATTCTATTTAAAACTTATTCAAGCTAAATGACTAGTATCTCTT
>JAVKLA010000026.1:16449065-16467820 GCA_034782735.1 Sagittarius serpentarius
TCATACTCAGCCCAAAACACAGCGCTGTACCAGCTACTAGGAAGACAATTAACTCTATCCCAGCCGAAACCAGGACAAGGTCTTTAAGGAAAAATAATTCCCTACAGGTGAAAGTTCCATATCAAATAAATGTTACTGACTGCATATAATCCAATACTGGTTTGAAATGAGAGTTGAATTAGTGTGCTGTACTTACGTTTTTCTTGAATTTTTCCAGCTGTTTAATGTCCTTTCAGTGGCATGGTGTGCACAAGCATTGTTGGACCATTGCAATACGGTTAATAGGTAAATTTGTGTGCTTGTATAAATATTCTCTTTCTGCATAAAAAGTCTTTATGATGACAGCACTATGCTCTGAAAATGTAAGAAGTTATATTATGATTACCATGATTACATGAAATATTTGTTGATATTACTTACCTGAATGTTTGAATGAAAATTGGAGACATTTAATTTCAAAATATGTTTTAAGAATTTTGTTGATGCCAGCTGGTTTCTTTTGTATAACTGTGTAGTGGCCTTTTAGAAGCTATACATTTCCTTTCAGTTTAGTACTTTCTTTGACATGCCAGAAAGGAGGACATTCATCTGTTCTGGCGATAGGAGAGGAAACATTCTTGGAGGAATGTTCTTAAAAGCTGGTGATGGATTACTATTTTCAAATTTTTTTAGTTTGTGTTATTTAGTTTTATTTATTTGCTTTCATAATTTTGTAGACCTTGACAAGCAGTTACGGTATCTGCAGTAACATTGCATTTGTTGTATGTAAAAAAAGTTTTATATCTAAGTCTGTAAATACTTGTGTTTCAGTTTTGAGAGGTTAAACAGCTCTTACAGTGTTAAGAGTCAGTACTTCAAGTTCTTTTTAAAGTAACATTTTACTTTCTTCTTCTTTCTTAAAATCAGTATTTTGTAATCTTGCAAATGTGAATGAGAAGCCAAGAGAATGAAGAGACTTCTTGCCAGTTGCATTGTACTTAAAGTACAAGGTATTATGTTCAGGCATATTAGTAGCTTATAAGGGAAAAGTAGAAGGATGTACCAAACGCTGAGGTGGTTTTGTATTGTAAAGAAGAATCCAGGACAGAAAAGATGCTAAGCAATTTTTTCCTGTAGAATCACTTGCCCCAGCTCTAATGAATTATTTATATTTCAGCTTATTGCCTTGGCTCTGTGAAACAATTTAATAAACATTAATTAAAGGTTTTCAAGGAAAATGTATCTAATCAAATAAGGTGATTTAGCTATAAACAGTGACTGATTAGTCTGAAACATGATTTCCTCTACTGAAGACTGGTTGGTTCAAAGTCGTGTTTCCGAAGGAATTAGGTGCATACAATTGTTCCATCAATGTACACACCCACACCCCACCCCAGCTTTAAAATCATAAAATAATAGAAGGATTTAAGATTGGAAGGGACCTTTGAAAGTCATCTAGTCCAACCCTGTGCTCAAAGTTATCCTAACTTCAAACTTTTCAGCCACTTCTGAAAGAAGGTTGGTGGTCTGAATGATGATTGAATTAATACAAATTTTTCATAAAACTTGTCTTAAGTATGGGTTGGAGAACCAGGTGTTTCCACTGCTGGAACGATGGGTAGAATTTAATATTGTGTGTTCTGTTCAGCATTAGATGTTTAGCCTGAATGCTCAACTCTGGACTATTAATAAAGTATAATGCCTGTTGGGAGGGCAGTAGGGACATGTGGAAGAGAAATTAAGGGAGACAATTTTGGGGGAAGGTTAGAAATCCATGAGAAAGTTGAATGGCAACACTAGCAGAATCTTCTTTCAGGAAAATACGGAGATGGCATATTTCATTTTGGATTACTCATGCATATACCTCCTGTAAGGAAAACTCAGCCCATACTTTACAACTTAAGGAGGAATGACTATGCATTGTTTTCAGGAAGCTTGTTGAAAGTTGCTGTAAGCATGCTGCACAATATTATTAGACCCAACAACAAAAAGTCCTAATACTGCCTCCTGTGCAAATATTTCTATGAAATGGATGAATTCCAATATCAAGTAAATCAATGAGAAACTTGTAGTTGGACAAAAACATCTTAAAAAGGGAAAATGTTTCATACGGTTGAATTGAATAACTTGTATCCAAAGACCCTAGGATGGTAAATTTGTCTTCAGAATCTGGCTCCTGCCTACTGGATAGGAAGGAGGGTGGGAGAGAGGGTAGATGGGGACTATTTTTTCTCTGGGTAAATCTTATTTATGTGATTGATTATACCACATTCTGAATCATGGTATCTAAACAGATTTAGCTTGTGCCTCAATAACAGAGAAATACTGCATCTAGGCCACTTACTGGAGGCTGCCATTTCTAAGAACAGGGAAGAGTGGGATCTCTGTGCATCTTTTTGCCTTTTTAACACTTTTGTGATTGTGGCAGATCAGGAGCACTGGCTAAATCTGCAGAGCTAGCCATTACCTTTTTGGTTACTCTTCCATCTCTACAATCTGTTGACAGTCCTTCTGGTAGGACTGTCATCTTATGCATCTGGGAGTTCCTACACCTATTTCTAACAGTTACATTCGATGATTTTTTTTTTTTAATATATATATAAACATAAATATTATAATATATAATGTAACCATACACAGAATGAAAGTCATGCTCTGCAATAGCTTAACTAGCATATATATGCTATACTATATGCAATGTGGTAGGCATTCAGATTTTTGTTCTCCCATTGGCAACTTTCAGTCCCTTGTTTACTGTTGGCGTGATTTTTGATGTGTCGCAAAAAGTCTGACTGCCCTTTTTGTTAGGAATAAATCCAGTTCTCTTGTATCATGGTCTGAACACTGAGAGCTCTCATTCCCTCTTCCCTGGCTCCCAGTGTTGCTTCTCATGCTCTAGGTTAGCAGAATTCTTGTCATCTTGTCACACTTCTATCTTTGTAGCCTTTGCTAAATCCCTTTGTCTTTGCTGGATTAAGATCAGATGCCACATTTTTGTTCTTCTGCACAGTTCAGCTCTGTTTCTGTGAACCACTGCTTTCTCACTCTACTGGTACCTGCCCATGATCTTGCTAATTGCATCCTCCTTGACCTTTCAGATCTCTGCTTCCATTTTTACTACTTGTTAGAAAAGCCACTCAGTCCGAGGTTCTGTGTTCATCCACTGTTTAGCCAGTATTGGAAATCCTTTTGTTTTGTAACTTTCCTGCATTTATTTTATTTTTTTCATCTTTATTTTTATGTCTTTCCCTTTATTTTATGCTTTGTTTTAATTGTCTGACATAATTAATCTGTAATATCAGACAAGGAGCCGGAGAATTATTAGTATAAATGCATGGAATGAGCCTCTATTATTATGTGGCAAGTAATCAACTTGACAGAATATGTTCTACATCTGAACTCTAAGTGGTTTGGCTAAGAGAACTGCAATTATGTGCTTTATGTTTCTTTTAATTATCCCTATCTGATAGTTACAGACTGTATTTCTTATTGGAATGTGGAGGCAAAATGATTGCAAATACTTGCTGCAAAGTGCACCGCTGAGAATATGGTAACTGTAATTTTAATACTTGGTGCTTAGACGTACAGACTCGGCTAAAATAATTTACTATTCAGTTAAATGTAAAATGGTACATTCTAAAGGTATGTGGAGTTTGATTTAAAATTTCAGTCTTGTTTCGAGGTTGCCATCTGGAAGTTACATATTTTGTGGAAATGTCCAGTAGAGTTAATATGCAGCTCGGAGACCTGAATGAGTTTTGATTGCAGAAGTACATATTCTAGGTTTGTCACTCTTGGGAAAACAGGGTAATAATTTTGGATATCGTTGCTTAAATTAAAGCTCTGTCTGTACAGTGAAGTAATTTTTTACAATTTTGTAACAAATTCCATCTGAAATAATATTTAATGACCTAGAAAGAAATTGCAAGGCAGCTAGCCGAGGTTAAGGCAAGGTTAAAGTATCATGAATGAAAACTAAAATAATTAATTTTTGTGGCTCTATTGAACTGAATGTCTTAGATCTTATTCAGCTTTGTGCCAAATAAACTGTGGAGTTGTGATAAATTAACCTGCCTCCTGAGGGTACAACAGTCTGATGTGTCATTATGAGAAACTGGGAATTGCTTGGCGATGTTAACTTTTCTTCAGTGGAAGAAAAGGGACCAGAACCCTTTGTGTTTTGGGTCTTGCCAGGCACCTTTCCATGAGTCAGTGTTTTAGAAATGGCTCTTTCTCTTTATAGCTTTTTTTTTTTTAATTGCTAGGAGACACCATCCTGTATAACTCTGGTTGTGTCCACTTCAAAGCGGAGAAAAATGCTTGAAGTGTCAGTCATATCAGTCTCGGTTATAAAGATGAATCCAGTGGCTTATTACTACCCATGCTGTTTCATTTGTGTACTTAAAAAATTGTCTGTGTTGCATTTATCAAGCTTCAACTTCTCGTTATTGTGCTTGCTTAATCTTTTTTTCTGCTAGGTTTAAGGATGCTTTCTTACCACATTTTTTTGTTCCACATGTTAATGCAAGCAAGCTATAATTAATTTATAGTTGGTGTACTCCTTGGTAAACTAAATAATCTGAGTGTAGGAGGCATTTTCCAATCCTTCTTGTTTAAGATAATCTTTCTGTATGCAGAGTATAAAAGAATACTCATACTCATACAGCCTCTTTCACATCTGCCAAAACAGAAAGAATTTTCAGTACAGAGCAATAACTTCCCTATTTTTACTTTTATTCTTTCATGTTTATGATCATGTTATTGCTTTTGGTTGTAATATTAGCCTCACATTCTCCTGGGTAGCTGCCATGGTTCCCAAGACAGGAAAGCTAAGTCTTTCATTCTAGAGTAGGAACCCTAGGGCTAGATCCTGTGCCCCATTCCCCAAGTGTCAGGATTCTTCTCTAGTTTCCCATTTCCAACAATGATTGTCACCTTTGACAGTAAACAGGTTTTTTCCCCCATTTCAGGATAGAAGTGTTAGATGATTGACATTTAGGAACTGACTTTCACTGGAAATAGCTGTTCAGTAGTTGGCAATGAAGATGTGATCACTAACCTGCCACTAATGAGTAGTTCAGGGATCAAATTTTATTTTATTATTTTTTTTTTAAAATGAGACATAAAACTGAATTATTTGGTTTTGGATGAAATAGTTCGCAGTTAGGAAGTTCTTAAATTTCATTCCAGAGATTCTGTGGTATATTAGTATTGGCATGAATGACATCCATGACACACACTGTTAGGATTAAAGTATCCCATACTAAAGCAGTTCTTCTCTTCAGTAATTTGTTTTTTAAAAAGCTAATCACTGTTTATTGCATTGATTAATATTCGATGCAATACTTGTACTTACCTGTCAGAACTTTCATCAGAAACATTCATGATGATTTGTTTATGTATTGTTGGATGCAAAAACAGGTAATGTGACTGATGACATGAGTACTGTTCCTTTTTTTCCGTCGTCTTTTGCAGGTCTTGTTCTTCCTAACCTCTGCTGACTTTTTTTTTTTTTTTTTTAATATTACAACCTGACCAGATTCTCACAGTACTTTCTAGATTTATTGTAGGAGATGGTGTGTAGCCCATCAAAACAGCCTTCTCTGAATTCTTCTTGAATTTTCTTTTCCTACTCCTTTACTATTTCTCCTTCCTATTAGTTGTGCAGTTTCTCAGGTGCTGTGTTTCTACACCGTTTTCCCAAGAGGTTTTGCCTTTTTCTAATATGGAGGCTATCCCAAATGGGCAGCATTCTTTGTCCAGTGGAAGGTGAACCACAGTTCTGCAAAATCTCAATATTTATTTATTTGGTTAGCCACTTCTGCAATTTTCTACCCTTCATTTCCTTGCACTTACAAGGTAAGAAGAATTTGTAATAAGATTACTTTACAATTTTTTTTCCTGTGGTGGTTTTTGTAGTTTGTGAAGTATCATGTAAAGACACAAATGTAGGTACAGAGCATGAACAGGAAATCCTTTTTCACAAGCGATGAATATCTAATTAATTTTGTAGTTGCAACCTGTGGTTTTGATATAAATGAGATTACCACCAATGGAATGTCATGTGGACAAATTTGACAGGGAACTCTCATAAAATTCCACTGCCTGGTTTAGGAAGCAAGTGGCCTCAGGAGTTTATGCAGTCCAACCTAATACTCAGATCAGGTTCATTGTGTTTGAATTAAGAAGCCTTCAAAGATGGAGATTCCACAACCTTTCTGGACAACCTGTTCCAGTACTTGACTGCCCCAAAGGTGGTGGGGTTTGTTTTTTGGTGGGTTTGTTGGTGGTTTTTTTTTTTTTTTTTGGCCTTGTCTCAAGTCAGAATATTCCCTGTTTGGTAACCGTTTTCTCTTGTCTTCACGCTTGACCTCAGTAAGGAGCTGGGCTTGGTCTTCTGAGTAACCTCTACTTTGGTAGTGGAAGACTGCTATTAGGTCCCATCTCAGTCTTATCTGCAGTACTGTTGTGGTTTAAGCCCAGCTGGCAACAAAGCACCACGGGGCCACTTGCTCACTCCTTCCTCCCCCCCCCACCCAGTGGGGTAGGAAGGAGAAAATACAATGTAAAGCACGTGAGTCGAGACAATGACAGGGAGGGATCACTCACCAATTATGGTCAGGGCAAAAACCAGACTTGGGGAAAAAACAAAATCAATTTAATTTGTTACCAATCAAAATGGGATAATAAGTAAAACCAAACTTTAAAACACCTTCCCCCCACCCCTCCCTTCTTCCTGGCTTAACTTCACTCCCAATTTTCTCTACCTCCTTCCCCCCAGCAGTGCAGGGGAACAGGAAATGGGGGTTGCGGTCAGTTTGTCACACCTTGTCTCTGCCACTCCTTCCTCCTCAGGGGCAGGACTCTTCACTCTTCCCCTGCTCCGGCCTGGGGTCCGTCCCATGGGAGACAGTCCTCCACGAACTTCTCCAATGTGGGTCCTTCCCACAGGCTGCAGTTCTTCATGAACTGCTCCAGCGTGGTTCCCTCCCACAGGCTGCAGTCCTTCAGGCACTGACTGCTCCAGCATGGGCTTCCCCACGGAGTCACGGCCGTCTTGAGGGGCACCCACCTGCTCCGGCGTGGGGTCCTCCCCGGGCTGCAGGTGGGCACCTGCTCCCCCGCTCCCCTCCATGGCTGCAGGGGGACAGGCGGCCCTCTCACCAGGGGCTGCAGGGCCATCCCCTCCTCCGGCCCACCTCCTCCCCGCCTTCCTCACTGACCTCCGTATCTGTGTAGGTGCTTCTCTCACATTCCACTCCCCTTTCCGCTGCAGGTTTCCCCTCTTAAATATGTTATTGCAGAGGCGCTACCACCGTCGCTGACTCGGTCAGCCTTGGCCAGAAGCGAGTCCGACTTGGAGCCAGGGAAGCTTCTAGTAGCTTCTCACAGGAGCCACCCCTGCAGCCCTCACCCACTACTAAAACCCCACCACACAAACCCAATACAAGTAGGATCCAGCCTGGTTCCCCCAGCCTCTCCTCACAGGGCAGCTACTCCAGCCCCCCAGCCACCTTGGTGGCCCTCTGCAGATCTTGCTCCAGTTTATATAATTGTCCGTCTTGTGCCAAGGAGGCCTAAAACTGGATACTGATTCCAGATGTGGTCTTTGTAATGTAGTTACAGTCACAGGATCACTTTTTTATATCACACTTCATCTTCTCTTAATCTAAATTAGTTGCATTGGCTCCTGCTACTGTGAAGTAAGTTTTAATCCTTGTAGTCAGTGGAGTGTAAGGGGGTAGTATCTTGCTTTCTGAAGAAGAATTTCATATTTGGTTACGTAAATTGTACTCAAAATTTAATTTATGATGCTGACTAGATTTCTACCTAATATAATGGAATCCACACAGCTAGCTTGTATGTAGGCACCCAGATTTAAGTGAGAAGAATTCAGTTCTATTTTTTGATATTTCTGTGGATTTCCTCCATGGCAAGAGGTCAACTAGCTTCTTTCTATATTCTTATTTTTCTTCATTAACTTTATTCACCTGAAAGTCGTAAAGGAACTTACTACTAAAATGCAAAACTGCGTGAACTAATATTACAAACAGCCCTTGCACCTTAGGACTGGCAGGCTGTCAGTCTAATTTCTGTGCATTTAAAAAAATAGGGGGGGGGTCTACTGGGGATGGAAATGATAATCAGACCTTGTGAGCGGTAGAATGCCGTACCAATGGTGAGGAACTGTTGAAGGAATTTGCAAAGATGAGAAGCTTGCAGATAGCTGGCAGATGAAATTCATTTTAGATAAATTGTTAGGTAACGCATCAAGGGGGAAGTAATTTAAACTGTGCTTACAAGAGTGATGGGCTTAGAAGTACCTGTTAAAACATGGGAAGGGATTTTGGAGTCATTGTCAAGGGGTTTCTGAAACCATCAGCTCAGTATCCTCTGGCAGCAAAAAGGCCAATGAAATTGTCAGAGAACAAGACATAGGGCATCATTTTGCTGCTGTATAAAACTTTGCTTCCTGTGGCTTTAAATATCGGTGCAGTTCTGATCTTTCTATTTTGACAAGGATGTACTGGGGTGAGAGAGAGTGTATGTAGAAGAGCAAGTGTTCTCTGACTTCAGCCCAGGTTCAGCTCTGTGGGATACAGTTTCTTATTAATACGTGCTGGTAAATATATCTCTTTAAAAGCCATTCTTTGGCAAAAAGTAATCTGATAGTTTAATGCAAAAATAAATAATACAGTAGCTATTTTTTCATGTTACTATTACAATTTTTATTGGCAATTATCAGAGGGATAAGAAGGTAACTTATTATTTTCATTTATTTTTTGTTCTTTGCATAGTGTTTTTTCTTTTGTTTTTTCTTTAGTAGGTAGTTGAACCCCAAGGAAAAGAACAGCTTAGATATTGAATGGTCTGTATACTCTGAGTATCTGCTCTTGCAGTGAGAGAGCTGGAATGACAATAATCACAATAAAAATAAACACAAAAATTATTGTGAGCAATTGTATAGCTGAAATAACTGTCATTCCATATAACATAAAATTACAGAGGGTAAGCACAATAGAAATAATTGCTATAATTAAATATGAAAAAAGTGCTTGAAAGCAAAATAAAGCAAGAATACATTATTACTGATTTGGTTACTAAAGTGCAGGGTAGCATTTTAAATTCACTAAAGATGATCAGCCTTCAAGTTCTTTGTAACAAAGGACTGCGTATGATAAAAAAATTAGCATGATAGATTTTCTCAAAAGGTCCTGTGTTTCTTGGTGCCGCAACGTGAATCTAAAAGCCATAAGCCTAGTAGCATTCATGGAGCCTGTTCAGATCAACTCACAATGCTGAGTATTGCCCATTTTACTTGCCAGGATATGGAACATAATAACAAATTATATCCTTAGGCAGGCAGGCAAGGTAATATTTCTACTTGGTACTGAAGGCCCTTTCTTAATTAAAAGGGAACAGAGAGAAGTTACGGCTAACTTTTTTGTAACATACTCAGCTCTGACGCTTGGAATAGCTACACTTTGCAAATGAAAGATCCTAGAAAAACTGGTATGGTTATGTTCAGTGTAGTTCATTTAAGGCTGATTTTCTGTGGGTTGTGTTAGCAAATACTAGATGTGCTGAATCTCTTCTGATGCTTCACAGAAAACTGGAGAAGGTGTTTCTATTTAGGATATAGTTAATACTTGCTATTCTGAAACAGGATATTTTTAAAACGGTTAGGATTTCCGTAAAGCTGCCTGCTGGTTTATGTACAACTGTAAAGTTATCCCACAAGCTGAGAATAAAAATAATTTTCTCTAATAATATCACAGTGAAAAAAAATTGCAAAATACATTATGTAATAGTTTGTTTTGTTACATATATTCAGATATATGTCTGTATATTTCTTATGCAGACCACAAAACATTAGAGAGTGAGAAAATTTATGAAGCAGACTCTAACCGGTCTTGTATAAAGCCAGATTCACTGAGTCTCTCACACAGCAGTAGAAAGTAGGTGAGCATTTCTTACACTATGACCAAAATAACAGCTTGTATCAAAAGCACACATAATAGCTAAAATTATAGTTAACCTTTTCCCCTAATTGGTGGTATATTTGCATAGCAGCTTTTCATGCACTGAAATATCAAGGCAGTTTCTGCATTTCTGTTCCAGTAAATGTCATTTTCCTACCTTCAGACCACTTTTCCTTGACCTGCTTAAAATATCTGTAATATTTATACCAAAAAATTTCAACAAAACTGCTTGCTGAGATACCAATAACAATATTTTTATTTAATACTGAAGTATTTAGATGGTGAGTGTATTTTTGTGTGTTTATATATATATGTATAAAAGAGGGAAAAAAAAATTAGATAATGGGGAGCAAAGACATCTGACACATATGTCATGAAAAAAACCAACATGTAATTTCAATTTCATCGTTGTCATCTAAAGGAATACCCATAGCTTTGCCTTTCTTCAACCAAAGGCAGTTCATGATGCCTCTCTCCTTTCGCAAATTCATTGTACTTAAAAATGATACAACACTAGTGGATATTGGACAATGAGTACTGGAAAAGATAGATAGTGTAAGTTAAAGAGAAATTTGTAAAAAGAGTAAAATACTGTCACAAATAAGTTAATATTGTATATTAATAACTGGGGGTTTGTACCTTTTGAAAGATGCAGCCAGAGTTGGTGGGTATATTAAGCTGGAAGGTGTGATAAAGGGCAAAGCATGTGCCATTATAAATGGTAATTTCTGTGTAAATGGACTATGCATTTTATGCACAGAGAAGAACATATGTATCCCTGTCAATAAAGACCTTTGATCTCAAAAGAAAACAAACTAGAACAGGCAAGAAAACACATGATTAAGTAACTACCCAGCAGTTGTTCATCAAAGGCTGACATTTCTCTGTGTACTGTTAGCAATCAATTTATTGAGAAATTCCCAGCTATTGTACCTGTAGATGATGCAAAAAGTACTTTGAGGAAAATGGGTTGAGAAGTATATTTTTTACTTCTTTAGTCTTCACAGTTCAGAGTGCAGTTCAGCTGCACACCAGTGGCTAGTGACGGAGCTTCTGCAAAGGTGGTATATGAGGTTAAAGTGAAATTGTAAAATTTACTTCAAAAAATCTGCAAATAACACAATCCTGATACCAGAAATCTCTCCTTATGCGCAGACATGCTCATGAGAAAAGTATGTCCTTTGTTGGTGGTGATTCCTTGGTTGAATCAGGAGTCACTGAAAGTCCTAACTAATACTGTGTTTCTTGTGTATGCATTCCAAGCAGCTCTAAAATTAGAGGACCTTGAAGAGACTTTACAGAAATTGGTGGCTGACAATGTAACAAAAGAATAGCGCGTATTTTAGAGAGTTGGATAATGCACATGAGGTGTCAATAATTGCTTCAACAATCACTTAACTCTTCTTTGACTGTGAAAGAGTAACTCCTGCATGGGGATACTTAACATTAGGACAGTATTATCTGTGTTTTGATGCAATTCACTGGACTACAGGAAATGAAAAGATAAGAAAGAATTCTACTGTTATTCTTCTTTCCTGCATGAAAACACCTGCTTTCTTTAAAAAGCTGTTATACTTTTGTTGTCGTCTCCTTGGAACTCACTTGTGCTGTGATGTCCAGTGTTGCCTGGGCTATCAAATATTTCAGCTGGCTACTTGTATGTATTGAGATGGCTTGGAAGAGATTGTGCTTGTATGTCCTTTTGAGATCTCTTTTATTACCAATTTCTTTGTTTCCTTTGCCTGCCTTTTCCTGGTCACAAAATTCATTTGTTTGAAATTCCTACACTGGACGACAGTTTGGTATCTTCATTCATTTCTTCCGTGTGCATAGAACCATGGAAAATTGGGAGTTTGACATAAGTGGTTATATAATTTCAGTTTCCTAATATAAAAATTCGATGTTTTCTAAAAAAATTCCACCTTAAATAGGGGTAAAATAAAAAAGCATGGAAAAAAGTTATTTTGAAGGAGAGAGACTTTTAATATTTATAGGTGTTTTACTTGCAGAAATATTGGGACTGAATCATTGGTGGTAATAACGTGTTTTGAGAGCACGAGAATTTATAAAAACAAACATTTTCCGCTTCTGTATCTAAACGGTTCTTCCATCTTTAGTACCTGTAAGTTTACAAAGCTAAACTTAACTCTCTTGCTTTTCTCCGTTTTGATAGAAGTCCTTCTGTGTTGATTTAGTCTTGTATTGGGGTATTTTTGCACAGAGGGTACTCTTTAAATTTTGGAGCACAGGAATTGTTTTGATTTGAGTGTATAATCTTTTGTTTATAGACAAATGTGAACATTTGAGGTTGATAATTGCATTATCTAATTAGTTACTTTTTGAAATGTAAGGTTGCACCAGAATCTTGGGACTTGTTTAAAGTGAAAGATGAATGAGTTACTTAAAATGTAAATTAGTTTGACCTTAAATTGATCTAGAACATATGATGTAGTAGTTTACTACAGCTCATAATTTAGAATTGAGTTTCTTACCATGATAGCTTTTTTAAATAATGAAACTGGGTAATTGAGTATATAATTGTAGTTCCTTTAATTTCATAATTCCATAGCCTTTTCAGAAGATTACACTTTGGTTTTGATCACAACCTTTGTAATCAGTATAGAGCTGTAATGGAGCAAACTATAATGCAAAGGAGCAAGATTCTGAAAAAATTACTGGTAATTGTATTTGCTCTCTAATAGTGAGTGCTGGTATTGACTGCAGCACCCCTGCAGAGTAGGTGATGTATTTGCCTGACCTCTAACTCTGTCAGAAGAGAAGAGATGATGGCAAAGCTTAAAACAGTCTGGTGGGGATTTGGGAAGTTCTGGAGCTCAGGTAGGGAAGGAACGTTTTACGAGGAGAGGTTATGCACAGAGAAGTGGGGCCAAACTGTTGAATGTCGGGAGAAAGATGGTACCTTCATCTTTTCCTGGAGAACTGTTGTCTCCAGGAGTGAAGGAGTATTGATGGTGCTGGAAGTGTTTCTTTCTGATCCCAGTGAACTCTGTTGCCTTCTAATCAACTGGTATTCACACAGATGGAGAGACTAAAGCAGTTTAATATAACTGTTAGTCTTTTATGTGCTAAGCTGGTCAATGCATGAACTGATTATCTCAGGTGGATTTAGCTTCTTTCTTTACAAGTTCAAATCTTTTGTTGTTCTGAACAAATTTTTTTTTTTCATGCTTCTACATTCCAAAATTTAATTGCATTATCTGCTATGTTTATTTGGAGATTGAGACAATTGCACAATCTACTTCCATGTTGTACTTATGCTTTTGGGGACAAACAAATTTGGACCTTACATTGTGCAATTAGATACCTCATTTAAAACTGTAGGCTTCAGGGTCTGAGCTTTCCTTAAGTGGGAAACAAACATTCTATAGTAGTGTAAATGATGGTTAAACTTGTGTGATCAGTCGCTCTTCTCAAATAACTTGTTTTACAGATACAGGCAGTAGCTTCTTATCCTTCTAAGAGACAGGAGAGTATTCAAAACTAAGCAATGCTTTTCCTTATAATAGGCATTTGAGTTGATTTTTCAACTGCTTGTGTTGGGAATATGATTAGATTTCATGTACTAAGCTTCTTTTCCAAAGTGTTTAATACAGAGATTAATCCAAGGAACTTTTTTTTTTCTTCCAACTTTCTGTGATTTTGTGCATTTCGTTCATGCTGTATGCTATTAGAGCCAGTAAGTCGCATCCATTCCAGGTTGTTCATAGGGTGCGTATGTATGGTGGTTTTCAACTTTTATTCTGAAATGTCACGTGCTGTAGTAGTGTTGTACTAAAACCACTCCATATACTTCTAGTGAGTGACTCCCAACCTGTAAAAAAATATACATGAGGAGCACCTGGACCAGGGCACAAGTCTCGTTTGACTCCCAATCTTATGGTCCTCAACAGTACTGTCTGGATCTGCGGCTTTTTAGTGCAGGGCTTTGCTCTCTCCTGAAGCTTGTCTGTAAGTGGTTGAGTATTACTACACTCCAGGACACATGAGAATATTTTTTTAAAAAGATAAGAATATCAACTGTTTGAAGAAAATATATTTCAGTATAAAATACAGAGTTCTTTTAAAGACAGTGCCTTCACAGTACAGAAGTGAAGGCAGAAAAAACAGTCAAAACCAGGCTACACTGTACAGTGCTGGCAGTGGCAGAGTTGCGGCTACATCTGAATTAAGTCTTGTTTAATTACCCTGTATGTATACTGAAATGCTGTATAATCAGATAGTCATTAGATCTTATGGATCGAATTGCAATTATCTTTGAGTTTCCATCTCATTCCAGTGATCTTTGTGTATGAGAAAGCTGAAAAGTATAATGTAATTGTAGGGTTTTTCTGTTCCGTAAATGCTGATGGTTATCAATAGATAGTAAAAAAACGTAAAATAAATAAATGGAAATATTAATTAGTTGTTTAGCAAAAATAATCTTCCTAGCTATTGGCCTGGTCCCAAGCCAATGAACTGAATGAAAGGTTTGGGACTGAGCCTTCATGTGTATGTTTTATAGATCGTGAGCCGTAAGATGGGTCAATAAATCTGGGAGCTGTAGCAGTTTCCTGGGGAGGAATGGGAAAAGGTGAATACTTATTTCAGAGAAGAGAAAGATATTCACTGTTATAAAGGGACAAGAGTCATAGTGCATGTGAGATGGTATGTCAGATAGAAAAATATTTAACAGCTACTGTAAGTACAGGTGTGGAAGTGGACTAGTGCAAATGGCAAAATGCTGTTGATCTGAATTAAATTATCTGAAGCTTCTTCTGGAACTGTCAGTGTTTTAGCTTTGTGAAACCAACATACAGTGTATTCAGATTGAAGTTATGTGATCAGTAGTATCTTCTTTACCGTGATACAATAGTAGAGCCCATAAAAATACATGCAGTTGGCTCAAGTCTCAATTAGAATTTATTTCTAAATTTCATTCTTTTCTTTTTTTACACTCAAAATTTTGCTATGGGCTGAGACAAAACACATTATACACAGATGCAAGGGTTTATTAATTAAGTCTAATATTTTATGAGTATAATTAAAATACAGTGCAGTTGTTATTAGTCCAGTTATAATGTTACTAACACTCATAGTCCAAATGAATTATTACAGAAAAGCTATACACAATGTGTAATTGCAGTACACAGTGTAGGGTTACTCAGTAGGCAGATGAGTTTGCTAGATTGTTAACATATATTATATTCACAGATCTAAGCTAGAATAAGTTAGGCAAAAGTCAGTTTGACTGTTTGATGGCTAGAGAATTGCTCTCACAGTTAAAACAAGCTAAAATCAGCTCAGGCTAATACAAGTCCAGACAAGTCCAGAGACTTGTTAGCTGTGTACAAAGCCTGTAGACTTTTTCTGGTAATAGCAAAATCATATTTAATGGCTTATGTGTTTAATTAAATTATATTTTAAAATATTATTATGGATGCTAACTAATTGCATGCAAAACTTTTGAAAAAAGTTACTTTAAATGTATCAGAGATTTTAAAGATTAAATACTTCTGTTTATTCACAACACAATTCTGTACCATCTTTTTGTAGCAACAGAATTGTCTTTTTGCTTGGATGAGAAACCTTCACTTTGTCATTTCTTGACTTGTAAAATATTCTCCCATGTTCTTATGTTCTGTTGGGATATGATATATTCATGGAAGAACTGAACATTACATCGCACTGTTGGAAACCAGGTGTTAGTTTTGAGGCTTCATCAATGTTAAATCTCGTTTTCATTTTTTTAATGTGGACAAACAGTTATTTCTGTTTTCCCTGTTCTACACCAATAGCATCTTTCCTCTGTGAAGTAGCAATGCTAGTGTGTATGTTTTTGCCTAGTGGAGATGTAAAACGTGGTACTTACACTGTCTTCATTGTGCCTTATCTGCTCTGTAGGGGCTGGCCACTGAGCTGGTGATGCATATACATACTGGGAAAATTAGATGTTCCTTTGTTACCATCTTATGTTCTTGCCACCTGCTTATTTGTCCAAGTGCTCTCAAGAGATATCCTCATTATTAGGTACTTTGGAGTTCTAGAGAATTGGTGCCATTTAACACACGTATGACTCATTACAAATACTCTGGTTTTGCTTGATGTTCTTATGGTGCAGTTAATCTCCCGTTCCCCTGTTGCTAGCTGAACAGTTCAGGCTCTAGAGACAAAGGGACACTCTTAGGTCATTTACAAAGAATCTCTGTGTTGAGATAATTAGACACAGCATGTCTAGGTTAGTATAAAATATGGATTTTCATGTTGTTAATAATGCTAGTATTCACGGTGCCTGCCTTTCAGAGTTGCACATATGCTACAACTGTACAAGTTTTTAAAGTCTTCTGATGTGGTGTAAAAACTATGACTGCAGTATGTTAAATTCCTTTCACTCAGTTTATTTCATAAGCATACAAAAATAAGGTTAGAGAAAACAGGCAGTCCGTTAAACCTTCATTACCTATAATGTCACACTGAAAAAGGTAAATGCTTTTATACTGAGTTAATGCAAGTACTTCTTGTGCCCTTCAGTTTAGAGTTATGAAGTTAACCTTTATTCTGTCTTACTTTGTGTTCAGTATTACCATTTAAATTACTTGCGCTCTTCTAATCTGTCTGTGCAACTCTATGAACTTCAAATGGCCAAATTATTTTTATTCTAAGCTGGTATGTTTTTTTTCTTTTGAAAATATTGATCTTCCAATTGTTCATATGTATATATATGTGTATACAGTGTATATGTTATTTTATGCACCTTTCCAGGTGTTATTCCCAACAAGGGGAGGGGAAAAAAAGAGGAAAAATCAAAAACCTGGAAAAACTGAGATGTATAGCACCTGTATATAAGCAGTTCCATTATACAAGTAAATGACAAAATGATCTTCCAAAACATGAAAGGAAATCTAGAATCACAGAACTGTGGAGGTAGGAAGGCACCAATGGAGATTGTCAGCCCTGGTCCAGGTGGGTAGTGAATACTTTCAAGGATGACTGAACAGCCCCTCTGGGTGACCTGTTCTGGTGTTTGACCACCCTCACAGTGAAGATGTTTTTTCTCATGTTCAAAAAGAAGTTCTTGTATTTCAGTTTGTGCCTACTGCCTCTTGTCGTGTCACTGGGCAGCACTGCAAAGACTCCAACTCAATATTCTTTACTTCCTCCCATTAGGTATATGTACACACTGACAAGGTCCCCCTGAGAAATCTCTTCTCCAGGCTGAACAGTCCCTGCTCTCTCAGCCTCTCCTCTCAGAAAAATGCTCCAAGCCCTTAGTTATCTTCATGGCCCGTTGTCAAATGCGCACCGGTATGTTCATGAACTACGCAGATGTACATCCTTTGGATCTAAAAATACAATTTTAAAATGTATTTAAGTGTTTTAAGAGCAAATTTTCTTTAGATTCCAGTTCTACTTGTTCTCAAAACTACTTCAGCACTTTGAAAAATCAGCTTAACACTCTGAGACATTTTAAATAAAGAGAATGCCTAAGAAGATAGGGTCAGAAGGGTAAATATGAGATTTAGTTGAAAAAGGAGTATATTTTTAAATCCCAGTATTTCCTGTATAAGACTATGAGCCACAACCCAGTGGAACAATGGATATATAAATCAACATATAAGCCCTTAGAAAATGACACCTTGATTAGTGAGAGGGGTGTGGGACACGAGGTAGCCAGTTCCTAAAACTTCTTTTCCATTATAATCGTGAACTCATCATATAAACATGCAAAGTTTTGATATTTATGGCCAGCCAAATAGTAAGTATTTAACATGGTAAAATGTGTCTAAATTATAAATTCTCTTTTGTATTTCTGTATTTATTTTCTAGGTTTATAAGATGGACAATGTTTTAGGGAATGAAAGCCTACAATTAATACAGCCTAGATCTAGACAGTTACCTGATTTTCTGAAGTGCTGAGCCACCCAACAAATGTGGTGGTTATTTGGAGATAGGTATTTCTGACATCCAGCAGATGTTTGAATATGGATTTCATAGTCTAGTTCCTGATACCGGTCAGAGAGGAAGGAGGAAATATCTTTCTCTGTTCTTTTTTCTTTATTACTGTGAGGTGATTCAGCAAAATTGGAGCATCCACCCTTAGCCAACAAGATAGATGTAATCCTTCAGCTTTGCAGTTATTTGGAAATGTTTTAAAAATCAATATATGCACTGAACAGCAGAGGTGATAAAAGGACTCAGCTCTCACAGTGGTTCCAGCTGTTGGAATCATGTCTATCATGTTTTACAAGTGCTTGTAGTTTCTGAGTAACTCCTGAAGAGTGGGTGTATGCTGTCTGTACCTTCCTATGCCATTAAACAGGACCTTGCAGCTCCATTGTCCTGGTCTGCTTTAGGCTGCTCTTTCTACTTCTCCCATCCTGTTGAGGAGGGTAAGGCTTTCCCCTTTCCATAGCATTTGTTTTTCTTTAACTGCTGGTTCCTGTTGCCTTGAGACCTACAGTCCTAGAGCTGAATCCATTAGTTCCTGTTTATGTATGCAATGGGAATGGTGTTGCAAGAGTGAACTGGGAATCTTTTCACTACTGAAAAAGTTATAGCTTCTTGATGAGTTGCCCGTTACCATTCAGGAAAGATTCAAAATTGCAGACTTCAAAACTTTTCAAAATTTGCTGTTTTGGTGTGCGTTAGATCTGCATGTGTCGTGGTTTAACCCCAGCCAGCACCTCAGCACCACGCAGCCGCTCACTTGCTCCCCCCCACTCCTCTCCCGATGGGGGAGAGAATCGGAAAAAAAAAGTAAAGCTCGTGGGTTGAGATAGGAACAGTTAAATAGAA
>JAVKLA010000026.1:16479642-16503717 GCA_034782735.1 Sagittarius serpentarius
GTCCAGCTTTTTGTCCACCAGCACCCCCAAGTCCTTCTCGGCAGGGCTGCTCTCAATCCCCCCATCCCCCAGCCTGTCTTGATGCTGGGGGTTGCCCCAGCCCATGTGCAGGACCTTGCACTTGGCCTTACTGAACCTCATGAGGTTCATACAGGCCCACTTCTCAAGCTTGATGGTTGAGGAGGTCAAGCAGTTTATTAACTACCGCTTTGACATTTGACTAGGAGCGAGCAAGTCACTCTGAGTGGTCCTGAGGAGGTGAGCAGGGGGAAGAATTGCCTTATAGCCATGTCACTGCTACTCTGTCCCTGTAAATCTATACCTGCTCGCGCACCTGCCTCCTGCATGGGATCGTTGTGACACTGAATTCTGCTTAAAATGGGTGTAGATGCTGGAAACTGAAGTCAGAATGAATTACACTGCCTGAATTTTGGGGTTGTATAAAGCACAGACAACTGGGGGAGAGATTTTTAGTGGAGCACGGGGGGAACGCTGTTCTGGAAGGGGGCTCTCATATGAGTGGTATGCGCCTTGGCTGGAGGTATTTTAGGTAATCTCGTAAGAAAACTGGACTCAATGCCCCTGTTAAATTGCTGTTTGGTATGATGTTATTCTTTATGCATCTTTCTGCATAAGGAATAAAAAGAATATGAATATAAAACCTTTTGTAAACAGCTTTGAAATCTCTGATGAAAAGTGCTGTAAAAAATGAATTTACTTACACATCTTTGAGAAACTGATGTGGAGGGCTCTGGGAAAGGGATGGATCTGCCCATTCCCTGAACAGGTTATTAAGGCTCTGCTGTGTGTCAGAGTAGCATCCTGGATTACCTATCCTTACCCTTCACAATGAGATTTAAAGCATATTCTCCTATATGAGTCTAGTCTTTCCTAATAACATAGGACAAGGCAATCATAAACAGTGAGTTGTAGTGTGAGGGCAAATGATGTGAAGTACTTTCTGTCTCTGCATACTTCATGTTGCAGGAAGATAATGATGAAAGAGTTTTTCATGCCAAAGGGAATAAAGCCAAACCAGATGATGTGTGTGGCTGTCCTGTGTGCAAGCTGTATCTCTTTTTCTCTCCAGTGTGAAAGCAGAATTTGTCACCTCGTAGTATAACTGCAATTTATCTTCTGCTTTGTTGCTTTTTCTGTTTAGCTTTGGGTTTGAGATTGAGCTGGTATTTGAAAGCATGCTTTTTAAGAAATTAGGTTAAGAAAATTATTTTTGGTGAAGACTGAATCTAAATAATTTTTGAAGAAATTATCTTCTGTATGTGTCTTATAGTCTTTTGATGTCTCAAAGAACACCTAAAAGAAACACCACCTCAAACCCTATGTTAATTAGCATTTCTAGCCAGAAAAAATACTTTTCTAATTCACAGTTATGTAATATCAGGATCTTTATCTAAGATCCCATTTTTAAACTGCATCCACCAATATGTAGATTTCTTTCTACCTGTGTGCAAAGCTCGAAGTTATTCACAAATGCTCTTAAGTGATTATTTGCATTAGTTCGTCTTCAGGTTAGTAATAGGTTTCTACTTGGTCTCATATTCCTTTGTACATACTTATCAAAACACAGTTTAGCTTCCACTGTAGAACTCTCAGGGAAGGCATTATTTTTTGTTCTATATTTAAATGAACAACTTTTTCTTGAAATATGAAAATTTGTTAGATTTTGTCATTTATTTTTAAAATGTGAATTGTTTTAATTGTGATGTAGTATGTTACTGTTTTTATAAAAGAGAGAGAAATGATTTATTGTAGTTCTTTAAAAAAGTCCCTGATGTCCAGCTGATGTCCGAGGGGTAGCACGCACTGTTTTGCCTGCCTTCAGGCCAAGGTGGAAGATATGACTCATGTACAGAGTATGGAAATATATTTGCACAGAAAACACAACACTGATGCCCTGGTCAAATGACCACTTGAGAAGACGTAGATATCCTGACTTTCTAGTTGTCCAGCCTGCATATGTAAACTCCTTGCAGCCAAAGCTGCTAAGTGTTCTGGGGTAGTCTGTAGCAGAGAAATGGTTGTCTTATCTCTTTGGAGATAAAGGAAAAAAAACTTGGGCAACGTGGTGGAGAGTGTTGCAGAAAAGGAGTGAGTTGGAAGAAAATATGAAGGTGCTGCATTAGGGAAGGGGATCCAGGAAATAATGCAGTAGGGCGAAGGGAAGAAGAGGATGCCAGTTTGACTGGCTGAGCACTACTACAGTAGGGAAATATGGACAGAGAGCACAGCCTGGGATATTAGAATAGGAAGGAGGATTCAGGCTGATATTTTGAAGTGCCACTTTGCCTACAGGCAGAATTCTTTGGCAAACGTTTAATTGTAGGCATTTTTTCTTCCTGGAAGGGACTCTTCGCCGTATCATAGGCATCTGTGTTTAAAAGACAATTTGGTTTTGTGCTTTTAGAAAGTCGTATGTATGTCAGACACCCATCTTTAATACATCAATGCTCCAGTCTTCTGATTTGGTCCTGGAAAAGTAGTACAAATAGAGAGTAAGTTTGGGGTGTGCTGACTTCCTGCAGAACAGGAACCTCTTCAGCACTATCAATGCCTTTGAAGAAAACTGGTTGTATATTGCTTGAGCCAATTATTTTGCTCTTCAGCTGTGTGAAGTTACCACTCCCTAGTAATATGCAACATTTCTTGTACTTAAGAAGCCCTCAGTCTTTTTCACCATGCATATTTATAAAATCTGCTGTTAGGACAATTTGCTTGGGCCATACTACTGATCTGGTAACGTATCTATTTCTTCTTTTCTTCAGATGCACACATTTAAATACCACTGACCTGTTTTTTTTGTCAGAATTATGTTTGAATACTTAGATAAAATCTAAAATCTGGCTACCTGGAAAGTAATTTCTTTTAATGATTTTAGTAAAGAAATATTAAACAGTTTTATTACTGGACTAAAGGAAAATTCAGTAGAAATTATCAGTATTATTAGCATTTTAAATTTCAAAATTGCTTTCTGGCTTCCTATAAGATACTTATAAATAAAGTCCTACTAGAAACATGGAAAAAAAGGCTTTTTAAGTGAGCTGTATCATTAAAATCTCCTGATGAAGTCATAATACGTTTTGCTTTTGATCTGTGTATGGACAGGACCAAAATTACAATTCAGTCTTTACTTGCGTCCATAGATCCTAATTACAGCAGTGCCCATCTTGCTTAAGGATTTAGCATGGCATATGCATTACTTTTTGATAAAAATAAAAGTAGCTAAATATTTGATTACTAGAGGAAGTATTGGAATATGGTAATCACATATTTGACTTCATCTGCATTATATAAAGCACTTAGGTTGGATAGCAGTAAAGATGGCAAAACTTTTTTTTCCCAGCGATGTCATTGAAATTACTTTGGCAAGCAAGTCTGGCCAGTAATGTGCTGATTCTGTAACAAGGAAAGTTGTAAAAGAAGCAGCACTGTAAAATAAATAGAATAAAATTAAGGGCATCTTTCCCCTGGGGTGATATGTCCCTTAAGAAAATGGAAACATTCTACTATAGTATTCCTCCCCTACAAAAGCCCCAACTGGCACAAATGGGTGACTACATAGCTGAGAGAGGCTGGAAAATCCATTGTTAGTAGGTTTTGAGATTAGACTGCAGAGTTTTAAGGTAGAAGCAATATGATGCTATCTCTCATTATTTCTGCGGGATGCTTTCGTTATAGGTCTCACGGATGGAGTCATGCACTTCACCCGTAAGAGAGAAGCAACAATACACTTGACATAAAAATGTTCAATGGTAAATGTGAGTGGTTTAACAAGATTCTAAGGCAAGGTACACTTGAGTATTTACTGCATGGAGGACAAGGTCAGACAGAACTGTCAGGGACGCCCTCCTGTTGAGTCATGAGGTTCAGAAAGGACACCCTTGCATTCTAAACCCCTTCTCAGCAGGGAGTCTAGGTGCAGCTGGATCCAGACTTAGTCCCAGACTTGGTCAACAGTTTATGTCTAAAGGATTATATGTGCACAGTCAATCCTTTATCTCACCTAGCTAAGATTTCAAAGTTTAGCACGCTGTTAATCACTTCCCGAGAACCTGTTGCGGCAGGGAATGTCTCGGCCTCGAGCAGTAACCTTGAGAGACGTCCCTACTCAAGGGGAGATCCTGGCGTGCAGCCCATGGCCCTGCAGGAGAGCTCAACAGGCCCTGGGCTGTCCACTATTTATGGAGTAAGATAGTTGACTTCAGAGTCATATTTGCCTACCAGCAAGAAGTCTGGGTCACCGTTCCAGACAGCCCTTGGCTACCATGTCACCATCCATCCCCCAAAGTCTGGAGTAAGCTGGATGCAGCCATCACAACCCCGCTGGTGGTTGCGGCTTAAGCCGGGGGCAGGGCAAGCACATCGCCACAATATGGCCCTTGCTCTTTTCTTCAAGCCTGAAGATAGTTTAACTGTTGGCCAAAAAATAAGTGTCATATTAATACTGTAGGACTTATTTCTTGAGATTCCTAGAGCTTCCAAACCAGAAAGTTTCATGACTGTTCATAAAGGTTCAGAATTTATTCTTGATGGTGTATTTTAAAAACCTATGCATGGCTGGGAAAATCAGTCTCCCTACCTGTAGGAATGCCCCTTGTTTACTTCTCCTGGAAACTGGACCCCTTTCTTAACTCTTGAGGACATTCTTTGGTAGGTAATAAACATGAGTTGCATTTCTCTTGGATTGTTAGAGAACAAATAAGACACTAATTAAAACCTTGGAACACAAACTTCCTCTCACAGCAATATCCAGATTCATACAAATTCATATGAGCGAGACAAATGTTTGATGAGATCCAAACCAACACACAGCATTTTGCTTTTTTGTAACCTGAAGCAATTATAAACTGTAGTTTCATTTTTCCAATTAAAATACTATGAAAAAAATTCTCATTATTTGTAATAAAGCAAAATGTTTCAAACAAAACTGTGAACTATAAATTAATGAATACCTTCTAAATTCTGGACATAGGTAAAATTGAAAGAGGTCTATTACAGAACTCGAAAATCTATAATGAATACACTCACTACATCTATTAAATTGGCAAGATAATAAATGTGCAGCCCTCTCTTTTACTTCAGAAGAACACATTCAACATATGCATTAGCTGAGAGTTTTACCAGTCATTGCAAATATACTTCAGCTGCACTTTTCAGTTACAGACTGTGCATTGCTGTGCAAGTATCAAGCATGCTTGACGGTTGGTCTGGTCTGAGCGCTCGTGCTGAATTGTTTGGGCATTCATGGTGCCTACTTTCATGGCTTGAATGGAGTTAGGGCTGCAAAAGTTAGAGAGATGGGTACTTTGTGACTTTCATTAACTTTGGCATAATTCCTTTCTCATTTCATTCAGCTTTGTCCTAGATAATGCATAAACATGTGGCATTTCCCGTCTTTAAATGTCGTATTCGTGCAATGGAAGAAACAGTTTGTTTGGCATTGAGTATGTCCATCATAACAGTGGGATAAAAAACTTGTCTTACCTATTTTTGAGTGTCAGGGTGTTCCTAAAGTTTCCTGAAGGACACCTCTGTCTCTGCCCAGGCTTCCTTTGGCCACATGGTGCGCCTCTCTGTAGAACCACGAAGTGTTAATTAACTATGGTTATGACAAGCAATAACAAGTTAATTGATTTTTCTTGGCAGATGTGTGCGTGATATGCTTCTTTCAAATAGGATGGGCTAGAGAATCCTTTATCCCTCTGTGGGTTTATGCCTTCACTCTTCTGTTTATGTGACATCTCTGTAGTTAGAGGTTTTATTATAACGTGTAGCAAACGGTTACATGGTAGCAGCAGATAACTGTTGGGTTCTGTAAATGAATTTTGAGTCTATTTGCCAATGCAGTTTTCCTCAAGTTAGATATTCTCAAAAGAGAACATCAAAGCTAACATAATTTGAGTATGTTGCCTTTCATTATCAGATGTTGTCAGAATTCGAGGCAGCTGGTGGCATTCAGCTCACAGCAAAGATGCTCTGCAAATAGAAAGCTTGTCTTGAGAAATTATAAAGCTGATATGCACCTTCTGGTTTTCATCCTCGTGTGTTGTGTTAGGGTTTCCTTCCTGCTTGTTCCATTTGTTTATTGCCTTAAATGTTGTCTACATAATATTTGGTTGGTGGAGGAGTTGCTCTAAAGCCAAACATGCTTTTGTTATGGCTTAAGAGTTAAGAACGGCAGTATGGAAGAACCAAGGCATATTATGTGGTATTTTTGATTTGCTGGTGGCTTTTACACCAGTTTTCTCCATTCCCTTTCTTCCTGATTGTGTCCTTGTCTTGATGACAAGTGATAGAAGATGGCAAGCAGGCAGATGCTGTGGATGTTTACGCTAATGTCTGGCAGCTAGAAGGTGATATATTCATGGAAGGGGAAAAAGACAGACATTGCCAGCACATGCAGGGGACCCTGTAGAGGCCTGTGCTCAGCTGGCCTTTGAAAGCTGTTTTCTAACACAGGACTGAAAACATTACATGACAACTGGTGTATCTGAGTTAATTGTAGGGTACCTTGCCTAGGCTTGCCAGCTGAAGGGGTTAAAACCAGAAGCAGTTCTGGTCCAACATGATGGATTCTGTTTCTATGAATGGTATAGTTTCAGGAGGCGAGACCGGCCATGCCATGCTAAAAGGTTTTGTGGGCCTTGTGTTCAGACTTGTCTCACAGTAGAGCTAAGTTCTCGTTTAGTTAACTGGGCAGCTATTATAGTGGCATTTTACAAATTGAATGCAACCATACAGACCAAGATTTTTCAAGAGGCAAGTTTGTAGGTAAAAGTGATTTAAATGATTCTGAGACTGCCACGTGGCCAGTGGGTTTGGTTGATTTTGAATTATTTTATGTCACTTTTAGATTATTAGTAATGTATAGTAATTAATAGTAATATATTTTTGCCCACTGTCTGCTGGGCAGCATGCAACAGCCCCTTCCTCTGACTCCCTTTTCCTGAACTTTATTCTTTCATCATAAAACCCCAACAAGAACCAAAAAAGTAAAATGTCTCCATACAATTTCATATTTCTCATTTCTCTGGGATTTGCAGGCCAGATTTATTTACCCTTTAACTTGAAGCTCTGTGAGCTCGTACAGAAGTTCAGAATTGAAACTGAATGTCTCGCATGAACATGAAGATGTATCTTACTCACAGATACATGCATTAATCTATATAGTGCACACCACTTGTAGCTGGAAAAATAGCGAATGATGGAACTTTTTAAAAAGCCTGAAACACTAGATTATGTGTTTGTTGTGGTTTTGTTTTTCATGAGGATGTTGCATCTGAAGCCACTGTTACTCTTCTTGTGTTTTAGGTGCTGTAGCAGTTTTGATCCCTCGCCTAGACCTGGTGATTTCTTTCGTTGGAGCTGTCAGCAGCAGCACTCTGGCACTGATTCTACCACCTCTGGTTGAAATCCTCACTTTCTACAAGGAAAAATTAAGTTTATGGACAGTGTTTAAAGACATTTTCATAGCTGTCATTGGAGTTGTTGGATTTTTAACAGGGACGTATGTGACAGTTGAAGAAATCATTTGTCCTGCATCCACAGCTCTAGCTAATGCAACAGAGAGCATCTCTGCAGATTTAAATGCTACAAACTTGGTGGTTGGTTTACAGTAATAACTAGGTGCTGTGAACTATTTTGTTCCTTAACAAGAAGTTCTAGATGGATGGCAGACCTACATGTGGGACAAATTCCAATGGATTTTAAATGAATTTTTGAAAAATAGCATGCAGCCCTTTCTCACTCTGTTGTTTGTTCTTTCCTTCATTCCTTTCCGTCTGCTACCTGAATTAACCCCTTTGCTCTCAACCTCTGCTCATCTAGTGAAAAATTGAATTGATGTCAGGATTTAAAATGTGTACATGAATATAGGAAGGCAATATGATTTTAGGTTATTTGCGAGAAAAAAAAGAAGAACTTTTGTAAGGAAGTCAAGATGCCTCCCTCCTCAGAAAAGGTGGAAGTCACTCCATTCATCATATCCAGGCAGCAAGTCTAGGCACTACTGTTTTCACTGCAGCTCTGTTGTAAGGGTTGAAGTGGGAGCTCAGTGATGCATAGACCAGAAGGTCTTGGCTGTCTCCGACAGAGTGAATTGCACCCCAGTGAACCAGAGACACTTCAGTTTTTAAAAAGAGCAGCTGTGTTTTTCATTTCCATTCTGGGGACTTAGATGTTTGCTGTGGAGCAGTTTTTGGGTAGTTGCCGTTGCCTGGCTCTGGTTCCTGGGAGTTGATACGTCTGGAATCAGTGCACTGTGCAAAATGACTGTGACTCTTGTTCAGCCTTTTCACATTAGCTCCAAGGGGAGTTTTTGAAGCAACTGGAAGGACCAGGCCCTCCCTGGTTAGTATAGCAGACCACTGCTGGTGGTGGGTTATGACAGTAAGCATAAAGGTATTTTTTCATGCTGACCATCTTAACGTTTAAAGGGGAACAACGGACAACACTGTAAGTAAGGTAAGGTTTAGAGGTAAAGGCTGGATCTTTTATTAGACCAAAAGACAACCAGTTACGAGTGTTCTTGCCATCTTATGTGATCTGTTACTATATGTTCCTGTACCATGAGCTGTTGAGCATGGCCAGACCCCTGCTCCAGGGAAATGGCAACTGTGATGCTCAGTAGAGCCCCAGAGCTCTGACTGTCCAGAGCAGCTTAAAGATTCATTATGTTAATTTCTGTATGAGAAAGGAAAGGATGAGACACTGCTTTCTAGAATGGAGCTTGTGCCATACTTTCACATGTATAAGCTGTGGGTTATTTGTGAAGGAGCTTGTGATTCCACAGCACTGTGAGCTGGCAGGGCACTGAGGATGTCTGTTTTGAAGCCCTTTCTTCCTCAAGCACACCATCTGCCTCCAGGTTGTCTGAAGAAGGGACTCAGGACTTGCTTTCAACTACTGGTACTTTGTAGAGGGGTACAGTTTATGAGAGATGTAGGGTATACATATGAAAATACAATATTTTTTTAGAAGGTAATTCTATATCCCTTTGGATTTTGAATGAAAAGTTACAGGATGTTGTTTATCAGAGCAATATTACTTTCATGATGCAAAAATATTCACCACCACAAATGATAAGCAGTTTATTTTTGTACATTTTTGTAACTGCTGTCCTGACCCATTTTTTATACCATTTCTTTATCTTTGATTTCAACTATACAAATGTATGAAATACTGTAATTTTTTTTTAACCTGTTGCTAGAAGTCTTTAGACTGCCTATCTGTATTTCTTTTGGAACATAAAATGATTATTTTTGCATTCTTATGTTCTGCCTTAAATAGGATCTAACATGCCCTTTACTGATTTTTGCTTCTTTTGTCTATTTTGGAAGAAAAAAAGAACAAGTTGATAAGTTGGTAATTAGGTAGAAATTAGTTTTGTTCAGCAAGCCTGCGTGTTGAGTTCCCAGCCAGAATCCTGATTTTCAGGGTTATTTGACTTTCTGGCACTCACTGCATAGATGACTTTCACTCCAAACGATAAAGCTATACTTTTGGTCTTGTTTTCTGAAAACACTGTATATTTTGTACAATAATAGAATTGTATTTATCATACTCATTCCTGTTATGAAGAAGGTCCTTTTTCTAAGGAATATTTTTAATTATAACATTCCTCCAAGAAATATGGTATGCCAAAACCTGTCTACTGTATTCATGCAAATTAAGATAGGAATGTATATAATATTTGGTTGCCTTCAGTATATTCTTCAGAAATCTGCCATTTGGCAATCTACCATTTGGCATTACAGTGCTAGAGTAATATACTGCTAGATATAGTATTTATATTTTCTTTTTGGAATATTTCCGTAGTCATCTACCATGTGGTGACTGTATTTGAGCACTTTCCTCTCCATGTTGATGAGGCATTTCTGATAGGGATTCATTATAGCATGTAGTTCAAACTGCATGTATTTGTTCGAGCAATAGTTCTGAGTAATGCTCTTAGTTTCATTTTAGCGTGGACAAAGTTCAGTACTTGGTAGGCACTTTAAAGGGATGAGTCCCTGCACATATGATACTATAGAATTAACCTTTTGTATAAAGTGCCGCAGAAGAGCAAACACAGGTAGTTAGCAGAGAGGCAAAAGATAACTTCGGCTTTTCGTCTTAAAGGTTTTTTAGTCTTTAAGCTGTTTTAAAAGACATTGAATCTAAGTGTTTCCATTTGTTTCATAATGAATCTGTTGTTTACCTAAACATACCTATACATTACACACTGATTGCATATATTTCTGTGCAGCATATTTTATTTGACGTTAAATACTTCTACATGGAACATTTTTAGTAGGACTGATAGGATTTAAATGAAAGCTATTTTTCCTGTTAGTTTTGCATCTTTCTACCCATGTGTGTTTGGAGAATAAAGAACTGTCAAGTCCATTCCTATCATCTGTTTTGCATCAGTTGTGTCCTAGCGAGCAGCTCTGAGAAGGTGCTTCTGCCAGGCTGCAGAAGGACTTGACCTGTTCAGAGTTTGGTGGTGATTTTTGGCTGGTGCAAGTGAATATTGACATGGTACTATCAATGAAGATTTGCTGAGCTGGGTACCTAGAACCTAAACAGGTGGCCTTGGTACCCAGGTGAATGCGGCCTATCTTTTTGAAAGTCAGGCAACTTGTTTAGAAGCTTGGTAGGTTTGAAGAATCTAATCTTATCCATCAAGCTTCAGATAACCTGGCCCAAGTACAAACCCTTCCATATCTTACTGCTGTGTCTGACCGGGGAGCAGCCTGTCAAGAAGCAGATTTTCAGACTGATGTATTGCCACGGACTGACCAGGTATGAAGCAGTGTGTTCATGCAGTGGGCCAGTGTTGCCGTGTCTAACAATGTTGTATCTTTGGAGTCTTTAAAATGTTTATTAATGTATTTTTGCACAATATCAATTTTCTCCTACAGTGTAGGATTTTTGTTATTTTAGCACTCATACAGTACATTTGTGTGGCTTGCTCTTTCAAATAGAAAAAAGTCAGCAGAGTATCTTGCTTTGGATAAGATTAATATGTCACGTAGTAAAAAACTACTAAGTCTGAATAATAAGAGTGTTCCTGTGAAACATTGCCAAAGATTTAAAAGATAGGAAATTCTGACAGAAACCTCTTCTGAATAGTAAGAGTGTTCATTCAGCTTTTAAAGTACTGTAATATAAGTTGCAAGTTAAGATGCAGGGAGTGCAACTGAGAGATTTAATAGGTATGGTTTACATTAATATATATTTAAGATGGAAATGTACTTTAGCACAAGCTAAATTAAACTGAAAAATGTATGTGATTGGCTTATGTTCCTGACAAGGAACAGAAAGCTTGTATTTATATACTGTACATGCACTTATATTTTACAATATAATATTGGTAACGGTTTTAATGTAACTTAATCATTAGCTGCACTGTAAGTAACTGGATCATTTTCTTGTCTGTAACTGTTCATCCTCAAATATTGGGCAAGTAAGAGGGTGGGTTTGCCTAATGTTCTGTAACTTCAATCTTCTAGATCAATAAAGAATACAATAATATTACCCTGCTAACTTGCTGTTATCCTGCCTGTCACCACTACTACATCACTAGAAGAAATAGCTGTCATGCAGAATTTACCTTTGAATTTATCCAGGGGATGGCAAGCGAGTGTCTTGAGACTGTCAGACAAGCTCAAGAGCTGACTTTTCATCGATAATAAATCTCATTTCAAAGTCACATAGGCACTTCTGAAAAATGCCACCTCCACTCCAAGGTTTTTCATGAGGGCACAGTTAAAGTTAGGCTTGTGCATCTTTTTAGAGGTGCTTTAGTAAATGAGTTAATATCTAAATGTACAAAGGGAGCCAGGTGTTCCCACGGAAATTCCAGTTCCCGTTTGGAAAACTGCAAAGAAAAAGCCAGACTTTTAAAAATTGGACAAGCCCTTACATTCTTGGTGTATGGACTTGGCCTTAACTTTAAGTATGAATTGTTGGCTAATTGGGTATGGAAGAAATTGATATGAAAGTTCTGAACTTTTTATCTAAATTTGAAATTACGAGTTGGAAACAGAAGTGGCAGCATAAGCTTTCTCACCAATTATCGGATAACAATTTGGAGATCTAATTTTGCAAAAGTACTTGTATTCCCCATTTTAATACAAGGCCCTTTGAAGGTGTGGTCAGTGAGGCATCCAGAAACACCCAACCCATTATAGAGTTGCCTGTATAAATACAGTTTAGACAGAAGTAGTATACAAATGTCCTTGAGAGTGATCCACCAAAACCCGTTTTATAAATAAGAAACCTAGAATGGTCTGAAAGTCCTCTGACACCAGTGGAGAGACTGCAGCTGTTAGACTGGAAAGGTGGATTTTGTTCTCCTGGGAGTCAAGAAGAATTTGAATCCTTGTCTCCCAAAACGACGAGCTAAAGCACGCGTATGGTCAAATTCCCTCTCGGACCTAGCTGTTAGGGACACGTACTTCTACAAGTTGACTTTCAGCAGCACTCCTACTTCTGAGAGCCCAAGTCCTTTTAGCCTGAGTTTTCAGTTCCTAAATTTTGTGAGTGCTTTAGATCTGTTTATTTCTTTTAAAAATTGGCCCTAGGTGTGTAGTTATTCGGAACACTAAATTCCATTTTTCTCCTCTAATATGTGGAGAAGAAAGAAATGCACGTTGTAGCCAACACTTCAGATTTTGTGATTGTTTGGTATAGCTTGGATGTCTGAGACAAAACTACTATTTTACAAGTGTAAAACACAAAATGGATGCAAGAATGTAGTTTTCCTTTTTCAAGCACTCATTTTTTAGGCTGAAAATGAATACTTATAAGTTGTAGTATGTGGGAGGGAAATTAATTTCCAAGATATGAAAAGCCTCTGTGAGAGATCTGGGGGCATGTGGATGAAGCAGCAATCAGAAATGAGTAAGATCATTTAATAATTTTCATCCCTCTCCAGTTTCAGTCCCTGATCTTGCAATGAGCTTGATGCATATAGATGGAATAGTGAACTGTTGTCAAACTGGACCTAAGAAGTATCAATACGAATATTCAGGCATAGAATATGGTGCCTACACATAAGTACATCTTGTCATTTTTGTCACTCTGGGGTATCTTTCACGGCATTCACCTGCTGTTGTCCAGGAAAGGCTTGGGCCTCCTGTAGATACTGTGTCATATTGCCCTCTTCTGTAATTACAGATGTCTTAGATACCAAGGGGCATTTCAAACAGCAGTAGACAGCTGTGGTTGGGTACCTGAGACACGGTCTTAGAAAGTATCAGTATGAACTTATAGAAAGAATCTAGGGCTCAAGTAAAGTGGTTAAATATAGGTACTGGTGCTATTTGAGATGCAAGAGAGCATCTAGACATCCGTCTCCGGTTTGTAGATATGACAAGAGACCTGAGCTCTTCCTGATCAGCAGTAGGAGACAAGGCAAGGCACACTAGGGCATCCCAACGGGCAGTGCATGCCTGTGCTTGGCAGCTAGACTGAGCCCCTGGACAGTACAGGTAATGGAGCTTAGAGTAATTTAGCTGACCAGCGACTATGTGGGGGGGCATTAATTTGTCTGAACATAGTACCTTGTACCATCTTCAGGTGTTGCTTAGGTTTCCCATAAGTCGTATCTTTGGTGATACCTGTGCAGCTCCATGCAAATGTCCCAGAAATACTGCGGCATTACCAGTGACACTAAATACCTGTCTTGAGGCTTGAACTTGATCCATTTTTATGCATCTCAAGTGTGCTGACTTGCTGCCTAGGCTTCAATGACTAGTATAGGAGCTTAGACACCCAGGTCACACATGGATATCTATGTCTGTGCTATGCTACCTAAATTTAGTCTAGATCTGAATACCCCCAAAAGTCATGCTGTTTGCAGTGGCAACAAGAGTATTTAACTCTGAAATGCTAGTAATGGTTTACCACTCTATCTTGCCTTCTCTCCTACTGCTGATCAGGAAGGACTCAGATCTTTTGTCGTATCTGCTAATCACACATGGATGTCTTGATGCTGTCATGCGTTCCCAGTTGTTTCAGTCATTACTTACGGCAACAGAGATTTGCAGTTTTTAAACTGGTTTTCAGGAACCCTTTTTCATGGGGTGGTGATGGGGGTGGATTTCTGAGCTAGAAGTATAAAATAAAATCCAGATCATGATGTCCACGTTCTGGGTGACCCTGCTCTGTAGTAAACTCTGAACACCTGAATAAGGACCTTGACATGCAGACCTATGGAGTAACTTGTTTTAAATATTTTGCTACCAATTTTGTATAATGTTTTCCATGTGCTTACCTCAAACCATACTGTAGTTGCATGCATGCTAATTCCATGTTAAAGTAATAAATTTAAAACATTTCCATCCAGCATAAGACATCACCGGGTTGGTCTCCTAAAATCTTCCATTGTGCCTTCTGCAGAATTGCACCACCATCTACATACTGTTTTTTTTTTTCAAAATGTATATTTAAACGAAGATGAATTGAAATAGGATTTGTGCTGTCTCAACATGTTGACAAAGATGGAGAAGTGTTACTTGGAAAACTACAAGCCAGGAGTGAGGAATGAGCTTAGTTGATGAAAAACCTGAAGGACTTCACTCAATTCATCTTAGGTAGAGTGAAAGGTAAGAGGGACATCATGGAAAAGTGATTATTTTATTCATTCGATATTAAAATGTTTCCAGATGATCTGGAGAAGCTGTGTACATCGCTACCATTCTATAATTGCTGGAATGTATTATGAGCCTTGTCAGACTTCCCACTCTTCTGCTTTAATTTATTCTGTTCTGTGTGGAATAATCTGTATTTCGGCTCCTTGTAGGTTTCTCAAGTGTCAAATTATCCCCTGGTAGAAAATTAAGCAATGCAGCTAACATCTATTACAGTTTATTTTTCACATGCTGTCCACAGGAGAAACCAGTGCAACATTTTGGTAGGGTTTCAGGAAGGGAGAAGAACCTTCTCTGTCCTTTTGTGTATAATCTACAGGCTTCCTGCAGATGTCTTGGTTACCCTGGACCATCTTACATGGCATGAGAAGTCTGAATCTTGCCCAAAGTTAGCTGAGTTACCCTCTAGATTCCAGTATGACATGGAGTAGTATAATACAGGTCTGTGAGCTGACCACCCCACTGAACACATGTACTGAGACTGGTTTAAATATTAGTTTATAATCACTATTAGTAGCTCTGTAGTTTCATATTTGAGTTCTCCTAGAACACTTGGGTGAGTACCATCTGGTAGTGGTCATTTTTTTATTCAGTTTAATTTGTTTTTCCTAAAATTTTTTTATTAACAATTAAGACTTGACCTCAATTTACAATTCCATAGAATCACTCCATGCAGATAATAGCTGGGGTGTAGAAAGCAGCATATAAATAGACATTTAGCTTGAGTTCAGCAAAAGTTTCAGTGCACGCAAAAGGAGATGTCTCTGAAATTACAGAAGGAGAATCTGCAAGGTTATATGGCAAAGGGCTCATCTCCACAGATAGAAAGGAGCACAGAGGCACGATCATGGGTGGATGAACCCCACTTTAGATAAATTTACCTTTTTTTACATTCCTCCAGTGTAAGACCTTATTAAGGGTTTATCTCAAAGGAGCGAGTTTCACAGGTTGCAACAAATGATTGAGGAGCCCATCTTGTGGAATAACGACAAGGAAAGGGGACGGGCCAGTGGTGTGGCTAAAGACTAATCTCTGTAAACACAAAGGAATGGGGGAACCCCAATAACCTCATCAGACAGATGGAGCGCCTGACCCGGCTGCTCCCAGGGCTGTCGCGGGACAGCAATCGGCCTGTGGTCTAGGTGTGAAACCCGTCAGAATGGGTCAATTGGGGACACTCTCCCAGGATCACCCCACAGACTGAGGGTGTTCCTGCTTACAGGGGTAGGGGACACCCTGTGGGACATGGGGGAAGTGTGTTTTGGGATTGTGCAGCACTTGTTATGGACATTTAGGGTAGGAACCAAAGGTGGAAAAAGGGAGGGATCAAAGTGTTTTGGGAAAAATAGAGGAATTCTATGAATGTGGAGGTAAAAGGGGCCAATCACATGTGAGCCGGGGATGGTCAGTGCAGGTGCCTGTCTGTCCATGCCCTGTGCCTGACCGGCGCAGTCCCTCCTGTCTTCTCACTAAACACCATTTATAGCTGTTTTCTTTGGTGTCAGCAGCTGGATCCTGAATGTCTAAAACCAGAAGCTGGAGAGGTCTGTATTCTCTCTCTTTTTCTCTCTCTTCCCCCTCTGTGTATAAATGTACATATATGTATAGATTTTTGTCACCAACAGCCTTTCATCCTGATCAGCGAGAGAGGGGAGCAGGATCAGACCATTGGTGTGCTGTTTGTGTGAGAGCACTGTGTTTTCTGTCTGTGTTGATCTTTGTTGCTGGCTGTGTGCATATGTCTGTATGTAGTGTGTGTGTACACATACGTACATGTGCTTATTGGGAATACGTGCTCAGCCTCACTATGGGCTGGACCTGGGGACATGGAGCTATGGCAGCCTCACCTCCTTTCTGCTACCAGATTTGGCAGCTCCTAACAGACCCCACTCGTATTCCCTGAGAAAACTAGATTCTCCTGGGGCTCGGTCTCGTTGCCTGATAGTGCTCAGTTTTGGCCATTCTCTGATTTTGCAGTAGAAGGTACATGCGTCCCCCAGCACACCTTTTCTTTAGATAATAGCTTCTTTAGTGTTTTTCAGACAGCTCAATCCTTTCTTTAAATTTGTGGATGTAGAATTTTGTGAAGTGCTTTTCAAGACTTGCGTGGATGATCTTTGACTCCTGGCCTGATGAGTTTATTTAACTTTGAATGAGTGAACTTAAACTACTGAAGCCAGTGAAGTCCTTTCAGTTCTGTTCTAACATATGCACTCAGAAGCAAAGTTTTATTTTGGGAGCACTCCCATCTGTATCTGCACACAGATCCTTCGGGAGAATTGATTGTTCTGTATTTTAGTTTTCAGCAGCTTTCCAAAATGGTATTGTAAACACCCCAAAATTCAAATCATATCTTTAATGTATCCATTCCTCTAAACACTGACATAAAAATGCCATTGGAAAGTTTAGAGTTTATTGATTTTTTTTGACCATTTTCTTATCTAATACAATTGCTTTGCAGAACAGAACATTTTTTGTTGTTGTTTTCAATTGCCAGCTCTGAGAAACCAAAGAGCCTGGGAAACCAAGCCCAGTGCTTTGTTTCTCACACTTCATCATGGTCAATAAAATAATTGTAAGGATTAGTTAGTCACTCAGCATCGTTTGTGCTACACCATCTTCTTCAAAGCCCTTCAAAGACACTACTGCTGTTAATGGGTTTGTATTGATGTGAAGCATTGGAGCAATTCTCCTGGCAGGCAAGTGAGAGGATCCATTTGTTCACACAGCTGGGCAGGCTCTGGGAGGGTGTCAGCCTTGGGCTCAGCAAACTTCTTGTCCCTGAAGTGACTAAATATGACGCAGCTGTACACAGGGAGCAAGTCTGTCAAGTGAGAACTTCGCCTCTTTCACCTTGTTGGTTTTACAAGCCATCCTTGAAAGAATATGTAGTATGTGGGTTTTCCTGCAGATGTGTTAGCTTTTACAACACAGGTACTGCTTTACTTTAATCTCTGTAACTTTGATCAGACTTGTCAAAATTTTTGCATGGAGAGTTGGATTGGATTCATCTCCTTGCTTTCCTCTCTCAGTTGACAGATCTTTGTTATCTCAAGTTTCTGTCAGAACCTGTGGTGCATACACTACCTCTGCAGGGTTACTGTGTCAGAACACTCTCCCTCCTGAGTCTGATGAGTCCACAGATACTTTTGTGACTTCCCAACCTAATGCTTCACCCTATCTGTCACTTAGGGATTCTTTACTTTGCTAATTTTTAGCTTGAATTCTCTGCCATTTTAAGTTCTATATTGCTATAATTGCTGAACTCATGTCAGCTTGGGTGAAAGGTTCTTATTTTTTATATATAAATAAATATATTTTTTATATATTTATTAAAATTACCCATTCTCTTCCTGTCTGAGCAACTTTCTTGCAAGTCACTGCTATGCCTTGCATCCAGTGATCCTTCCTGGCCCAGAGTGCAAGGTTCGCTCTACCCCTGGCTCTCAGTTTTAGACTAAGTCATGCTGTTTATCATCATGCTGTGGGCTGTTATTTATGCTCTGCTTTGTTCATTCAAAACACCTGTATGTCATAAATGTGTGAACAAAATTTATTCCAGAATCTCAAATTTCTGTTGCTTTTGTTGAACCCAGTTAGCACAGCTGATTTTAAAAGACGAGAATCAGAGGGAGTTTAAGGACTCAGTTGGCAGTGATGCTAATAAGAAAACGTGCCTGTGTTCAGTGGAGTTATCTGAGAAATGAAACAAGGTATGTTCAGTTGTTGTTGTGGTTGTTACCTTAAATGGGAAGCATGAAAATTCCTCGGAAGGCTTCCTGAGCCACACGTACCCTTTCTGTTACAGCGGAGCCAAAGATCACACTAACAGCGGTGTCGCAAAGATAACGTGCACCAGTGGCACAATAGCCCCCAGCCAGCCAGCCAGTGGGCCTCTGTGCTTTCTGAACACGGGCATAACGGTTACGGGCACAGTAAATCCCTGGTGAGGTCACAAGCACAGCCCTTAGCGTGTATCGGACAAACAAACACCTGCAGATCTTGGCCTGTCCTTTCCTCTTTCTTTCTCGCTTCTGTCTAGGACACATGGCAGGTGCAAATGCATGCATTGGGAAACAAATCTTTCTGCCAGATTGTCTTGAGGAACCATCACCTGATGTTTGCTTGTCTCAGACATCCCTTTCCACTGGCTCTATTGCTTTTTATAACCCCTGCTAGGGGTCTCAGACCTTTTATCCTTGTTCTATTGCAGTGAATGGAGATAATGGAAGAAGGCATCTACTTCTTTCTACCTATGAATACATGAATAAGTAGGTGCTTTCTTTACGTCATGTGTGCTTCAGAACATTTGAAACCAAGAAAGTTCTCCAGCGGCACATTGGAGAACCAGAACCCTGGACTCCAGATCCTGAAGTACTGGCCAAATGCTGGAAGACTGAAAAATCTTCTAGACTTTGTAACTTCTCATTTCTTGGGCTTTCTATTCTAGGGGAGACATGGAGAGAAGACTCTGGAACTGAAAGGTAATATCTAAAGATAGAAAAGAGTAAATTTCACTGTCAGTCACTTGTAGTGCCTGTTATCCATTACTCCAAAGAAACAAATTACGAGTTTTACCTGACTTCTATTTTTTTTTCATCCTTTCTCATAAATATTTATGGTCTCCTAAGCCATTAATTTTAAGAAAGGTAAATTTATTACCTAAGTGTCAGTTTAATTTTCATTTATTTTGCAGTTATGTTTGAATAAGGCTGTCTTTCCATGAGGCTACGTCAGAACTCTGCAGTATTTTCAGCTTAGTCTCTAAATAGGCTGTTACAAATTCCTTAGCTGACTGGTGGCTCCCATCTCACACCGAGACCCCTTTTGCCTAAAGTTCCTGGCAAGATGTAATTCCTGCCCAGAAAACAAATAGAGGACAAAGAAATGGTGGAGGAAGAAACAGGGCACCCAAGAAGTACAGTCACTGGGCATGGATCGTGCAGGTGAATATTGGGCTTGGGTACAGATCCTGATAGTGTGACTAGTGTGCTGTCCTCCATCTGTGGTATCTGCGCTCCAGAGGCCTTGAGTTCTTCTGTTTTCTCCGTTGAAGTAAAATTTCCTTCTGTTTCAGATCTGATGCAAAGCCTAAACACGGAGTAAATCTTATTTTTAGGGCTCAGTACTTACATAGTAAGAACACAGGCTGTTCTGCGGCATGGCATGTCAGTGAATTTTGTTTGGGCAAAACTTCACCTTTCTTCACCATGGAGACATCTTTTCTGTTTAGTTTGGTCATTTTTCTGGACTCTGCTTATCACTTTGGAGAAACTTGAGGGGGTTTTGAGGAGTTTTTTCCTGCCCCAACTGTGGAGAATACTGGAGATGGGCCTATGACCTTATGCAGTCAGGTGTCTCCAACAAGATCTGCACAACCCTGCTCCTGAGATGCTGGGGTTTCCTCCTGCTCTGACCTTCTCTTTCCCTGTTTTCACCAAATGGACTATTGATGTGCTCCCCTGTCACACATCCCGCTGCGTGCTCTTCTGGGAAGGCTGTGCTGTTTTCCGTCCTGCTCCTGCAGCAGCAGCTCCGCTAGCTCTTGCCTTTGGCGGGATTGCTCAGAGTTAGGATGGAAACTCCATGCTCAGGACTGGTTTGATGAGCTTATTGTTGTGTATCCAAATACAGTTCGAAAGCAGAAACAGGAGATACATAAGGCATCTAGCTCATCCCTGCCAGCAGTTAACTGTTGCTTGAAAATATATTTACCCTGGCTTTGTCTGGTCATAAATATCTGGAAGTTGGAAGTCTGGAAGCTCTTATCCAGTCCAATACCTCTTTCTGTCAGCAGATCCTGATTAAGGCTGGTTGAATTGTTCATTGGGAATATACCTCTCCTTTGAGCTGGACATTCTTTGCCCCCTCTTTTCTTGTGAATCTCCCACAGCCTCACGGAACACTGCTGCTATCATCTGCCTTTTAAATCGTGTCCTTAATTGGAGCCTGATAAAGGTAAATGCATTCAAACTTTCCTGTAATAACTGTATTACCTACAGCTCACAAATCTGAGAATTTTTTAAAAACTTTTCTATTAAATCAGGTTTTATTGGACTTATAATACACATAGAGACAAAATAAATATCTACAAGAAATAATGTAGTTCGGGATAGTGACATGCTGCTGAAAAGCCTGCCAGGCAATATAAGAAAAAAACTGCACAATGTATTTTGCAAAGTGCTGTATAAATACATAGAAAATGTACTTCTACGTTGCTGGTTTCACTTCATACTTCACAGAGTTTAACTGGCATTTGCAAAAAATATGAAAAGGCATATAGCCCAGGAGTATGAGTAAGGGACTAAGGCCTCCTCTTTTGCTCATTACTGGATAATTCAACTGTTGGAGCAGAAATGGGTATCTATTAATAAAACATGGACTGCTTTTAGTAGGGCTCAGCAAAAAGTGTTAGATTCCGTCTCAATTTGGCTAGAGACTGAAACAAGAAAAGGAACAGCTGTGAAAGTGTAAAGACAACAATATTCACATATTCACAGAGCCCGAGGATGAAAAAGGGATCAGGAAATCAACAAACCTGAGCACGGTGCATTACAGACTCTTACCTGACGTCCAGTAACCTTAGCGCTTAAACAAAAAGGCATCAGGTCATTATGTGAGAACATCAAGAGGCTGAAAATCCAACACTTCCTGTGGTATTTTGCTCAAGAGTTTAGTCTCCCTCACTGCTAGAATTTTGTTACTAGTTTCTAATTTATGTTTGTCTCCTTTATGCTTCCAGGCATCTTTAAAAAAACAATAATAAAAATTATACCCCACCAGATTAAAGCCTCATTCAGGACTTAAAACACTGTATTTTCTCCCATGAAAGTATTCCAACATTTGAATGAGATAATTCATTGATTACCTTTGAAAACAGATTGAACTCTTAAGTCTCTCGTTGAAGAATAACCTTTTGTGATCTTTTATTTTTGTAGTTTTTCACCACAGACCTGCAGTGTGTGCTCACATTGAACTGCCTGTCCACTATAACCCGCACAGATTTTACTGTTTTCCTTCAGTGCATAACTATTGCATTTCTTTTTCCTGGGCTTATGAAACTGCGCTGATTTGAATGAAATAACTTCCTCGACACCAGCTTGCTCTGAACGGTGCCTTGCCTCTGTTACTATTTTCCACTGTGCCATTTTTTCCACGATCAGCTCTACAAAACTTATCTGCGGTGATTCTATATTTACTACTAGCTCATTGATGAAAATGAATAGTGTCAGGTCTAAGACTGACCCCCAGCTGTGACAGCTAAAACATTTTCAGGCTGACAAGGCAGTGAAAAGCTCTAGATGTTTTGGATGAAGGTCCAGGCAATATATTTGTGTATTGTTTTGTACATTCCAATTCTTTTATTATTTTTATTGTATTATTGTCATTTTCTTCCTTTCTGTCCTATTAAAATGTCTTTATCTCAACCCACAAGTTTTACTTTTTTTTCCCCGATTCTCTCCCTCATCCCACTGGGTGGGGGGGAAGTGAGCGAGCAGCTGCGTGGTGCTGAGTTGCTGGCTGGGGTTAAGCCACAACAAAAGCAAAGCAATTGATCTAGTTTATTATGCTATTGGATTATAGCACATCATTTCATTAAGCAGTGAGCATGAAATACAGTGTCTGAAAATCTCACACTCAAAAAGAATTCAGATAAGCCTGAATATGAGCTCTCCTGGGACATGAAAATGAAATGAAATGAAGAACATATAGGGTTAGGACTAAGGGTTATATTTTTGGCAGAGCAAGGTGGTAAGCCAAAGATCTTTGCAATTTTTTTTGGCAAGTAATTTCTTGAGTAATGATGCAGAAGGAAAAGAAGAATGTGTGTTAATGCAATTGAATGTCCAACACTGAGAGGGGTTGGGCAAATTCAGAGCTACTGGAGATGGGAGTGAGAGCAGAAGTAAAACTAGGGACATGCTGTGGAGGAGGAGAAAAGCGAGAAAACATAACATTGGAAACTAAAGCTACTGAATGTTAAAGATTCAATGTGAGGTGGTTTGGAGCAGTTTGGGGCTGACATAGTCCATGAGTTAGGGCTCCAGTAACTATTGTGAGAAGTTAGGCAATGAAAGGCTGGTCCCTGCCCTCCAAATCTAACTGCTAAAATATACAGAAAACACAAAGGATGGAACTAGAGAGACAAAAAGAGGAAATATTTTGCTTAAATTTGCAAGTAGGTCAGCTGTAGAGCTGCTAGTGAAGCAGCAGAAGTGAAGAGGTCATCTATCTGCCAGACTGGAGAAGCTCTTAAGTATCCTTGACTCATGAAGCAGCAAGTTTCAGTGTTTTGGGAAAATCCATTGGGAAAATAAAGATTTAGGGAGTACTGGAGTTTCTCTGGAATTTGTAGGAAAAGGTAAGTATCCAGGGATTAACAGGAGGTATCTCAAAAGACCTGGCACTCCAGTAAAGATGTATATGATAAGACGTAAGACTTTTAGAAGGCTATTCGTGCTCCTCAGGTGACTGCAGAGCAGCAACTTTTTTTAAAATAAAGTCTCAACTCAAATTATAACAAGTTACTAATAAATAGTGAATCTTTCCCATTTGCTCTCAATTTTTTTTTTTTTTGACAAATCTTAATAAAATTAATGTTTGCATAGGGGAAATTTAAATATGAGCTCTTTCCTGCAGGAATTCTGATGTGTCATCTCTGAATACGTTCGTGATCTGTAAGGGGATTACAGGAAAATAGAAACAGGGTGTCATGACTTGTGTGACAGCCACACCAAGTTCCCAAGGTGAAACATGAAATATCCACCCCCAAAACTGCAGAGTGCCTTCTGGAGGGATGAAATATTTTACCAGATCTGAGTGCATAATTTGGAACAGTAAATACATTTGATCCATTTACAATCTTCTCATGAATCACTTGCAAAAAACAAAAGTGAAATACAACTAAGAAATAACCCAGCATGGTTGCCTTTGCTTCACTCCTTGTGTATGTGAGCAGAGCAACCTGGAACGAGTATTTTAGTCCACTATTAAATCTGTAGTCAGTGTTAGGGTTAGAAGAATAGTACACAAATCAGAAGACAGAGACCTTTGGTAGGCAGCTAGAACAGATGACCATGTAAGGATGCTCTCAAGTTTATATATTTTCTCTGTCTTTTAGAATTAATACTATATTGGGTTTGCGTGGCAAGGTTCTGGTAGCAGGGGGGCTACAGGGGTGGCTTCTGTGAGGACACCAGAAGCTGCCCCCATGTCCAATAGAGCCAATGCCAGCCGGCTGCAAGACAAACCCAACGCTGGCCAAGGCTGAGCCCATCAGTGATGGTGGTAGCGCCTCTGGGATAACATAGTCAAGAAGGGGAAAGAAAATCTTCACAACTGCAGCTGGAGAGAGGAGTGAGAACATGTGAGAGAAACATCTCCGCAGACCCCCAGGTCAGAGAAGAAGGAGGGGCAG